>CM060087.1:21979071-22150406 GCA_030522485.1 Stenchaetothrips biformis
TAGTTCGAGATGGAGGTTTAGAAACAACAACCGAAAGCAACGCACATGATGGTCATGGGTTATGGGCCTCCTAGTCCTGACAACATGGAGTCTGAAACGTACGCCGTTCACGTTGGCAGCAATTTGAAACAAGCGCGAGACCCATAAGTGTACTCTTTTGCGCTTTTGCGTCGCGTCGGATCGCGGTGGCCTTCCTCCTCCAGCAGAGGATGGCGAGCGCGAACTAAGGATGCTGTTTCTTTGGCGCACTCGGCGCGCTCCATGTTTTGTTCTCCTATTGTCCTGTCCTAAACTGTATACACAAATTCACACACGACGAGGTAGCCACACCGGCTCTTGAAAGCTGGAGGATACACACAAAGTGACACGCACTTACACCGCGCGAAAGCCGTCCCACCACCCCCACACACAAACACTAACACACACACCGCGGCGCGCATCGGAGAGGAGTACAAACTGCTTTGAACCCCGGAAGCAGTCAGGTTTGCTTGCACTTTGCCGCTGGTACGTAGTGCCGTGTGGCGCCGTGTGGCCTAGCCGAGTGGCCGTGTGCTCCCGCCATCAACAGAAAGGCCGCGCCATGGCTGCGCTGCCGCCAACCAAGCACGAACGTGGGCGTCGCGGTCCGGCACGGCAGTCCGGCCGGTCCACAAAGAAACGTGGCGTCCTTCTGCCGCAAACGCGCGATGTAACGAGCGTACTCGTGATGCATTTAATTAGCCCCGGCCTAGGGGACACTGACGTTGCGTGCCGCCAAAGAAAAAGGCGTAAGTTGAGGGCCGCGGCCCACACGCGCCGGGGCCGTGAAACCGCGCGGCGACAACGCAATCCGGCAACCGTCGCACCATGCAAATGTGCGCGCACACACGCCGCGCGGCAATGGTCGTGCGGGATTCCCGGCCGTTCGGAGCGTCCTGGGCGACCATGGGCGAACCATGGGAGACCCTCCCATCTCACGGCCCCTCTGCCAAAGGGTTCCCGGCCGGACGGCTCGCATGTCTCCTCTCGCACCCCAACGGGGGCCGCCGCTGCGCCCGCCCGCGAGGAAGAGTGGAGAGGACAAACCGGCCCGCTCGGGATATCCTTGTGGCTGCGCAGCTGCGACCGTACTGCGCGCACGCGCCACCAGCGTCATGCAGGAAAGGTCAGCGCTGGACAAGCCCTGGCCGGCCCCTGCCTTGGACACGGAACCGGGCCATGCCGAGCCGACGGGGTCCATGCCGACAGGTGACGCGTGAGGCAACGGCAACGCGCCCGTCCGGGGAAGTCCCACTGGAAAGCGCGCAAAGCGCGTGTATTTGTGACGGGCATCCTCTGAATTAGTTTTTGTATATGGTGTGGTGTGGTGGTGGTAGCTCAAAAAAGGACTTGCTGACCTCATGCGATCTGATTACTTTCTTTGCATTCCGACAATTGCGACCAGATTGCGTGCTACCCCCTAGGGTAGTCCTGCCTTGGCTGCCGTTGCGAGAGCGGGGAGCGCCAGAACGACCAGCCCTGACCGCTGCCCCATGCCCATCAAAAAGAGCAGTGCGCCTTTGCCATGTCTCGGGGAGGCTGCGCCCGGCGGACCCAATGCAGGACTAGCTACCCTCCCCCTCCGGGGAGCATAATAATGAAGGAACTCGGAGGAGCTCGAGTCCAGCGGACGTGTCTGTCGGCTAGTCGTGTTAGCTCTGACGGCGTTTGGACCGAGAGGGTACACTCCTAGGAATCGTGTACATACCACTCGGTATTACGCTGTGTTACGGCGGTATTACACGTGTATTACGCCATTGAAATGCTACCATTTTGTCCTTTTTAACCCCAAAATGGTATAACAATTACGTGTATTACCCGTAATACAGGTATTATGTGTACAGGGCATTACGCGAGTGTTTACCCCCTCGGTTTTGGACTGTGTGCATTGCGGCCTGCGGGCGAGGTGGCGTTGCGCTGAACGTCGAATCCATCTTGTTTCGGCCAGCGTGGGGCCAGGGTGCGCCTGAGGCACGACAGGCGTGCGGGCCACATAAATAATGCCACGCCATAGGCCACAAGGCATTAGTCAAGAAAATTTGCTCGCCTCCCCGCGGTTGCCGTTGCGTCCCGGGTCCAGGGTCGTGGAGGAGGTGGCGAGCGCCAGGGCCGCCGGGGCTCAGGCGATCCGTCTCGTCTGCGATCGGCATTCGACGTGGTCGCGGAGCTGACTGGAATCGCGATGGCCGGCCGGCCGCGATTGACGTCCCTGACGCATGGCCTGTCGAGATGCAGGTTGGCAGGGCACCCTGGCCAGGGCACGGCAAGGGGGCTGCAACGCCAATGGCCAGAGTGGATGCAATCCGCGAGACCACGCAAAAGATGGAAATGGGGGGCTCTAATGCTCAATGACGGTAGCTTTTCTTCAATCTCCCGTTATGCGGTCTTAGAAAAAAAGATCAATAGTTCTGTGTATTAGATGGCACACCGATTGGTTGCACCGTTTATCAATAGTGCGTGGTAAAGGTAGGTCATTTTCAGTAGTTTTCCCGTCATTTTAAAATTTTTGAATTTTAGAGTTTTGGCAATGGGCTTTTTCAGTGACATTAAGATCCTCATGATAAACTTACGTAGCCTAATACACCGAAAAATACATTTACTTTGGGTTTGCTTTGAGAAATCGAAGTTACACGTGACGGGCTGCGAGAATAAAGCCCCCCCCCCCAATTGACAATGTGCCGGTCTCGCGCATAGCTCCCCGCCTAGTCATTACCGTTGCTGCCCCCTGGCACGGCCTCGAGGCCCGCGGGGCCGCGGGGGTGCCCGAGGGCCCACGGCGCACGCTGGCCGTGGGCGCTGGCTGCCATTCAACTGATTGAACCGCGTCAAGATTGGCAGCCCTGTCGTCCAGGCAGCCTGACGGCGGCCACCTTGGCGGGCCGGCGGATGTGCGGGCCGGCCGAGCCCGCCTGGCTCGTGCTACTCATCGCCGCGGCCAGGCGGCCGAGGCGGGGCAGACCAGCTGGCTCCCGATGGAGTACAACAAGTGATGCAACAAGTGCAGCCGATCTCTGCCTTTTAGCCGTGACGCTCGCGGCGCGGCGTGCCAGGCGATATCCTCGCCCGCTTTCTCTCTTGGCCGTGACGGGCTTGCCCCTGCTCTGCCCTGCCGTATATGAGCTCCCACCTCGCCGCATCCCGCCCCGCCACGCCCCGCCCCGCCACGCCCGGTTGAGGTGCGTGGCGCGGATCGAGAATCGAGACTAGGCGCTGTAATAACTCTTTTCCGCTGTTCAGAGTGGCGCGGTAACCCGGGTACCCGGGTATTTGGTTGATTAGATTCGTATTACCCGGCGCGGCTCGGCCTGGCGTAGCCTGCCGGAGGAGCGGGTGCCGTTGTCACGTCGTGGCTGCGAGGAGCGTGGCGACGAGGCTCCAATCCAACGCGCCGGAGAGGCGGAGCGCAGGAGGATGTCGGGGATGCACGGAGAGGGCCGCGTCATTTCGTCGTCCTTCGTGTTGCAAGCGTGCAAAGCCCACGTTATTGGGTCCGAGTGAGCCACGGTCGCCTTGGCCTGCCCCGGCCACGGTCAGCACACAGTGGGCCAGAAGACGGCGCAGGCGGCCAAAACTCTAGACGCGTGTTGAGCTCCAGAGTCGCTAAAACAGGACTCGAAACGAACGTGTGACCCCACCAATGCATTCCTCGTTCGGAGAGCAATCCATTGGTGGGGTCACACGTTCGCTTCGAGTCCCATTTAGCGACTGCTGGAGCTCAAAACGCGTCTGAAGTTTTGACCGCGTGCGCCGTCTTCTGGCCCACTGTGCAGCACGGCCGGGCGGTGGCGGCGTGTGTCACCGGCGGCCAGCATGGCCCGGCGCGCGTTTCAAAACGCAGCGTGCAAGGATCAAGATTAGTCGGCGCGCGCCTTCCGCGCCACACCTTTCCTTTCCTGCCTCAGCCTAGCGCCTCGCCCAGCGCGCCGAATCCGCAAATTAGCGCCTACGCGGCCAGCAAAGTGAACACAAAAGAGAATAATTAAAACAGATTTCACTAATTTGGAAATAAAAACAGCTGTGCCCACTGGTCGTGGCCCGCGTCGTCGGCTTTGGCGGCTGGCGGGGCTGGCGGGGCTGGCGGGGCTGGCGGGGCTGGCGGGGCTGGCGGGGCTGGCGGGGCTGGCGGGGCTGGCGGGGCTGGCGGGGCTGGCGGGGCTGGCGGGGCTGGCGGGGCTGGCGGGGCTGGCGGGGCTGGCGGGGCTGGCGGGGCTGGCGGGGCTGGCGGGGCTGGCGGGGCTGGCGGGGCTGGCGGGGCTGGCGGGGCTGGCGGGGCTGGCGGGGCTGGCGGGGCTGGCGGGCCGCCGGGCGGCATTAAACCGTGTCGCCACACCCGGCGACTCTCACGTCCGAACAATCCGCGAGGTCCGCGACGGCGAGGCGCAATGGCCGACACCGGCGCCGCGGCGGGGGCGAGGCACGCCACGCCCGCGGACGCCAATTGGATCTGGCGGTTGCACCACGCGAGTCTCAATCTGAATATAATGAGTAATCGCGACTCGCGCCGCTCTCGGTGGATCACGTTCCCCCGGCCGGCGGCGGCGGCGGCCTTCGTGCGGCCGCTCGCGACACGAACCCCAATGTATGTCTTACACGAACGCACGGTGAATGTGAATCCAAATGTGACACGGTTCTTGTTGCAGGTGCCGCGGCCTTCATCGTGCCCGAGGAGCTGGTGTCCTTCCTGTCCATCGTGTACTCCAACATCCCGCCCATCCGGAAAGGTGTGTCCACCTTGCTTTCTGTCGTCCGCAGATAGAGATAGAAACCCAAAAAACACACACAAAAAAAAAAAAAACAGAAATTTGTTCAGAATTTTTTTTTTTAAATACGCCCGAACCAATCAGTGCGCAGTAGTTATTATTGACACAAGGGTGGTGATCACGAGAAATATTGCGTCGGCGCGGGGCCGTGGCGGGTCCATGGTGGGGGCCAGGGGCCGCCAGGGGCCGCCAGGGGCTACCAGGGTCCCGGCCTGGCACTCCTCGGACTGTTCTGCTTATTACTCGTGTGACTGGACGCGCGCCGGGGCGAGCTTGTTGCTCCACGGCCAACACTCAGACACACACCGCGCAAAAAGAAAACAATGCTAGAGAAATCCACGTTTCTTTCGCGAGAAAAAAAAATCAGCACACAAAAGGCCCACCAAAAAACGAAAAAAAGACAAAAAAAACAAAGGGTCCCAATGTTTTTCTAAATTTCTTGTTTTCTGTTCTTTCGTGTTGTATATCCTCGTAAAAGTGCTTGGATGTCTTTCCTTTCGATGAGTTCACCTGTATGCTCGAGTTTACACGCCACGCCAAGTAACGCGACATTCACACGGAAAAAAATAATCAGTTAATCCAACCGATGTGTCGGTTGGTTTTCGCCCAATCGAAGGTCTTTCGTTCTGGCAACGAAAATTTCGTTTGAGGGGAGGAAAATTTCGCTGCTGCAACAAATTTATCGTTGTGGCAGCGGATTCGATGGTTGCCTCAGCGGACCGGCACCCCCGGTATCGGGGCAACCACGGCTGAGGCAACCATCGAATCCGCTGCCACAACGATAAATTTGTTGCAGCAGCGAAATTTTCCTCCCCTCAAACGAAATTTTCGTTACCAGAACGAAAGACCTATGATTGGGCGAAAACCAACCGACACATCGGTTGGATTAACTAATTATTTTTTTCCGTGCGACCAGTATTAGGGTGGGCGAAGGCGTACCTCACTCACGGGGCAGTGTTTGCATGTGACCTTGGCGTCATCGCCGGTCATCGCTTGGCACCGTCCTACTCGGCCGACCGGCGGCACGGCACTGCAAGCACTGCGAGCGCGAGGTCGAGGTAGGGCGATTGAGACATTAGCTCATCTTCGGGCCCCTGCTGCGCGCTTCGCGCTTCGCGTTGGCATGCCGCCTTGTTAAAGACTCATTGCCGCCACGGGTCGGGCCCTTTCACCTCGCCCCGCCCCGCCCCGCCCCGCCTCGCCACGCCACGCAGTGTCGACGTTAAAAGAGATCGGAAGGCGCGAGGACAGGAATGCGGCATCGCGTGGTGCTTCGTTCGGCGGCAGTCCTAAAAGGACCAAAGACGAGAGGGGTCATCCACTTCGGGAATCGCGCGCGCGCGCCTGTGTGTGTGAGTGTGTGTGTGTGTGCGCGTGTACACACACACACACACACACACACGCACGCACACACACACTTAGTTCGGAAAACATTCGTCATTTGCTCAAAATTTTACCAAAAATCCTGTTAGTTTAAATTTGACATCATTGTCATCTTGTGATAGTGATAATTTTCTAAACACTTGGCCCAAGAACAGCCGTCGTGTCAATCAGTGGGAAAACTCCGGGCGTGATCGAATCGGCCGCCTCACCACCGCAAGCAGCAGCCTGATTCCGAGAGCCGTTTTCATCGCTTTGTCTCTCTCGCACGTGTTCGGAACGCCTCATGAGTGCAAGAGAGACCGAGAGAGACGACAGAGCGATGCAAGCGGCTCTCAGTGTGCTGAGCATTCATAGCCGCATTACAGCGGAGTGCGGCGCGTGGGCCGGCCGGGGCGTCGACGACGGGCGTGGCCGCTGGTGCCGCGCGCCGCGCGCCGCGCACTCGGCTTCAAAAGTACTGCAATTATTCCACCGACGACGCCTTGGTCGGCCCGATGGGGCAGGACCAGGCAGGACCACTGCCGCCGCGGCGCGCCGCGCTGCCGGCCGTGCGTTGGGCTGCCTGCCTCACGGCGCCGCTGAGCCTGGTCTGTGTCCGCAGGAACCGACTCGCGGGTGGGGCTCGGCTTCCGCCTCGGCCCGCACGCCGACGCGCAGATCGTGCTGGAGCTGGGCCCGCAGACCAACACGCGGCCGCTGCAGACCGGCGGGACCAACTTCGGCTCGGCGTCGTCCAGTAAGCGCCACGCCGCGCTGCAGCCACTGGACAACGACGCCCTGGACAACGCCGTCGCGCCCGCCCCCGTCAACGCCCCCGTCAACGCGGCCGCTGGCAACTGGCTCACGGCCTGGAGGACCTCGGTGGCGGCCAAGGCGGCCCGCCGGCCCGTCGTGGACAACGACCTGGCCCAGCAGGTCGACGTCTCCGGGCCACCCTCTGCGCCGGTAAGGTGTAAGGATACTGCACGCTGGGGTACTTAATACGAGACAATGTCGGGGTAGTTTGAGACAATTTTGGGTGAACTTGAGTCACAGTCAAAGTCCCCCGTTTGGTCACTACGAAGGCTACCACTGAAACACTTTCACTTTTGTATATTTTGTAGATACCATTTTTCCACGTTAAGTTAGACAAGGAAAAGTCGTCATATGCAACTAGAATTATGATTCTAAAGATTAAAATAATAATGTGTCTCAAATTACCCCGAAATTGTCTCGCCCCAGCAGCGCACGGTAACTAACGGGCAGCGTGCAGTGCGCGGCATAACCGGGCGTAACGAGGCGTGGCCCGCGGCGCCTGGCGGTGCCGACACGCCCAGTCTCATTTTGCTGGGGTATTTTGAGAAAATTGGGCCAAATGGGAAAAATAATAAGAAAAAGGGAAATTTCAGCTTCAAAAGTGGGAAAATTCGAAAATTCGACTCGGCAACTCTGAGCTACCGCCTTGTAATGGGGTGACGCCGTGACGCGCCGCAGCCAAGGCGCCGCGCGCAGCCGCCCCCGACGCCACCGCCTAGTAATGGGGTGATTCCGCGCCGCCGCGGATCACGAATCCCTGCCAGTTATGCAGAACGTTATGTCCCTCGCGCCTCACGCCGCCAGGCAGCGCGCCTGCCGCAGAGCTAACGCCCTAGTCATCGCCATTAGCCATCGTTCGCATTCCCCCTCGCAGCCGCGCCGTTCGTTCTGGTGGCCGCTCGCGGGCCCCGCCGCCATCCGCGGGAACCCTCCAAGGACTCGGATTATACTCACTTCAGGAATCGTGGCTACAAGCAGTCCGGGGATCATTCGTCATTTGCTCAAAATTTAAACTTTTATCGAAAATCTTTTAAACTTTTATCAACAATCTTCTAAGTTCCAACGTCATCTTATTCTTTGGTTAGTTACACATGACGCTAGAAAACAAAATAAAACGTACGAAAATGCACACTTTCCTCGTGAGGATCGTGGGAATCCGCACCCAGAAAAATGATTTCCTGAATCAAGTAAAATTTACTTGATGCAAGTATGCATTAATGTGCCTAAGTAAAGTTCTGCTTTGAGTGAAGTAGAAATATTCTTGATATGGTTAGAGATGAATGAATGCAAAGCCTATTAGTATTGATCTGACCCTCAGTTCAGCTTGATCAAGTATTTTTAATCAAGAAAAATATTTTACTTGATTCAAGAAATCATTTTTCTGAGTGCGGAATCGCGTGTACACCGAAATAACGAGTGGTAACCCCTCGACTGCACGCCGCACTGCCGCACCGCGCCGCAGCGCAGGCGGAAGCCAGTGCGCCCCGCCGACGCCATCGTCGTGGGGGTGACGCGGCCGTTTCCCGTCGTTTAGAGTGGGGTTCTCGCGGGGTTCTCGCGTTAGAGGAGTGTAACGGGGTGCTCTCCGTGTTGCAGGACCCCACCAAGCTCTCCGGCGCGCCGCTGGTGTCGCACCTCCGCAAGCTGTACCGGAAGGAAGCCAGCCGTCTGCAGGGCCCGGCCCGGCCCGCCAAGCCCTCCAAACGCGCCAAGGCGACCGCCAAGACCAAGGCCTCCACGACGACGAGGAGGCCGACTGCCGCCCCGGACGGCCTGAGCGACGTCACCCTGGACTAGAGGAGGCGCCCCGCCCCGCCCCGCCCCGCCCCGCCGTAGCCCACCTAGTGCAGTGCAACGAGGAGTGTGGGTCGCTGGCCCCGCTTTCCGGGGCCTGGCCTGTGGGTCCGGATAGTGGACCTGGCCTGTGGGTCCGGATAGTGGACCTGGCTTGTGGGCCCAGGATAGTGGGCCTGGCCTGTGGGTCCGGATAGTGGACCTGGCCTGTGGGCTCAGGATAGTGGGCCTGGCGCCGCGAGGGCTGCATTCGGACTGCAACGGTCTGCAGAGTGTCGGCCCTGGACTTAACTTATTTCCTGTAGCATACTGAGGCTGAGTGCATAAATTAGCGTAAGACCTTCAATAAAGTGAATACTGTGTCACGTTTCGTTTTGAAAGTCATCACAACCCGAACACGCTCGTCACGTCACCAACGTCCAGATCCCCTCAAGGAGGCCGTGCTGAAGCGGGGGAAGGCCGTGCTGGGGGCCGTGAGAACAGTTTTGTTCGCGTGAATAGAATTCTGGTGACCTGGCTGCCAGACAGCCTCCTGGCTCTTGCCTTCCTGGCCTGCCTACCCCTGCCTACCCCTGGCCACCCCTGTCCACCCCTGCCCAAGATGCTCAAGCCGCGCGCACAGTGAATGGAACGGCGCCGCTTCGCACCGTCGAAAGCACTGCGGATGTGAGAAGAAAATAGAAGGTTTGCCGTGATGGCTTTATTTTACATTCCCTTTTTTCTTCGCGCCACATATCAAACAGCGGTTGAGGCGTCGTCGGGATGAGCTTCGGGCAGCCACAGGGCGCACCGCTACGCGATGTGGAACACCTTCCTGACGGAGGGCGGGACGTCCTGGCCACGTGATCGGTAAAATGCCGCCACTTGTCGCGAGAACGGGCTGAAGTCGTACTGCAGGAGGTCGAGGCTGTCGCCATGGCCGCCACGGGCGCACAGCCCCGCGCACACGTCCGCGGGGTCCTCTTCGAGCGGGTAGCCCTTGGAGAGCAGCTCGTGCAGGATGCAGGGGTCTAGCGCCTTGTGGCGGTGCTCGTATGAAAACGGCGGCCGCGACTCCAACTTGATGAGGTGTTCGAAGACGAAGGCCAGGGCGCGCCGGGGCAAAAAGCTGCGCGCACAAGACAAGCGGGTGTGAATTGGGCGGCGGATCCAGGATCGTTCTATGGAGGGGGAAGTGTAGCGCTTTTTGCCTACTCGCAGCGGTAAAGCACTGCTGTAGGCCTGCCTTCCACTCTTCCAGGCTGGTAATCAGAAAGCCAGGGACCAGTTGGAACGTTCCTTCTGGTTCCTGGCTTTTTGATTAGTTTTGTTCTTCACTCGGCGACGACCAGAAGAGTCACTATTGTGGCCCCCTAATGACAGCAACGGAAATTTCTTCTCGTTTCGAATGCGACTACATGCACCAATAAAACTATTTTTTTAAAAAAATGGGAATGTGGATTTTTTTTTGTGTGGACTTTTTTTGGACTTGAGTATAAAGGCTTGAGACTTACCCGAGCGACTTGCTGAGTAAATTGAGGTGGCCTGGAATGCAGACGACGTGCCTGCGTGCGGCGACGGCCTGCACCACCTGCCTGGCCACCTCGTCGGGCTCCAGGAACCGCATCATCGAACCGAGGGGGCTGCGGGGCACCGGACAGCGGGGGGTGAGGAGGGGTAGAGGGTGGGAGTGGGGCGGCCCAGCGGGTCCACCATGGAGCTGCCACAGTACCGCCATTACGTACCCGCCGAAACTGACGGCGCTCCCAAGCCGAGCGAAGGTGTTGATGAAGAAGGGCTGGACGGTGGTGACGTGGATGTGGCGGTGCAGTCCCTCGTGCCGCAGGTCGTGGTGCAGGCATTCCATGGCGTCTGCAATGATCAGCCACTTGTAACCGATCATTGCAGCGGGTCCATTTATTGGCGGCCAGTATACGCGGCTACGCTTGGCTAAGTCAAAGAGCCTCACGGTAAGGCTCTTTAGCTACGTCAATCGGATCGGCGAAAAAAAAGTTCACGGAAGTCCAGAACAGCAGATGGTACTATCTTATAAAGTGTTCATCAAGACCAACTTGCATAAAAGTATATATAAATATATTGAGTTGGTTGCGGTAATGGAGAAAGAAACGACGATTCCCACGCGACAGAGTGACGAGGCGCAGCTGACTATGATTGATTTTGTCTGAAGCTTGATTCCTTTACGCACGGCTGAGCCCCGCCTTGCTGGCGGCGTACGCGACGATGCCGCGGCCCGGTAGGAGGGCCGTGGAGGAGCTCACGGCCACCACGTGGCCTTCGCCGCGCGCCCTCATGTGCGGCAGCAGGGCCTTGGTGAGCAGCAAGGTGGCGCGGAGGTTAACGTCCAGCACCAGGTCCAGCTGGTCGTCGGTGCACTCCCACAGCGCGCCGCCCTGGATCACCCCTGCGTTGCTGACCTGTTGTGGGTTCCAATGTCAACACGTCTTGTTATGTTGAATACATATTTTCGGATAGTATACCGATATGACACGCTTTTTCACGGAGTCCATAACGTAAAGAGGGTGGGCGGATGGAGGACTCACCAGGATATCGATGTGCCCGAAGTCCTCGAGGACCTTGCGGACGAGGCTGTAGATGTCCGCCCTCTCCGTGAGGTCCGCGGTGTACGCCCTGGCGACCTGGTTGTCCTGCTGCTGCTGCTGCACGAGGGCGACGGTCTCCTCGTTGGGCTTGGCCGCGACGTCGACGCAGGCCAGCACGCAGCCCCGGCGCGCTAGGTGCGGCGCCAGCAGGCGGCCCAGGCCTCCCCCCGCACCCGTCAGCTGCCGGACACAGTGCACTCAGCACCCCGCGACACTCCAAAACACAGTATACTATCTTCATCTCGCCGGAGAAGCCGCACCAGCACCACTTTGCCTCGGAGGTCGTGCGGGGGCCGGGGCCTGCACATCCACAGGGCCAGCGAGACGACGGCCAGGGTGGCGGCCGCTAGCCCCGGGACGCCTAGGCCGAAGTCCGGACCCGAGCCCTGCAGGAAGTCCATGGCAGCCAGTCGGTGCCCCTATGCAGCGTCGCTTCTGCCTGCCCGTCAGGCGAGTGCGCCGAAACCGGCATGGACCCGAACTGTCTCTTTCTCCTCCTCCCCTCCCACCGCCCGCCGCGGAGCCTCCCTTCTGCCCTGTCTCGCGTGGCCCGCTGATTCACACCTCCTTGACACTAATGGGTTTGGATGGGCGAGCCTAGAGGGCTAGAGGGGGGAGAAAAGCAAACTGGAAAACGCACATCAGCGATTTCTCATAGCGCCGAAAAAGCGGCGTTGACAATTTCTCATACTTAGGAAAAAAAATAGCGGCCTACGGTCTTCCCGTTGTTGCCGGCCCGCAAGGCCCCGGTGGCTGCAAGCCCGGCGGCTCTGGCGTCGAATGGGTGGCCTGCCCCTCGGGCGGCGCGCGCCGCGTGTAGTGGCGCGCAGCCGTGACGTCATGAAAGCCGGCAACGAAACGAGGACACAGTCAGGCGGCCTAAGGGTCGTCGTCGGCGTCGACGTTATCAGTGCCGCTGCAGAATGCTGCCCAACGGGTCCCGCTCCTACGTGCAAAATGTCGTTGCCCTGCACGGGCTAAGGTAGCGCAGACTTGATCGTTATTTTCAACGCTGAATTCCCATGGCGGTAGCAACCGATCCCGGTTGACGAGAAAGCAACATGATCGGACGAGTCTCATACAGTTCTATTGTCACAAGATGCCGAGACCGTCGTCGCATCGATATTGCGCTAAACTCTGCATGTGCTATGCAGGCGTCTGGCACCTCAGTGGCCTCCGTGTATTCCCCCCCCCCTTCCCCCTCGTCTGGACACTCAGAACACCGACTGCGGCGCCAGAGGCGTTCAGGGGGCATAGGAAAGGCAATGGAAGAGGGGCGCGGTGTGCGGGGCGGTGGGGTGTATTGCGGTGTGGTTGCGGAAACTCGGTCGGTTCTCGTATGTAAATTTGCGCTGTCCCAAAGCGGCACAGCAGAAATGTCCCAAACGTGTCCCAAACGTGCACTACAAATATTATTTCACGAAAGAACAATACGCTCCCAGCATTGATTGCATGGCTTGGGTTCGAATCTCGATTGAGACTTTTGTTGTTTTTTTTTTTATTGATGGCCGTGCCGGCGGCCTACGTGACTGCTCTGCGTCACCAGATGCCACCTTAGGAGGAAGCTGTAGAGAAGCATCGATAACACTGCAAAGCAAAGCAAAGTTTGCTCGCTTCAACATCTCGGCAAGTCGTTTTGAATGCCCAAACTTGGCAAGCCTGGCCCTGACATACTCCCCCCAGCTTGCAAAATTTTGGCATTGCAGACCGCCGGACCGCCAAATAATGGCAAGCTAATAAAGATTTCAGGTGAAGGCTTTCCAAATTTTTGGCATTCAAATCGGCTCGCCAGTTTTGTGGCAGGCACCTTGCAGTGCAACTCTCTGTGTTTCTCTAACCCTGCGGGGGTGGAGGGGCGTGGCACTGGGGCGTGAGATAACAGCGGTGCTCCCTTCCGGCCCAGCAGACCGCCACCTTACCGGATGCCGTTGGCTCTGCACATCTTGCGAGTCTCCAGAGCCTCCGACTGGCGGCATATGGAAAATTGGCTAGGATTCCTGTCTTAGTGCCGCGCCAAAGAAAAAGAAACATGAGGAAACATAATCACCCATCCGATAGCAAAGTGACGCAGGTCCACGCAAAGCCACCTCGAAAGCCACGCAAAGCACGTCAATGGCACGCAAAGCGACGATGTAACGCACCCCGGATGAGGCTCGGCTTGCCTTTCGAAAGCGGGGCGAATAACTATGTTTTTGTTTTTGTTTGCTGTGGCCGTCTCCTCTTGTCCGGCCGGGCGCCGCGGGACTCGGAACCCTTCCGCATGTCCGATCGGCTGCGCCTCGCCTCGCCTAACGAGCGATAAGTAAAATCGGTCAATAGGGCGAAATTTTGAGCCTCTGCTCCGAGCGGCAGGACGCGGCGTAGCGCGACGCCGGCGGCAACGACGCCAACACGCGCACGAATTGGGCAGCTCACGGCCCTACAAGCGGAAAGAGAAATGTGCTTCAGATGATATTTTTGAGTTCCCGCCATGAAGTTGTGAGAATGTTTTCCCTCGTTACAGAACATTTCATGCCAAAATTTAGTGAGAATTTTTGATTTTTACCACAAGACGGTAAAAAACGTTTCTTGCCAAAATTTGATCAGAACTCTCAATTTTTAATTTTCAGAGCTCTCAGTTATCTTGCATTATCCAACGGGAATTGCGGCCGTTGCATTTTAAAGTCCTGTATTGTGTAAAGCTTTATGTACATAACTATTTTCTTCTTTTTTTGCATTGTATGGATGGTAATATATCCGATGATGGTAACATTTTATTCGATTACTACTTTCCCAAAAATAGTAATTGAATAAAATATTATCATCGTCCATGCATAAGATGTGACGAACGGCAGGGGCGGAGGGCAGCAGGGGCAGGCCATGTCGCCTTGGCGGCCACGGCCGGGGCACGGCTGCCACGCGAATCGTAGGAACGGCGCTGAACTTTCATTATGTGGTAAGAATATTATTATCATTTAAACTAATACGGTTCGAGAGAAGAAAGTCTTCGTGCCTCTCATCATCGGGCGGGCGAAAGGAGGGCGCGGCGCGTCGCATCGCTGTGACATTGAATCTCGAATTTGCTCCGAGCCGCTCACTGCATCTTCGCTCTGTTTTTCGGACCCCTTACGAGACGGAGTGCGAGAGAGGCAGAGCGACGCAGCCCCTTCTTCGGAATGAGCCTGCGGGTGGCAGCTCGCCCCTGACCAGACGCAAAGCAGAGCAAACTAGCCTTACCCCGCTGCGGCCGCTGGTCTGTACGGCGAACCGGACAATGCGGCGTTATTTTCGGAACACCCGCCCTTCGCGCCCCACGGCCCCACCAGGGCCCCGCGTGGCCGCGGACGCACGTACGAGATAAAGGCAGAGGAGGCAGGGTCATGCCACGCAGCGCCGCGCGCAGGGTGGGCCGGCGGCAACAGGCCGCAGAGGCGAAGGCCTCCTGGATCCATTCGTGGGCCTGTCCGAAGACGTCACCGATTTCATTTTGGCGACTGCGATGTTTGTCCTGGAGACTAAAATAGAATTGACCGTGCCGAAACTGGCTCTGACGATCCTGAGGAGGAGCTTATTTTTGTGTACATACGATTCCGGATTATCACGATTCCTGAATAAATCCCATGTAAAAAGGGAGAATATATAAAGAAATTATTTTGTTTCTCAGTCTTTTGGGGAACCCCAGCCGGTTAAAAGGGGTCGTGTCGAGCCGGGTCAAGTTCACAAGGGAAATGGGTTGAAAGAAGATCCTTTCACTGGTCGCCGAGAGAAGAACAGAAGTAATCACACAGCCATAGGAATCAGCTAGTGCGCCGGTAGTGTGAACTGTTAAAAGCTAAAGTCTGATTTGTCACAAGCGAGTGGGTCTCAACGAAGTTGAAAGTGCCGGTCGCTGAGCGCTGCTGGTTCCTGATAGTTTATGACTTTTGTTCTTCACTCGACAAAGAGTGAAAGGGTCCATTGAAGCTGAACCCACCCGTCGCACAGTGGGCCCGCGCAGGCGGCCAAAACTCTAGACGCGTTTTGACCTCCAGAGTCTCTGAATGGGACTAAAACCGAACGTGTGACCCCACCAATGGATTCTTCGATCGGAGAGCAATGTGTCATACGTTTGGTGGGTGATTAAATTATTTTCCGAAAGAAAGAAAGAAAACAAACGGTAGAACCACCGTAAATATCAGCAGGTAGCGTCGCCGGCGAGGAGGGCTTTAAGCCCTAATAGGGGGCTCTGCAGTCCGGGACGCGCGGCCGGTCGATCGGAATACAGCGAGATGCTCGGATGCGACGGATGCTCAAGGCGAAAGGCGAGTGTCCGGTGTAAGGGACGCGTAACCTTTAGGTTAGAGGTTAGGTTATCTCCAATCCGGGCCGGAGGGGCAGGGCGTGGTAGGGCGGGGCGGGGCCGGGCGGGGGCGGTGGTGTCGCGGCGATTAGCGCGTCGGGGAGGGAGATGAGCCGCCGGCCACTGTGGTCCGCCACAGAGTCCAGTGCATCGTGGACCCGCGGCGTGTCGAGAGGCGGTCCGGACTAACCACCCCCTCCCCCAGGATGCCGGCCTGCAAGAAGAACACCCTGGACAGGGACACGTCTTTCATCCGACAGGAAAAGGTGTGCACGAGGGCGTTCGCGGGCGTTCCGGTGACGTGCAGTCGCGAGGCAACCGCGTACTTCATGTTGTTGTCGCGGTGCCCGAGACGGCCAAGGCGCAATGACGGGTCAAAAGCCGTTTGGGCGTTTCTTTGATCAGTTTTGACAATCAGCCCGGGCGCCACGCGTTGTCAGGCAGCAGTGCCTTCCGCAGTAGCGGCGTCGCACCCACCCCGTCGAACACTGCGACCAGTGCGACTACCGCGACCAGTGCCACCACCGCGGCCCGCAACCCCATGGCCGCGCCGGCATTCCCTTCAACACTGTCCTTTTTTCCGTTGCAGAGCCCGCGATGGTTCTTCTGCAAGATACGGAAGCCGTTTCTGGAGACGATCAAGAAGACCGACATCCAGGATTGCCGACGGTCTTGGCTGTGTTGCGGCAGAGAGTAAGTGAAAAGACGTCACGGGGGAGACCCCGTGCGCGCACTGGTGACTATTAGCCTGGAAACCAGATACTATTTTCCTGCACACATGTCTATTTTATTGCAATGGCGTCTGCATTGCCTCGCTATTGGATATTCGTTATTCCGCTATCCCCCGAGTTGATCGAGAAGCATCGGAGTCATCCCAGTTGATAATCAAAAATTGACCGTCGCATATCACTAAACCCGTCACCCGTCCCTGGCGGCCGCCCGGTCTGGTGAACAACGTAGCGGCGTACCACACTCTGGTGCGAGTTCCGATCTAATCACGTGTTGCAGCCGCATAAGCCTGGCCGCTTGCAAGCGCAGCTAAGACATCACCTGTTTTTTCTGACGTCGCGAGATGGCACGACGCCTAGGCGAGGCGCTGGCTGGCTGGATGGCCGTTCAGGCTGCCCAGTGCCGAGTCGCGTCGCTTTTAGCCGCGTTCAAGTTGTCGCGGCCGCATAATCGGTGCATCTGCACCGGTCGGGCCTCAGGGGGCAGGAGCGGCTGGAGCAGACGGAGCGTAGGGGGCGGCCAAGACCGCGGCCCCACTATGCACCCCGCGAAACATGTTCGGGGACACGCCCGGCCGGGTGCCGCCTTCCAGGCCGCTGTGCCTCATCTTCGCCACCTGGGGTAGCAAGGGAGGCGGGGGCGGCGGGGGCGGCGGGGGCGGCGGGGGCGGCGGGGGCGGCGGGGGCGGCGGGGGCGGCGGGGGCGGCGGGGGCGGCCCCGGCGCCACGCGCCCCGCCTGGTGGGGGCTACAGTGAGTCCGCGAGCTGATATCGTTTATCCCCGGAGGGAGGCTTCCGGAGGCAGTGAGAGCATCAGGCTGAGGGTCTCGTTTGGTTCCAGGCACGATGAGCCGGTGGAGGTTAGCCCGACCGGCCGCTACAGCCTGCGGGACGTGGCCAACGCCAAGCCCGGGGAGCTGGAGTTTGTCTCCCTGGACCCGCAGCCTAACCGGAGGAAGGTGGACGACGCACCACGGTGGCGAGGTAGGTCTTGGCCTCGGTCGTGGCCTCGGTCTTACCCTCCAGTAGTAAGGGACATGAAGATGCCGCCATCTTGGTCCCCCATTGTTGCACTACTGCCTCGGTCTTAGCCGCGAGTAGTAAGGGTCTCCCATTGTTGTATGTCACCATCTTGGTCCCCCATCGTTGCACTACTGCCTTGGTCTTAGCCTCGAGTAGTAAAGGTCTCCCATTGTTGCATGCCGCCATCTTGATCCCCCATTGAACCGCTTCTGCCTCGGTTTTAGCGTAGGTCTTGATCTTGGTCCTGACCTTGGTCTAGGCCTCGGTCTTGGCCTTGGTCTTAGCCTCGGTCTTGGCCTCGGTCTTGGCCTCGGTCTTGGCCTCGATCTTGGCGCGGGCGGTGATGCCCTGAAACCAGAGGACTGCAGCCAGGCCGTCTTGTTTCCAGGCATCGCGTTCTTGCTCGCGGCGTGCCTCTTTAGCTTATCCGGCTCCTGCATCATGTGGACCACGGACGTCTTCCACGACTTCGTCGCCAATGTGAGGCGGTTAGTGCAAGCAATTATTCTGGACGCTCCGGGGCACCAGTTAAAATGATATTTTTTCCCCCAGCAAATGGTGCTGGACGCGAACAAGAGCAGCTTCGCCTGGTGGATCACGCCGCCCATCAACCCCTGGTTTAGAGTGTACATCTGGAACTACACCAACTGGGACGAGTACACCAAAGACCGCAGTATTAAAATCAAGCTCAAGGAGGTCGGCCCCTTCACTTACAGGTGCGTCCCAACAGAGCGGGCCAGAAATAATGGCAAGGGTCGCATTTCTGTTCGCAAAAAAATAACTTCACCCTTTTTAGGGAGGTGATCAAGCGAGATGCCATTGAGTTCGACGACAAGGGCATCACCCTGTCGTACCGAGAAAGAAAGACCTACGAGTTCATGCCTGAAATGTCGGCGTTGGAGGACCTGAACGCCACCGTGGTCGTGCCCAACATTCCGTATTTTGTAAGTACCTTTGGGAAAACAGATCTTCTCTGAGGTTGGGAAGTTCCCTACAATGGTTCGGGATGGCAACTCCAGACGACATTCACACAGCGGCGTGGTCTAGAAGTGCGCAACTAGCGTTTAACTTAAAAAAAACAACCTTGAGACGACTTATCACTCGCCAACGGTCACAGCAAAGTCGACGCCGTCACGGAAAGCCGGGCTCAAGGTCGGGAGGACCGCGTCTCCTTCATCGCTGTTTTGACTCCCAATAGGGCCCTGCCCATTACGGTTCAAGTGACTTGTAGTGCAGTGTGTGAACTGCTGCACGTGGCACCTGTTGCAGGGCGCCAAAGCCAAGGTGGAAGGATGGGGGCAGGGCTTCATGGGCACCGCGGGCTCCGTCCTCCTCAGCCTGTCCTCAAAAGCCTTCAAGCTCAACCCCCTCATCTCCGTGACCGCCAACAGCTTCATCTGGGGCTACGACGACAGCCTCTTCACACTGTCCAAGCTCGACCCCACCAACAAGGTCCCCATGGACCGGGTCGGCTTGCTGACCATGGTAAGTTTGTCGGTAGCAACGCCACCAAGCTTGGTCCTCAAAAGCTCTGCCACTCACACGACCCTCGTGATTTTCGCAGAAAACGATCCCGGACGACTTGACCATCCTGACGGGGGCGGCGGACATCGACAAGCTGTCCTACGTGGTGCGCTTTAACCACAAGTCGTCGCTGGGCGTGTGGCCCGAGCCGTCCTGCAACTCGTTCGAGGGCTCGGACGGCTCCATATTCCCGCCCAGGAAGGTGCGCGCTAAGGCCGATATGTACGCCTTCAAGCCGGAGGCCTGCCGCCTCATCAAGTTCATCTTCCAGCGCAAGTCCTTTGTAAGTTAAAGCTCTGCACACGACACCATGCGCCTCCCTGCGCCGTGCCAGCCGGTCTGTCTCACTTGCTGCTCCAGGCCCAGGGGGTGCGCGCTCACCGCTACATCTTGGACCAGAGCACCTTCATGTCGCCACGCACCTACCCCGACAACTTGTGCTTCTGCAACCAAACCGACCTCCGAGAGTGCCCCCTGGACGGCATCTTCAACACCAGTCCCTGCGCGCACGGTACGCTTCTCAAATATAACCTCACTACTGTACTCTGCAAAAAATCAGAACTGGGCATCAAGGTGACTGACATTCATTTTGACGCACACAGGCGCACCCATGTTCATCTCGTACCCTCACTTCTACCTGACGGACCCCGCCGCGCTAGAGCCGTTTGAAGGGATAAAACCAGACGCCAAGGAGCATGACATGTTCGCAGACATCCACCCGGTAAGTCTACCCCGTCTGGAGGCGGCCAGGTCCTTCTGCGGCTCCGGTTACCTGCTACGCCTGGAGCATAGGCAACCCCTCTGGCTCCCGCTTCCGATCACGCCCGGAGCATGGGCAACCCCTCTGGCTCCGGTTGCCACCGCCCGGAGCGTAGGCAAACCCTCTGGCTCCGGTTGCCAACGCCCGGAGCGTAGGCAAACCCTCTGGCTACCGTTTCCAGCGACGCCCGGAGCCCGGCAACCCAACAGACGGGCCCAGGGCGCCGCCAGTAGCCACTCCAGCCACTAACGGCGTGAATGTTGCAGCGCCTGGGCATGACCCTGGCGGGCAGGTCCCGGCTGCAGTTCAACCTGCGCGTCCTCAAGGAGACGCCGCACCTGGACCTGGGCATGGTGCTGCCAGTGGCGTGGTTCGCGGAGGTAAGGCCCTCGTCGTCGGCCGGTAGTCGGAGGAACGACAACGACTTTGACCAATGCGTGTTGCCGCAGGACCTGCCGTCCTACGACGCCGGCTTCAAGACCGTCATCATCATCGCTAGCTACGCGCTGGACTTCCTGGAGTTCGTGCTGCTGTACGTGCTGCCCGTGGCCGCCGTGCTCACGGCCCTCGTGTTGGCGCGCAGGCTGCTGCTGCTGGCGCGGCGCAGCCCGTACGTCGCGGAGCCTACGTCCACGGCCAACGCCGAGGAGCACGTCGAGAAGGGCGAGCAGGAGCTGGCCACCTGGACCTGAGCCGCGTCCAGAACAAGGGACGCGCGTCGCGGGGCGCGCGCCGGCCGCGGAGCCTCGACGACCCGCAGTTTTTGTTTTTGTTTCCAATTACTCCGGTGATTTCTGTTAGCCATGGTTAACGACTTGTGATAAGGACTCCGTGGTCCCGACGCGGAGGCGCTCTCTCTCTCTAGGAGTGCTAAGAACAGTGTAGGTTCGTGTATGTGTGTGTGTGTGTGCGCGCGCGTATGTGTGTGTAAGTATATGTGCCTGTGTGTGGATTTTAGTGTGTAAATGTGTGTGATAAACAACATGGAGTGGATAATCCGCTTCTTGTTTTATAGGTAAAAACCAAAATAATTATAGTATCATAAATTTGTAATAAGAGTTGTATCCAACTGGGGTATCAGTTTTGTGTGTGAAAAGTGTTTTTCTGTTAACCCGAAATAGCGACAAATTTTTGTCTAGTACGTATGATAAACACTGTCCCAAATTTGTCGCTTTTTTGGCAATTTTTATTTTTACACGCGTGCTTATTCGTGGACGAAATTGCACTCCTTCTTATCTTGTATTGCGGGTGACGAGGGCCATTCTCGAAGCATGTTCCATTTTATTGTATATTGAGTCACTTCTCTTACATCGCACGGACACAGCCAACGTTCCTCATTACTCTCATTTTATCATTCTCATTCACCGCGTTGGCAACGTCATTATTTACCATAAGCCGATAAAGCATTACTACATACCACATTTTTCATAATCTGTTAACTTCTGTAAATGTGTGCAGTAAATACATCAAATCGTATACTCAAACTTTGTTGTTTTTTGTTTGTTTTATTTTGCTCTTGCTGGTGGAAACACATATAAATGAGTGCCAGCCGTCCCGCTTTCCATTGACGATAACGTATCAGCCGCGGCGTGCCTTGGTCCGTCATTGGATTTCCGGTGCAACGCCACGCCACTGCTGCCTTGCTGCTGCCGCTTCCCCAGCGCTAGCTATAGATCGTCTGCCGCTGACCTCCTGCAGGCCTCAGCCAGGCCCGTCGCCTTTTTTCCTGGAAGGGCGACAGACAGTGGAAAGTTCCGTGGACGGCGATGTGCGCGAATTTGACTTCCTCTGCTACCGGCTGAGCAATGATGGATGGATGGACGCCCCTCCGGCCCCGCGCCCCCTGGTTCAAGCGCACGCGGCGAAGCTGAGCACGCCTCCTCGAACCCAGAGAGAGACACGGTGGCAGGCTGGCTTGGGTCAGACGGAGACGATGAGCTCCTGACAATCAAAGGGAGATTGTGACTCAGCGGGTCGTGAGCGCCAGCCAGCATACCCGCCGATGTTCGGGTGTCGCCAGTACCACTCTCATCAATTTCTCCGCGGTATTCCTCAAAACGAACACAGCACAAAAACACGTACACATGCAAACAAAAACACGTCCGCACCTGACCTGGTTTTTAACTTGACCCGCATGCTCTCAGATCATCACTCACAAAAAAAAGTAACTGATTTATACAAATATTTTTTAAATTACCAAAATGAAATTAAAATTGAAAATTCAGCACTACAGCCAAGATTTAGTTCTGGATAAAGGTTAACAAGACGACGCGTCCTAATAGAAGAATCCTAACTGTCAGTGCTGATCCAAGACAATCCTAACTGTAAGTGCAGATCCAAGACAATCCTAACTGTCAGTGTCGATTCAGAACTATCCTAACTGCACATGACGTGAAAATGGGTCTCTTATTAAAGTCCGTGTCGCCCACATACTACATAAAACTGCTTGCCGAAGGACTTGTTCAAAAGATTCATCCTTATTTAAAAACATCGACATTGTATTTCAGCGATAGCGCGATTCACTGATTTGCAGTGAAGAGAGTTCGTGAACAGTTTTAGCCTCCTCTGCAGTTAGGATTGTTTCGGATCTGCCCTGGTAGTTAGGATTGTCTTGGATCTGCACTGACAGTTTTATTTTTATTATTTAGATTATTCTATTAGGAGGCGTCGAAGAGTTAAACTGCACGTATATGAGTCAAACATCAAGGGAAAAAATCAAATTTTAAAGAAGTGAGAGATTTAACGCGCAGCCCTGTGGCCACGCGGCAGCGAGACGACGCGCAGCACTGCCGCTCCGGTTGTGCCCTTTGGCCGTTTCCGCACGGCCAGTGCTCCGGGAAGCGCGGAGAGAGCAGAATCAATTAGACGGACCGCGGGACCGTATGAACCGCTGGGCGAGGACCGCGGCCCGCGGCCCGAACACCCGAACTTGGGACTTCCTCGCGGCTCGTCTCGTCGCTGACAAGACAAATCCACGCCTCGGTCAAATAGAAGAATCGGCCGCGAAACCGGTTCCATCACTGCGATCCGATACGCAAGGAAAGTGCCGGACGTAAAACAACTTAACCGCGCGGAGATGACCGGCGCTGCCTTGTTGCCGGGAAGTCCTTTCCAGAACACTTGCTCGGCGGACAACGCGACGCGCTAGCCCTAAAGTAGAAGGTTTAGCCGCGAGCGCTGTTCGAGGCGGCACTTCTTTTCCGGCCGCGTCCGCCGGGTCGCCGTGAGTCACTGCAGGTTCAAGGCCGTCTGCCGGGGTGCTCCAACAGTCTCATTCTTTTTGTGTGCGCGCGCGCGTCGACCCTCGTTGCCTTAATTCTTAATACTCACTCAGTATAACGACCCGATTAAGATAGTCGAGTTGGCCATTGATTCGCGGCTGCACGGCACACGACGACAATCGACATGAAGCACGGAAAAACGCCGAGAGAAGTAACAAACTGACTCGTCGCACGTAGTCTCAGTCGGCGCACCAGGACGCAAAAAGGAACTACAACAACAAATTTTGGGCTGCTGCGTCCGGCTCAAGGCCGTGTCAAGGCCGCGTTCGGCCCTGCCCCCGCCGGCACGCGCCGCCAGGCCCACCGGCCCGGATCCACCGGCCGAATCCTCCAGATATGTACTGAAATTTCCGTTCCATGTTTGTTTCCTTGCACCGTCCGGTTGAGTGACAGTTGACGGCAGGTCTGCCTCGAGTAGGTCCGCCGCCGCGGTGCCCGATGGTCGGAGCGCTGCGTGAGTGCACGCGGCGAGTGGACGGAGCCCCGATGAGAGCCGCCATTGGATTTGCGCGCTGAAAATTTGCATAAGAAACAGTAGTTTCGCGGCGTGGCTCGGCGTGGTGCACCCACTTCCGCCGCCGCGAGCGCCGCGGTGGATTCCACGACGTGTTGGGCCGCCCCCCGGCTCGGCCGGCCTCCCCCCTGCTCCACGCCGGCGCCCGGGTTGTCACTCCATGTTCCGATCACCAGGCTGAGGCTGGAGGCTCCAGGACAACGCGAGCGAGGCCGTGGCACTGGAGGCCGGAGGGGCGGCGGTCGGGACCCAGCCGCGCCTTGGGAAGGCCCCAGGCCCAGGCGTCGGCCGGAGGAGCCTTCCCGTCGGACTGTCCACGCGGTAAAAGTGCCGCCTTGTAATCCAAGGGGATGCCTTGGTTTAATTTCCGAGGGGTTTGAGTGAATTTTCAAAGTTAGTTGTCCCAATTGACATCACTTTACAGAAATGGATTCGTCTTTTACCGTGTCTCTCTCGGCGTCCACCAGGCGGCCAGGCCACCACCCCGCGGCGCGCCGCGGCGGGTCATTGGAGCGGTAAAACACGTCTAGCCGGGAGAGGCTCTCGGTCGGGGCGCGGGGCTGGCGGGGCCTTGGCGGCCGGAACGCCCTGGAGTGTCTCGTGGTGGGGCACCGCGGGGAGGCTCTTCCGGACCGCGGCAACCCTCGGCGACGAGCCGCAGGGAAGTCCCTCGGCGTTGCCGCCGCCGCCCGCAAGGCCCCCGCCGCCCCGCAAGGCCCCCGCCGCCCCGCCCCGCAGCGACCGCACGCGCCGAACGCCACTGAAGCAACTCGCGACACCTGTCCTCCCACTCCGTCAGCAGGTGAACGCAACAACAATCGTCATCGTCATCCTGAGCGCCGCCTCTCCGAGCTCCGCCGCGCCGCGCCGCTGTGCCCTCCGCTAGTGCAGTCGGTCTGGTCCACCTGTCAAAGCGCGCGCGCTGCGCCGCCGCCCCGCCGCCGTGCCGCCCGGGTTGGTTTCCACTCACAGTGTGGCCGACCCGACACTCGACCGCACTTTTACCCGCATCGCCTCGCGTGAGTACGCATGCCTGTCTTCGGAAAATCATGACTGCGCGTTAGAGCCGAATCAGAAAAAAAAAAAAAGATTCAATGTCGAAAAAAAAAAACAATGTTCGTTTAAACTAAAATATATTTTTTTTCGTAATAAAATAAGAAGTATCTTCAACATTTTTTTTTTGTGGACAGGAGGAGGATGAGGTGATCTTGCTCTCGACCGGGGACAGCCGTTCAGCAGCAAGGAGCACTTCCGGCGTCGCACGTGGCCCCAGTCAACAAGCGGGTGAGTTCGTGCTCAAAACACACGCGCTCCGCGCACGCACACAGGCACGCAAGCCGAGACAAGTGTTAATACGCGCTCTGTCAAATTTGCCGACCCGAGTGATTGCTACGTTCGGAATCGCCGTGGAGAGCGCTCGGCCAGTCACAGCCAGGTACTTCCTTGTGAGAAAAAAAGTTATTGAAAAAACGCCGTTGATCTGGAAGTGTGCCCGTGATGGCGATGCTGCAAAGTGGGCCAAAAGACGGGCGGAGGCGGTCAAAATTCCGGACGGGTTTTGAGCTCCAGAGTCCCTAAATGGGACTCGAACCGAAGGTGTGACCCCACCAATGCATTGCTCTCCCTACGAGGAATCCATTGGCGGGGTCACACGCTAGGTTCGAGTCCCACTCAGCGACTCTGGAGCTGAAACGCGTCTAGAGTTTTGGCCGCCTGCGCAAGTCGTCTGGCCCACTGTGAGCTGGCGCCCTGCCCGGACGCACGCCACCGCGGGCTGGCCGAGCAGGCCTGGAGAAAGGACGCCGCATCTCCGCGGGCCGATGATCGCCCGGCGCGTTTGTCACACGGACACCCGAAGGACGACCGCACAGCGGGCAGTAAGTAGCGCCGACGCGGCGCTCAGAGGCGCGGAAAAAACTTGCTGCCCACCAACACGTTATAGCGACTAAGCGCAATGGCAGAGCGCGGCAATGAACCTGGAGAGGTCGCAGCGGGTCGTAAGCGAAAAGCAGAGAGACCCAAAAAAATAAAATGCACGACAAGTTTGGCATGCGCGCCGGGACGCCGCGGCGAGCAGGAAACGCGGCTCCACGTTCCACCTGGGCCAGGGCGGTCAGTGTGCTTCATCGCATGGACCCATCGGGGGCGCCACTGCTGTACCGCCACCGCTGCACCGCCACTGCTGTACCGCCACCGCTGCACCGCCACTGCTGCACCGCCACCTGCACCGCCACTGCTGCACCGCCACTGCTGCACCGCCACTGCTGCACCGCCACTGCTGCACCGCCACCGCTGCACCGCCACTGCTGCACCGCCACTGCTGTACCGCCACCGCTGCACCGCCACCGCTGCACCGCCACTGCTGCACCGCCACCGCTGCACCGCCACCTGCACCGCCACCGCTGCACCGCCACCGCTGCTCCGCCACAGTGAGGGGCTGTTGAGGTTCACTGTGCCAGACGGCAGTCGGCTGGAATCGTGGGGCAGGAAAGGCAGGCTGATGGCATAGTCCGGACCATGCGCACTTCTTGTCGCCATCTCGTCGCCCCCTCTCCTTTTTAAGGCATTGCGAATTAGTTATAAAAAGAAAGAAGCAGATCGATGCAGATAAGGCGTTTTACATCGGCCCCCTTCCGGCTCGGACGATCCAATTGCAAGCAAACAATAGTAACAAACGGGCGGACGAACGGAGCGGCATACGCCCACTGTGCTGTCTTGCTCGGTCTAGCCCGTGCGTGTAATTCTGAGAGTGTCGGAATGCGGCCGGGCTTTCCCCTGTGTGCACGATGGGTGTCTTGGTCGCAACCACGGCGGCGGCCAGGGCGGCGGCCAGGGCGGCGCGAGGAGCGAGAAGACCGCCGCTCACACGGCCGGCACTCATTTTACAACGATGGTCACACCAAACTCGTTTATTTCAAAACAAGTCGAAAATGTGTGTGACATGGTGAGTCGCCTCATGCGACAATAATTCTTGAAATGTCTTTGGCCCTGCCTCGGCCTGCCGCCGTGAAAGTGTGCCAGTGGTTGACAGACGGTGCTCGGCGGATCCCTTGCGCGCAGAAACGGCGGCCGCGACGTCGTGGACCTCATGCAGACGATAAGAAGGTTCTAGCGAGTTCCCTGCCGCCGCCGCCGCCGTGATCCGGGCGGCGACGGGCGGCGCGCTGCACGCGGGGGCGGCACCTGCACGACGGCCACCTCCCCGGTAATCACCGACCTCCTCCAGTTTCGCGCCACACACCGCCAAAATTCCCCGAAGACCGCGAGGAAACCAATGCCCTCTCCAGCAACGCCTCCCGCGACGAGCCAGGACCTCCAAGACCTCCAGGGCAGCCCGGCGACGCGTAGAGAGTTTCCGCTGCGTAGACGAAAAGTTAAGCGTGCCCGACGTGACTGCTATGCGATTCCGAACAGCCGTTCGTGATGTGGTGTCGTCCAGTCCAGACCCACATCCAGAAAAATGATTTCTTGAATCAAGTAAGATTTACTTGATGCAAGTAATTTTTTGCATTAATGTGCCTAAGTAAAATTCTGCTTTGAGTGAAGTAGAAATATTCTTGATATGGTTAGAGTTGAATGAATGCAAAGCCCATTAGTGTTGATCGGACACTCAGGTGAGCTTGAATCAAGTCTTATTAATCAAGAAAAATATATTACATGACCCAAGAAATCATTTTTGTGGGTGTGTCTCTCTCGCACCCTGCGGGTTGCCCCTCGAGTGCGACGGAGACAGAGCGATCAAACGGTTCTTCGGAATCTGTCTGCTGGCGCGCTCGGCATCGCTCGTGCGGCGCGGTGCGGTATCGCGTGCGCGCGGTGTTCGCAAGGAGCGCTATGGCTGTCCTAGACAATGGCAATGGCTCTCAACGACCCGGCGCCCGGCGCCGGGGCAGGGGCCTGGGGGCAGGGGCCTGGGGGCAGGGGCCTGGGGGCCTTCAGGGAGGACGCGGGCGGCGGGCGGACCGAGAGGCGCTGCTCTGGCTGCGCTGGCTGCGCTGGCTGCACTGCAGCACTGGCAGCGCCGCACCAAGGGCTATCAGCTCCGTCATCAAGGCCGTCTGGCAAGCCGGACGGTCCGAAAGCATCTCGTCGGCCACGCGCGCCCAGTGTTGTTGAGCGTCGCGGTTCGCGGCGCGGCGACCCGGCCAACGACTCCAATCTCCGTCCAGATCACGCTGGCCGTGCCGCAAGCCGTGGCGGAGGCAGGCAGCAGCCGGCCCGGCTGAAAGCGGAGTGCACACGGCGGGGCGGGACGGTGTTCCGACGGCAAGGGTCGCACAGTGGGCCGGAAGACCGCGCAGGTGGCCAAAACCCTAGTCGCGTTTGGAGCTCCATAGTCGCTTAACAAGACTCGAACTAAACGTGTGACCCCACCGATGGATTCCTCGCTCGGAGAGCAACTCATTGGTGGGGATCACACGTTCGGTTCGAGTGCCATTCAGCGACTCCGCACTCTTAAAACCTTGCAAACCGATGTGTTTGTAAGTTTGCGAAGAATGTGACTTGTTCGTAATGCAAAGAACGCATCCGTATTGCGAACCACTAATTCGCAACTTGCAAACAAGAGCTTTGCAATTTGGAAACAATCTGTTTGTATTATAAACCCTTGCAAACACATTGTTCGCAAAATTGCGAACTACCAGTTCGTAATATCCAAACAAGCCAAATTCTTTGCAAGCTGCAAACCGAATAGTTTGTGCACATTCTTCGCAAGGTTTTGAGAGTGTGAATAAGCTCAAAATCCGTCCGGCATTTTGACGGCCTCACCGGTCTTCTGGCCCACTGTGGGTCGGGAGGAAATGCCGGCGCGGCCGACGGCCGGCAGCCTGGGGGCCGTAGTGGCCGTGGGTCAGGGACGGGGCGCGCCGTGCGGCGCCGTGCATCACCCGGACACCGCGCTGCCCCGGACACACAATGCAGCCAGGCAAAAAAGGAGGAAATGGATGCATTAATAACCAGCACGACCAGCACCGTCAGACGGGGCATGCGGCCAGACCCGGAGTCGAACCCGAACAACGCGCGGCTGCACATGGAACCTCGCAAGCTCGCTTGCAAGGCACCAGCGAGCGAGACGCCGGTGGAGTCCACGCCAACGACCGCGATCACGCAGACGTGCGTGGACCTGGGGGATCGGCCGAACCTGGCACCGAGCACGCTCCCGCGAGGTCCCTCACTCAAAATATTGCTGTACACAAATTGTTTGATTGTGTCGGATTGTTTGGGATTCTGCATGATTTTGTCGCGCTTTTTGTCTGCCGACAGGCGTGTCTGTTGCAAAGATTGTGGCGCCTCCAGGCGTATACACAGATTGTTTGAGTGAGGTACCCCTTACGTGCTCCACGACTAAAATCGCAATTGTCGCTTCTTTTTTCCGCGAATTATTCAGATTGCAGCCGGTACCGGGAACACCACTACTGCGAATGCACTAAAAAGTGTCCACGCGCGTGGCGGAGCAGGTGGAGCAGGCGGAGTGCGGAGCCGGGAGGATCAGCAATCATGACCGGCACCGCCGGCACCGCCGGCATCGCCATGCTCGTCGTGAGCCTGCCGGTACAGTCCGTTAGAGGCCTGCGCCGGGCGGGTATTCAATACCCGTGAAGCCTATAACTTTGAAGTAAATGGACCTGAACGCACAGAAGTTTGAGAGGAGCTACTCCAGCCATAAAACTATGTTCGTGCGAAATCTGGAATGTTTTTGATAGTAACCAACAAAGTTATAGGCTTCACGGGTATTGAATACCCGCCCGGCGCAGGCCTCTACAGTCCGTGCCAGCTACAAAGTCGCCGAGCGCCACGGCACGGCGACTTCTTGCCACCATCCCGATTTCAACGGTCAATTTGGCCGTGACACTCGGCCGTGGCTGCAGCTCGTGCTACTCACGTTAGACCGAGAGCTTCAGCAAAAATAATGACAGCTTCAGACGGAGAACGGAACGTATACACCCCGAACACACGACTAAGCCTCGTTGGTGTCGTAACAAATTTCGACAGACAGAACGAGTTGGGAAAAAAAAGAAGCTCAGTAGCCAGTCAGAGCCGATTAGAACATGAAAGCAGATATGGTGTATTTTTTATATGGAGTCTTCAAAGATAATGTAGAACTACATAATAATTGCTTTTCTTCGTCTCCGATACAAACCCGGCAAACCTCTGCAGAGGTGTGCTAAGTCGACGGGACAATCATTTTTCCACGCCCCTCCCCTGTTGTTGACCTGCATCTGCATACGCGCGGGCATTGCGCCTGCTCCGCCCTCCCCCGCGCTCCTCCACCTCGCCCTCCCCCTCGCGCTCCACCTCGCCCTCCGCCGCGGCCTCCCCGCCGCTCGGTGCCGGCGCGCTGCGCTGCGATGGACCGCCCCGTGCCGCTGGCCGCGCCGCCGCCGGCCGCGCCGCGTGCTGCAGGACGGACCGCCACGCAGCGACCTCCACCTCCAGGCCGTCAAGGTCGCCCTCTGCTTGCGGCCCGTCCCGCGTCCCGCACCGTCCGCCCGCCTGTCTCCCGCCTTTCTTCTTCTCCTTCCGTACTTCCCCTACCACCACTACATCCCCTACTACCACTACTTCCACCACCACCGCCACCTGTGCGGCGCGGTGTGCGTGTGCGTGCGTGCGCGCTCGCGGGTGTGTGTTTGCAGAGGGTGGCGGCTCAACGCAGAGCAGTTGATAAAAATGATCCTGCCACAATCGGCCGGTTCAGTTGTCCAGCAATCCCCGAGGAGTGCGTCCGCGCGCAGTGACTCCGCGACTTATTGGTGACGACCCCTACCTGAACTGCCCCCGCGGACCCCGTGGATCCCGTGCTGGTCCTGCCCACAGCGTGCCGGGGCGTTGCCATCGACTCCTGTGAAGTGCGAAAGTGGTGAACGTGTTTGTGACGTGCTTTCGCGCGCCCGGCTTGCTGTGCTGCCAGCCTGTCGGCTTGCCTGCCTCGCTGCCCCAGATAAACCGCCATTGCGGCGGAGCAGACTCAACCTGCCGACGGTAATTCAAGTGTAATCTCAGTGCTCCATCGTCTCAGTGTTCGAGGGGCACCAATCCTGCCACGGAGCCGCCTTTGGGTTGCCTTTAGGCCACCTTTGCGCCGACTTTGGGCCGCCTTTGGGTCGCCTTTAGGCCACCTTTGGGCCGCGGGCTGCCTTTGGGCCGCCTTTCGGCCACTTAGAGGCCATTTTTCTGCGGTGGGTTTGGGCCGCCCCTGGACCCAGGACGAAGGGCCCTGCCCAGCAAACGGGTGGGCCCTTTCCGGGCGAGGCAGGCAGCCCGCGGCGACACCAACGACACCGTCCGCACCTCCCTGAAGAACTCGCGGTGCCGTTGAGGTGGGCTAGGCTGGGCAGTGGGCCAGGGTGGCAGCCTGCGCGGTGTCGCCGGCTCAGAGCCATTATTAATTGTGTCTCTTCATTTGTGCTGGTTGTCCCCGCCTATTGTCTGGGGCAGTGAGGGTACAGTCAATGTAGGCATGCTCGCTGTACAGTGGGCCACTACATTGTAAGATTCATTAAGGCGGCTCGGCGGGACGCCCCGGCAACACGCGGACCTGCGTCAGCATGCTCCACTACCATATTGCGGTTTTTGTCAAACTGCCAACGCGTCTTAATCTTTTTAATTCGTATGTAAAGAATGCCAGTGAGACATATTGTTCACTCTTGAGATATTGCAAAGAAGAGTCGTTCTTCGCATTACGAAGCAAGCTTATATTCCGGCTTTGTGTTTACCGTAAGACAACGTCAGTGAACACAAAATTACTGACTTCAGTCAGGTGACGTTGACTAGCGCGGTTAACCAAGAGGCGAAAAGTCAAAAATGCTAGAATGAAAAATTGACACGGATTCCTCTCATCGAGACAAACAAAAGTATTCCTAAGTAATAGATTTAAACTCGAAATAGAGGAGCTATGGAGTCTCATGTGGTAGGTTTTGGCACACTTTTTTTTTTGTAGGCGTGGCCAAAAGCATGCTTGGACCTTTGGAATTTGTAACCTTGCCATATAGTATAAACCTATGACATATGGATATTTTGAGCGTATCACGCCGTATCGTTTCCACTATTGGACCCGCAGCCCACAGCCCGCACTTGATTGTGGTTAGGTTACGAGAATTACAAGAATCGGAGGCTGTAGAATGACGGCCAATCGCTGCACTTTACTTGATAGGGTGGGGGTCCCGGGCCCCCACCCCTGGCAGGGCGGGGACCCTCTGGAACCATACCGATGGAGTCCTGGCTCTGAAATCATTGTTTGAGTGGCACTCCAAGCCTCGGCGCCTCGGCGGCGGGACCGCCCTGTCGGCCCGGCGGCCGGTCGGCCCCATCAGCCCCACCGCCACGTGTGCGCTGCCGGCATGGCAGAGGCTGCACAGGCTGCGCGCCAAGATGGAGCAACAGGACAACTTCGTCTGAAGTTTTTTGTGCACCGACCAGAACAAAAAGGAATTGACCGGCGCTTCGCGCTTCCAATTTATTTCGCGGCTCCTTATTGGTGAATGTGTGTGCTTTGGGACAGTGACTGGAACCAGGTCACTGAGCGAAGGACGCACGCGTAAAGGACCTTTTACTGCCCGGAGAGAGCACCTCACCGCCGGCAGCGCATAAAACCCGACGGGCGCACTGAAAACAACAACAACAGCAATTGCACTGAGAAAACCTTACAAACTATTTTAGGCCTTACAAACAAAAGCAGCTTGTTATAACAAAGTATTTTGAGCATACATAAGCTTACAAAGAAAATACTTCGTAATTTACTTACTATTTCTTTGTATAAAAAAAGTAAATTAGTTTGTACTATGCAAGCTCAAAATACTTGGTAAGGTTTTAAGCGTGTGTCTGACCGGAGCCGAGTGTAATGAATTGACTCGTCCCGCAGGCTATGCGACGGCAGTGATCCTGCGCCCCTCCAAGATGGTCCTGCAGAACATCGGCGGCGGTAGCGCCGAGAGCGTGACCGTGGGGTGCTTGGACTGGGACCGGTTCGACCGACAATGGCAGGACTGCGTCCAGGACTTCCGCTACCACCCCCACCGGGACGCGGGGCGCGGCCGAAATAACACCCCGCACCGCTCGGAGAACCTCCGCCGGAACCTGCCGCCGTTCAGAGGTGAGTCACGCTGGGACTTCCCGAGACTGGCCAGGCACTTTGGCTGGACTTGGCTGCAGCGCGGCCGGCGAGGGGCACTGCCCCGCCTGCTCCGCCCGCCTGCACCGCCGCGTCCTTGCCGCCGTTTACTGCGGGCTAGTTAGAGCGGCCTGCTGCGCGCCTTTCCAGCCGTCAACTCGAAAATGCCCAGTCCAGTCAGTCTTCCAGTGTTTGCTGATTGATTTAGAGTGGCGATTCCCTGACTCGTATAACCCACGGCCCAAGGCAAGGCGCGCGCGCGCGCACACACACACACACACACACACACACACACACACACACACACACACTTTTAGGTTCGACTTTTCTGCTTGACTTGCAGTTGTTGCCCCGGCCGGCCCACGAGGCACTCGATCAGGTTGCGCCTCAATAGCGCACCCTGAGTCTCCTTGGGCGCCGCGCGCGCTGCGGTCTGGGGCGGTCCGGGCGTCCCCGTTGCATCACCCGCTGGCCAGGACGGCTGAGGCGCCCTGACACAGTCCAGCCCAGAAAGGAGATGAATAAACAAACAAAAAACGACGAGGTGTCCATAGGCGTCGCCACGCTGCTCCCTCGTGCGGGAGTGCTCACGTTGCCGCCTCGATCCAGCAGTCAGGCTCTGGGAATAAACCCAGCGGCAATGAACATATGGAGTGAGTGCACGTGAGCGAGCGGAAAAGAGGAGGAAATCCTTCGGGTCCGACGGACAGACCTGTTGGGAGGCCGTTTTCGTCTGGGCAGGCGGGGAGATGTGGTAAGAAAATGTGCCCTTGCGAGTGGAGTCACCTAGCCTCGTCGGGAGCAGGCAGTGCGGTGGGCACTTGAACCCGGATCGGGTGGACGACCAGACCTAACCACGGCGTCGCCCCGCCCCGCCCCGCCCCACCCCGCCCCGCCCCGCGCCGCGCGCGGGCCAGGAACGAGGAACGCCACGGCGAGCACGTCGCGCCGGACGCCGTGCCGTGACGCGTCTGGACCGCTCCGGGACGCCACGCCCGGCCGCGGCGGGACGCGGGACGCACCGCGGCCTTGAACTCGGCCAGTCGCCCGGTCAGCGGGGCGGCCGGGCGGGGCGGCAGGGCGGGGCGGCGGCGGGCGGGGCGGGCGGGGCGGCCGGGCTGGGCAGCCGTGACGCAATGTTGATATGCCCGGCCGGCCGTCCAGCCCCAGCCGTCCCGACGCCCGGCCAAGCACGCCGGGGGACCGTTAGGTTTAGGTGCCGATGGGCGCTCGATGGCCGCAGAACTAGGAGGGGTCCGACAGCCTTGGGGGTAGGCAGGCCCGGCGCGCACGGCCGCGCCGAAGGCTGGCCGTTGCCTACCTGCCGGGCGCTCTGCGCTAGCCGTGCGCCGCCCACTCCGCTCCTCTGCGGGCGCACCAGCGCGTGCAGCACTGCAGCGTTCTGGAGGATGATTAGGATCCGGTTCCCCCAAGGTTCCCGTTTGGCGAACTCACTTTGAACCAAGTTCGGAACCCTGCCGCGGAGGCTGAGCTCGGCGGAGCGCGGTTCTCGCCCCAGGACGTGGTGACCACCGGCGTGGAGGCCGCGGGGGCGCCGACAGCCCGGCGGCGGGCGGCTTCCCCGATCGCTACTTTTATTTGCTGGAATTCATAAGAGCTGCGCCGCGAGCGACGACCGGACCCCCTCCGTCCCGGACGAATGGGCGTCGAACAAGGAGCAGGCAGGCCACCTTGATATCCTGATGGGTCTGACGGATCGGTGGCTAGGCCGCAGTGACGGCGTGGCCGTTGCCCCGCGTGGACGGACTACAAAATGAGAACAATGCATCAGGTATCGGCGCGCACGCGATAAACGTCCTCTTGGCGGAGGGCCAGGACCCGGCGCGGCCGGTGGCTTCCTGGCGCATGCGCGGTGCGCGCGCACCCGGAGCTAGAGACAATCCACCGCACTCTCCGCGGGAAAGGAATAAAAAGGTTGCCACCTTCCGGCAGCGCCTGCGTCCCGCCCCGCGCCGCACAGTGGGCCAGAAGACTGGCGCAGCGGTGAAACTTTTGAGCTCCAGAGTCGCTAAACAGGACTCGAACCGATTGTGTGACCCAATGGCTTGCTCTCCTGACGAGAAATCCATTGATGGGGTCACACATTCGGTTGGAGTCCCATTTCGCGACTCTGGAGCTCAAAACTCTTCCAGAGTTTTGGGCTGCCTGTGCCGCCCACTGTGCGGCGGCGTCGACGACGGACGTCCAGTGCGTTCCACATGAACAGAGATTGGGGCGGCCAGGGGCACTTACCGGTGCAAATGGCCGGCTAATGGTCCCTGCTCAGGGCCGGCCGTTTTAAACGCCCTTTTGCGTGTCCGCGGGCTGACCGTGCCGAACTCACTTTCTCCTGAACGCGTGCTGTGGCGTCCCTGGGACAGCCGGCGTGTCGCCGCCCTTCGCCGCGCTGCACCAACACGTGCACTGCGCCTCGCGTCATTGGCAGACCGGGCTCTGGACCCGGGCTGGCCGCGGCTGGCCGCCTGTACAGGTTCAAGGCCCGCCCGCCTGCGCTGCGTCTTTGTTGACACGCCTCCCCCCCCCCCCTGTCTCCGCCCGGCGACCAATCGAACAGTCTTATTCTCCTCTTTAGCGTCGCCTTCGCGTCTTGCGCTCGTGCGCGCGAAAGCTCCCTCGCGTTCCGCCGATGCGAACAGGCGGGTCTACCGCCTAAAAGGAAATATCGGATGAAACATCGAGTAAAGACATTCTACGTCATCTTTCCCCGTCCACTGGCACGCCCTCGCACGCCCTCGTCGGCAGTCTCGCTTCTTTGACTCGCCGCGGTCGCGCGCTGTCCGCGTGTGACGATGAAAAACCGAGCCGCGGCCTTCGGTTTCCGCCGGCCCGGTAAGAAGAGAAGCTACCATCAGTGAGTGGACCAGTCCAACGGGACGGCGGCGGCGCGGCCTTGCTGCCGCTGGCCAAGGCCTGGCAAGGCCGCGCCAAGGACGCGGTGGGGGAGGTCCTGCAGGTGCGGCCGCAGGGCGAGGCCGGCGGGGACGCCGCCAACCGCGGCCGCGGAAACGCGCGTCGCAGCCGCAGCGACAACAAGCACCGCGTCAGCCACTTCCCTGCGTCCTCATTGTTGTTCTGCGGTGGGGGCGGGCCGGGCCGCCTCGCCGCCAGTTCCTCAAACGGCGCGACGGCAAAAGAAAAACTCGAATGCGATATCTCGAACCGGCCGAAGGCACTCGAAGGCAGCTGACCCACGGGCCTCTTCATCGGAGTACCACTACCGGTCCGTGCGCAGAATTAAAACCTCTGCACGTGGCTGTTTGAACGCGGGAGTTGGCCGTGCTGTAGGGCGTTGCCCGGCGTTGCCCGGCGTTGCCTGGTTGCCCGGGGAGCGCCAGGACCACAGTGGGTCCGACGGTGACTTGAACGGCGGAGGGGGGCGAGGGCACGCCGCCGCCATCAACACCTTTGTGTACACACGGCGAGCGCGAAAACGAAAACAAAACAAAAAACAAACGCGCCTCCTTTTTCACGAGTGTCGAGACTTTCAGGCCGATCGAGGCGTGACGTCCCGCCGCCTTCCTGGTCCATGGGTGGCGCGCCATGGGGGCCGTGCATTTATATCGATGACATGAGGCCGCTGAGTGACAACAAGCGAAAACCGAGCGGGTTCCCTGGGCGTCGTGGAAAAGTTCCGTGGAACGCATTTGGCGGCTCCGGCACTCCCGCCTGTTAGCGCGCCGGAGTGACCTCACTGACTTATCTAACCGTTCTTGAACTCGCCCAGCGGAGCAGCACACAGTGGGCCAGAAAAACAGCGCAGGCGGTCAAAACTCCAGACGCGTTTTGAGCTCAGAGTCGCTCAATGCAACTCAAAACGAACATGTGACCCCGCCAATGGATTTCTCGTTCGGAGAGCACTCCATTGGCCGGGTCACACGTTCAGGTCGAGTCCCATTTAGCGACTCTGGATTTTGAGCGTTCGGGACTTTGACCGCCTCCACCGGTCTTCTGACCCACTGTGCTGCAGCCCACCCCGTCTAACAGCCGCGTGCGATCGTTTTGAACGATGTCAGTCAGCATGCCTGGGGTCCATCGAAACAAGACCCGTTTGCCGCTTTGTATGTGGGACAAGTCCTTCGTAACCAGCAAAGCAGCGAGTAGCGGCGTGGCGGCGCAGCTCGCATCAACGGCGCAACCACAGCGTCGTCGCGATGGCATGGCGTGGCTCTTCGCAACCAGCCCAAGGTGTGCCCCACGGCGCCGCCCCCGCCCTGCCCCGCCCCGCCTCGCCACGCCCCGCCACGCTCTGACCTAGCCAAACCGCACCCAAAGGGCTGTGACGCACGAGGGCGATCGGTGTGACGTGTAGTCAATCCCGGAAATGCATGCTAATCGCCGCTCCAGCGAGGAGAAGAAAGAACCCGGCGCACGCGGGCAAACACAATTGAGTGTGTGCGTCAACGTGTCGGCTTGTCGCGGCCACACGTGAGGAGCGCGGCATGGCGCGTCATACTCGGGTCGTCAATAACGACACAAAGTGACGAAAGCGATCCACTGGACCTGCCGAGTGATTCAGGAGAGTTGTTTCGTCGCTCAGTCTCGATCGCACTCATGGTGCTCGGCAGAGCTGTTTGTGAGAGAGACGGAGCGACAAACCGCCGCTCCTCTGAAATACTCGGCCGGCGCTCAGTGGCGTGCGGCGCGCGGCGCAAGCGACATTCTTCATCCTGCTGTCCAAACTGGGAAGTGCAAGTGTTAATGGATCTCAGCGCAGCGCAGCACATGGCGTCCGCGCGGCGCGCCAGCAACGCCAGTACCGCCAGTACCGCCAGTACCGCCAGTACCGCCAGCACCGCCAGCACCGCCAGCGACGCCGCGAATCTCTTCCATATCGACGGCGAAAAGAAAAGGCCCCTGGGAAACACATTGGCAGGACGCATACATGCTTTAAACCACACCGAGTATTTGTAGCATAACGACACTGTTGAAATGAAATTGGAAACTCCCGGAAAACTTTGTTGGGAAAAAGATTCACCGCAAACCTTAGCGACAAGTTTCCTCCCCTGGAGTGGCGCTCTCTCCATACTACCAAAATTTGGGGTTCCAATCCTTAGTTTTTGTATTTTATTCCTCGTTCGGAGAGCAATCCATTGGTCGGGTCACACGTTCGGTTCGAGTCCCATTTAGCGACTCTGGAGCCAAAAACACGTCTAGTGTTGCGGCTGCCGGCGCCGGTATTATGTCCCACTGTTTGCCGGCCCCGATAAACAACAGAGCGTAGGGATCCTCGCCCTCCATCCTTCGTCCGCGCGCTGTGCTTGCCGGAAGCCGTCATGCCGGCCACCGCACAACGCCGACCACGCCGCGCTCGTGGACACGTAGGTCCTCGGCCTGAGGCGGCCTGGGGGTCAGCTTCCTGGACCCCATCGTGCCTGCGCACACGTGGGAGGAAAGGGCCATCCGCTGAGTGGTGCCGTCGCTCTGTCTCTCTCGCACCCCAACGCAGCGCAGTGCGACAGAGACGCAGCGCGACGAAACGACGGTTCGGAATCAGCCTGCAGAGGGCAGGTCGCTGCACACGCCCATCGAGGCGCACTCGCCTAACATCGTTGTACGTCACTAGTCGGTGGACACCCGTGATCGGCGGGGACCGGTCCTCGAATGCATCGCGCATCGCCACGGCCCAGCGACGCGTGGCGGCTGGGCTGGCTGGCTGGCTGGCTGGGCTGGCTGGCTGGGCTGGCTGGCTGGGCTGGCTGGCTGGGCTGGCTGGCTGGGCTGGGCTGGCTGGCTGGGCTGGCTGGCTGGGCTGGCTGGCTGGGCTGGCTGGGCTGGCTGGGCTGGCTGGGCTGGCTGGGCTGGCTGGGCTGGCTGGCTGGGCTGGCTGGCTGGGCTGGCTGGCTGGGCTGGCGCCCCGTTGGGGTCGTCGACGCCGTGCCTCGGCAGCCTCGGCCTTGCTCGGCCTTGCCCGGGGTCTCGCCGTGATCTTGTCGCCGTCGGGAGACGCTTTTTATTGGCCGAGTCCACGAACGCGACTGTGTTGCGATGCACCTAGGCGCGGTTGGCGGTGCACTGCCCCGCCGTCGGTGACGTCCCCCTCGGCCTCGGGGAATGAATCAAACGCTCATTGTTCGGATTCGCCGTCGGCCGTCGACCCAGGCTTCAGGAAGTGCACTTTTTTCCTCCGTCAAATAACTCTTTGTACGGCGTGGCGTGGCGTGCCGACGGCCCCAAGCGGTCGAAGCGCTCTGTCGCCAAAGACGCACTTGTTGACGGCGAGGTGCGCCGGCCTCGCGTGCGGCCACCTGTCCACCACGACGGCAAGGTTGGGGAACTCCAGGAAACGCGGCGGTATGGAACACCGGCCCAAATTATCGGCTTATTTTCGTGCATTTTTTTTTCGAACGAGATAAACGGCGGGCAATTGTAGATAGGTCAAAGCGGTTGTGTGCCACTAGGCCAGACGTCTCATCGCATGTTTATTTATTGTCGCCGCTGCCTGCCTTTCTCGACACCGCCGCGCCAAATTTCCGCGGATGCCTCGCGCCTGAGAGTGCAGCAGTTTCTTTGATTAACCGCCCGATATCGTGTCGCCATTTATATGCAGGAGGCCACTCAAGTCCCATTCAGGCAAAAAATGGCTTCGATTGTTGCCGTCATGAAGCTGGATATGGTCCCCCCCCTCTCTCTATCTTTCTCTTTTTATTTCTTTCTTCTTGCGGCCACTTCGTGTGCCGCCTGCACCGCCCCGCCCCGCGCCGCGTGACGCAGGCTGGCCGGCCGCCTCGGCCACCCTGCGGAGCGAGCCGGTCACCCACCGCGCGGCCCCCGCGCGACAACCCTACCCTCGCCCTGGGACTAGTTGACCGCCAACGGCCTCGGCGTCGTCTCGAGGACGAAGGACTGTTCCGCACGGAGAGTACACCCTCGTGTTGAATTTCTTCCTTCCTTCCTTTTATTGAGCCGAGTGGCTTTCCGTGTCGCCGTGCTTATCGATCGCATTGGCCACCGCGGAGGCCTCCGGCCGCTGTAAGCTGAATGTCGAACTCAAACTCAGGCGTTTACTGAGTATAACAAATGCATTTTATTTTATCCTTAGAAAAAATTTAATGAATAAACACTGCCTGTGGTGAACCGATAGCGAACTGTCAAAACACCGTGGATGTCACCATCACGATGGTGCACTCGGGTTCGAGGCTTTCCCTGCGTCATTCTTTTCGCAATCGCAACACCGCGAGTTGACTTTTCACTTTTCCGGCCACCATGGCCTCTCCGTCCCGCACTGCTCTGATCGCTCCCCTTTTTGTGGAGGAGCGCCGTGACGCGGCGTCCGCTCAGCGCCGGACCGGTTATGCAAAGAGCGATGCGTTATTGTCGGAACAAATTGAATGCAGTAATGAAGACGCCGCCGGCGGACCGAATTGGGATAAACACTCTGCGGCTCGTTGTGGCTCACACCCTGTAAAAGCAAAAACGGAAAACGAAACGCCGCGACGCCCCGTCGGGGAGAACGAGGAGGAAGGCGCGAAGCTCGTCGGCGCCAGCCTGACCCGTGGTGATGGTCTCTACTCGCCGCGCAGCCACGCAGCCTCGCTCCGGGCGCCGACCGCACCGTGCCCCGCCACGGGCGCCCCCATATAATGTCCACTTTAATGCACCCCAGCGTGCGTGCGTGTGTGTGTGTGCGCGTGTGTGCGTGCGTGCGAGTGTGCGTGTGTGCGCTAGCAACAACAAGGCGCGTCCGTCAGGAAGAAGGTTAGGGGGGGGGGACAACGAACGCGATGTGGAGATGGAGACGGGAATCTCCGATACGGCGGCGAATCACTTGGCGGATCGCGCCGTCTGTCGCCGCGGACGTCGCGTGCTGGAGGAGGAGCCCGTCCTCGTACCCCAGTTCAAGCACCCCGTATGCACGGCCATTGTTTCCGCCTTTGCGCGTGTTGTTTTTGCGTGCATGCGGTGTGTGTCCGGCGCGTCCGGCGGACAGTGCATCGTGCCGCCCTCTCAGACGCCGAGACACGATCCCGCGCCGGATAACGAGGCGGCATCAGCATCCTCCCTGAAAGGCTGAGAGGCTGAACGCTCTTGCCGGAAACGCGTCGGCGGCCGGGGACTGACGCGGACTGACGCGGACTGAGGCGGAAACGAGCCTCACTGCCCTGCCGGCCGGCTGCCCCACTGCCCGGCCCACTGCCTGCCCCACTGCCCGGCCCACAGCCCCCGCGACCCGCGACGCGCCAAAAACGAGGAGCGACGACCTTGGCAGTGGGAGCAGCCCTTTCTAGTTACGGACGGGTTTACGTACTCGCGATGGCGGCCTCCGCGGCGTGTGTGTGTGTATGTGTGTGTGTGTGTGTGTGCGCGTGTGTCGCAACGTCGTAAACCTCGTTCCGCCGCAGGGCAGCGCTGTGCGTGGCGCCTAAAGGGCCACGCCGCCGGGACGCCAGCAGGACTGGGCAATAATCTCAGTGCCCCCCCCCCCCCTTTTCCCTCCGGCAAGCCTCCAGCCTCCAGCCGAAGTCGCTGGCCCGCTGGCCCTGGACAAGGAGAACCGAGAGTGTTCAAAAAATAATGATCGCAGTCTCAGCGTGCAATGCACCGACGCGCCGACGACGCCTTCAAACCAATCAGCGTGCTTTTTTCAGCGGTTGCGCGCCTTGCCGCCCCGGCCACCCCGTCCCCTTCCGGAAGTGGTCCGAGTCATCGGCCCGGCCGGCCCGCCATCGCCCCGCCATCGCCCCGCCATCGCCCCGCCCCGTCCCGAACGATGTGTCAGTCACGCCGTACGTCATTCGGCCGGCCGGCGAGTGCCCCTCCTCCTCCTGCCGCCCACCCCGCCGCCACCCGCGCCGCCGCGTCAGTGAGCCAAACGAGCTGACAACTGACCTCCAGCCTCGGCATGTCCGTCAGGAGGCGGGCAGTGCAGTGCAGTGCAGTGCACATGCAGCGGCGTGAGCGCCGCACCAACGCGCGCTGCCCCAGTGCCCCGCTCCACCCCCGCTCCCAATGCCGCCCAGAGGACAGGCCAGCCCGGGGCACGGGAGCATCGCGGTGGCCTACCTTCGACTCGGCGGGCGCTCGCCGTGGTCGTCGCCGTGGTCGTGTTGTTGTCGGGCTCCTCGGCGTACAAGGGCGCGGCCACTGGAGTTATGACAGCCTGCGTATATCGAATGGGCGGTCCGCACGACTTGCACTCTGCGCGTTCACTTCCTTCCTCCTGGGCCGCGGGAACCCCCATCCCGGCCCCGCCCCGCCCCGCCGCGTCCGGCTGGCCCCGTGAGGGGCTTAGTGATGTTTTCTGATTAATCGCTTCAATAGACCTCGGCCGACGGCTGCGTCCGGAGCACGCCACCGTTGTTTTGGTCACACTGCGCGGGGCCGCCGCGCTGCCTTGCCGCACGCAGGTTTTAATGCGCCCATGTTTTAATGCAGCGTTGTCACCACGGTCATGATCGCGGCGGCAGGAATGACGCTCATTTGTCGCCATGATAAACAGAGGAACAGAGTGCCGCGATAATGGCCACTGAGTGGGGCAGTGGCGCGGCCGGCCGTTCAGCTCGCCGCGCAATGCACATTCCGAGGCACGCCGATCGCTATCGCCGCATCCGATCTGGTCGCGCGTGGCGAGGCGGGGCGAGGTGGGTGGCAGGGGCGGGGCGGGGCGAGGCGGGGTGGGTGGCAGGGGCGCCACGCGTTGGTCGGTTTGCAGTGTGTTTACCCGCTTTCTGTTGCAGTCTTGCGGCTCCTGGGCACCATAGGGGTCGCCCTGTTGGCGCTGGCCTACGCCGTCTACCTCATAAACCCCATAGAGATCGCCATCAACGTGGTGAGTACGCCCCGCCTCGCCGCCTCCCGCTTCCTTCCGCGTGTGATCCGCTCGATAGCCGACCGGCTGAACGGTCGTCGACGTCGTCCGCAAGTTTGCGTCCCCCGCCGCGATCCCCGCGCCCCGGCCGCCGAATTGGAGACCCGCTGCACAGTGCGCCGGAAGACCGGGGCAGGCGGCCGAAACTCTAGACGCGTTTGGAGCTCCAGAGTCGCTAAATGTGACTCGACCTGAACGTGTGACCCCGCCGATGGATTGCTCTCCGAACGGGTAATCCATTCGCGCGGATATACACGTTCGGTTCGATTCCTGTTCAGCGCTCAAAACGCGTCTAGAGTTTTGGCCGCCTGCGCCGTTCTTCTGGCCCACTTTGCGCGGCGCGGCGCGAAAGTCGGTAAGGGTAACACTCTCTACGCGATCCCCCGAACCTAACCCCAGCGCTGGTTCGCTCATTTGCCGTGGGGCTCGCCGGATGGAGGACACCTCTGCCGTGTAGGTTTCCGCTCCGACGGGCCTTGCCGCGCCGTTCGCGCACCGCCTTCCAGCCTTCCAGTGCTCTGTGATGGAGGCGCGCGCGGCAAGCGCCGACGAGGGCGCAGGGAAGTTCCACGCCACGCCTCCATTGCAGCGGCCGGTTTTATTCCAGAGCAAACAACAAACTGAGAGTAACGCTCTGCTCTCCCCGCAGCGGATGAGCTTCCTCAACGGCTCCTTCCTCTTCGGGCTGTGGCGGAAGCCGCCCGTGTCCATCTACGTGCAGGTGTACCTGTTCAACGTCACCAACCCCAGGGAGTTTCTCCGCGGCCAGGAGAAGCTGCGCGTCGAGGAGGTCGGCCCCTTCGTCTACAGGTACCACGGCCACGAGACAGGCGGCCAGCTCCAGAGTCGCTACACGGGACTCGAACAGACCGTGTCACACATGTTCGATTCGAGTCCCCCTTGACGACTCTGTAGCTCAAAACGCGTGCGTGATTTTGATCGCCTCCACCGGTCTTCTGGCCCACTGAGCGCCCCTGTGCTAAGGCCGGATATTGAAACCCGGACGTTGCAAAATGACCGACTGTTTGTTTTTTAGGGAGGAGCTGGAGAACACGGGCGTCAAGTTCAACGAGAACGACACCGTGACGTACACCCCCAAGAGGAACGTGTTCCCCGTGCCGGAACTGTCCGTCGCCGATCCGCGGACCACCCTGGTCATCGCCCCTAACCTCGCGCTGCTGGTGAGGAAAACAAAAGACAATTCTCTAGCAAGTTTGAAACACCGATAACACGTACTGCGGTATGGCGGAAGGGTTGCCTGTCCGCAAGGCGGGAGGAACTAGAGGCCTGCGTGTCGAGTGGGCTGCCTACGCAACGGGCGCAGAGTGACGGTGCCGCTGGGGCTGCCTACGCGACGGGCGCTGCGGGCTCGTCGCTGGTCCCAGCATGACGTAGGGTGGGATGCCAGCCCTCAGGCGCAGCGACAGGGATCCCCGCGGTCCCCTGGAGTCCCCCAGACGACGTTTGTTGGACCCGTTCAGCTTTGGAAAGTAACTGGAAAGGGGGGGGGGGGCGTTTTAATGCATTTAACTCCGTTACTCTTCTTAAAAATAATTGCAAAAGTTACTAATGACACATTTTTCGGTAACGGCATTATGGTTTCTGAGACAAACGCCTTAAGGCGTTTAGTTATAGAACACCCAGAGATAACAGTTTCAAAACAAAAAACATTGGTCAATTTTCCGAACTCTGGTTCTGGGTGCACGATCAGCTGGCTGCCGTGTCCAGGCGTGCCATGCCTGGCGGTGCCCGAGGGGATGCCTGTCCGCCTGGGGCTGGTGCTGCTGGTGCTGCTGGCCCACTGTGCGTCGTCTCACGGTTCGCGTCTCGGCCTCTTTATGCAGGGGCTGGCGTCCTCGCTGCACAACTCGTCCATCTTCACCAACATCGCGTTCGCGACGCTGACGTCCTACCTCGACACGCAGCCCTTCCTGCACCTCACGGCGCACGACTTCCTGTGGGGCTTCGACGATCCCCTCGTGCACCTCGCCTCCAAGCTGTTCCCCAAGTGGATCCACTTCCCGCGGCTCGGCGTCATGGACAGGGTGAGGGCCTGCAGGTGGCTGCCGAGGAGTCGCTCTCCCCGCCCCGTTCTCGTCGCGCTCACGGGGCGTCCCGCGTGAGTGCGAGAGAGACAGAGCATCGAAGCGACTCTCCGCGGAGGCGCTCGGCTGCCTCTGTTTTCGAGAGGCGGCGAGCCGATATCCGCCGCGATCGGGTTGTTGACTTTGACCGCGAGAGCGGTGCTGGCAGCTGCAGCGACCTTGGACGGAGTGCCAATGACATTCCCCTGGCGTTGCAGATGTTCGACGACGGCGAGAACGTCGTCACGATGAACATCTACGGCGACGACGACGGCAAGGTGCCCTCCTCCGACCTGGCGCCCGCGGGCACCAACGACACGTTCTCCAGGAGGGCCTTCGCCATCGACTCCTGGAACGGCAGCCCCGGCCTGGCCCACTGGGGCTACGGGAAAGGCGGCAACGGCGACGGGTACGTAGTCATCTCTTGGCAGTCGACAATGACTGATGTTGGGGATTCGAACCCAAAGTTTGAGCTGGTCGGTTTCCCCGCAGCGTGACTGCCGGCACGCGGTGCAACACGATCCGGGGCGCCACGGAGGGCATCCTGTTCCCGCGCAACATCCGCAAGGACATGCGCTTCTCCGTGTACCGGAAGGCGTTCTGCCGCACGCTGCCGCTGCAGTTCGTCCGCGAGGGCCCCACGCCGGACCACGTCCCCGCCTACTGGTACACGCTCGGCGACGACATCTTCGAGACCGCCGACGTGAACCCCGACAACAGCTGCTACTGCCGGCCGGAGGTGGCGCCGTGCCTCCCGCGCGGCCTCAGCGACCTCACGCCCTGCTACTACGGTGAGTCGAGTCGGCCAGAGGACGCCGAAGAGCCGAAGACGGCGCGCCGCGCAGTGGGCCAGAAGGCTGGCGCGGGCGGACAAAACTCCAGACGCGTTTTTGGCTCCAGAGTCGCTAAACAGGACTCGAACCAAATGTGTGACCCCACCCATGCATGCCTCGTTCAGAGAGCTATCCATTGGTGGGGTCACACGTTCGTTTTGAGTCCCATTTAGCGATTCTGGCTGAGTGCAAGACGCAGTGCTCGTTGACAGCCGCGTCCCCACCCGGACGGGGCCGCGAGCCGTGCTCCGCGACGTCATCGAGCACGACGAGCAAAGAGACAACCGCGAGGCTCTCGAGTCGCATGATAACAAAGTCGCCGCCGCGCCGGAGTGCGCAGCGCGCAGACTCGTCACGTACTTCATGTGGCTCGAAATTTGAATTCCGTCGCTCGGTGAGCGCAAAAGGACCACTCGTTGACCACGACCACGGCGGCGTGGCCTTGGGGCCTCCCTTGGGATCTGCCGGCGAGGAGCCGGTCCGGTTCACCTTCCGGCCTGCCCTTGCCGTGCCCCGGGCATGCGCGCACCGAGACCTTCCCGCCCTCCCGCGGTTCCAGTGAGCCACAGCGCAGCGCGGCCGCCGCATGAACGCCGCAGCCGTGAACCAGTGAACCTGGAACGAACGCCCCAGGCTGCGGCAGGCTGAGGAGTCCCAGCCGGCCACAGCGGTCGCTAGCCCTCGCCACGGGACTCCCAGTGTCGGACTCGAACAGAGCGTGTGACCCCACCCATGGATTCCTCGTTCGAAGAGCAATCCATTGGTGGGGTCATGCGTTTGTTTTGAGTCCCTTTTAGCGACTTGGAATCTCAAAACGCGTCTAGACTTTGGGCCGCCTGCGCTGGTCTTCTGGGCCACAGTGCAGTGCAGGCGGGCACGTCCCGCGTCCAAATTTAGCCGGCGGGCGATGGCGACGCGGGGGGCGTGGCGTGGTGGACGCGGCCGGCGCCCCCCGGAGCGGAGACACAGTAGTCAGGGCCGGGGCCGAGCGGGGCCTTAATGCACACGGCACGCCCTGCTCCACATTGGTGTTGTTGTCGCCGCGGCTGAGGCGAGGGGCGGATGAGCGAATAGTTGGAACCACGCCGCCGGTCAGCCGCACCCCTCCGCTCTCCGCTCGCTCCCCCTCACCCCGCGCCCCGCCTGCCGCGCCCCTCCACCGCCCCTGAGGGCCGCGAGGCCTGCCTTCCGCGGCCGGGTCTCGGTTCAGTCGGCCCGCGCCAGCCCGTCCGACCACCAGTCCCACCAGTCCGTCACGTCACGCTGCCCGCTGCTCGCCTTGCGCCGCCGGTGGCAGAGGCAGACCTGTCCTGGTGGGCCTAGGTTCAAGCGCCACACTAGTGAGTTGACTTTTGAGACGGCGGCCGTCCCCTGGCCTGGCTGCAGGTTGGAACTTTGTTGGAATCACTCGCGGAGGTGCGTTCCATTTTGCTGATGAAAGCCGAAGGGTACCGGTACTTGATGTTTTTTGGTGGTCCCAGGGGATGGGGGGATGATGATGTACTCTGTGTATTTGTGGGTTTGAGGGTGGGGGAGGAGGGGAGGGTGTGCGTTCCGGGCGAGAGTGTCGAGACGAATCCGGCCTCAGTGAGCTTGATGAACGAAAGTCGGTTTCTTTCTCGGCGGCATGCCTTGGCGCGCGCGCTCACCTTTCCTAGTACAACATTGCTGCGCGTCGCGGCGTGTCGTGTTGGCGCTTCGTCAGCGAAAGTGTCGCGCCGTCGGTATGGCGTCCAACTGGTCGAAAAGAAAAGAGCAGACGCTTTGAGTCCAGAGACGTTTGAGTTATTATTAGACTGCGGAAATTGTTCGTCCGAGGCCGCAGCGGCGGCCGTCCTTGCCGGAATCGCCGAAACCTCGCTGATCGCGTTCCCTCCTCACTCTGCCGCATGTCTGCAGACATCCCTGCCGCCGTGTCGCTGCCGCACTTCTACAAGGCGGACGAGAGGCTGCTGGAGAAAATCGACGGGCTGCACCCCAACGAGTCCCTGCACGCGACTACCCTAGCCATCCAGCCGGTACGTGTTGCTCTGCTCCGCTCGGTGGCCGGTAGCTGGCGGTCGTCAGAGGTACTTCACTTCGAAAAAAGGTGTACACTGACTGGTGCGACCAGACTGAATGTTTACTTTGATTGGATTGAAAATCTCAGAAATGCCGCACACGAGACAAGTTTCCGAGTCTGTGTCGGCTCTTTCTGAAAACCTTACAAACTATTGAAGCCTTACGAAGTAAACTCGCTTCAAATAACAAAGTATTTTGAGCATACGTAAGCCGTCACTGTACTCCGATTTTAAGCAGCAGCCGGGTCGACGCGGTCGATAAGCGGCTGCGAGGGCGCATCTGCGCGACCCGCGGGCCGCGAACCGGCCCCGGCGCCACCATTCTGTCATGTTTTCGTCTCTCGTCATCTCACGTATCTTCCTTTTGTCTTGGCGCTGCAAACAGAGGGTGGGGGTGCCGCTGGTGGCGCACATCAGGGTGCAGACCAACCTCGTGGTCCACAAGACCAAGGGCAACCCGCGCGTGGCTCCCTTCAACAACCTCACCGTGCCCATCTTCTGGGTGGACCTGGTGAGTCCTCGTGCCTTTATCTGCCGTTCCCTCCGATTTCCTCGCCTTATCTGTGCGGCTGTTTGCAGACGGTGCGCGGCCTGCCCGACTCCCTGAGTTCGCTGCTCGACTTGATGCTCCGGGTGGCGCCTATCATCCAGACGACGGCGATCGCGGTGCTGCTGGCGTCCGGCGCACTGCTGTTCGTGTCCGCGGCCGTGGGCGTGTGCTGCACAGCGGGCATGCTGCACGCCACTCGCCCGGTCCCGGATGCCTACAAGTACAGTCAGGTCAAAATCATCAAGGCCGTGAAGCCCGCCGCCGCGCCCGAGTCCCTGGTGCTGTCCCTGGCCAGGGAGCCGGAGTTGTTCGGCAAGGGCAGGGCGTAGGCCGCGTCTGCCCGACGAAACAGGGTCACCGAGTTACCTGCCTCATTCGTGTGATAGTTGTGTAGCTAGCGTAAGGACTTGCGGCTCGCTGCTCAACCTCTACCCAGCCGGGTCTGATCTCTAGAGCCCCCGCGCAACCCTGCGCAAAGATGGCGGCCGAAGCGGCCGCCGTGGCCCTGGGCTCGCTGGGCGCGGGCGCCGTGCTGTTCGTGGGCACGGGGATGCTGTGCACGGCGGCCATGCTGTCCACCACGAAAGGCGCGCGCGTCCGCGACCACGGCGTCGACGCCTCCCGTCGCACCGCTCCAGCGGCCACCGCGGCCGCGCTCAAGGCCAAGCCCGCCTTCGACGTGTCCCGGGCGGACGGCTGCAAGGGGAGGAGCTAGTCTCCCCGAGCACCGCGCAGCACCGCAACCGTGGCGACGCCCGGGCGGGCGCTTTCTCCTCGCCGTGACACTATGTTTAGTTGGTTAATTTATTTTTGCGGTATGTTAAGTTTGTAGACCATATGAAAATCGCAAAATCGAATAATGCATTGTGCTCGTTTATAAATAGCTCGTGTAGCAAATCGATAGACATTGCGCGATAGGCAGCCATGTGAAGTTATTGCTCACTTAGTTAATCTAATGGCTCATTTCCCCGTCTTGACTCGAAATAGCTTGGGTCATAAATGATCTTCTGCTTTTTCGGGCCCGCACGAGTGTTGTCTGCACTGCATCTCAACACAAGTCCGTCAGGCTCATGTTATTACCACCACTTCATAATCTCTACCTCAAGTATACGAACTCACGTCTACTCATTGTGACACGTGAAATGATTCTGTCGTCATATTGTACCCATCCTGAAAAATGTGAAATCCTCAGTTGTACATAGTTCATGTTTTTGATGCCACTCATTGGGGGACCATGAAATTGTGATTTTAATTGTGTGTATCATTGAAGAGTTATTGTGATAAAATGCTGTTAAGTTATATCGTTAATTTTAATTTGTACCCTGATGCTATGATGAATTAAATTATGAACCAAGATCTTATGACATTTATTTTGGGAACTGTTGGGCAGTTTGGCATACAATGTACTTACATCACAAACATGACTGAGTCTAAAAGAGCAATAGCATTAGAGAGATAGGATTGATTCTGCACGCGGACCCATCCGCACACCGACACTAAGCGCAAATAGTGTCTGTTTGCGCATCCTCGCCCAGAATCCACTTTTTGTGGCGTGCACGCAGAAATTTTGAAAGGGGAGGGAAGGGCGGCTGTCTAGAGGGGGGGGGGGATCATCACAAACACATTTGCGATTAACCTCAACAAATCGACCATATTGGCCCTTGGTCGTGGATACTCTTGGGGAAGAATTCTGGTACAAGAAAAGAAAACCAAGCGAATCCATTTGCTATTTGCAATGGAGTTTATTTTACACAAGAACAGGTCACCCTCTTGGCGGTAAAAATTACAATCACAGACAAAATGCACCTAATATTTATTACGTCCTACGCTAAACTATTAGGGTTGTCAAATGAGCTAGATCACCTTCGTTGTACCAATAGTTTTGGCCTTGCTCTTTGTTAACATTAAATCAATACATACAAATAGTCAAAGTAGATCTTAGAACGTTGCCACAATATCGAGCAACTACGACCTTTTCAATCGTCATTTAACAAAACACGTAAAAAACAACAAGGGCTCCCCGTGGTCAAATCGAAGCCCGATGTTTGCGCTTGTACAAAACATAATTCCTAAAATTGCTTAAGTTTCGTTAAACAAAATCGTAATATCACTCGTGGCACAGACGTTACAGCCAACAACGGCCAACGCGCAGGCAGCCGCTTGGGGAGAAGAATGGGCGGGCACGCTAAACGCCTAACATAATAATATTTTATAAAGGAAAAGACTAACGATTGACAAAAGATTTTATTTTTCAGTATGGTTGTCTGGTAAAACCGTGCGAAATTTTGTGCCTGCGACATAATTGCCCCCTCAATCTCGTATGCCTCCAAAAAGCTAGAGTAAAAAGTCTTTAACAAAGTAAGTGACCTATTTATCTTACTACACGTGTCTCTCGATGAACGCTTTTCATTTTATAGATCTATTTACACAATATCTTTGATTTGATTAAAAAATAGGTATTCTTGGTTCTCACGATTTGACAGTCAAAACCATCACGAAGTCGGACTTATAAACACCATTGCTTATACAACTTAAATGTATGATACATAGACCCTGTTTCACCCTGTTCACAGAAACATAATAATAATTATAATAATAATAATTGGTGAACTTACCCAGAAAATCAAGTACCGTGTAAATGTTGCAAAGTGTAATTTTTTTTTTTCGGTTGGTTGGCCTAGAACTGACCCTACGATAAGCAAGAAGTAAGAAATTAAAGCATGATACTTACGCAAGAGAAACGCATCGAAAAATGCATCAATTATGGAAACATCGGGCAAAATCTAGAGCTGACTCACGGCTTCGAAAAACAAATTACATTAAATTAAAAACCCGCTTAAATATTGGGTTCTGGCTGGAATTTGAACAACGAAGATTTTGATCAAATTTAAACCAGTCTTGGCGAGAAAAACACGGCACTGGACTCCCTCAGGCTTTTCAGGTCGCAGTCTTCAAAAAAGAGCCTCTAAGTACTAGCCAAGCTTCAACAACCCGATGGGGTGACTTTGCACTCGGCAACAATTCTTATTCTATTCCGCCAGCGTTTTGACGGCGGCGACGGCAAGCCCGCGTTTTGGCAGTGAGCACGGCACTCTCGGGCTGCTCTGGCCTCAATGGCCGAGGGGTTAGGCACTCTCCAAACCTGTGACCCGACTGACGTCTAGTACGCCTCAAAAGGATCGCGATTTAGCCGCAAAATGCCCGAAACAACACAAAACCTGGTAAAGTTCGGGGAATAATTCATTTGGCTTTGACGCGCTATTACCGATACAGTGACGCGAGGAGTGACCCCACGCGAGTGCATACCCCCTCGCCTCTGGCGCGGTGCGGCAGTGCCGTCACAAAAAGGAACTTTGGTCCTAGATCCATCACAATTCACACGATGACGTTCGCGGGGCGCCATTTTGCTAAACTTCGGGTTTAAACGCGGCCACTCGCGACTCGCCCCGCTCCGCAAAACAAAAATAGAAAACAATCTAGGAAAAATAAATTACGACTTTGAAAACAAAATATCATCTTCCCGCTTCAGCTGAGGGCCGCCACCTGCTCCGTGGACGACGACTTGCTCGACGACAGGGGCGTCTCCGCGGTGAAGCCGCTCGTCGAGGCCGCGGACGAGGCCGTGGAGGGGGACGCACCCGTCGAGGACGCCGACGACGAGGCCGGCAGCAGGTCCAGCGAGCTGTACGAGGACAGCGGCGGAGGCTTGGCCACGGCGCGGAGGCCTCGGCGCTGTATGCGCTTCCTGGCCGCCTGGTAGCGCCGCAACGACCGCCGTACCGCCAGCGCCACCAAGATGAGGCCCGCCAGCATCATGGCCGCCGTGCACAGGCGTTGCGACCACGGCAGGATCATGACGGTGAAGTACATGGTGGCCTGGATGTACCACGGCAGGCCCACTTGGTTCTGCGGGAAAGAAAGATAAAACGATGCTGCTCTGCGCTGCGCGTTGGGCAGCCCACCCGCACGGCGCTCTTCAGGGCGCACTCACTGTTATTCAACGAATGTGACGTCATATTCGTTAGAATGCGAATTTTGGCACGTTCGTTTGAATATGACGTCACATTCGTTTGAATGTCGACCCACGTTCAAACGAATGTGACACCCTAATTTAACGGCCGTGTCACGTTCCAACGTATGTGACATCGTCTTCAAACGAACGTAACAAAATTCACATTCGAACGAATATGACGTCACATTCGTTGAATAACAGTACTGGTACTTACATACTCCGCCCAGAACATGGGGATGACCTGGTTGGAGAAGCGCGCCACCTTGTGGATCCTGCTCACGTCGTGCACGATGAGGTTGGACTGGCTGCGCGCCGCGGCGTTCATGGGGACGCCCGTCGTCTGCGGACAAGCAAAGGGTTACTGCCGTGCCGAACCTTGAAGGAGAGGGAGGGCTCTATACGATGCGAGGCGTACCGGCTCCACGATCACGTAGGAGTGGTGCTTGCTGCGGTCGGGCTGCATGCCGCCCACCAGCTCGTGCAGGTGCGGCGAGCTGTAGAAGTGCGGCATGGACGCGGCGATGGGGAAGTCTGCGACACGAACAGAGCTCCTTTCAACGTAGGAACACAAAAACGCGGGTCTTTGCCTGTTTTTTCAGCCGTCTCACCGAAGTAGCAGGGCGCGAGGTCCGTGAGGCCAGCCGGCAGCGGCTCCTTCCCCGGCCTGGTGAAGCAGTCCGTCTCCGACGTGGCGTTCTCCGGCCGGTCGTACACGTCGTCGGGCAGCTCGAACCGCAGCGCCGACATGCCGAGGCGGTGCTCCTCCCCTGCGCACATTCACATCCACATTCACAGCGACCCTGAGGCTGCGGCTGCGCCCCGGCCCGCCCTGCACGCTGTACTCACGGGCGTAGTACAGCGGGGTGACGCGGCACAGCGTCTTCCGGAAGTACCGCAGCTCGTGGTCCTTGTGCACGCCCTGGTGGTAGGAGACGCCCTCCGTGCCGCCGTACACCGAGTCGCAGCGGTCCGCCGACCACCACCCCAGGTTCCGGTTGCCGTGGAAGCGGTCCATCTGGAAGAAGCGGTACTCGTTCTCCGGCCCGATGAAAACGGACACCTCATCCGTGAAGTCGTCGTAGATCTGGAAAAGGAACCGCCATGCTTAAGGTCCTGGGTTCAAACCCTAGGCCTGCTTCCTTTTTTTTTCCCTTTTTTTTTTCCTTTCTTGGTGTGTCCACCAAGGTGTGCCCACCCTGCTCAGGATGCCCATGTTCTCGACGGGCACGAGGTGGGGCACCAGGGTGCGCGTCACGTGCACCAACGGGTCCGTCAGGTTCCACATGTAGTCGTACACGGAGATGTTCATCAGGGGCTGCGAGTCGAGGCGCTGCAGGATCACGCTGAAGCCCAGCTTGGTGAAGATGGACGCGTCGTGCAGGTACGACGCCATCCCCTGCGGACAGAGCGCGCGGTGAGTGAGGACACCGACGACCAAGTGGCGGACCTGCATCGCACAGTGGGTCAAAATGGTCGAAATCGGGAAAAAAATTTTCAAGCGGAAAACGAGATTTGAAAAGGTCACGGCGATTTTTGACGATTCTGACTGAAATTTTATGAGGCATCCGAATCTGGCCACCTCAGGTTCCGATCGGGTCCGGACTTTTGCGTATTTTTTTTTCTTCCCCGATTTTGACCGTCCTGACCCACTGTGCATCGGCCGCCGCGCTGCTCACCAAGACGGCCAGGTTGGGCACGGTGATGGTGGCGTTGAGGTCGAGGGTGTTCATCTCCGGGAGGAAGATGGCCGTCCGCACCGCCGTGTACGTCATGGTGCCGTTCTCGTGGAACGTCGCGTTGGTATGCGCCAGCTTTTCCCTGCAGAGAGATCCGTCGACGGTCAGCTATCCCCTTGGCATGCTACGCCTGTTGGGTAGGCCGCCCATCGCGCCCGCCGCCCGCCGTGGCTGCCTGCGCCACGGGCGCATCCACTCGCCTCCGCCGGCTGATTCTAAGCACTGCCTTGGTCGCGCCGTCTCTCTCGCACCCACGGGGCGCGCCGTGAGAGAGACAGAGCGCCGCACTCCGCGTAAGCTTACCTGAAGATGAAGGGCCCCACTTCCTGCATGTGCAGCTTGTTGGTGCGGCCGCTCTCGAAGTCGTGCTGGTTGGTGACGTTGAAGACGTAGACGCGGAGCAGCACTTCGTCGGGGGGCGTGGCCCACCACTCGAAGGCCGGCAGCCCGGGTTGCATCTTCAGCCGCTGCCGAAACAACAGGGATATATATATATATGTAGTATCGGAACCGGGTTCGATGCCAAATGTAATAAAAGACCTCGTTATTACAAAAACTTTGTCGGTGTACTAATCAGAAAAATAAAATTGTCCGCTCTTGCTGCTCGTAGCTGCGGGCAGTGTTCTGCAATTGGTGGTTCTGCTCGGAACTGATAGCTTCCGCAACCAAACCGATCCGAACTGTTGGCTTCATAGCCATTGGATCTACAAGAACTGTTGACCACCTTCAAATCCCGGCACCGCCATCATTTTTATTTTTTTTTGTAGGGATTTTTTTTTACTGTGGCAGCCGCTAGATTGATCGACCGTCTGTGTGGAACAAGTGCTTGCTTTGGCGCGGTTGCAAACGGTCATTTACACTGAAAAAAATAAAATAATGATTGCTTCTGCCAGGATTCGAAGCCGCACTGCCAAGTCGCCTCGTGAAGCTCAGCGACGGAACCGAATCATGCCAATATGCCACAATAGGGAGCGCTGGAACTGAGTAGACTACCCATTGCAGACCTCTGGCTGCGGGACTGCGGGTACGGCGCATTACCTATTCGTGGCAGCCTTTACGTCCCTACATGGCTGACTGCAACTCACTGGCCGGCTACTGTGTGGACGGTCAGTGACCCCGCGGCCACCCCCGTCGCCCCGCCCCGCCCCGCCCCGTCCAGGCCGGCATTGCAGGCGTGCACAGTGGGCCGGTGCCGCGCGCACCGAGAGGACAAATGGCGAGCGTGCACGCGCCGCGCGCCGTGCCCTGCACCGACAAGCAGGCCGAGCTGCAAGCCGGTCTGAGGGGGGAGAGAAGTAGCACTTCTTGCCTGCTTTCAGGGGCAATGTGTAGCTTTTTGGCTTCCTTCCATGCGGCTATCAGGGGTTCTAGAGAGGCGGGGGGCTGTCCTGTGATCCGCGCTTACTCCGCCCTCGCGGCGGCTGTTCGTCGCGGCGCGTCCCCACGGGTACGGGATCGCCAGGCCTGGCCGGCTCAAGGTACCGTCGTCGACGTCGACACCGGCGGGCCTCCTCGTCCGAGCCTTAATACTCCTCTTTGCCAGTTTTGCCACGTTTCTGGCGACGCGCTGCGCTGCGCCAGGCTGGCCGTCGTCGTGTGGCGCGGTGCCTCTGCTCCGCTTTCTGGCTGTGCTGGCTGTGCTGGCTGAGCTGGCTGTGCTGCTGGCTCTGCCGCGGCTCCGCGCTCCGCGACTCCTCGTAGCGCCGCACTGCCATCGGCCCGGCGACCTTCAGGATGTGGGCCAGCGGCTGCCTCCTCCCGCTGCCAACCCTACCCTTCCACATCCTCTGCGCGGCGCTGCGACTGCCCCTCCCTAGAGTTCTATAGTGGGAGAGAAACGTGAGCCCTGTCCTCGTCGGATGGGGCTCGACCGAGCGGCGAACGCCTCATACTTTGGATAAAACGGGAAAAAAATTGCGTGTAGTTTTTCATCCAGGCTCGATTTTCCGTAGTGGTCTAGACGCGGGGCAAGGTTTTGGCCATTGTATGAGAAACTACGCGCAACTTTTCCCCCGCATTGACCAAAGCATGAGAAATAGTAAAGAGCATTTCGGCTGGCGATCAGTGTAGTCCAATTCAGTTGGTTCACGTTTCTCTCTCACTATAGGACTCTACCCCTCCCGACCCTCCTTGCCGCCTCCCTGCACCTGCCGCGGCCCCCTCCCCCGCACCAGCGACTAGTATGCGGTTGGGTTTGTTTACATGAGATGGAGGAATTCGCTCACACACTCACACGTGTACGCGCGCACGTGCGAGGGGCCGGCCGGTGCACCAGCACTGCACCGAACCCGACCGAACCGGTCCAGCTGCACCGCAAGGGGCGTTGTCGCTGCCGCCGCGTGTGTCGCGGTTCGCCCGTACCGTACCGTCCGCCGTCTGCCTTGCTGACGCACATTGGGTCAGAAGACCGTTGAGGCGGCCAAAATTCTAGGCGCGTTTTGAACTCCAGAGTCGCTAAAGGGACTCGAATCGAACGTGTGAACCCACCAATGGATTCCTCATTCGGGGAGCAATCCATTGGTGGGGTCACACGTTCGATTCGAGTCCCATTTAGCGACTCTGGAGCTCAAAACGTGTCCGGGATTTTGACCGCCTCAACGGTCTTCTGACCTACTGTGTGACGCCTGGCGCGTCGCCGACAGGCCCGGCCAAAAGAGCGGGTTCCGGTGGCGCGGGCGCGGGGCCCTGACTCCGGGCAGCACCTTGCCGTCGGCACGCCGTCAGGCTCAAGGCCCGGCGCCTGCACTTACCTCCCGCATCAGCATGTCGTAGGGCGTGAAGACGGTGGTGACGACGCCGAGCACCAGGCACAGGCATCCCGCCAGCAGGAGGGCCCACGTCACTGCAACACAGACACGACACGCGTGAGTCCGATGGTCCCGAGGCGTCGACCACTCTGGTCGAGGGGGAAGCAACTCAAAATTTTTGTGTACGTTTTACAAAATTTCTTGAAATTTTTCTAATTTTCAGAAATTTGTTAATTTTTTTTAAAATTGTAATTTTTTTAAAAATTGCCAAAATTAAAGATTTTTTAAAAAATTTCAGCCGCTACGCAGGCTGATCGGTTATTTAAAATTTGGTAAAAATAATAAATAAAAAATGGAACCCTACGACCCTCTCCCTCCCGCAATGGGGTTCGAGCCGCCTGCTTAACTTCGGTGTTCGGATGGGAACCGGTGTATCCAGGCTTTAACTGCTACCGCATAGTTCAGCTTCTGTCGGACCGCGATTGCCTTCCACACATGAAGGACCGCCGATGAAGGCAGCCGGCGATCGTAGGGTTGAAGAGAGAGGACAGAGAGACAGAGAGTTAAAGAGAGAGACAGAGAGTAGTTTTGGGAGCTTTTGTTTTCGCAGGCTGGTCGGTACCCAAATGGTACACCCGCTGTCCGGCGCTCCCAGACCCGAACATGCAGTCAGCGGGCCAGCTTCAAAGGACTTATCAACTCCATCCGACGAATCGGAATGGACCCACTCGCGACCAACTTCGAGTGGCTGATCCGATCGGGGATCGAACCAGTGCCGAGGCCAATCCGCCGAAGCGGACTGCTTTTTAGACACCCGGGTGTAATGGCCTGGATAAATGCCTAGACCACTACACCACGCTGACTTGCACGTCTGCCGAGTGTTGGACGACGGGTTTGAGTCGCAGTGGGAGGAATCCACTCGAAAAATGAAAGATATTTTCGGGATTTGACCCCCGGACCTTACGGTCGGGGATCGACGCCTCTACGCCCTCAGCCACCACGGCTCATATGTGACTCCGATCAAAGCGGCCCTTGAAGTGACAATGAGCAGCGGTCAGAGAAAAAAGTTGTGAAGTAATAAGATTTGAACCGCCGATCGTCACACCGGGAACGACGCGTCGACACATCCAGCCACCACGGCACATGATGGAGACTGCGCATTGCTGTGGCTTTGAAGCACACTGGGGAGGGCAGTAAATTCGTAATTTTTTTCATAAAATCTTCAAAATTTTTGACAAATTTTATAAGAATTTTTTAAATTGTTCTATAATTTTTTTTTAATTTTTCAATAATTTTTTTTATATTTTTCAATGAAATTTTTCAAATTTTTTGACATTTAAATTTTTGGTGTACATGTATTTGGCCAGTTGTTTCCCCCTCGACTCTGGTAATACACTTCGACGCCTCCTAATAGAACAATCCTAACTGTCAGTGCAGATCCAAGACAATCCTAAATGTCAGGGCAGATCCAAAACAATCTATTAGGACGCGTCGACTTCGTCCAGTAATCATTAGTAATCACATGCCAAAACTGCATATTTTCACTGTTTTTATCGGCTTTTGGGGGTTCTTCTGAAGGAAATACTAAGCAAATAATGCACGTTGCTGGCCAAAATTGTTGAGTTTTTTTTTAAATATTTTTTGTAAGTAATCACTGGTAATCGGTACTCCTGTGTACACTCCTGAGCTGAATGGTATGGACCCCTCGGATGGTCCGACGGCCTAAGCCAAGCGGATGCGGCCGCCGCGCCGCCGTCGCCGTCGTCGTTTCGGCGAGAATGCCGGGCGACGCTGGCCTGCAGGCCGAGAGCACGGCCGGCACCTCGCCGTGTAAATGTTTCCAGGTCACAACGCCTTCAGGTCACCGCGCGGCGGTCAGGGTCGCGCTGCACGGCAGGACGTGTGGGGCGGCGGCGTGCAGCGCGGCGCGCATCCTGTCGCTCGCCGAGGGTCCTCGTCGTCATCCGTCGTCGTCCTGGCCAATGCGAGCGCGCAGTTGGGCCAGAAGACCGCGCGAGGCGGACAAAATCCCGGACAGGGTTTGAGCTCCAGAGTCGCTAAATGGGATTCGAATCGAACGTGTGACCCCACCAATGGATTGCTCTCCGAACGAGGAACGAGGAATCATCACACGGACAGTAGTTCGACTCCTGTTCAGCGACGCTCTGAAGCTCAAAACGCGTCTAGAGTTTTGGCCGCCTGCACCGGTCCTCTGGCCCACCACTGCACCCATGCGAGCGCCGCGGGCCGCGCTTTCGCACGGTGTCCTTGCTTTCCGGCAGGCAAGGGATCGCACTGTCGCGCACCTGCCACGCCGGGCGGCTTCACGGCGGTTACTTCGGTCGGACACATCGGACACCGTCCGCCAGACGACACATGACAACAGCACCGTGGGGAGGCGAGCCGACTTGAAACAAAAATTACCTATGAGAATGATGGGATTGGGGCGGAGGTGGGGAAGTTCCGGTGGGAACGAGTTACTGCGAGACCTCATTTGTCTTTTTTGAGAAACAGTAAGAATTTGGCAGAGAGCAATGTTGCCGTCGGCGTTACCTGGAGCTCATCTGGCAGTCCTTGGTCTTGCCCGACAAGACGCCGAATTGGTTCGAGGAGCTTCCGCCAGCTTGCCCGCTGTTTGTCTGTTTGCGTGGCCATGACGGCCTCTGCACTGCGGAGCGTCTGAGTGCATCCGCGCTGCACTCTCTCGTCATCGCCGAGTCAGTCATGGTCCAAAACGAAGAGGAAAAGGGAAAAGAAGGGATTCCACCGACGACTATAATGGGTCTTCGAGTGAGGAAAAACACCGCCAATTTCGTGAAGCCGAGGCCGAGAGTGCACTGTGGGCCAGAAGACCGGAGGAGGCGTTCAGAATCCCACGCTTAAAACCTTACGAAGTAAGGTGGCGGGGGCGTGGTCGGGAAGCTCCTCGTCCCGCTCAAGGGACTCGGCGAGGATTCGTGCAGACGAGGTGCGAGGGTCGTCGGGTGCCGTGTACCCACTCGGGGCCCTTCCTGCCCTTGCCACGGAGTGAGTGGGCTGTCGCCAGATCATTGACTCCTCAAGGGCGGGTAGGGTCTCGGCGGACCTGTGCACACAGCCGGCGTCGTCTCCCCCGTACTCCTTCCGAGAAGCCGCAGACAAAGAGTGCGCAAAATAATCATAAACGGGCATTTTGAAATGTTTTCCACCTGAAAGATTACACCCCGGAAGAAATAATTGAAATCAAAGTCTCGCACGCCATTAGGCTTAATTTGCGAACGTCGTGAACAAGGAAAAGATGTTATTACGCAGGTGGGAAGCGCCTCAGTTGCCCGCGCGTTCCATTGCCATTCACACAGCAGCGGCTGGTCCTGAGGTCCGCAACGCGCCGACTAAAACTGGCCACTGACCTTCCAGACGACTTCTTTTCCGGACCCCAAACGCGCCAAACCCATCCCGGCCAAGCAGGCAGGCAGGCAGGCAGGCAGGCAGGCGGGCGGGCGGACTGGCAGACCGCCGGCCGCGCCGTGCGATGCCATAAAAGTGGCAGTCTGCCTCTCCTTCACCTTGCGCGTGCTTGCGCGCCTCGGCCCGGAGAGTGCAGGGTGGCGCAGGGCGCGCATCATCGGCCGGCTCCCCGTGCAGGCGAAGAAGGCCCGCCGCCTGGCCGCGTACGCCCCGACGCCACGCACGCATCCCCGACCGTTCCTCTCCATGGGCGAAATGTCACCGCGACTCATAAATGGGACATTCCGTCCACGCACGTGCCGGCGGCGTGCCCGCGGCGTGCCCACGGTAATGGGAGGGTCGTTAGTGGAACGTTACCGGGCGGAGGACGGCGGCGCCGACGAGGGCCTCCAGGGCGACGCCGTGCCGCAGACAATGCGCCCGCCGCGCCCGCCGCAGTGTGCAACTGCATCCGTCACTCGTTGATGGCGGCGTGGCACAACGGCGTGGAGCACGTCAAGAAGTGCGGCGCCGCGTGCGGTGGCGCGTCTTTAATTGGGGATCGTTTTAAAATTGCGAAGCCCGGCGGGCTGGTCGGGCTGCCCCGCACGGCGCGGGATGGAACTCACGTCGGCGACGTCATTCTGCGCCTCCGCGTTGTGCGAGGAAAGCAGCCGAGGCGCTAATTCAAGGGTGCTGGGCCGGTGAGGCTAGTGCGGCGCTAGGATAGGATGGCCAGCACATTCGCTTCCGGATTCAGATTGAGATTGCAGTCGGCTGGCGGCCAGGCAGGCCGGCAGGCAGGGCAAGGGCGAAGGACAAGGACCTTGACTTTTCGGAGCGCCAGCTCTCAGACTCTCGACCGGGCGAGTGGCCGCCGCGCGAGGAGCGGCAGACGTTTCCCTCTTTTCTTTGGGTCCCGATGGACGTGCTGCGCTAGCTGCTGGAAAGCTACTGCAGGAAGTTAGGCCCCCTGAGTCAACCACCTCGCTAGGTTAACCGGTCGGGTCATCCAAATGGACGCGCGCCGCGATGCCGCGGTGCTGCGATCGCGGCAAGTACCGACGCCTCGCGCGGCCACGGCGGAGCACAGTGGGCCCCGTCAAGATCCCGGACGCGTGTTGAGCTCCACAGTCGAACCGAACGTGTGACCCCACCACTGGATTGCTGTCCGAATGAGGATTCCATTGGTGGGGTCACACGTTCGGTTAGGGTTATGTTAGGTTAGGTTCTGGAGCTCAGAACGCGTCTAAAGTTTTGGCCCAATGTGCACAGCTGGAAAGACGGCCTGCCCAATAAACGGCACGGGGATGGCCGGGATCGGGTGACGCCGCACCGCGCGCTTCCTGGGTCGCGGCTCTGGCCGTCCGTCCGTCCAGCAGGCAGGCCAGAGGCAGGCAGGCCAGAGGCAGGCAGGCCAGAGGCAGGCCAGGCCAGCCAGCCGTCCCGTACGGCGCGGCGCGCGGCCCAATCGATGCGCAGCGCCACGCAGCCGCGGCCATCCTCGCGGCCGTGAAAAGCCAAAGCCGCGGCATCCAAAGGCTTTCCTCGGCGAGGCTCGCGGCTCGCAGGTGTGGCGCGGCCGCCCCGCCGCCTCCTCGCCGCCGAGGTCAAGTTCGCGACGCGTGTGGCGGCGCGCTGCCGGCCCAGGTGTTAGGTGCGGCGAGCCAGCATTGTGTCGGCGTTTTCGCTTTCACTGCGTGTGAAAGAGGAAGTGGCCGCTCTGTTCCTGGAGGCGGCGATGCCCCCCGTTAGGCTCTACGCCTCCAGGGCGCGGCCGGGCCTCGGGCCGCGACACCTTGACTAGCAATGAAGCGTGCAGTGCAGCGCCAGCCAGTGTGTGAGCCTCCGCCGCGTCTGTCGCCTTTCCGGTGGTTCAGAAGCCACTCGTGCATGTCTGCGGCTTGTGCTCCGCAAACCGCACCTGCTTTCAGGGTACAGAAAAATGGAGTAAAAAAATGGGGGGGGGGCACGATTATGGGACTTGAACCTGTGGCATCGCGCCGCAAGAGCTCCCAACACTACTACACTACAACTGGCCGCGCGGGGATGTGTAGTAATAATCGTAACCTCCGTCAGTTTAATGAGTCAGCCCAAGGTGCTTCCATCTCCACACCAGCGACACGACTGCGGAGTTGGTAACGCATCGAATGCTAGCGATAGAGGTTCCAAGTATAAAGGCATACGTGCAGGTTTATTAACGGAGCAATCTTTTTGCAAGCTGAGGCCGGCCGGCATTGGGCAGAAGAGTAATGCTCCCGAAGTCAGCAACAGCACCAGCAGCGGTTCTCATGTCTGAGTCCCTAGTCCATTTTCCCGTCTCCAAACCTCGTTCTTCTTAAGCTCGACAATAGTCGTGGCCACAAACAGGGACGTCACGGCGGCGACGGTTCCTTCGGGTTCCTTACCTCAGACAACACGCGGCGATGCGCGGCGAGGTGGCGGGGGGCAAGGACGCCGGGCTGGGTCCCGGGGCGACGGGGGAGGGGGTGACGTAACGCTACGCGACACTGTGTGGTGGCGCCGGAGGTGGGGAGCCTCATCCGCCCTAATCCCAATTGCCCATTGAACGGCTGTCAGGCTGTCGGTCCTGAAGACGCGCGGGGTCGGCGCTCTCGGTGTTGCCTCGCTGTCGCACGCATACGCTGGCCGGCCGGGCCGGGCGGTGCTGTCACCGCCGTGGCGCCGCCGTGCCACGCAACCACGCAACCAACGACGCGGCGCCGCGGCGTCCACGGGCCGCCGCCATACGGACACGACGCCCTCCGCCCGCTGCAGGCCGCTCTGCCTCCCTCGCACTCACGGCGCGTCGCGGCGCGTCGCAGCGTTCGGTGCGAGAGAGACGGAGCGGTGACAGCGGCGGCCCTGAGTAAGTGCAGTCCACGTTGCCGCCCACGATACATCGCGCCGTCCTGTCAGGAAAGATGAGCAAGAGAGAGAGAGAGAGAGAGAGAGAGAGAGAGAGAGAGAGAGAGAGAGAGAGAGAGAGAGAGAGAGAGAGAGAGAGAGAGAGAGAGAGAGAGAGAGAGAGAGAGAGAGAGAGAGAGAGAGAGAGAGAGAGAGAGAGAGAGAGATGGAGATGATGTGGGAACGCCAGTGGCGCTCTTGAGGATGTGGGTCAAGTTGGAGGGCAGCGCGCGGCCAGCGGGGCGCCCTGGCTGGCGATGGCGAGTGCGGACTAGCCGTCCGGCCGGCTCACCTTTGCAAATTGGTAATGAAAGTAGGCGAGTGGCCGCCGCAGCGCGCTCGCGCTGCACTTCCGCGAGCCGGCCGCCTCTCTGTCTCTCTCCCTCTGCCAAGGCGCCGCACGCCGCGCACGGCGCGCAGGGCCAGCGGCAGCTCCCTGCCCGCACTTTCTTCCTCGTTGGCTGTTTTGCCTTTTGCCTGTGTTTAGAGCCCCAAGGGCGGAGTGCGACGCTCCTGGTCCTGCCCCCTCCCCGAGCCTGCGGCGGCGGCCATCGGCCTCTCCCAGGGCCGCTGGGTGGCTGTCCTGCTGTCCTATGCGAGTGTCCTGCGCGCTACGCGGCGGCCCGACGGCAGCCCGTCCCCAGGCCCCGTCCCCAGGCCCCGTCCCCAGGCCCCGGCGCGGGGCGGTGCAAAAAGCCGACACAAACGGCCACTCCCCTTCCTTGGCGCCCAACCGACCCACCGTGCAGCGCAGCGCAGCCTTGCAGAAAAAAAGATTTTCTTCCAATCCAGGTTTCAGCGTAGGGCCAAGGAAAATGTGGCGTTTTGGCATACGATAAGAACTTAACTCTTTTAACACGAAGCAAGAACAATGGAGGAGCTTTAATTTCAAAACTGTTCCGCGCGTCTTCCGCCGTTTACCGCACATTACACACTGCACAATTGAAGCATTTACAAGGCGCTGAGGTTTATGGCGCCCCGCTGGCGGCCGTCGTCGCGTCGTGCTCGTAAAGCGGCAGATGCAACACCGGCACCGCACAGTGGGCCAGAAGACCGGCGCCGGAGACCAAAACTCTAGACGCGTTTTGAGCTCCAGAGTCCGCTAAACAGAACTCGAACCGAACGTGTGACCCTACCAACGGTTTGCTCTCCGAACGAGGAGTCCACTGGTGGGGTCACACGTTCGGTTCGAGTCCTGTTTAGCGACTCTAGAGCTCAAAATGCGTCCGGGCTCGCCCACTGTGCGCTCTGCAAGGACAGACCGACAGTGCCGCACGCACGCGTGCCTGCGGGCTCATTCGTCGTCCTGTCTCTCTCGCACCCTGCGGGACGCCCCAATAAGCGCGACAGAGCGACCAAACGATCCCTCTGCATCAAGCGCCGAAGCAGCCCAGTCAGGAACGCAAAACTCACGGCGCCAAACTTTTTTTTTTCCGCTTTGGCTGCTGGCATAATTGATAACATGGATGCATAATCCGACCTTGATGCAGTACATCAGGCGGCAAAAAGGCCTTTGCAACGCTCCCCGACAAAGAACCGACGGCCAAGTGACGGCTGAACTTGACACGCCGCGCCGGGACGCGGCCGATGACGCCGTCGACGGGCTGCTTGTCGGGGTGGAGGTGCAGGCGGTCGTGGGGCGGCCGGCCGCTGCCCGTGCGGACCGATTCAGCAGATTATGCAGACACTCTGTCACTCTCGCATTCCAACGGGTCTGCCCTGCCCATGAGTGCGAGAGAGACAGAGCGACACATCTATCTGCAGCGATTGTGGACTACGCGTCGTGCCCCAGAAGAAGAAAGCTCCCTTTTTTGCCCTCTCCAGAAAAAGAGCCGCGACCCCGTTGTTCATAGACTGCACGCTCTAGGGTGACAACCTCACACAAGCAGCGCTATAGGTCGGCCGCACCGTTTAGTGGGCAACTAACCATAATCACTACTTTTTGCTGTCTAACGTCCTCGGAGAAGGTGCTAGTCAAAATCGAATCCATGATGATGGTACCAGTCGATTCCTGCTTGTGTTTTTGACTCGAGTCCCATTCGAGGACGTTAGCTCAAAACTTGTCCGCCGGGCCGGGCCTCCTCGTGGAGGAGGCGCCGCGCACCGATAGAGACTCAGAGCATGCCCGACGGCCGCCGTCCGCCCGTCCGCGCCGTGCAGGATGACGCGATGACGCGGCTGGTTAGGGTAATGGTCCGAACCACTTCCTGGTGTGCTGCCCGATGCTGCCCGATGCCCCATCTCGTGCAACAAACGCGTTGCGTCAGCCTGAGGACGACTGTGTCTACTTGTGTGCACACTGTGCGTCGGCGCTCGAAGAAAAAATGAAGCGCGGCCGCCTTCGCCTCCCATCGCGGACCATTAGTGGGTCAGACGACCGTTGAGGCGGCCAAAATTCTAGACGCGTTTTGAGCTCCAGAGTCGCCAAATGGGACCCAAACCGAACGTGTGACCCCACCAATGGATTCCTCATTTGGAGGGCAATCCATTGGTGGGGTCGCACGTTCGATTCGTGTCTCATTTAGCGACTCTGGAGCTCAAAACGCGTCTAGAATTTTGGCCGCCTCAACAGTCTTCTGACCCACTGTGCGGGTCTTCGCCAGCAACTCGCTGCGCCTTTGTGTCTGTCTATACGCCGCGCACGAGGGACGATCCACGTGTTCAGCGTCGGAGGGTCTCCAGGGCGCGGAGTATCGCGGCGCGCGGATCGAGCCAGGCCAGCAGATGGCGGATGCAGGTCGTTCCTTCGCCGGGGGTGGCCGGCCGCCGGCCGGGACCTGGGGCAGGGACCGCCCGACGCGCACCAACAGCGCTTCGTCGCTCTGTCTCTGTCGCACCCCTGCTGCGGTACGCTCCTGCGTGCAAGCGAAACAGAGCGACGAAAGCACGGGCCGTCCGGGCCGGTGGTGCACGCGCCTCCGCGGCGCCGCGTTACATAAACGAATGTGGCAACGCCACGCCGGCGCGACGCGCGACGCGCCGCACGCGACAATAGACAAAAGCAGATCAGCGCGACGATTAATCAGGCGAATGGCGCTTCGTGACGACGGCGACGGGACGACCTGAGCGGCGCGGCCGAGCCTGGGCCGAGCCTGCGCGGAGCGTCGCAACCGCGTGACGTGGCGACACGATGCGTCACACGCCCTGCGGCCACGCTCGCACGCACGCTCGCACACACGCTCTCAGGCTCTCACACGCTCGCACACACGCTCGCACGCACGCATCGTCGCGTGCTTTTATTTTTGTTCCCGCGGCGCCATCTGCATTCCGACGCAGCACCCTCTGCACTATGGATGGGCCGTCGCCGGCCGTCGCGGCGCCGCCATTGCCAAGGCCAGGAGTTTCCGGCGGACGGACGGACGAGGACGGCAGGACGGGCTTCTGAGGTGGAGAACGGCCAAGTTCGACAATGGACACTCAACACAGCATTAACAGGTAACTTTTTTTCTGCTGACTAACGTTTATATAGCTTTTATTATGGAAAGTTTAAAGCTTCCAACGTTGACGAGATGTTTGGTCGCGAGTCTCACACCGCCAACGCACATGTGATTACATATTTAATCACGAAGTGGCTCGCATGATTCGACCCACAATAACCGTTGCGACACGCTCCGCTCCTCCACTGTACAGACCCGCGCCTCTCGCCGGTGATTGAGCGGTGCGGTGTCGCCGGTGTCACCCGATGGCCCCGGAGACGGCGCCGGACTTTCCCGCGCCAGCCGCACAGTGGGCCCGAAGACCGGCCCCGGCGGCTAAGACTCTACACGCGTTTTGAGCTCCAGAGTCGCTAAACAGATTTCGAACGGGATGTGTGACCCCACCAATAATGGATTCCTCGTTCGGAGACAAATCCATTGGTCTAGAGTTTTGGCCGCCCGCGGCCCACTCTGCGTCGAGTCGACGCATCCTTTCAGTTGATCGATGTTTTTCAAAATCTCGGGCAAAGTTTGCCGGCTGGCTCGGCGTTCGCAAACGAACACAACGCATCGGGGAAAATGTTTCGGCCTCGTTGCGCCTCGCCTCGGCCGCGGCGGAGGAGACCTCCTAGGATCCCGTAGGACGCTTCAACCTTGCCGCCGGGAGCCGCGCGGAGCCGTACGGTCATCCTTAATCACCGCCTTCCTTTTTCGATTTTTCACCAGTTACCATGGTTGCCACGCACCGACCACGGACTCCCGCATGCAACCGCCGTTTTTTTTTTTTTTTTTTTTTTTTTTTTTTTTTTGGTTTGGGGGCCTTTGCTTGAGTGTACCCGTACGTGTGCGTGTGTGTGTGTGTGTGTGTGTGTGTGTGTGTGTGTGTGTGTGACTTTGTCCCTTTTTTCGGCGACAGGGACACAGGAAATCATAACGCGTCAATCGATCATTGTCGCGCTGTTCTTCAGGACACGAAATGCAAAAGAGGTGAACTGCACTGGTGCACACGCGGAGACCCACAAACAGAGAGAGAGAGAGAGAGAGAGAGAGAGAGAGAGAGAGAGAGAGAGAGAGAGAGAGAGAGAGAGAGAGAGAGAGAGAGAGAGAGAGAGAGAGAGAGAGAGAGAGAGAGAGAGAGAGAGAGTTTTTAGTTTTTAAAAGTTTTTATTGGGGGGATTCTAATGACAATTTAGGCCGGGGAATGAGTAAATTTTGTCCACAAATTGTGCATGCAGTTTTTATGTTTTTTGAATCAGGTGTTTGTGCTGCAGTGTGTACAAATTTTGTGGTTTTTTTAGAATTTAAATTTACACATCTAAATAAAATATTTAAATTTTAAAAGGAACAATTAATTAAAAAATTTTTATAAAAAAATAAAATATGTTGCTTTTTTTTTTTTTTTTTTTTCTTCTTTCTTTTCTTTTTTTTCTTCTTTCTTTTCTTCTTCTTTTTTTGTTCATCTTGGAATTTTAATTGATTTGAAAGGTTTGGTGGAAATTCAAAGTGGTGTTGGTTAGATTGGCGTAGCTTTCTTCTATTGCCAATCTATGCTGCAATCTTCTTTTGAAGAGCATAAGATAGTTTGGTAGAGGAGGATTTGGTTTCTTGATGAGGGCCATGTAGGTCCTATATATTGTGCTTTTTGCCAAATTCACGAGGAAATTGGCGAATCTTGAAGCTGCAGTTGTAGAGGGAAAACCAGCAAGGGCTTGCTGGTATTCTAATTTTTTTCCATGATTTATGCTCTTGAGTTTTTGGGATACAAATTTCCAGATGGGGGTTGTGGTGTTGCATTTGAAGAACATGTGGGCACAATTGCCTTCTTGGTCGGGGCACCAAGGGCACTTTGGAGAGAGAATTATTTTCCAATCATGAAACTTCTTTGGCGAAGGTAGAGCGTTGTGGAGTAATCTCCAAGAGATGTCCCCCATCCCTTTTGTCAGTGGGTTGAGAGTAGATGGAGATCCATGAAATCTGTTTTTCTGTCCAAGGAGTTGAGCCACTGATTTCAGGCTTGGTAAGCAGAATTTTGAGGGATTGGATGTAGTTTTGCTTCTTGGATGCTGAAAAAATTTTGTCTTCTTTGCCAATCTTGTACTGGGTGATTGAATCATGGGACTCTTGTTGCTCTTGAAATTTTTTGTTGAAGAAGTTTTTAATTTCTTGAAAGTTTCTGTTGAGTCTTCTTTGGGCTGGGCTTGGTAATTGGTCCACAGGAGGCATTGTCCAATGTCCATTTGGCATGATTTGTTGCAGATTGTTGAAGTTAAAATATTTCCAGTCTGGAAGTATTTTCAATTGTTCTTCTGAAATTATGGCACTTCCCTGGAGTGGGGTGGTGGCCAAGATTTGAGGGGAAAGTGAAGAATGGACTATTTTTGGCTTTAAGTTAAGCCATGCTGTTAATAAGCTGTGGTAAAATGGTGAAAGATTTGCTCTTGCAATTGGGTCAAATTTCTGGTTGAAGAAATGCTGTGGAGGAATTTCACCGTAACGGGACAGGTTGTATTGGTGAAACAGATAAGTTGGCTCCTGGCTGAACAGATTTTGTTGGATGTCAAAGGCTAGCTTGAGGCGTAGAGAGTGGATCCTGGCTTGTAAGTTGGAGAGACCCACTCCTCCCAAATTCATTGGGGCGAAGATAAAGTTGTGATGCAACCAATGTTTTCCTTGCCATACAAAATTGATTGATATTTTATTGACTTCATCAATAAATTCTTTTGGTGGTTCCAAAACGTTGAGAGTATGTATAAGTTGGGCTCCCGCTAATTGGTTGCAAACTATTTTTCTTCCATTGTAAGACGTCATTTTGACAAACTGGGACCACTTGTTTAGGCAAGCTTTGTATTTTGATAGCAGACATTCCCAGTTTTTGTCTTCCCATTGTTTTTCATTTCCAATGTATACACCCAAAAATTTCATTCCTTGGGAGTTCCACTGACAATTTAAGGGAGTTTCAGTCCGGTTTTTCCATTTTCCACAGAAGAGACCTTGTGATTTTTCTTGGTTTAGTACTGCTCCAGATTGTTGACTATAGATGTTGAAGGCTTCTGTGATTTCGTTGAAATCTTGATTGCGTGTGATGAAGAAGGTAATATCATCAGCAAAGGAAGTACTTTTGATGGAGATGTTAGTTCTTGGTATTTTATATCCTTGCAAATTGATGAGGCTGTTAGTCATTATGAGAAATGGCTCGATTGAAATGGCATACAGTGGCCCTGCAATGGGGTCTCCTTGTTTGAATCCTTTCTTGAATTCAAAAGGAGCAAGAAGTGAGGAGCCCATCTTTATGTATCCTATGGAATCCGTTAAAAGTGCTTTTATGTTGCTGCAGAACTTGGTTCCAAAACCTTGCTTCTCAAGGAGATGGTGAAGGTAATTATGGGAAACTTGATTGAAAGCTGATTTCTGGTCAAGAGAGAGAACAGCTAGTTCTGTTTGCTCAGTGTTGGAGTGGTTGATGATATTTCTAATTGTATGAAGATTTTGATAGATAGTTCTTCTTGGTACGCAGTAGCTTTGATCAGATTGAAGTAGTGTTGAAATCACTTGAGAGATTCTTTTGCTGAAAATTCTTGAGATTATTTTATAATCAGTATTCATGAGGGATATTGGTCTCCAGTTTTTGAGTTGGAGTCTGTTTCCCTTTTTGGGTACAGGAGTGATAACAACTTTTTTCATGGACTTTGGTAGAGCTCCAGTTTGTTGGAAGTTTTGGACCACTTTATGAATTAAATTTTTCAGTTGTGTCCAGAAAAATTTGTAGAATTCTACTGGGATCCCATCTAAACCAGGTGCTCGATTGGGTTGAGCATCCTTGATAGAGTTGTAGATTTCTTCTGTAGAGATTGGTTCTTCACAAGATTGTTTTTCATTTTCAGAAAGTTTTGACAATTTCCGGTATAGTGGGCTCTCAGAATTGATTGGGTTGAGATCTTGGTCATCAAAAGAGTTTGAGAAACTTTCTCGAACCTTTGAGAAGATTGTCTTCTTATCTGTGACCACTTGGCCATTTATTTCCAGCTGGGAGATAGTGGTTGAAGGTTTGGCTTGTTTTGTCATCCTTAGGAAAAATTTTGACTGAGTATTTGCTTCTTTGCATAATTGAGCTTCAAGAAATTGGAGTTTTTCTTTTGATCTGTCTTTGTACATTTTGTAGATGTCAGATTGGAACTGGATTGCAATCTGTGCATCAGTGGGCGACAGAAAATGTTTAGTGTCAATGTGTTCTATCTGTGTTTGTAGAAGATCAATTTTTTCTTGAACTTGGCTTCTTAGAACTTTGATGTGCCTTTTTGAAGCAGCACACACTTCTTCTTTTAGTTGGTCCCAGATTAGTGTGATGTCACTGTTGTCTAGTTGAGATTTTTCTTCATAATAAACTATTATGTTTTCAACAATTTTTTGGAACTGTTTACATTTTAGAAGGGTTATATCAAATTTCCAGTAAGGTGGTTGATACTGTTCTCCAGTTGAAAATAATTTTAAGGTTACTCCAGCATGATCTGAGAAAGACGGGATTATTTGGGTGTTGTTGACACGGTGTAAATCTTTTTTCTTGATGTATAACCTGTCTAGTCTTGCCATTGGATGGTTGTGCTGCAATCCTCTGTAGGTGAATTGGGTTTTGTTTTGATTGAAACTTCTCCATACATCAGCGAGATCATGATGTATTAGGAGAATTTGTAGTTGATTGGCCAATGCTCTTCTTATTTCCAAACAATTTCTTCTATCTTGTTCATGGAGTGTTACATTCCAGTCACCTCCAATGATAATGCAAGATTCATCATTAATTTTTGATAAATGGTTTTCAAGTTGGGTAATTAGCTGGTTTGTTTTCTCCTTGTTGTGTGGCATGTAGACATTTATGAGATGATAGTCTTCTTGATTTTTCTTTATGTGAGCTGCTTGCAAGTAACCCTCTAGAAGAATGGTGTGAGAAATTAAGTCTACTTGTTGAAGAATTTCTTGTGCTATGGCAATAGCTACTCCAGAATTTGACTGCACTGGAGGATTTATTAAGAATTTGAACTTTTGTAAGTTTGCCAAACTTGTGTCTTCTTTCAAATTTGTTTCTTGAAGTAGTAAAATATTGCTTGAAGTATGTTGACAAAAATCTTGAAGACTAACTTGTTTGTGAGCACTCACTAACCCTCTAACATTGAGTGACAGAAGGGACAGCATTTTCTTTGAATTAAATTGGAGAAGAAGATAAATTAATTAAGAAACATTTTTGTTGATCTTGATTACTTGGAGATTAGTGCATCGATTGCACGTTTGATTCTTCTTTCTAGATTGAAATCTTGACAAATATTAGCTGCATCATTTAGTTGAACTATTAGTGCACTTATATTGGTAGTATATTTTGCCGCAACTTTTAATGTATTTACTTTTCCTCTGCACTCCGACAAGAAGGTTCGGAAGTTTTCTTGGCTGAGATAAGATGGTTGTTCCTTCATGTTGCTCAATAATTGGTTGACTGCTAATTGCTCCTTTGCTTTCTTGACTTTTTTCTTTTCGGGTTTTCCTGCTTGATCTGCTCCACTGCTAGAGTCTTCATATTCATCTTCATTTGTTGGGGAGTGCACTCTCTTGGCTGGCATCTTACTGTTACTTATATCTGTTTGCTTAACTTCAACCCGGAGCGAGTCTTGAGTTACAGAAATTTGTTCACATTGGTCAAAACCTCTGAAGTCCTGATCATCATTAGAGCTCCCTAATGACACATCCAAGGGTGATATTTGTGGTTGAGTTGTGACTGCTGGTGAAGGTACAATATTTTCCGATGAAGTTTTATTTTCTTCTTGTCTTCTCTCTTCTGTGGGGGGGGGTTTTGATGAGTTTTGGGGGTATAAAATGTCTCCCCAAATGCTTGCTTGTTCTTGAGGTTTATCTTGAGTAGTTGGTTGTTGATTGCTTGGCTGTGCAGAAAAAGTGGGCATGAAGTCCGCTGCTTCTGTAGGTTGGGGATCTTGAGATGGGACGGAGTTGAATTGATTTGGCTTTCTTGTGTTGAAAAGTCTTGTAGCAGCTGCTGGTCGAATGAGTGGGAAATTTATGTTGTCTATTTCTCTCTTCTTGCATTTTTCTACGGTGTGTCCTGGGGCGTGACAGTGTGCACACACCAATTCATCTCTTTCTACATAGAGGAGGAATTTGCTGCCATCACTGTTCACCATTGGTATTTTCTTTGGCGGGTCATTGCATTCACTTGGGATCAGCATATAGATGGAGCGACGCCAGGATTTTACATGTTTAAGATCATCATGGTCTGTGTTTACCTTTAGTCTGGAGGGTTCGGAAACAATTTTTCCATAAGGCTCCAGTAACTTCTTTAATTCTTCATCAGGGTACTCTGGGGGGCAGTTGGAGATGGTAAAATTTTGTGGCTTCGGTGACATATTTTCTGACTGGTAGAAATTCTTCGTCGATGATAACTCCGCCTCCTTGGCAGATTGTGTTGACATGTTCTTCATTGGTTAGGTACATGCATACCCGCCCGCCACTTAATCGGGTGCAATACTGAATATTGGATCCCAAGATGATGTCTGCCACGGCTCGCAGGCATTTGTCTTGCGATATTGTCTTGGCATTTTCGATGACAATGGCTATTTTCTAGAAGGAGTGTAGTTTGTTGATGTACTTGGGTTGCTTCGATCCGCAAGTTGTCTTCTGCTAGTGCTGGTGTTGTTGTTTGGGTTGGGTGCGTTCGAGGGGCGCATATTGTTGTTTACTGCTGGTCGATGTTGGTCAGAAGAGGTTTTGGCACCAAACGCACCGGAACCGTGAGCGTCTTCAGAGGATGTTGAAGCACCACGCTGGTCAAATTCAAATTGACTTACTGAAGAGTTGGTAGGAATCTGTTTGTTGATAGATCCTTGGGTTGTTGTTGAAGAATTGGATGCTGTTCTTGATCTGGTGATAATTCTTGAGTCTTGAGAGGCGGCTTGTGCGTAATTAAGTGAGATGTTGTTGTTGACAAACTGTTCACGGGAGGCAGCCATGACGGTTGCCGGGTTGGTTGATGGATTTGTTAAAGTTGATTTATGCTTCCGGGAGGCACCAGAACGTTGCGATTGATATCACATCTTGCCGGTATCTTCCTTACGTTGTGGTAGAACAGTAATGGTAGGCGTTTTAAGGCCTAAAAACTAGTTAAAACTAGGTAAACACAGGGAGCACACTGGCGTCGCACGTTAGCAGTCGGTCTCGAGAGAGAGAGAGAGAGAGAGAGAGAGAGAGAGAGAGAGAGAGAGAGAGAGAGAGAGAGAGAGAGAGAGAGAGAGAGAGAGAGAGAGAGAGAGAGAGAGAGAGAGAGAGAGAGAGAGAGAGAGAGAGAGAGAGAGAGAGAGAGAGAGAGAGAGAGCACCAGCACTGTGTCATGGATGTCACGCTCACGCATCATGAAAGGCGTCCAAAAACAAGCAGCATCAGCACCGGGTCGGGTATTGCTACGAAAATGAAGCAGCAGGAGACATAATGTGCAGCGATTGGTCAGGGTGTCTGGGAAGAGAGAGGAAAAGGGGGGGTAGGAGGCATGGAGCCAGTGACGCAGTGGCGGCATTGACCGCTTCACTGCCTTCTGCCTTACTACTAGAAGTGCCGCGCCTGATAACTAGTCGTTCCGCCTCCGAGACTACGAGAGTGCGAGACCCGGGCCGACGCTAGGTCAGGGTGGTTTGGAAGGTCGCGGGTTCAAAGACTCGTCGGCTCTTCCGGGATTTGGGTAGCCGGCCTGGCCTATGCCCGCTGCGGCGCGCGCACGGCCTGTGCAAGTGGGGCGCCGCATTCCGTCTATTGATTTACAGCCAGGAACCCGGACAACTGCTAGATGTGCGATTACCGACGGACACCCATCAAAACTCCCGGAACGCTCCGGACGGAAACGGGATCGGTGGCCGCAGTCGGCGAACTAATATCTGCAGCAAGTGCTCTGTGCTCGCTTTGGCCCCTTTTGGCTCTTGGCTTTGCCGTGAGGATCAAGCGTTCGTGTGTGTGTGGGGGGGGGGGGGGGCAGGTCGCCCCAATCGCCCCTTAACAAGTGTAATGACCTCAGCACGTCAGTGCGACGCAGCAGCGCTAGGATTCAAGAGACGGACCGAGTGCCCCTCGACACTTCGCTCGGAGAAACACGGGGAGGGTGATTGCAGAAAGAGGCAGATCTAATAGTTCGTGAATCACACTCTAAATATGACCTGCAAACTTCACTCGATTTTAAAAAGATAAATTCATGTAAGCTTAACGGATAACTTAAAAGAAAACAAGGTAAATTCGTGAAATATTCGTATTTGCCGCTATTTTTACTGGTTTTTTTAAAGATTTTTTTTGTTGACTTTTTTTCAAGCGCTGGTTTAATTATTTGATCCTTTCTGCCGTATTCTTGTGCGGTGCTTCAACGAGGGTTCTAACCACGAGAGGTGACCTATGGGCAAAGCCTATAGGCTCCGTTTCAAGGTCGGCAATCTTCGCGCCCGGACAGCTTGGGCGGCGTGGAGCCGTGCCGCCGGCCTCGCAGTGAAAGTGCTCCCGTAAGCGCGGCGCGGCGCGGTCCACGGCCAAGGCCACGGCAGAGGTCCGTCCCGTCGTTTACATTTTTTTTTCTTTCTCTTTTTTTGCCACGACTATTTCTCTCCTGAATTGGCGGGCGGGACTGCATAGTCACCGCAAGGTCCTGCCGAGGCCCCGCAAGGTCCCAGCCGGTCCCCCGCGGACTGCGGTCCGCGCGGTGCAGCACAGAGGGCCGGAGGCGGTCAAAATTCCGGACGCGTTTTGAGCCCCTGAGTAGAATCGCTTGGACTCGAACCGTATGTTTGACCCCACCAATTGGATTGTTCTCCAAACCAGGAATCCCTTTGGGGGGGGGGGGGTAATCACACGTTCAGTTCGACTCCCTTTTAGCGACTCAAGAGCTCAAAATACGTCAAGAGTTTTGGCCGGCTGGCCCACTGTGTGCCACAGCCCAGCCAGGACCAGAGCGTCCAAACGGCTCCATATCTGTGGAATCGATATCACCCGTCGTTTTCGTTATCAGATTAGCATCGATTTTTATTAAACACCAAGTAGGCGTCCAAGTTAAAATGGATGCTAATTATATGACGTCGAGGGATATTGACAGGAGATATCGACTCAACAGATAAACATCCATGTGGCTGGGGCTGGGTTAAGGTGGCTGCTTGGTCACGAACGTGGCGCCGGCCGAAAACCAAATGGAGAACTGGGCCAGTCCACGCCGAATGCCTTGCAACTGTGAAAGTTCGAGCTGGAAAAAAGGGGGGAGTGTCGACAAGCCTATCGTGCAGCAAAGAGGGAACAACGCAACAATTACCGCTCGCGGAAGTGATGTTTGACGCCGAAAGCGTCTTGCAGGTGCGACGTTTAAAACAACCCATGTTGGCGAGCGTCTCGCCGATAGCGCCCATCGAGCTGCGGTCCTACGGGCAACACGCGACCAGGCCTCGGCAGGCACGTCTCGCGGCCAGCCGGTCGCATTCAGAGAGCACGCCACAGCGGGCCAGGCAGTCAAAATCCCGGACGGGTTTTGATCTCCAGAGTTGCTCAATGGGACTCGAAACCGCGCGTGTGACCCCGCCAATGGATTACTCTCCGAACGTGGTGGTTCAGTTGGTGGGGGGTCACACTTTCGGTTCGAGTCCTTTTTATCGACTCTGGAGCTCAAATTGCGTCCAGGGGTTTGGCCGCCTGCGCCGGTCTCCTGGCTCACTGTGCACCAGCGACCCGCGGCGGCGTGGGTGGGTGCGGCGCGGTGCGGCGCGGCCAGCAGGTCGCGGTCCTCGCAGTGTTTCTAATTCGCGGGCAAACACCGCGGCAAGGCCAGCGGCCGGGCGGGGCACCAGGCACGCTAGGCACGCTGGCCACGCCGGCCACGCCGGCCACCATGGACTCTCAAAACACTGGCGCCGCTTTGCCGCTTCCTCGCGTGTGTTTGCCTGCGAGGGTAACGGCCTGCGTGGGGCTAGCGATGCCCCGCCGTGGCCGAGAGCGTAGGAGCGTCAGCTCGTGACCCTGAGGACCAGCGTTCAAGTCCCACCGTTCCTGATTCGACTTTTTCGGCTGCCGTCTGCTGAGATTAGCCGTTCCTCTCAGTAAGGACGATCCGTCACGAGCTCGTGAAGCACCGACAAGAGCAGGCTATCATTTCTGGTCCGACCGCCTCAAGCGGCAGCAACAACAGCCTGGCAAGTAGGCAGACCCGCCGAGCAGGCGTGTGCTCCGGGCAGATGTTGCCCAGTCTCCGGGCGCTCGGGACCCGCCCACCGCCAGTTCGGCCGCTGGTCAGAGGTCTGCAATGGGTAGTCCACTCAGTTCCAGCGCTCCCTATTGTGCGAGAGAGAAGGCATGATTCGGTTCCGTCGCTGAGCCTCACGAGGCGACTTGACAGTGCGGCTTCGAATCCCGGCAGAGGCAATCAATTTTTTCGGTGTAAATGACTGTTTTTAACCGCGCCAAAACAAGCACTTGTTCCACACAGACGGCCGATCAATCTAGCGGCTGTTACAGTAAAAAAAATCCTACAAAAAATGATGGCGGTGCCGGGACTCGAAGGTGTTCAACAGTTCTTGTAGATCCAATGGCTATGAGGCCAACAGTTCGGATCGGTTCCAAGTGGTTGTGGTCGCGGAAGCTATCATATCAGTCCCGAGCAGAACCAGCCATTGCAGAACAATGCCGCTGGTTAGCTGCTGGGTACGCCCGTGGTGGATGAGGGAGTCGGTCCGGGCGCAGCACGCGCAGCACTGCCTGGACCATCCTCATCCTCGCGGCGCGGCGCGGTGACTCAGCCCCTGATTGGGCGCCCTTAGCAACCGCCCAGCCTTCCTGGAACGTGCCCCGCTTGGCTGAGGCTCGGTGGGAGTGTCTTGCATTCGTCCCGCGTGCTGCGCGCAGTGCGCCGCGGCGGTACGCACCGCCTCGGCCATAGCGCCTCGGCCACCGCCTGCGGCCACCGCGGGCACGTATGGATTCCTCTTTGTGGCGGCGTGCGGTGGCGGGGGGGGCGCTGGAGGCCAGGGCCAGCGGCAGGCCGCGGTGACGTTCCGGCCGCGCTCCTCCCGCGCGCGGGGTATTTCCTCTGGAATCGGTAACTAGGCTGTAATGAATGGAGTTGAATCAAAGCCGTCCGCCGCCACGACCGACTACCACCAGTGTCACGCCACCTCCTCAACAAGAGCAGCCGTTTGTCATTTCCATCGCCCGCCGCCTCCCGCTTTGGCTCGGGTTAAAGCTGCGTCACTGGGACTCATTATGGCATGCAACATGCAGGATAGTTTCAGGCGCTTTGCCTCGATTCGTAAGCGCAATCGCGTTTTGGTGCACTCTCAGCGCGTTACTGCCTTTTTTCTCAATAAATGCGTCCTCGTTTAAGCAAGCATAATACGTAGTATTTTGTAAGTAAGTATGACCAATTTGCTTTGTAAAATTGTAAACAAAACCAAATTATCAGTACGCTACTTAACAATTCATAAGTAGTTCCTTAAGAAACGGAAAGAACGTATTATGGTTGTACAAATTACTTGGATAACTATTGACAGCTTGACCAAAAAGTCAGTAGCGCGCTCAGAGTGTGTGTGTTTCGAGCACGCGCCGCTTCTTTTCCGCGTCGATGGCGTTCGCGGCGCCTTGGACGAATCGGCATGCAGACCGTCGGTACTACTCCCTGCCTAGGCGTGCGGAGCGGCGCGGATGGCCCGGGCCGCATGGCAATGGACGGGACCTGCGCCACGCCACTACTTCAGATTCTGCCTGGTCTGCCTGACCATCACCACCATCCAACGCCGCCACCACGACCGCCGCCGCCAACACCGCCTCGACTAAAGGCGGGACCTTATCGCGTGAATGAGACGCCGTCCATTGACGAGGCGGCGAGGGGCCGCACAGTGGGCCGCACAGTGGGCCGCACCCAGGCCGGCTTTCCCATGCGGGCGACACTTGTGCGGTGCGCGTGTGAGTGCGCGTGTAAGTCTTACAGCCCGGTAACGTCACGCGCAGCGTTCGTTGCCTCACATAGCGACGAGCGCCCCTGCTTCTCCGCGTCATTGAGGCGTCATCGCCTTCATTTGGCAGAGATCAGCTTAGCAAATTTTGCCATATTTAAACTCGTGAGTACACTGAGTACTGACTACCGGCCAATTTGTACGCATGAGTACACTAGTGATTCACCCCTCGCCCGCTGCCTGGTCCACTGTGCCCGTTGGCGGCGACCTGGTGGTGACAGTCGGAGAGCGGCCCGCGCGCCGCCGGCTGCCCAAGTGTTGCCAACCTCTAAAGAAGAAAAGCGAAAAAAAAAAAAAAGAAAAAGAGGCGACGTCCTGCCTATTGATGACGCCGAGGTAGGTCACCTGCACGCACGCCCGGCCGCCTGGTGCAGCGCTGTGGGGAAAGAGACGGACGCACAGTGGGCGACAACGAACGGCACTTTCACGCTCTCGGTACAGTCGCAGTCGGCACAGTCGGTACAGCACAGGCCGCGGATGGCCGCCAGGGCGACGCCAGGGCCGCGCGCCCAATCAGGCCGCCGAGATATAAGACCAGCGGCGCACGGCTCGACTTGCGGGCCATCACACAGTCAAAATCCTGGACGAGTTTTGAGCTCCAGAGTCGCTAAATGGGACTCGAATCGAACTTGTGACCCCACCAATCGATTGCTCTCCGAACGATAGGAATCCATTGGTGGGGTCACACGTTTGGCTCGAGTCCCATTTAGCGACTCTGGAGCTCAAAACATGTCTAGTATAATTTTGGCCACATCCAGCACCGGTCTTCTGGCCCACTGTGCTGCAGCTTCCTCCGACGGGCTGCCGGCGCAGGGCTGGTGCCGGGGAACGCAAGACGGACACGAGCTTCACCCTTGACGACGGGCACGTGCGCGGAGAGCCGCGGCGCTTCCCGCGAGAAGGCGCGTGCTATTTCGTCACGTGCGGTCGCGCGCTATAAACAATGCTTAATGTGGATAAATGTGAGGCGCCGCAGAGCCGCCAAGCCGCAGAGCCGCGGAGCACGTGTTTCCAAGGCGATGACACGGCGGAAGCGCTTCGCGGCACGCGGCGCTTCGAGGAGCTCATGATCCCCATTCACTTTGACGCCGGCCCGGTCGGCTCGTCTATGTCCGTATTGGCGGGGCGGCCTCCACGCAGTGACAGTGCGGCAGACCGCAGCGCCGCCCCACAGTGGGTCAGAAGACCGTTGTGGCGGCTAAAATTCCGGACGCGTTTTGAGCTCCAGAGTCGCTAAATGGGACTCGAATCGAACTTGTGACCCCACCAATCGATTGCTCTCCGAACGAGAAATCCATTGGTGGGGTCACACGTTCGACTCGAGTACCATTTAGCGACTCTGGAGCTCAAAACGCGTGTAGATTTTTGGCCTCCTCAACGGTCTTCTGACCCACTGTGCGCCGACCGCAGTTCGAAAAGGGACACGCGGAGCGAGTCCGAAGAAGAGTCTGTCGCCGCTCCGTCTGCGTCGCTCCCCCTCGCGCTCCCCTGCGGGACGGCCATGAGTGCGACAGAAACAGCGCGACGAAACAGCTCTCCAGAATCAGCTTGCTGGTCGGTAGGAGGGTGTTTTGTTGACGGGCACCTCGTTGACGGGCACCTCGTTGGCGAGGCGCGAACAAGGGAAGCAGAAGGGAATCGAGGCGGCGAGGCGAAGCGGCGAAGTAAAGCGGCAAAGTGAAGCGCACGACGTGACGTGTCAAGGCAGGTTCGCCTAGTTAATGTCACCCGGCTCGATGCCGTGCCGCCGTGCCGCCTCGTAGCGGCGCGGCGCGGCGTTTTCGGTGCGTGCGTCGCGGGGAGGCGCGGGGAGGCGCGGGGAGGCGCGGGAAGGCGCGGGGAGACGCGGGGAGGCGCGGGGAGGCGCGACATTTGCAAGCGTTACGTGTCGCGATTTAAAAATAGCTCGGCGGATAGCGCGCCACGGCAGCAATCGGCCTTTGATTTACGGCTCGAAAAACGGAATAGCGAGCCGACAAGAACAGATGGAAGCAAGAGAAAGAAGTCTCCACTCTCAGCGCGCTACTGACTTCTTTGTCAATTTGCCAATAGTTATCCAAGTAATTTGTGCAACCATAATACGTACTTTCCGTTTCTTAAGGAACTACTTATTAATTGTTAAGAAGTGCACTGACACTTTGGTTTTGTAAATAAGTTTACAAAGCAAATAATGGGTCATACTTACTTAAAAAATACTAAGTATTATGCTTGCTGAAACGAGTCCGTCCGTAGTGAATGAGGAAAAAGTCAGTATATCGCGCTGGGAGTGTCGTTGCTAAAATTTATTCCACTCCCGTCGTCGTAAGGAAGTAAACACGTCGACCAGCAATGGTGCGCAGTGCGGCCCGCTCAACGGCACTCTTCTGCCCCCTCTTTTCGCAGTGGTGCCCGCGAGCTGCATTCGGATTCGGAGAAAAGACCTCGGAGCCCCGGAGGGCAAACAGAGCCAGCAGCCGCCTGAAATTGAGGGGGTGCGGCCATCCATCCAGTGACTCGGATTGCGCAAGGGGCGTGGGTGGGGGGCGTGGGTGGGGGGCTGCGGGGTGCGGTGGGGGGCGTGGGTGGGGGGCGGCGGGGGGCGGTGGGGGCGATGCGTCTGCCGCGCCGCGCAGCACCATAGTCCCGCGTCGCGCGGACACCGGTCGATACAAAGAATGCGCGCGGCATTGAGCAGCCTAGCTTCACATCAGGGTCAGTCGGTGCGCGTCAGGTACCTATCCGGTACCCACGCAGATACCCACAGGTACCCACACCGGTGCGCGCAGGCCGTGAGGCAACCGCAAGGAGGCCTGGACGCCAGCCTGGACCTCCGGGTTCGGGCCCCGGCACCTGCGGCGTCTCACAGTGGGCCAGAAGACCGGTGGAGGCGGTCAAAATCCCGGACGCGTTTTGACCGCCTGCGCCGGTCTTCTGGCCCACTGTGCGTCGCTGTGCCCGTCTTGCCCGGCAAGGCCGAGGAGCGACCCTGACTTTCGGTGATAAAGGCCCAGCCCGAGGCGAGAGGAGTTTCAAAGGAGTCCGCTGCCCCGGCGACGTCGTGCAGCCTGCAGCGGCTTTGCTCCGTGGATCCAGGCGGGCAGGCAGGCAGGCAGGCAGCGTGAATAGCGGAGTGACGGAGTGACGCGGTGGGATTCGGCGGCCCGCGGGAAGGACGCGAACCGCACGCCCGGTGCTCTGTCTCTCTCGCACTCATGGGGAGTCCCCGCGCCAGCAAGCATGTCGGCGTCGGGACTGCAGGACGGGTTGGCCGTGCGTTCAGGTCACCGCACAAAGCACAAACAGTTTTCTAGCGGAGCGCACACGTGACCAGGAAGCGATTCGTTGGACGGACTGACGCTTCTGTGCGTCTGTGGTCTGAACCGCACTAGAATAGACATTAAAAAGGTTTGGAAGAACGGGGAATCGATTGCCCGATCAAGTGCGGGTCAAACCCGTCAAACCATCAAACCATAGACGCACTTCATTCTCCGCTTACCGAACGCAAAACATGATCCGTGGTTGCCAGGAAAACTAAGGCATCGGTACGTCGACTCTCGGGTCGGGCGATCGGTTCCTCACACATCTACTCCTTTTTTTTCGCCTGGCTATCCCAGTGCGGCTCGAACCCGTTGCCTCACCCGGCTTTATTCGTCAGGCCTTGGTGGCTGAGTGCAGAAAGGCGTCGGTATTCGACAATCGGATCGGGGGATCGAATCCCGCCATTCTCACGTTTTGACTAGCTCTACCATTGCGGTTGAAATTTATGGCTTCAATTACTCCTTTTCACAAGCCGGAACATGTGAGCTGAAGTCACCGAGAGTGAAGAGGCGTCCGGTCCCCTCAGGAGGGTTCAGCGTTCGATACCTGTCCAGTCGCGAATGTTTATACCAAGCTTGCATCGCACGTAGGTGGTTCAAGTATATTAACCACGACGACCGACGACCAGCGTGCCTCTCATAGCTCAGTGGTTCCGCTGCTTGGCAGGGTGACGTAGACCCGCTGCGCCGAACGACAAAAACACGATCGGCAGCCGACGACATTAGCAAGGACGCCGTGATGGGCGGGACGGCGGCGACGACGACGGCGGCGATTCGGAAACCACCGCCGTCGGTAAATTCGTCTCTGCGGATCCCTTGACCCACATGCGTTGTCCCGCCGGATGGACAGACAAGCCCCGCCCACGCAATGCCGCTCAGTCGCTCTGTCTATCCGCGCGTCCGCGTGTCCACCCGACGGGCCTTGGTGGGCTTGCCTGCATCATGCACGACATGAAGGGCGGCCACCCTGCGCGCCCCACAGGGCCAGAAGACCAGCGCAAGCGGCCAAAACTCTAGACGCTTTTTAAGCTCCAGAGTCGCTAAATGGGACTCGAACCGAACGAGTGACCTCCAACAATGCACCTCTCGGTCGAAGCGCAAGCCATTGGTGGGGTTACACTTTTGGTTCGGGTCCCATTAAGCGACTCCGGAGCTCAAAACACCTCTAGAGTTTTGGCGCCGCCTGCGCCGAGCTGCGGGTCGAGGCCTCTCCCCGGAAGGCGTGGTTCGAACGCGGCAATTATCGTGCGGAATGCGCGGCTGCACTCGCTGCACTCGCTGCACTTGCGCCTTGCACCGATGCGTTTGCATTGAGACGGCGAGGGGTGGGGCGGGGGGTGTCCCGACGGCCGTGGCGGCGTTGGCGCCAAAACAAACAGACCGCGTGGCGGGAGGCTCGGACGTCTGGAGGCGTCATTGCCTTTCAGGCGAATACCAACTTCAGAAAAACAAAAATGCGCGCGCACACAAGAATAATGACCGTCCGCGTCCACTTGTAGGCAAAGCAAAGGTGCGCCGGCCGGGCGCCCGCGCACGGACAGGTCGCTCAGTCCTCCTGCTTCTCGTGTCCGAGAACTAGCCCCGGTCTAGGGAGGCTGGCTGGCGAGCAGTGGACCCAAAGAGACGGGTCCAGCGCGTCCGTGCGTGCAAGTCACCGGCCCGAGCTCTGCTCAGTGTTCTGCAATGGGTGGTTCTGCTCGGGACTGATAGCTTCCGCGACCAAAGCCAATAGGGAGCGCTGGAACTGAGGGGACTTGCAGACCTCTGGCTCTGCTGCTGGAGCCGCAGCGTGCTCCAGTCGGAGGGGGCGCGGGACAGCTTCACCTGTCGCGGAGGCCGCCACTGATTCCGGTGGCCGGGCTGGCAACAGCGTCGCCGTCGTCCCGCGCACGTCACCGCCGACGCCGGCATCGGCAGCAACATTTTGCGTGGCCGCTTCTTTGTTGGCGGGGTTTCAACGCGCAAGGCGCGCACGGCGCGCACGGTGTGACCAGCCTTTAAGTGCCTGCGGAGCGGCGGAGGGGTTTTATCCGGCATACGCCATCGGCGTGCCGCATGCCGCCATCCCGACGGTAGGCACCGTCTGTCCTCCTCATCGCCCAGGGAGGCGTTTTTTTCTTTTGAATCCGGGGAACCCCAGCAGACGGACACCCACCAGACGGGACGTGGTGAGCAAACAGATGACGCCGTGTGGACTCGGCCCCCCTCCCGCCCCCGCGTCATCCCTGCCCCCCGTGCCGCACAAGTGCCGCACTACTGTCTGCAATGCGAACCACTTTCGCCCGTCCAAGCGTCTCAACGATGCCCGGCCTCCGCGACCAACTCCCTTGGGGTCAAAGGCCGCAGTCCGCACTCCCCGGATCGGTCGTCAGGGAGTCCCTCTAGTAGCCTAAATGGCCAAAAGACACGACCAAAAAAATAAAATAAAATTGTTTACTGTGTTAAAATATGCGTCTCTCGACCCTAGGAACAACATACCGAATTATGGCGGGAACTTATTTTCACTCATGTTATGGGTTGGGACTTTGCCAAAAAGCGGGCCCAAAAAAAATCGCACCGTCTTAAAATACGTCTCTTGGTCCCAGGAACAACATATCAAATTATGGCGGGACCCAATTTCCACTCACATTTTTCACTGGTCCATTATATGAATGAGAATTAGGTCCCGCCAAAATTCGACATGTTCTTCCTGGGGTCGAAAAACGCATGTTGAGATAGACCCCAAAAATATCATTTTTTTTTTCTTGGCCAGAATTAGTCTTGAGCGTTCCTTGGTCTGTTTTCTGTGACGTTAGTGTGACGCGGCCTTTGCCAAGTCCTGCACACGACGGACGTCCTCCACGGAGTAAGGAGCGAGCCGAGCAGCAGGGCAGAGAGGGGGCGGAGGCTGACGGCCCGGCGCCGCTGGGATTCGTACCCGCGACCAGTGACAGTGACACTCATAAGAGCATTAGCGACGGTGCTGGCTGACTCGGCTAAGGTCCCCGCGGCGTGCGGCCCGGCCTGCGCGGCAGCCTTGGTCGCGGACAAACCAGTTTGTGCAAAGTGTACCGTACGGCCGGATGCACGCTTTTCCCTTGTTTCATTCCAAGACACATCGATGACACGCACCCGGGCACATCGCATGACAGGCAAGTCTCAGCGCAGACCATTCATCGAAGCCTTCTCTCTTTTTCTTTCTTTATTCTTTTTTTCTCTTCAAGGGAATGGATGAGCAGTGCAGTACCTGCACGCGCGCCGCGGCTGCTTTTCGCTTTCCGCCGGAGACCAAGGCGAAGGCGAAGGCTGGCGTAAACGCAATTATGTCTGACGAGTGACGTCACCGCGGCGAGGCGGCGTGTGCTGCGCGTGGACGCGAGGTAGGGCAGGTCGGGGTGCGTGTGATCCGCGGCAATCCCGAGGACTTTCAGTCTTTCGGCTCGGTTTATGGCGGGGCGGAGGGCGGGGTGGGTGTGGCGGGCGCGGCGGCGTGGAGCGGGGCAGGAGGGGCCCAGCGCACAGTGGGTCAGAAGACCATTGAGGCGGCCTAAATTCTAAATGGGTTTTGTGCTATAGAGTCGCTAAATGGGACTCGAATCGAACGTGTGACCCCACCAATGGATTCCTCGTTCGGAGAGCAATCCATTGGTGGGGTCCCATTTAGCGACTCTGGAGCTCAAAACGCGTCTAGAATTTTGGCCGCCTCAACGGTTTTCTGACCCACTGTGCGGCGCTGGGCCTTGCACTCGGAGCGTTTCGCACCGCGTGGCCTTGGCATTACGGGACCCGCCGCCCCCCCACCTTCTTGAGTCATCCCAGTCATCCGCGGCACGTGCGGTACAGTCAATCACAACACCGCCGCTCCCCCGCCCGCCCACCTGCAGGCTGCTGCCGCCGCGCTGCCGCCCTGTCGCGCCCCCACGACCCGCGAGAGCGAGAGAGACAGGGCGACACGAAGGGTCCACCACTCAGCTCAGGAGTGTTACACAGGAGTACCGATTACCTGTGATCACTTACAAGAAATATCAAAAAAACCAACAATTTTGGCCCGCAAGGTGCATTATTTGCCTATTTCCTTAAGAAGAACCCCCAAAAGCCGATAAAAACAGTCAAAATATCCAGTTTGGCATGTGAACACTAATGATTACTGGGCGAAGTGTACACAGGATTACCAGAGTAGTTGACCCCTCGGGGCGACATACCACTGGTCGGAATAAGTCATTCCCCGCACTTGACCCTCGCTCGAGAATTTGGATGCGAGTTACACCGAGTCCCCGGACCGAGGGGGAAGCAACTCAAAATTTTTGTGTACGTTTTACAAATTTCTTGATTTGCCTACTCATGAAAACATTTGCTGAAAAAATGTACAGTTGGTGGTCCCGAACGCCGGACCTCTCACATTCCGATGGATGCTCTTAACCAACAAGCCACCGGGACGCCATGCGGCTCGTCGTACGAAGCGCTAACCTAACCAAACCTAACTTTGCCTAACCTAACCTAACCTAACTTTACCTAACCTAACTTTACCGCTCGACGCCGGAACGGCATCCTTGACACTAACCTAGCCTAACCTAGCATAACCCAGTGTTTTTCGGCCGTTTTTTGTGACTTTCTTCACTAACCTAACTCAACCACTAACCTAACCTAACCTAACCCATCTCAGCCTAACGCAGCCTAACGCAGCCTAACCCAACTTAACCTAACCTAACCTAACCTAACCCTAGACTCCGCCGAGCACACCAACGTCGGTGCGTTGTTGGTCATTGGTATGCCGGCGGCGCCAAGCCAGACTAATAGTTCGTGGGGCACCTCAATCACTTGGCGCTTGCCGGCCCGACCCCGCCTGCCGCACCGCAAGATGGCACCCTTCATCGCGTGGGTGGCACGCTGCGAATGGCATCATTGGCTCTCGAGGCCGCTACGCCGGCAGGCTAATCGGTCATTTAAAATTTGGTAAAAATAAATTTTAAAAAATGGAACTCTACGACCCCCTCCCCAGTCTTAATGGGGAGGCCTCCTGCTTTACTTCGGTGTTCGGATGGGAACCGGTGCTATCCAGGCTTTAACTGGGGTTAATCCGATCCAGCGACTTCGATATCGTACGCCGGGGGACCCAGTAGGACCCGAGCCGCCGACACGGCCCAACATGGGCAGATCGTAGAGTAAGGCAGAGACGATAGAGAGACAGAGAAAGAAAGAAAGAGAGAGTAGTTTTGGGAGCTTTTGTTTGCGCAGGCTGGTCGGTACCCAAATGGTACACCCGCTGTCCGGCGCTCCCAGACCGGAACATGCAGTCAGTGGGCCAGCTTCAAAGGACTTATCAACTCCATCCGACGAATCGGAATGGACCCACTCGCGACCAATTTCGAGTGGCTGGCTCGATCGGGGATCGAACCAGTGCCGAGGCCAATCCGCCGAAGCGGACTGCTTTTTAGACACCCGGGTGTAATGGCCTGGATTGAGCCTAGACCACTACACCACCCTGACTTGCACGTCTGCCGAGTGTTGGATGACGGGTTTGAGTCGCAGTGGGAGGAAGCCAGTCGAAAAATGAAAGGATTTATTGGGATTCGATCCCCGACCTTTGAGGTCGGGGTCGGACGCCTTAACGCCCTCAGCCACCACGGCTCATGTCCAACACCGATTGAAGCGGGTTCTTGACGCGACAAAGAGCAGCGGTCAGAGAAAAAAGTTGTGAAGTAATAGGAATTGAACCTCCGATCCTCATACCGGGACCGACGCGTCGACACCGACACCTCCAGCCACTACGACACATGATGGTCTCGGCGCATTGCTGTGGGTTTAAAGCACACTGGGGAGGGCAGTAAAAATGCATTTTTCGTAACTTTTTTCAAAAAATCTTCAAAATTTCTAAAAAATTTCAATAGAAATTTTTAAATTGTTCTATAATTTTTTTGATATTTTTCAATAATTTTTTTCATATTTTTCAATAAATTTTTTCATATTTTTCAATAAAATTTTTTTAAAAAAATTGACATTTAAATTTTTGGTGTACATGTATTTGGCCAGTTGTTTCCCCCTCGCCCCGGACTCTCTCCAGCCGTACGTTCGTTTAGATCAACCGATCACTAAATGAATGAAAATTCATGACGTTCTTGTCGTTTCATTACACGTCATTAAATTTAATGACTTTGTCTCTTTCATTACAGAATATTCAGTCCGCGGCGTTATAGAGACACGACGCAATCGGCCTCCAGAGCCGCCTCCAAATTGACCCATATCCAAAGCGGAAACACTCCTGCACCGCGGAAAGCGCGGCTAATAGCTCTAAAAAAAAAAAATCTGTTCTTGGCTTCTGCGAGGCGGGCATGCGGCGACGCCGGTCTCCCTGACGGCTGGCCTCTGTCATGCGTTCTCTGTTTAAAGATTGAAAGGAGGAGAGGGGATCCCGACCGGGACTGGGCCGGCCGGGCGGCAGACCGACAGACTGACCGACGGCGAGGGAAGGCCGGCGGACACGGGACATCGGCATTGGACAGCACTAATGAGTACCAACTGTAACGAGCATTGCGCTCAAATTGCTCACTTTGGGATGCAGTCGCCGCCGCGCCGCGCCGGCGAGACAAACTTTGAGGTGGCCTCCGGTCACCGTCACCTCCTGCTGTCCGTCGTGCCGTCCGCCGTCCGCCGCGCACAGTCGGTCAGAAGACCGTTTTGGCGGCCAAAATTCTAGACGCGTTTTGAGCTCCAGAGTCGCTAAATAGGACTCAAATCGAACGTGTGACCCCACCAATGGTTTGCTCTCCAAGCGAGGAATCCATTGGTGGGGTCACACGTTTGATTCGAGTCCCATTTAGAGACTCTGGAGCTCAAAACGCGTCTAGTTGGCCGTCTAAACTGTCTTTCTAACCCACCGTGCGCCGTCCGCCGCCCTCGCGGCTCGCGCCACAACGGCACGTCTCGGTGGGTCCTTCCCCTCGCGAAGGCGAGCCCAGCGCGGCCGGCACGTGCGACACTGTCGACGCGATTTTCGGGCGGACAAAGAGAAAACGAAAGCAGCCAACGACCGTCTCTCTCACACACCTCCACGGCACGGCCCACGATGGTGCGAGGGAGACAAGGCGACGACAGTCAGTCAGCAGCAGCAGGTGGGAGTTTATGACGGTCACGACCGCGCTCGGCGCTCCGGGCCAACAAGTATGCCGCGACACGGTGGGCCAGAGGAGCGGGGGAGGCGGCCAAAATCCCGGACGCGTCTTGAGCTCCAGGGTTGCTTAAGTGGGACTCGAACCGAACGCGTGACCCCACCAATCGATTGCTTTCCGAACGAGGAATCCATTGGTGGGGTCACACGTCGTTCGGTTCGCGTCCTGTTCAGCGTTTCTGGAGCTCAAAACGCGTCGCGCGAGAGTGACGGCCTCCTCTGCACCCGGTCTTCCGGCCCACTGTGCGCGATGACCAATGTGATTCGGGGCCAATTGGCGGGTGGGCGGGTCCAGCTTCAGGCCGGCCGACTGACCCAGTACCGTGCACTACACGCCTCTGCTGCAGTGCCGCACGTGGTCGTCGATATGGTTACGGCGGTCGACGACCCGGCCAATGAGCGGCGACGCGTGACCGCCGCCTCCATCAAGCGCCACGGCTTGCCCGGCCAAATGTCGAATCCCGCGGCGTCGCGGGTGAACCGACTCGGGGCCTTGCGAGACGAAGTAGCCTCACGGCGTCGCCGGAGCAGGAGCCGCACCAGCTGGGCGGGCAGCCGCGGACTCGCCGGAGGGCATGTATATTCATGCGACGTCCCCGACGACGGCGTCCCCACCAGCGCAGCCAGCGCGCTGCGACGCGGCCCGGCCGAGCCCCGCGGCAGCCCCGCGGCCCCGCACTCCGCACTCGGACGGCGCGCACACAAAGACATTAGGCGTTAAATAGCTTACGGGTCCACGTGGAGGGGCGGGGCCCTGGGCGGGGCCCTGGGCGGGGCCCTGGGCGGGGCAGGGTGCGTCGCCTGCATTGCAAAGTGACTGCGTTCGCCTTCCGCGACGTCGCGGGCCCGGCGGCGGTGGCACGGTGGCAGCCGCACAGTGGGCGCAGGCGGCCAAAACTCTTGCAGCGTTTTGAGTTCCCACCAATGGATTTCACTCTAAATGTCTTACGAGGAAATTTCCCATAATACGAAGAATGGCGCAAGCATAACACGAAGGTGGTTTTTGGAATCCATCGGTAAGGTCACACAGTCGCTAAATAGGACCCGAACCTAAATTTCTCACCTAAAGAAATAACAGCTGGCATTAGCTGCGACACCTGGTCCATTTTGGTCCGTGCGCTCCGCCGTGGGGAAGTCCCTGCCGGAAGCAAGGGCAAGTGCACGCAGCAGGGCGTCCGGCGGGACCGGTCCGGACCGGTGCATCAGGGCAGCGGGGCAGCAGGGCAGCAGGGCAGCAGGGCAGTCAACCCAACACTGCGACACCGGCCGGCCGGGCTCGCGTCCTAAGTCTTGACCTTGCCGACCGGACCGGTTCCAGATCCAGCTCCCAGCGTCCTCCGCGGCGCTCGCGTTGCCCTTGCCGCCGCCGCGCCGTGGTTGCACTGCGAACACGGGCGTGCACCCCGACACGTGCCCGCCCACGTGCGCCGGGCTCGCGCTCTGTCTCTCTCGCACCCCTGGGCACAGTGGGCCAGAAGACCAGCATCAACATCAGCGCTTTTAGGCCTCAACAGACCCTTAGCGTTCGAGTAAGCAACTACAACAAACATGGGACTCGGACTGCAAACCTCAAATGCAGGCAATGTCTTGTTTGCGGCAGTCACCCTCTACTTGGTGGGTAGGGGCAGCCTCCGCGGAATGATGAAACGCCGCGGATGCCTCACGCATACCGGTGCAGGCGGCCAAAACTCTAGACGCGTTTTGAGCTCCCCAGCCGCTAAATGGGACTCGAACCGAACGTGTGACCCCACCAATAAATTGCTCTCCGAACGAGGAATCCATTGGCAGGGCCACACTGTCGATTTTAGTCCCATTTGGCGTCTGCGGAGCTCGCAACGCGTCTAGAATTTTGGCCGCCTGCGCCGGTCTTCTGACCCACTGTGCGACGCCCCACGAAGCAGTGTTCGGAATGCAGCCTTTGCCGGCGGCGGCGCGGCAAGCAAGGCGCTTATTTCCGTCGTGGTGTCAATTTGCCGCATTTGCAGTGCGTCGAGCAGTCGGCGCGTTACAGAGGCGGATAGGCGCACTTAGCGTTATCATTTGCTGCTTAGGGGCGGCCCCCGCGGCCTCGCTCCGAAAGCACCTGAAGCGCCTACAGCGCCTGCAGCGCGGAATCGCATGACGGAACCACGCCGCCTCACGTGTAGAGTAGAGTGGCATGACGCCGGCACTGCATTCGGGGTGACATGACATAACCGGGTTCGATTCCCCACGCGCAACGTTGCTTTTTTTTCTCGCTGCTCGCGTCTTGCACGTGACCCCAGGCGGACGCGCGGTTAAAGACCACGGCTGTGGCTCGACGCCGGTGACACGGCACTCAAGCAAAGCAGCCTCACACCTCGGGCGGTGAAAGCACCGCCGAAAAAAGCAAAGCCTGGCAGCGCGCGTCGCCTAGCGTCGCCTGGCGTCGCGGCGTCGCGGCGTCGCGGCGTCGCGCGGCCTGGCCTAGCGTGGCGTGGCGCACTGGGGTATCGCAACCGGCTCGCCTCCGTTTGTCGACGCTCCAAAACAGAAAAAGAAAAAATTGGGGGCCCCCCACCCCCACCCTCCCCCTCCGCGGGCACTTGCACGGCTTACTCGGCGGGGCGCACTCAGCGGCATCCTAATTTGACAGAATGGGGGCCAATGTCGCTGCGGGTGGGGGGATGGGGTGGGGGGAACAATGCAAAGCAACCTGCAATTTAAAATGTGGCGCCGCCAGCCTGGCGCCGCGCGCCACCGCGACCCCGCCCACGCATTTGGGGAAGAGGGGGTGGGGGAAACGGGGTGCGCTCCCTGTCATAGCCGCACGCCTCGTGCTTTTACGGAGTGACTCAGTGACAGTGAGTAATGCATTTTTCGCCGTTGTTAAACATTAAAAATTCGCACGCCAGGATATGAATGCACGGGGCGCGGGGCGAGTGGCGCGTGCCGGTTGCAGGCAGTGCGTCGAGTGCGTCTAATGCGATGCCGTTCCGACACCGCACACTCCGTCGCCATATGCCTTCGCGTTGCGACACCAGCATTTCGTCGTCTGCCCCGCGAATCTAGTTTTCGTACCGCGCTGGAAGTGCTAGCCGCCGATGCAAGGCTGCAGCCCATGCAGCCGCAGTCGCGTTTCGTGACATCCCTGGCGGGCCGGGCCTGGGCTGGGCGGACGGTGCGGTATGGCCGGATGGCACCCGGCCCGCCAGAGTGTGACGTCTGACTGGCCGAGGAACACCCCCCCACCCCACCCCACCCACCCCCCAGCCGCAGCCGCGGAGCATCATGCCAGAGGTCAAATAGGTTACACCTCGCGCAGCTTGCGCACCCGATCCCGCACTCCGCCGCAGGAGCAATCAATGAAACTTAATTGGTTGTTTTTCAATGGCGAGAACCACGCGGCGGATGACGCAAATCCGGGATTTACAATTTTGATCGTCCAGCATCTGGCAGACGGACATCTTATAAGCTACACTGTGAAACATGACTGTCTCGGAAAAAAGGTGGTACTGAAATGTATGACCGAAAAATGGTGATACATTGACAGAAAAAAAGGGTGGCACTTTTATGTATGACCGATAAAGGGTGGTGGTTCTGTGAGAAAAACAAGGGTCAGCCTCGATGATGTCTGCATCACCGAAAGACATCGGTACTTTGATGTGGGGACGTAGGGTGATACTCTTTTGTCCGACCGATAAAGGGTGCCTATTTCAGTGAGGAAAAACAAGAGCAGCCTCGCTGGTGTCTGATCTTTTTCGGTGATATCATGACCTTTTTTCGCAAGGATACAGGCGGGCGGCGGGTATTGCGCCTTGACTCTCGCTTTCAGAGTGCCACCGCATCCGAAAGGAAGCCCAGGGTCAGCCCTGGCCCACTGTGCTTTGGCAGGTCAGCCCTGGCGGGTCAGCCGTATCGCGGCAGGTCGTCCTCCCCTCGCCGCCAACGTGACAGCCTGACAGCCGCAATCGAAGGCTGTGTTGGGGTGCCGCCTGCGACATGCCGGACTATGTAACACGCATTAAAACGTTGGATTCCCGCACTATTCGAGTTGATTCAGGAAGCGGAAGAAGGGAACATGTGAGCTATCTCCTAATTGAGTTTTTTATTTTATTATTGTGCCCAAAGAATGGTTTCCATCTCTCGGCCATCCCCTTCTTCCGCGTCACGGATCAGTTAGTCGCGCGAGCGCGGCAGTCCGAGTGTAAGTGTAATGGGGCTGCCATTTATCGCCGAATCCGCGAAAACGCGTCTAGAATTTTGGCCGCCTCAACGGTCTTCTGACCCACTGTGCGGTGGGCGGTGTTTGACCGGTGACCCTTCCACCGCGCCGTGCCGCCTTGCTCAATGGGCAGCCCAATAAGGCCCTGCGGTGGGCCTAGGCCGCTACCGGCCTAGCCTGGGCCAGCCTGCCGAGCCACACCGCCGACCTGCGCTCGTTTACTGTCACTTGTATGTAAAACTGATCGGCGCTTTATGCTGTGGAACACAAAAGTCGAACGCCGAGACTTGCAAGCAGCATGCACCACAGGGGGCGTGGCCCAGGGGTGGGCCGCAGCGTTCGCATCGGTTCGATCATCAAACCGCCGCCAAATTGAAGCCCACCCGATTCTCCAAGGATGGCACGTCGCGTTACACGGCTCGGCACGGGTCGGCGCCGCACGGCGTCCGTAGAGTACAGCCCAAAGCCGAACCGCTTGCACAACCCGCCGTGCACTCTACTCTCCCACTTGAGGCGACGCCATTCAGCCGACGTCAAATAGAACGACTTGGAGGTCGCTGAACCTTCTGCTGCGCCGCGGGGCTGCGGGGGGCTGCGGGGGGCTGCGGGGGGCTGCGGGGGGCTGCGGGGGGCTGCGGGGGGCTGCGGGGGGCTGCGGGGGGCTGCGGGGGGCTGCGGGGGGCTCTGTGGTGTCGCGAGGGGTTGCCGCGTTACCGCGTATCACGCCGGTCAACTCGGACTCGGCGAGATAGTGTTTTCGCAAACAAGCGCACCGCCGCGCCGCGCCGGCCGGCAATATCAGCCGTAACGGCTAATTATTTCCACTGCCGAGGGGGAGATATTGGAGGCTGTGTGAGTGTCTGTGTAAATGTAGTGCGCGTGCATGCGTGTGTATGTCGGTGTCTGTTTGTCTGTGTGTGTGTGTGTGTGTGTGTGTGACAACGTCCGTCCGTCCGTCAAGGCGGTCCGGAAAATAAGGCGACACGGGCGTCCGTCCGATTACGTGAGGCAACCACACACACGCCGACACACACACCAACACACAGACAGACAGACAGACAGACAGACAGACAGACAGACAGACACACACACACACACACATACACTGGACAAACACGCCGCCCAAACTTTCCGAAAAGGCGGAGGGCACAGGGCGGCAAACACCGCGACGAATGGGGAACGGGACGCACCCCTGGCGGCGCCATGCTGCTCGCCACGCCGGCCCACAGTGGACCGGAAGACCGCCGCTTAAAGGGACTCGAAACAAGCGTGGTGATCCCACGAATCCATTGGTGGGGTCACACGTTCGTTTCGAGTCCCATGTAGCGACTCCGGAGTTCCAAACGCGCCAGCGCCGATCTTCTGGCCCACTGTACGCTGGCCCTCCGGAGCGGCGCGATGCAGGCCGTTAAGGCGGAGAGAGAGTCCCCTGGTCAGTAAACCAGGCGACCAGACCAGACCAGGGGATGCGCCGCCTTGCGTCACCGCGGAAGTGCAGGGCCTTGGGCCTGGGGCCTGGGGCCTGTGGACGACGTCGCTGGTCGTTTCGGCGGAATGTAATGGCAAGGCGCCGAGCGACTGAGCGTGTGCCGGAACGCGGTGCAGTGCCACAACCTCCCCCCCCCCACACCCCCGCAACGCCCAGTGTCGAGCACTCGGTACTCACGTACTCACCCTTGTCCGGGCAGCCGACGCACGCCGGGGTGGCCGGGCCGGGGCGGCGGCGAGCGTCGCGCGCCAGGGAGCGGCAGTCGCCGGCACTGGACAGGCCGTCCGAGGAGGCAGCGTCGCTGGAGGCGGACGACGAGCAGCCCACGTCGATGACGAGCCTGGACGTGGCCGTGCAGGCCGGGGACGCCACCAGCTGGCCGCCTCCCGCCGCCACGGCGTCCTCCACGTCCAGGTCGTCCACCACGAAGCCGGCGCCCTTGTCCATCTCCAGGATGCGCGGCGTGAGCGTGCAGGTTGCGAAGATGGACGGCCGCGTCTCGCTGTCATCGTTGTGGGTGGTCGTCATGGCGTCGGCGAGGGGGGCCTCGGCGGCGCCTCGGCTGGAGAGATGCTCGGCGCGCCCTTCCGACTTCCTTCCGTTCGCCGCGTGCCGCGTGCCGCTCTGCGTGCGCCTAGCGTGCCGCGTGCACCTCACGACCACAACGCGACCAAACACCGACTGAGGCCGCCATGCCACCATGCCATGCCACCATACCATTCAGTGGCGGGGCGAGGCGAGGCGAGGCGAGGCGGGGCGAGGTGAGGCGAGGCGGGGCGAGGCGGGGCGAGGTGAGGCGAGGCGGGGCGCCGCGGGGCGCGGAGCGGGCGGCGTGCCCTCCCCCCTGGGTCCTGCCTGCTTCTCCTGCGTCTCTCCTCTCGCAGTAGTCAAGGTCTCCACGCCGCACGCCGCGGCGCCCTCCCCCTCACCTCCCCGCCACTCCCATCCCCGCCGCGCCGAGCTTCTCCGCGCAGGGCAGGGGCAGGGGAAGGGGCAGGGCAGGGGCAGGGCCGCGGCCACGGCGCTGCGCGACCGCATCACGGCGATGCTCATCCTCGGCTCGGAATGCCCGTCCAGGTTCGAAGCCACCCTATCCCCTCCCCTTAGGCTGGGTAGACTGCCATCCCCATCCCCGCGCTTATCAGCAGCCGCACCCTGGTGCATCCCCATGCCAGCCCTCGAGTGGTCAAGAGCATCTGTGCGCCGACTACAAAGTCCGAGAGCCGAGGGGGGGGGGGGGATCACCCGAAAAAATGATTGTACGCGAGGAAAAAAATCAAAATTAAAATCAGAAAATATCAAAAATCAAATGTAAAAAAAAATAACTTTAAGAAAAGGAAGGTGCTCCTATTTCGTTGGTTCACAGAGTGTTTTTTAATGTCATTTCTGCTATATGACCAATTATTTGGTTTTGTTGTAAGTCAAAAGCTCACATCCTTTCGTGTATCACTTTTCAAACTACACCCATTTCCCATGTCCAGGACGCGCGGTGTCAGCGTGCAGGCGCGCTCTTCATTTGGTTGGTCCGGTCCGGCCCGGCCCGCGGTCTGGCCGCGGTGCGGCGGTACAGGTGTCGGTCGGGGCGCCCCGGCCGCCTGCCGGGTAGGCAACACCTGCGCTGCGGCGCACGCGCGTTCGACGGGCCGGCCGACCCGCCAGGCGCTTACCCGCGTGCGCGCCAATCTGGAGCGGAGCAGCGGCCGACCCGGAAGCCCGCGACTCGGCACGGGAAGCGTCAGTGCGGCCCCTGTGCCTTGTTTTTCTGCGTCGTTCCAGACTCGGCCAATATCTGCCACCGCCCGACGACTCACCACTAGCCCCCCTTCCCCATGGAAAAACAGTGCCGGCCGCTACTTCCAGCAAACAGGCGTTATCAATGGCGGTTGATGTGGCTCGTCTACACTCTGGGTGTGCCGTCGGCCGTGCGCCGCACTGCGCACACACAGGCCGGAACAGACATCACAAAATCACACGCACACACGCAGTCGGATGTTTCATTTTAAAACAAGACAAGAACGCGTCTGAGTAGTTTCGCGCCTTCAGCGGCATCTTGAGCGAGCTGTATTCCGACATGCGGTTCCAGCGAGTGGATGAAGTCGAAGTCCCCTCCCAAGTCAAGCCGTCGTGGCACGCCTTGAGGAAGGCAGCCCAACCGGCGCGGCGGCCGGCGGCTCGGAGGGACAGCGCCGCGCAGCGCCGCCTGAGTAGGCAACTCAAAAGCCACCGTGGCGACGGTTGGGTTCGACCATGAGAGTACGTATGACATGTCCATTTCATGCCTGGTTTGACGCCGGACACGAACCGTGTCGAGAGCATAGCAGAGCCATATTTCCATTCATTATTTCTATTGGGAGATCAACTGAAACGGGCAAATATTGTATTTCCGAGGAGAATATTTATGTAATATTTCTTTAGATAATCCATGAATAGAAATAGTATGTGTGGGCAACTGAGAGGAAGATAGACTGATAGACACCCATGATGCGCCCGCAGATTCTAGCATAGGCGAGATGCCCGACTGTTGAACAGCATGGGCGTCGATCACAAGTGGACTGCCCCGCATCCCGCGCCCTGTTATAGGCAACCCAAACGACGGCGACTCGAGTTAAGTCCGTGATTCCGCGCCTGTGATAGGCAGCCCAAATGGCAGCTGACATATTTTCAATTCGTAAAGCGAATAAAAAAGTTTAGTTGTTCAAATTTTTTTGTTATGGTAAATGTTTTGATGAATATTTGTGCGTTTGAGGGGGTAATTTGTAAAAATCGACACAAAAGCCTTTGAATAAATAACAATTTGCATATTTACAAACGTCACCAGTATCACAATACAATATGACTGAGCACTGCTTCGATAGCCTGCTAATTGGTACGATTTGGACAAAATTCATAAGCAGACCCGCAATAACGCGGCGCAAACTGGTAATAAATACATTCAGTCTTCAATAATAGAAAAACATAAAAACGGCTATCCCACAGACGACACAGTTACTAGAAAAAATATAACAATGAAGATCCAGACTAGACGTTTCATAAACAATACAAGCGAGATATATGGATTTGGACATTTCAAGGAAGAAATAAAATAAGGCAAAGTTCAGCACAGGGTTTAGGATGCTGCTAAGCATTACATGAGGCATAAACACTACCCCTATCACTATGCTAAATTGATATTACTTATAATAATTATGGTAAGTTGATGAAGAAATAAATATTGAACATATGGCAACCAATACATTAACAGTAACATTAACTATGACAACAAAGACACAATGGACACATCAGAGGAATGTGACAGTGTGTGTTCACACATAACATTCTGCATGAGACGCTCAACGTCAAACAGTTTTGCATGAATAAATCTGAACAAAAATATGACAATTGGTCAACAATCATACAAACGCTTTACATCCACAGGCGGAGGGAGTCTAAACTTAAATTTGAGCCAAAAGCTCAATCACGATGTACCGAACCTGAGTTCAACTACGTAAACTCGGTTAAAAACCACACAGCTTGGAATGTAAAAGACTATTTGAACTAACGCATTGTACATGGGGCGCAGACACGAGCCCCTTCCATTTAAAGCTAGATTTGGTCCAGGCTGGCGGGCCTCTGGGGACCTCCGCCCAGAGGTGCCCGCGTTTGAGCACAATGTTCACATCTTATAGGTACTGAGTAAACCACAATGAGTATTAGAGAACACAAGAAACTTGTTCACATATTTCAGGTTGACAGCCAGGCTGCATCCCCATGAAACAAAGTAGCACTATTCGAAAAACTAGACCGATCAACGGCGTTTACCCTGCACTCCGAGGGTCCAAATCGGTGGGACAGAGACACATGCACACACTGGCACACACACACAAGCACACACACTCACGCACGCACTCGAGACACCGGAAGAAATACTGACACGGGCTTAGCCCCTCGGTGGCGATCCACACCCCGATTTCGCAGTACAATTCGAAAGGCGGGCGTCGCCCGCCTCGCCCCTCCAGCGCGCTGCGGCGTGAGACAAGGGGGAGAGGGGAGAGGCGGCACTGACAGGCCCGCCTCCAAGCTGGCCGAATACTGAAACAGGCTTCCACGTCCACGCACAGCCCTTCGCCTTGCCCAAGGCCAAGCCCTGGGCCTCACTAGCCTCACGCGGAATCCGAGTCGGGGGAGTCCGTGGACAGGTCCAGGGTCCCCCGCTCCCGCAGGAACAGGCGCCGGCACAGCACCGCGGCCGAGGCGATGCCGCCCGCCAGGAAGCCGTACATGAGCAGCAGCTCCAGGATGTGCACCGTGAACGTGGCGTGGTACAGCAGAGTTTTCAGCGGCGAGGGGAAGTCCGTCACTTTCTGCAAGACGACAACATCAAGTTAGGGAAAACGTCACTGGATTAGGGCCGTTGCAACGCGCAGGATGTCGAGCCGAAGGCCAACTCACCAGTTCGAACCAGGCGACGGGCAGAATGCTGAGGTCCTTGAAGTGGGTCATGGTGGCGCCCAAGACGCCGGCCGCCTGCCGCACCTGCACGTTGAGCTGCAGGCGGGAGGTGCCGCCGACGGTGAGGCCCAGGGTGCGGTGGATGTCTACGAACATGTCGTGCTTCTCGGGGTCCGGGTTCATCCCAATCACGTTGTTGCGCAGCGCCGGGTCGCCGTGCAGGAAGTGGGGGAAGGACATGACGACCGGGGCATCTGCAAATAAATGCGGCATTTTAGTTTCCGTCGGCAGTGTAAGGCTGACTCCGTGCGAATCAGACAATGCCGTGCGCGGCGCTACGGTGGCAGCCCAGCCTGGCCGATTAGCACAGCGGGTCACGCCACCCTTGCATCAGATCGGCCGCCAGTGACCGAACAGTGGGCCTGGCAGGCCTGCTGCGGCCCGGCCACTCGCTGCTTTCGGCTGTCGGCTTTCGGATTTCGGCAGGGACCGCCGGGGATATTTACAAACAGACAGGCTGACCTATCCCTAGCCGAACACCACACAGTAGGCCAGAAGACCGGCACAGGCGGCAAAAACTCCAGACGCGTTATGAGCTCCACAGTCGGTGTAAATGGGACTCGAACCGAACGTGTGACCCCACCAATGGATCCCCCTTACGGCATTTTGACCGCCTCCACCCGTCCTCTGGCCCCACTAGGGGGGGAAGTCTGCTGGGCTTCATTATGTTGCGGAGAGGAAAACAGGCGGAGTATCCGTTTCTGACGTTAGGCATCCGCAGAGACGGTCGTCATCGGCGGGGCCGGGCCGCTGCCGCTGCCCGTTCCGCGACACTCGCGGCCAAAACACTGACCCGCCGCGACCCCGCGCCCCGCCCCGCGCCCCGCGCCCCGCGCCCCGCCCCGCCCCGCGCCCCGCCCCGCCCCGCGCCCCGCCCCACCATTGCGCGCCGGGCCGCGCGCACTTCACTGGCAGCCTCATTAAAACAAGCCCTTCCCAATGAATGCCCCAAGGCCCACAGCGCAGGGGCCCTGCCGAGCAGAGAGTTTCGCAACGCCAACGGGAGGAGGGGATGGGGCTCAAGGTATTACTCAACGGCCGTGCTAGACATGTAGTCAAATCCGGGCCAAACCCACGGCCGCAGGCCGCCTTACAGACGGCGATGGGGGACGACCCCAGGCTGCCCCAGGCTCGCTTTAAAATCCGCTACCGCCACGTCGTCGGCGGCCACCTCCGCTCGTCTCCGAGGCGCAGGCCCCGCCTGCGCACAAGGACGAGGAATATTCAACAGCCCCAGACCGCGATGCTGGACAGCTTCGCGCTTTTGATACTAAATAGGGGACGAGCTCCGCGGGTAAAGCAAAGCATCGTGAGACCTGCATGCCGTAACCCTGCCCGGTGCACGTCATCAGCACCGCGGCCGCGTCACGCAGTGGGCCGGACGGCCAACTCCAACCCGTGGGAACCGAAGGCTGGCCGGCAGCCGCCTCCATTCAGGCAAAGCCCACTCAAATAATTCAAACGCATCGAATCGCAAACGGTGACCCGGGCGCGCCGTCGCGTCCCCGCTTCCCACGGCGCTGCCGCGCTGCCCGGCCAACGAGTGCCCTCCCTTCCCATTCTCACCGAAGTTGCAGGCGGACGAGTTGAAGACGCCGCTGGGCAGGCACTGCTTGGGGTCGTCGTGGTGGCAGAAGCACTCGTTGTCCGGGTTCTTGGCGGGGTTGTCGAACACGTTGGGCGGCAGGTGGAAGCGGTAGGTGGGCATGCCCTGCGCCTCCGTGTACCGGTCGAACACGAGCGGCAGGCGCCGACACATGTCCCGGTTGTAGACGAAGAGGCGGGCCGTCGGCGACACCTGCGGCGGCGGAAACTGCGACCCGTCCGAGCCCTCGATGCGGTTGCACTCCTCGCTGCCCCACGCGCCCTGGCTGGTCTCGCCGTTGAAGTTGACGATCTGGCCCAGGCGGTTCATGTCGTCTGCGCCGGTGTGCATCGTCACCACGTGGTCCGACACGCCCAATTTCTGTGGCAACAACCAGAGGGGGTAAAACAATGGGCGTTAGAGTAGGGGGCGTACAGTACGCCATCTGGGCCAGAACTCGCAGGCGAGGCGGCCAAATTTCTAGACGCGTTTTGAGCTCTATAGTCGCTACAGGGGACTCGGACCGAACGTGTGACCCCACAAATGGATTGCTCTCCGGACGACGAATCCAAAGGTAGGGTCACACGTTCGGTTCGAGTCCTGTTTAACGACTTTGCAGCTAAAAACGCGTCTAGAGTTTGGGCCACCTGCGCCGGTCTTCTGGCCCACTGTGGGACGAAGCCAGGCGACGCACAGACTGCGGCGTTGGACTTACCGGGACCATGAGGCCGAACTTGGAGTAGGGGATGGACTTGGTGAACTTGGCCATGTTGTAGAGGCTATCCTCGTAGCCGAACAGCAGGTCCCGCGTTGGGATGTGCAGGAGGGGCTTCGAGTCCATCAGCCTCAGCATCGTGTTCATCCCGACCCGCTTCACCCAGCTCTCTTCCCGCACCGTCGCCAGGGCGGTCTGCCAAGGGAACAGACAAGGATCACAATCACAGCCTTCTTTATTCCTTACATTATCCGCCCGCCACAAGCCGCTGGAGATACAGTCTTCCGCCCCCCCCCCCACCTCCACAGACAGTCACCAAAAAAACAACCACCAACAACCAAAAAACGGTCGCCGACGTCACGAGAATCACGCGTCGTTAATCAATCTGGTGGAGTGGGATTTTGAGGCGGCATGATGCCTAGCCTGTCAGCGAGCTCGCCGCCGAGGCCCGGGGGGGGGGGGGGGGAGATTATAGCCTCAATATTTGCAACCAAAAACAACATTTAGCGTTCGAGCTTGCTTTTTTTCACGCGGTGGCGCAGCCCGCAGCATCGGCGCGGCGATTCTATGCAATATTAATGAGCGGCAGGCCCGGCGCCAGGCAGGCCTACAGTCATCGGCAGCGAGTAGAGTGACCTTCGCAGAAATTGGCAAAAGTGAACAAGAGCGCCACGCCGCACCTCTGGCCCACTGTGCGCCGGCGCCCAGCCGGCCACGCGGTGGGGTCCGGCCGGTCAGGCCCGCAAGCCGGCAACATCCGATGGCAAGACTATATCGGGTGCAGCTCAAGAAGGCCAGGATTACCACAGGCGGCTCGTCCCACCACGCCATGTTACGCAAGCGACGTCGTGCGGCCGATAACGGCGCGCCGCACACTGCTAGTCCACGCCAGGAAGCGTGGACCAATCACATTACGATGTCTCTGCCATTGAGACGCGCGGTCCACGCCTGGACAAGCCGAGGGGGCCACCACCACCTCGGGAATCCTGAGTACAAATTGACTGGTAATCTTCCGATAATCCATGCCGTAATCACGTATCCTTGATATACTTCTGTACTTTTTTAGCAGATGATACCTTCGCTAAAGCTAAGCCAGCTAAGCTGCAAATGCTCTGAAGGAGTCAGCTTGCTTTGACTGCAGTATAGGGGGGGGGGACCGTGCGTGATTTTTTTTAACGTTTTGGTAAAAATGGTAAAAATCGCCGTAATCTTGTGTACACCTGAAATGAGAGTGGCGGCCCCCTCGGGATAGGCAGTGCACAGGGCCTGCGCAGCCAGACCGCCCAGGTCACCGCGAGAGCTCACCATGAAGGGGATGTTGGGCACGAACACCTTGGCGTCCTCCGGGTACGGCGACAGGTCGGGCCGGAAGGTGTAAGTCTTGTTCTCCTGGTAGGAGAGCGTCGAGTTGGGGTAAAACTGCACGTTCACCTTCTCCGTCGTCTCCCTGCGCAGGCGAAAATTAACTAATGTAAAAGACTGCTCGGTTGGCGGTGGATGGGGCGCTACTGCACAGTGGGCCAGAGACCGGCACAGGTCAAAACTCTGGACGCGTTTTGAGATCCAGAGTCGCTAAACAGGACTCGGATCGAACGTGTGACATCCACCAATGGATTACTCGTTCGGAGAACAGCCGATTGGTGGGGTCACACGTTGGGTTCGAGTCCAATTTAGCGACTGTGAAGCTCAAAACGCGTCCGGAACTTTGACCGCCTCCAACGGTCTTCTAGCCCACTGTGCACTGGCCAGGCTGCACAGGCACGTACTCGTAGGTGAAGGGCCCGACTTCCTGGACGCGCAGCTTGGAGCCGTCGCGCCCGAACGAGTCCGCGTTCGTGTAGTTGAAGATGTACACCATGAGCAGCGGGGTGACGGGGGGCGCCCGCCACCAGTCCCACGTGTTGGACGAGTTGGAGATGACCATAGTCTGCAAGAAGGTCCAAGTCAAGGACGCGTCGCAAGGACGCCGCGGCGCACCGACGCACAGTAGGCCAGGACCGGTGGAGGTGGTCAAAGTCCCCGAAGAGCTTTGAGCTCCCCGAGGCGCTAAATGGGACTCGAACCGAACGTGTGACCCCACCAAATGGATTGCTCGTTCGGAGGTCACACGTTCGGTTCGAGTCCTGCTCAGCGACTCTGGAGCTCAAAACGCGTCTGGAGTTTTGGCCGCCTCCACTGGTCTTCTGGCCGACTGTGCGACGGCGCAGGCCAACGACACTCACCCCGGTCACCAGGTCCTGGAACAGCGACGTGCACCACATGACGGCGGTGCCCGCCAGGCAGAACAAGAAGGCGGCGAACAAGGACGCCAACCCTGCAGGACAAACAAAACTCCATTAGGGATCAAATACTGGTAAGAAGCGCGCCGCCAGCGTGGCGGTGTAACCCGAGGGCTGCCCACCCCACCTAGGGTCAGGGCCGCGCATGAGGCGCCGCGCCCCGCACTGTACACCTCAATGCAGCGGCGCCCGCTTTGCATCGCCTCCAACGTCATCGCCGTCTAGATAGCGCCAGTCGGCACGGTCACGGTCGGGGAGGCTAGCCGGTGCACTGCCCCTATCTGCAGGCTGGGCCTGGCCGCGCCTGGCCGCGCCTGGCCGCGCCTGGCCGCGCTCGCCGCCTCCCTGCAGTACCTGGGCCTGGCCTGGCCGGCCGTCACATCGACATGCAGATTGCACCCGTCGGCCGGCACCCGACCCGCACCCGGGGTCCTGGGGTCCTTGATAAGCCGCGCTAATGCAGCAGGCCGCCAAGTTTGGCGGGCGCCGCACGACGGGCCGCGGTGCGCGCCACTGCAGCCCGATCCGACCGCTGTCTCCCTCGCACACCAGGAGGGCCATGCCGTAGGCGTGTGTGTGAGAGAGAGAGAGAGAGAGAGAGAGAGAGAGAGAGAGAGAGAGAGAGAGAGAGAGAGAGAGAGAGAGAGAGAGAGAGAGAGAGAGAGAGAGAGAGAGAGAGAGAGAGAGAGAGAGAGAGAGAGAGAGAGAGAGAGAGAGAGAGAGAGAGAGAGAGAGAGAGAGAGAGAGAGAGAGAGAGAGAGAGAGAGAGAGAGAGAGAGAGAGAGAGAGAGAGAGAGAGAGAGAGAGAGAGAGAGAGAGAGACTACTGGCTGTGCCGTGGCAGCCAACCGCGGCGCCGCATCAATGGAGACGCACCTAGAGGCGCATCCACTCCACTGCGCGTCCGTCGCGGCCAGATTAATCGGGCGATAACGCGTATCGCGTAGCAGTGCGTAGTCTAGACACTGCGGCCCATAAAGCTCTTCCGGGTCAGCTAGCAGCCAGTCCTAATTAATGGCAACCTTCAAGCAGTCGCCTTATCGCTCAATGGGACTCGCCACGCCGCGCCACGCGCACCGACGCGAGGCTCCAGGGCTGCTGGCACCCCGCCGCCACCGCGGCCGCCGCCGTGGCCGCCACCACGCGCCAGACAGGCTGCATCGGCCTCCCAGGGCTCGTCTTTCAGCGACTGGAGCTGCTGAGAATAGAAGCCGAAAGCAGAGCCGTCTCGGCTGGTCAGCACGCAGGAGCGACGCACGATGCCGCCGATCCGCGCCGATCGCACAGAGGCCGAAGGGCCGCGCCGGGCCGCGCACGCACACCTCAAGCGATAGCGTGTCGGGTGGCGCGGCCGGCGCGGCCATCGGGCGACGAGGGACGCGGGGCGACGCCAGCAGAAACATGCACTTGCGCGGCGCGGGGGGCGCGGGGCAGCGGCGGGGCGTCGTGGCGTGACTCGCCCTTCGGCCAATCAGGGATCGGGCGGCCTAGCGCAGCCGACACGGCGCGGAGGAGCGGTGGGCAGCCACTCCCCACGCGCCACCTTCAGGGCGCCGCCGCGCCCGCCGCGCCCGCCGCGCCACGCAGTGAGCCAGAAGATCGGTGGAGGCGGTCAAAATTCCGGACGGGTTTTGAGCTTCAGATTCGCTAAATGAAACTCGAACCGGAGGTTCGACCCCCACCTATCGATTGCTCTCCGAACGAGGCCATTGGTGGGGTCACACGTTCAGTTGCAGTCCAGCGACCGTGGAGCTCCAACCCCGCCCGGGATTTCGACCGCCTCCGGCCCACTCCCGCCACGGCGAGGACCTCCCAGAGACCTCCAAGCAGGTCGCGGCTCCGAAATGCCTAAACCTGCCGTCATTCACGGCTTTTCCGGAAAGCGCGCTTTTCCGCGGCGCAGCGGCCGAGCCGCGTCACTGCCGCGTCATGGGAAAGCAGCTGCCTTGGCCATCGCGCCACGCTCGCACGCGCCACCCATTGGGCGGCGCGGCACAGCCCGGCGCGGCCAGCCAATCGAGCTGCGGTTGTGTTGTGTGGATCTGCGCCGCTATTCTGTCCTATTTGCACTGCCTATGCGGCGGAAAAAATGACACGCAGGCGCGCCTTAGCCGCGCACAGTCTCTCTCGCTCTCGCTCTCAAACATCCTCGTGTTCGCTCTCACACTCAAACAGTCTCTCACGCAGTCTCTTTCCCCCCTCCCTCTCCTTCTCTCCTCCTCCTCTCTCCTTCTCTCCTCCTCCTCTCTCTCTCTCTCTCTCTCTCTCTCTCTCTCTCTCTCTCACCCCCACAGTCTCTCCTCAGTCTCCCTCACACTGGCGCAGGTAAAGGAGGCGCATCAATCGACGGCGGCGGCGCCGCAAGAAGACGGGAAAAGCGCACCGTTCACACGCTGCCCGTGCATTCATGATGGCAGCGAACACGCGGAGCACACCAACAAGTGCCTTGCCGTGGAGCCCGTGGTCGCCCCGCCCGCAGTCCCAGCGGCGGTCGGCGAGAACGTGAGCGGCGGCAGGCAGCTGTCGACGCATGGCGGCCCTTAGTGTGGCCTTATCGTCCAGGCGATACATCCGCGCCCTTGATAGCGCAGGCGCAGTGCAGCAGCGACTTCCCGGCATCAATTAGTGTAATGCCACGCCAACGATGCCCGCGGCCGGGGGGCGGGCCTGACGCACAGTGGGCCAGGCGGCCGAAACTCGAGGCGTGCTGAGCTCTAGAGTCGCTAAATGGGACCCGAACCGAACGTGCGACTCCACCAATGGATTGCTCTCCGACTGAAGAATCCATCGGCGGGGTCAGACGTTCGGTTCGAGTCCCATTTGCCGACTCTGGAGCTAAAAACACGTCCGGGGTTTGGACCGCCTCCACCAGTCCTCTATCCCACTGTGCGACGCGCCGCGCGTCTAAATCGCCAGCATCCCCGGCCGCGGCCCCAGGTGCACGAGGCGCCCGGTGCATGGGGGATGCTTGTAGGCAATGCGCGGCCACGCGCGCGTTCGGGTTGCCTAGCCTCGCTTCCACAGGCGCTCTGCCCGCGCGCACCTGGCGCTGGCGGCCGCGCGCACGGCGGCGGTGCAGGCCGGCCGGAAGGGGGCGGGCCGGGGCGGGCCGGGGCGGGCCGGGGCGGGCACCCGGCTGTGGGAAGCTCACCCTTGGTGACGAAGCCCATGCTGTGCGAGTACTTGCAGCCCTTGGGCCGGAGGGGGCGCTTCATCGAACACCGACGCTTCTCCGGCCACGCCTTCATGGAAGTATCCTTGGCGGCAACAAGCAACTGGAGGGTCTTGTCTACGGCGCGGCAGAGCGCGGCACGGCAGGGCGCGGCACGGTTCCGGCCCCGTTCCTTTCTTTCCGACCGATCGCCTCCCCAGACAGCTGACCACCGAATGAAGACACTCGATGTGTGCATTGGATGCTGAGCGCGCGCGCTATCGCTTTTCGTTATTTATTTTTCATTACACTTTCCGTTTCCCGGCCTGCTCCCCTCCCCCTCTTTCTCGGATATCCACCAAAGAGTTGTCATCTGGCGGAGGGCCTCCGCGGCGCAGACCACTCGAGGGGCGGCCGCGGCCCCTTCAGGGGTCAGGCCCTGATAAGGCGGCGGGGCACGCGGCCGCCGGCCATTCACTGCACCGCCAGTTGCCAAAACCGGCCGGGCGGGGCGGGGAAAACCGAAAACCACCCCCACCCACCGCCGGCCGCCGGCCAGCCCAGCCGCACCAGCCTGCAAGTCACGTCACGCCGCCACACTGGCAGCACTAGGGGTGGCTGCCCCGCGACCCCCGTGTTGACGCGCGAGTCCGGTCGGCCGGCCGTCGCGGCACAGATACGGGTCGCGCGCCTGTCAGTAACGTCAGTAATAGAAGGACGTGGTGTTGCGCCGCAGCGGGCCGGGCGCGGACCCGGAACGCCCCGGAACGCCCCGGAAGGCCTCGCCTTGAGCTGCTTGAGCAGAGCCACCCACGGCCGGGCGCGCCGCGTGGCGTTCACTGGCACAGTGGGCCAGAGGCGGCGGTCGAAATCCCGGACGTGTTTTCAGCTCCACAGTCGCTCAATGCGATTCGAACCAAACGTGTGACCCCCAGCGATGGACTCGTCGTTCGAAGAGCAATCCATTGGTGGGGTCAACCGTTCCGTTCGAGCCCCATTTAGCCACTCAGGAGCTCAAAACGCGTCGGGAGTTTTGGCCGTCTGCGCCGGTCGTCTGGCCCACTGTGAGTGGCGCTGCTTCGCAGGGCCGCGGGGTCAGAGGCACCAATTAGTGCGCTTCTACTCGGGGTGCAGGCCATGCCGCGCCGCCACGGCCACCACGGCCGCGAGGGCCACTGCGCTGCCAAAAGGGGACGGCCGAAGGGCGCGCAAAGGGCACGCAGTCTAGACGATAAGACCAGCTCGCGGGGCGGGGCGGGGCTGGGCGGGGTGGAGCGGGGCGCAGCCTTCATGGCCTGCCGGCAGAGAGCACACCGCCCCGGCGCATGATCAGCGTGAACGCACAGAGTGTGTGTCGCCTCGATTCGATTCTTCGAAGCCTCAAAGCCCCGAAGGTCGCAGCCAGGCAGCCAGAGGGCGGCGTGTTGACACCCAAGGGCCCAGAGCCGAGCGGCCGAGGCCTCCCAGTCAGATAGTCGCGGGGGCCAACAATATTTTGAGCCAAAGTCTGCGTGATGCGTTCGGCGCAAGGTCAAGGAATGCGGAGCCAAGTGTCCCCGAACACTTGCACGCCATTTACTTCTCCGTCGGCCACAGTGTTTGTCGTGTTTGGGCGGGAATGCTCGTTGACGTGGTCGTGTCGGCACGTCGGCGTGACCGAGGCGGCCACGCGTTCCGCGACAAGACGTACTGAAGGCGTTTTTCCTGCAGCCCGATCCCTCGAGGAAAAAAGCGCCGCCCGGCGGCGCCGATAACTGCGGTGCAAATCAAACAGCCTAAACGCCGCGCGCGCCGCTCGCCCGCCCGGCGCATTCGCTTTGCACCTGCCCGACCGCTCAGGGACGCCCCGTTGCACCGTGGGCCAGAGGAGCGCGCAGGTGGACTAAACTGTGCCAATGTTTTGAGCTCCAGAAGTCGCCAAGTGGGACTCGAACCGAGCGAGTGAGTAGTCCATTGGTGGGGTCACAAGTTCGGTCCCATTCAGCGACTCTGGAGCTCAAAACGCGTCTAAAGTTTTAGCCGCCAGCGCCGGTCTTCTGGCCCACTGTGCGTCGGTCCCTCGCCTCGAGAGCGTCAACGCACCTGATAATACCGCGTCACATGACGTCACGCGGCCTTGGAAATAGCTCCGGAGCCTAACGGCAAGAACGGGTGCTCGAGCCATAATAATTGGGTCGAAAAAGCAGTGTCGCCATTAGGAGCGGCCGATAAAAACAGCGGCAACCGGCAGCGGATGTCGAGACGCTGGACGCACGGCCGCGGCGCAGGAGGCGCGACATGACATTGCGAGCTCGGAGCGCCCGTTTTCGGTGTACTACGTCATGAGAACTCTCAAGCTCCGCGTGATGACAACCAAAAAGGGTAAAAAAAAAAGGCGGGGAGGTGGCATGAGGTGGCATGAGGTGGCCTGACGCACCACGAAACAAAGCAGGTTCGTTGGAGTGCCGAGAGAGGGGAAGGGGGGAGGGGGGCACATTGCAGATCACACAGCCCAAACCAGATTTAATTATCGGCGCACGGCGCGCGAGGCGGGCAAGTCGTCCTGGTGGTTGTGGTTGGCGTTGGCAACGGCGGCCGAAGCCAAATCCGGTGAAGGGTCAGGGAGGCCGGCCCGGCCCGGCACGGCCCGGCTCGCGAGTTCATCGGGGTGGTCGCCAATGGTCCGCGACGGCGGGGAACGCGGGGGCACCGAGGGCCACCCCACAACAATAATCCAATACTTTAATTAAATTGCTTTCGAGATAATTTCACTCGCCGCCACGCATTCCTCCGTCACGTTCACCCGTCTTCACCAAGAGCCAAGGCGGGACACAAAAATGTCACTTTTAAAAAACTTGATGCATTACTTTCTGCACCGTTATTTTACCTGCAGTTTCCACTCAGCACTGCATAATTTATGTATTAAAAATTGGAAGAAAACCCGTTTTTTTCCACCATCCTAGGTTATGCAGAAAAAAGTTTGAAAGTACACAAAAAAGAAAAGGGCAGGAAGTGTGTCCACGCACAAAAATGGGGGCACGACATGACAGTTTCAAAACGGCGTCTTCGTCTCCGGGCGATAACTTTGTTTGCAGCCCGCCTGGCCCGGCCCACCGTGGCCGCCCCGCCCGGCCCAGACACCAATAATATAATTGAAAGCGATACCGGCCCGATGACCTGCACCGCCGCGGCCCTCCCTGCAGGGTGGTGCCCGGGGCGCCGCGCCAAAACACTTATAAATTAAATATCAGTGCCCCGTACAGTGGAAATATGCGCATTTTAAGGAGAAACACTCTCCCCCCCCCCCTTTCCCAGTCGCGTCGCTTTGGTCGTCTTTCCTGTACAAGCGGCGAATTGCCGCAAAAACATCGTCACTCTGAACCTGCTTTTGACACTGCAAGTCTAAAATTTCAGACCGGCATTTTTTTAAAAAAAGGAAAAAATAAGTCTGAATTACGATTCACAACGCAAAGTCTGACAAAATCGGTCAGAATTTTCAGATATTTTTTTTAACAGTGTGGAGCTTGGAGAGGGACACCACGGCCTGCGCCCAGTGCGTCTGCACCTGCAGCGCCCACGGACAGTGCAGTGCATCCTCGGCATGCACCTCGGCTCCCTCCCTCCCACGCGCCTCCCTTATCGCGGACCCGCGGGAACTTGAACGCAGCGCGGGACGAGGGGCATCGCCGCCAGGGGTACCAACGATCGCAACGATACCCCGCGAAGACCAGAAATCGCGGAGCATCGACGCGTACAGAATAACAAACAACAACAACAACAACAACAAACAACAAACAACAAACAACAACAACATGGCACTCACCGCACTTGCATTTGAAGTTGAGGGCGCGGTAGCCGCGGAAGTGCAGGTCCTCCTGGATCTTGGCCTTGGCCCGGAGGGTCAGCCTGGTGGCCTCCCTGGTGGTGGGCATGCGGTGCATGGAGTAGCTCCACTGCTTGACGAAGGGCACCGTCTTGCCCTGCTTGCCCTCGCCGGGGATCATCTTGGTGACGGAGCGCTGGTCCTGCTCGTCGCTGTCGGCCAGCATCAGCTCCATGCTGCCGTCGTTGTCCATCAGGCCGCTGTACGACTTGGACTCCCAGTCCGGCTCGTCGAGGCCGCTCAGGGCCGTGGACACGGCCGGGGTGTTCATGGTCACGTCGCGGTGGTGACGGCCTCCACCTGGGGACAGAGGAGATCTGCTTCAGTGAGGGCGGTCGCGACGCGAGCGCCGGCGGGGCGGGGCGGGGCGCGGCGGGGCGCGGCGGGGCGCAGCGGGGCGCGGCAGGCGGAAGACCTTCCGCGCGAAGCTCGCCCATGTTGACATCGGCGCCCAAACACCGAGACCGAAGCACTTGCCCGATGAGTGGCCAATGTGCCGTGCCGTCAGTCCGGGCTCGAGTGGGCGGACCAAAATACTGGCAGCCGAGTGTTGGGCTTGTCTGCGCGTGCTGAGTACCTCGAGAGCTCCCGGCAGCTTGGTTCGGTCTAACCTGATTCATCTACACTATCACGCCCGGCTTCGCTTATCGGTGACGCTATCGACTTTCTTCCTTCCAAGGAAAGGGGGTTAGTAAAGTGTTCGTCCACCTGGCCGACGGCGCCGACAGCGCCCACGGCGAGGACGTGGCCCCCAGCACAACACACGTTCCGTTGTTCTACTCACTTCTGGTCTGGAGGGCGACTGCGGAGTCTAGTGCAAGACTGCCGACGCTGCGAGCTGCAAGGGCCGAGCGGCGAGCTTCCCTTGTCCAGACGGAGAAGTGGAAAAAGCGCCGACCTCAGCAGGCTGCTCGGCCGCGGTGCCGTGGCCGGGAACGCGACGCCGTCCAGTCGTCACTGGCGCTGTCAAATGCTGCACGGCGGTCGAGTCCCGAACGTAAACACCCCACAACACTCTGCTCTTGCGATCACTGCGCCGCGGCGCGTCCTCGCACTTCTAATTCAGTTGTCACTGGTGGCAATCACACACAACACTTGCCGGCGACACGCAAAAAACCGCAAACGCACGCGGCGTCTGCGTCGTGGTGGCGTGACTCGACGACGCGGCGGGCCGGCGGCGCTGCTGGCTGGGACTGACTGCCGTGCGGCGGCGGCGGCGGGGCGACGCCGTGCCTGTGTCGACGCCCTCGCACCGTGCTCGCACTCGGACGAGACGCACCACTGCGTCGTCTGCTGGAGGGATCCCCGTTGTGCCGCGCGCGCCGGGAGATAGCGCCGTCGTCGTCGCGGTCAAGCTTGGGGCTGTGCGGGGCCGTGCAGGGCCGTTCGGCGGCTGGCTGGCTGGCTGGCTGGGCCGCGTATCCAAGTCTCCAGGCGATAAGGCCGATCGGCGTGTGTCACTATCACTGGACGGCAGGGGCGACCCGACGTGTCCTGGCGGGAAGAGAGACGGCGCTGCCGTGCTCGCGGACTCTCGTACTCGCGTGCCGGCCAGGGATTGAGGGGAAAGGTGTCTCGCGGCGGACAAGTCTAGTGGCGTTGCGTCGCGGCGTGGTCGCGGCCCTGGTGGGGGGGCGTGACGTCGAATCGGAAGAGCATGGCCCGGCAATATTGGCGTGCGCTATGCGGCCGCGCGGGGCGGGGCAGGGGGTGGGGGACCTCCCCTAGGTAAATTAGCGCTATGAGTTGTTATTATCGCGTCTCCTTCTTATCGGTGCGCGGCCCAGCGTGCGGCACTCGCAGGCGAGGTCGTAGACGTCACCGAGACCGAGGGGGTCGGCGGCTTGAGCAAGACGGGCAGGAGGCTGGGCGGCAGGGCGATGCTCCAATTAGGCGGCATGCAGCGTCGCCCGCACGGTTCGGCTAGTTGACGTCATGGATAGTTGTGCGATGATTGATGGAGAAAAGAGATTGGAGCCGGGCAATGCTAGGCAATGCGTGGGCGGGCCGGCCAATGCGCGTATTGAGGGGCTATTTATTCATTGTGAACGCGATTCAAGAAACGAGCTCCAAGCAGCCCCGCACAGTGTGCCAGAAGAACGACGCAGGCGGCTAAAACTCTACACGCGTTTTGAGCTCCTGAGTCGTTATATGGCACTCGAACCGAACGTGTGACCCCACCAGTGGATTCTTGGTTTGGATTGGAGAGCAATCCATTGGTGGGGTCACACGTTCGGTTCGAGTGCCATTTAGCGATTCTGGAGCTCAAAACCCTTAAGTCCAGAACATGAAAGCAGCTGATACGGTCCCTTTCTTTAAGTTCTATCCAAGATATGTTTTCGGACTAACCAAAAGTTTCATTATTATAAGTGTAGTTCACTCTCTTACGTTCTCACTGTCACGGACAACAAGAACAATTTGCGGGGCGGCTCGGTGACTCTTAACGCGTCTCGTGAGCCGCCTGACTGAATAGAAGTCTCGTGGTCTCCTTCCCCTCCCGCTAACAATGGGGAGCGGTGCGGTGTTGCCGCATCGTGCGCGTCCCAGCTCGTCTCGAAGCTCGAAGCTCGCGTCTAGCCAGCGCCAGCTTGCCTGGCCGCTGCCCCCACTCCACCCAGCCGCGCCGCACTGCGAAGCAAGCTGCCTGGCAGCAGCGTTGCCGCGCCAACAATGCTAGACGCTTGCGGGAGGGAGAGGGGGAAGCGGCGCGGCATTGCCGGATCGTGCGTCGCTTTTGGACAGCGCCTGCGCGCGCGTCCGGCTCAACTCGGGCTGTACGTGGGGATCGTGAGGAGGGGGTGGCAATGTCCCCCGCAGACTTCGAGCCAGCGCGGCAGCGCGTCACCTAGTCTTCCAGGCAGCCAGCCCCAGCCCCCAACATTATTGTAAGGATACGCGCTTGGTTTCTGGAAAATCTATTCTTGCTCTGTTTTGGGTAAGCTTTAAAGTAAAGGTATCATTTGCTTTCGTTAAGGACGGTTTTTGGGTGTACCAGCGAACGTACCCCGCGCGACGCGTGGCTTAAGGACTCCTGCCTCCCTCCCCCTTGCTGAATCCGGAGCGATAATTGTCGAAGCAATACTGGATGGGACGCTGTTGACCCGTGCGTCGCCTCTGACGTCCGCCCAGTCCGTCCACGCCACTCGCGAAAAAAGTGGCCATCCGCTGTGTTCGAGAAAACAAAAACACGAAAATATGTTTTCCCTCCTTCCCATTCATCTCTAGCAAGCCACACCAGCGCGTGCGTGTTTGTGTAGGTACGTGGTACGAGTGTGTGCGTGTGTATGTGAGTTAGGGTCCCCCGCTGTGTGTGTGGTCTCGCGAGCTGTCTCGCACCTGATGCAATGTTGCTCCGTCCACAGAGTCCCACACCTGTTCCGCGCACCGCACTGTTTACGTGAACACACGTGTGACACGTGGTGGCCGTAGAACTTACGTGGCCCAGGCCGCCCAGGCCCTCGGTGGGCCGGTGGCCGCCGGTGGCCGCGTCGGCCGTGGCGAGTCACTCGGCGTCGCACCACCTCCTCCCTCGGCCAATCAGCAATCGGCGGGGCTGCCGCGCGGCCCCCACCTCCGCGGAACAGCGCGGATGGGCGCGGAGGCGATAGGAATATGCACGCAGTGTTAGAGCAAAGTCGCGGGGAAGGAAGGAACGGTGGCAGGATGCAGCCTTCCCAGCGGCCTTCGCTACCCTGCCGCGCCCTGCCGCGCCCTGCCGCGCCCTGCCCGCGCAATGCGGTGCGGTGCGCGTCTCTCCACCGATCTAGATCATTCCGTGCCATCCGAACCGCGTTCGAATCCCATCAATGACATGTTCTATTTTTTTCCCAGCGTACGTAAGGCCGCGCGCCGCTTTTTCCGGTCTGATCCGCGTCGAGGCACACTCCGCCGCCCCCGGGCCACGCGGCGGACCGAGAGCCTTCCCGATGACGCGACGCGCACGCCGCACGCACGACGAGTCTATTGCCGTTGCCGAGCACCGCGCCGCCCGGCAGGCCGAGCAGGGCGAGCACGGCCGCCATTAGGGGGCATTAGAATCGGCGCGGGCCGCCCAGACAGCGTACTTCCAAATGCGGACGGGGTCGCTGGCAAAAACACGCCGGCCGCGTGTGACGCTCTGCTGCTCCGCTCCGACTCCCCCGCATTACGTACAGCGGCTCGGTCAGGAGACCGCGGCAGGCGGCAAAAACTCTAGACGCGTGTTGAACTCCAGAGTCGCTAAACGGGACTTGAACCGAGCGCGTGACCCCACCGATGGATTTGCTCTCCGAACGAGGAGTCACGTTCGGTTCGATTCCCATTTAGCGACTCTGGAGTCCAACACGCGTCCGGGATCTAGACCGCCTCCGCCCCACTGTGGGGCTCGCTCCTCGCCAACGCCAGTGGGCTGCACACGGGAAGGGGCAGCTCTGCAGCCGCAGCCTCAGGCCGTCTGCCCCGCTCTCGTGGGGCGCTGCGTGCGAGAGAGACGAGGCGACGAGACGTTTTTAGCAGATGATACAACGTATCATCGCCTCGCTCGGCGCCCAACCGTCACCGCTCTCATCTTGAGGGTCGAGTGACGGCGGCCCGGCAGCCAGTGCCGTGGCGGCGCTTCACTGCTCATCCTGATTCGTGAATGGACACCGGCACCGGATGCTGCGTTGAAGCGTCGTGCCGTATCGCAACGCGGGTCCGGGGGGGGGGGGGGGCGCCTGACGGAGCCTTGGGCAGGCTCTGTAAAGGCTGCGTTGGCCGCCCCTCACGCAGCCCTGACGGAGCCTTGGGCAGGCTCTGTAAAGGCTGCGTTGGGCGCCCCTCTCGCAGCCCTGACTAAGAAAATGATACCCAACGCAAGTGGTATTGGGCATATCAGTGTACCGTCACATGTTAACACAGAGTTAAATTCAAATGTCTTAAAGCTTCTATATCAAAATATCGTGAATTACATTGCGCAAGAAATTTGTTGCATAAAAAGTTCCGGGTTCTCCTTAGTATCATCTGCTTCTGCTTTCACGTTAGCGTTAACGTTTTTTTTTTTCGGTGTGGGTCAAGGTCGTCCGGCCGGTGCTCCTCGGTACTCTTCCTCCACGGCGGCCCTGCCCGGGATGGCGACCGGACATTCGAAGTCGCGTGGAGATTTGCAAGCGAGGACCTTCGGTAATTCGCCGCACCAAGATCGTTCCCGATCGTTCCAACGGTGTGGTCTTGGTTTTGAGGCCGCCGCCACCGCGACCACACGCTGAAGACTGAATCCGCGCAGTGCTTCGTTGCTCTGTCTCTCTCGCACCCACACGGGACGCCCCATGAGTGCGACAGAGACAGAGCGACGAAAGCGGTGTGCGGAATGGCTCTGCTGGCTCACGCCCACGCCAGGTCAGTGTCACGCCCCGCCCGTCGGCGATGCGCGGCGCCGCTCCCAAAGACTGTATACAATATGTAGAATGTGGTATGTGGTTTACACAACAGATTTGAATTTCAAAATCATCCCAAAAAGAATTTGGGAACGCTTCAAAGCCAGCTTCTGACGTCGATTAAACGTGCGGAAATAACCAGTGAAAAGAGGGGAAGCGGGGGAGGGAGGGTGGGATTTTCGCGCTCCAGGCGTCGCTGCCCGTTGTTAGAATTCATGATGTTCGAAGCCATTAGAAGCAACCTGGTTGCCTGGCCGGGCGGTGTCGAGTGACGCACTCACCCCCTCACCCTACCCAGGGCGTTGGCTGGCGTTGGCCACTCGGCCCGCTTCGCTAGCCGCGCCCCCTGCAGACCCACTCTGACAGTCGTTGTCGACGCTCCGTCTCACTCGCGCTCACGGGGAGTCCGGGCGTCCCGTTCAGGTGCGAGAGAGAAGGAGCGGCGAACCGACTCTTCAAATCAGCCTACTGACCACACCGGACCTACCTCATCACTGTTAACCACCACAAAAACGTGCGATGATATCCAAAATGTGATTCCCACGAATCATTGCTCCCCAGATGCGATAACTTTTGTATGTCAACATTTTGCATTAATCATCGCACATTTCTGCAATGAAAATAGGAATTATTGCATAGAAATGCGATGATGGCGACACAAAATCTGCTATCATTACAGTTTTTTTTGCTATGATCATTGCAAAACTCTGCAATACAGCAGCTCATCACACCTTTTTGCAATGATCATCACAGAAAAAAGCGATGAAATTTGTATTGCGCTGAAAGTGCGGCCTGCATCGCAAGTGGAATAACAGTGTTTTTGCACCAGCCTCGGCACCTGCCCGTCAGCGAGCCTGGGTTTTGAGTCGCCGTCGTCGTCGCCGCTTGCTTTTTGCCAGTGATTTTGGGGGGGGGGGGGAGTTCGGGCGCGCTCTCCGTGCGCGAGAGCTCTCCGGTCCGGACCAAATACGACTTACTGTCGTCACCGTCGTCACACCGCGATGAGACAATGGCGTGTCCCTCGCAAATGAGGCGCTCGTTCAGGGACTGCCCCCGTCGCTGTGCCGCGGGATTTCCCGAAGGGCCAGCGGCGGTAAAAAGACCCCGTTTAGAAATAAAAAAAGAAGAAGAAGAAAAAATAATTGAAGAAACCGCAGTGTTCCAAAGGTCCGCGGCAACCGCACACCCCTACTTTAATTGATGAGATTATTGTGCGAAGCCTGGACACTGTGACCCTTGACGAAGTGGCGTGCGATTCGCATAACTGTGCGAAAATGAAAAGAGTGACGCACTGAACGCACTGGAGCGGCAACGCTCTCTGCGGGAGCTCTGCGTTTCGTAACGGCGCGGCGGAGATTCGCCGTTGGTCTAATGAATGAAAACGCACCCGCAGCAGACTGACTGATTGATGGTCACGCCAACTGGCATCGCTGTCAAAACAGAAACGGAATAACATTCGCATTATCACTCAATAATATTTCGGGAGAAGACTACATTAACGTCTCCCTCTTCTCGCTTCGGTGGCAAGGGTCCAAAGGGTCTCGGTTGGACCTATAGGTTTTTTTTCTTCAAAAATGTTGAGGTATTGATCTTTGCGTTGTCTGATTGACCAAAAGCAACGAGATGACATGTTTTCAGCCTCTCAAAAAAATGGCGCCCCGCGCTGATGCTCATTTCCTCGTTCCAGCTCGATGTAAGGATTTACGTTGGTGCACTTCGAGTCGCTCGCTCAACATCGGTGAGGGAACCAAGGAGCGAACGAATTGTACCGCCCGCGTTGAGGCTAAAATGGCTGCACCAATCAGACGCGCCAGGCGCGCCGACCGAACAAAAGAGGAGCACTTTTCAAACCCAAACAGTTGAAGTCAAATTGTGACAGACAGCTGCGAGCGTGAGCGTGAGGGCGGCTTGGCGGGCACTGCGGTTTCTGGCAGGTTTCTTCATCAAACAGGTAAGCCCACATTATTTGTGAGTGAAAAAAAAAAAAAAAAAAAAAACAACTAACAGGCTAATAGCTGTTTTATTTTGCTCTCACCCACTGTTACTTTTGTCTCAGAAAAAGAAACGAATTTGTTGTGTTGCTTTTGAAGTCGACTTGACAAGTTTGTTGCTTGTTTACATTCCTAAATCACAGGAAAATGGAATCCGATCGTCGAACCGCTGAAGAGTTACAGCAATGGGCAAAGACCATGGGGTTTGTTCCGGGATCGAAATTTGTGTCTTCAGAAGAATATCCAACACCTGAAATGTTCCAAAAGTAAGTTCAACAACTGATTTTCACCACCCTATTCTCTAACCATACTGTTTGTGTGTTAACACATTTATTTTGCAGAATATGTAAAGGCAAAGTCACAAAGCTGTGGACTGATGTCATGAAACATGTCAGGCCCAAAGATGAGATACTACATATTCAGAAAAACCTTTTACTGCAACGTCTCAGATCAGGGAAACCTTTGGATAAAAACCCGGTCAGTTAGCAGTTTACTTCTAAAACTCTCAGACTGTTGTTAAGGATACTTATCAACGATTTCTACCTCTGCTCTTAGGTACCTGGACACTTGAGTCAACAGGTAATTCTTGCTGCTAAGCTCGTAGAGAAGGAGAAAGAGCGGGAAACTCTTTTGGAATCCATTCAGAAGAGAGAATCGTCTATTCGAGCCAAAGAAAAATCACTAAGAAAATCAAGTTAGTTTATTAGTTTTCTTGTATATTTTTCATGAGTGTTAAGAAACAATTCAAACCTTGTCCCATGTTACAGGTCACAAATCTATTGAGCTTGAGAACGAAATTGATGAGTTTAGGAAAAAGCAGCTGTTGTTCAAAATGAAGAGTGAAGAAAGTCGCTCGAAACTAACCTGGTTGAAAGACGTGGCAGATGTAGCCCGTGATCTTTGTCCTCCATCTCCAAATGCAAAGCCGGCTTCAGCAAAATCCTCAGATGCAGAGGTAGTTTTTACATTTGTTTGTTGCACTTTCTAATAGAAGGTATTGGTTTTCATCTTTGAATGCATCCTGTTTTTTCAGACAATGTTGCTTAAATGTATTGATGCCATCCGAGATTTCCATTCAAAGGATAATGGAAGTGATCTGGAATTTACTGAAGGAGACCAGTCCATAGAGACACCCTTGCAACAGCTTTGGAAACAAATCAGATTGTACAGCAATGGTTGGGGAGCTCAGAAAATGTGGGATACCATTAATGCCAAACTTCTTACAGAATTAATGGAAGAAATTTCAGTGTTTTGTGGAGATGACTCAAATGCAAGGTAGCTCTGTTTTTTCCCCGCTCTTCATTCATCAAGAGTAACATTTCTACCTTAACAAACTGAGCAATCTGATTGTTTTATTCTGTTTTTCTTGGATAGACCCATTCAGAGTCAAGCATCACTCGTTCAAAGTGCTGTCTCTATATTGCCTGCCAAGTATATGACATCATTGCTTGAATACGTAAATTTAGAAACAAAAGCCCGACTGAAGAAGGCTGATCTGGAAAAACTTCAAGAGGAATTGATCAACTCAGTGGAGGTGGGGTTTTCCTTCTAATATGGTTTCCAACTTGAGTTATTCGGACAAGTCACTGGTAAAGTTCTTGTTGCTAGGTTGCCAAGCTAAACACATCAAATTTGAACAAGACAGTGAGTGCCCCAGAGTTCATAAGAGCTTTAGTTGAAGCACATGCCAAAAAAGCAGTACTATCTGGGAAGTTACAAGGCATCAAAGCAGAACTCACCTCACGGAAAGAAACACTGTCTGACTGCACAACCGCATCTCACAGTTTGAAGTTAGCAAGAGAAGAACTAGCTAAACTTGATTTACAAGTTGTGAGTAAAAGATAGCATCACAAAAACGTTTTTTGTAAGTTAGGATTGTACTTATCTTATTAATGTTATATTTATCCTTCAGGATTTTGATAAAAAGCAAATTGTTGAAAATCTTGGTCACATGAAAATGATTGCTTGCAAACTGAGATCAGTCCGTTCAAAAGCACTTGCTCAACGAAGCAACTTTAACATCCAAGTGCCATCATTTTTCTCCATGATGAGGAATCGTCATTACTTTGATTCAGAGGGGGAGACTGTTAGTCCTGACCCAAGGTTTCCCTTCCTTTCTTTCTGTTACTGCTCTGTTTTATTTTCTCCATTCATTTAGTCAAGCGTTTCTTGTTTTGTTTCTTTTTATTCTGTTAGGAATGTTCGTGCTTCTTCTACTATGATTGGGAATGAGACAGCTGACTCAAATTTATCCTTTAATACAACCTGTGACTCAGTTGGTGATAAATTTAGTGATAGCTCAGAAGTTTTGGCTGTACTGAGAGAATCTATCTCAAAAGAAGCTAAGTTATTCATCAAAGTCCATCTAGAATCTGTACCTTTTGTCATTGTTAATGGGTGAGAGTGGTTTGAAGAACAGTTACCATGTTATTACTTATCCCAGTCAAACTGCTTTCTTGTCTGAAAGTTTCCTCTGTTTCCAGGCGGAAAGAATCTGTGTGTAATTTGATGGTCCAGGCTCCATTGATGACGTCTCGCTGCTCGAATATGCCTCAGCGAAATATCCTCCAGATTGTGCGAGGCACTCCTTTCTCAAGTACCCCTGATATATTACTGAAGCAGCTCCATATTCAGACACACGTTCGGGCTCTTCATCTTTATAAAGCACTTCATGACATTCCTGTTTCCACTGATCATGTCTCTGGTGAGCTTGTTACTTATTTTCATTTTAAGTTGTTTTTAGTTTTAATTATCAATGGGTTCACATTTTTGTGATTATGAATGTTCTTATCCATTTCAGTTAACCTTGGAACGCTTATTATGTCCTGTGAGAAAAATGAATCGGAATTGAGAGAGAAAATTGAGTTTGTTTGTGCAGCTCTCAATCACATGAAATTGTTGGTTTCCAACAGCAATGCCAATTTTGACTGTTGGTGAGTGGCTATTGGTGTTGATTGTTATTAATTTAGCTGTGTTCTGTTAAAATAATAATCATTGTTTTACGTCCCTAGGCTGGAAAGACCTGTTCAGGATGCAATTCCTAAAAGTTTACTGGTAAATGGTGCCGTGTTCGCAGAATGGTGTAAGAGATATGATAAGGCACATCCACATTAAATTTTTCTAAGGTTTATTATTTATACATATCTATTTATCTATCTTATTTATTTCTAAGGTTTAAGGTTTATTGTTATTTAATAAGTTAATATTTGAATTGTTAAATTTTCTAGACTTGACAAAATTCTTTTACCCCTTTCCTTTCAACCAATAATCTAGATTGGAATTCACAGAAAGAAATTGAGTAATGGAACATTTATGAATGAGGGAAAAATTGTGCAAGACCTACCTATGATCAAACATTTATTTATAACCACAGTAATACATACAGGGTAACACAGAGTAACCCACATCATTATGACTTGCCATGAGTTCCTCCACATCACTTTTCGGCTTATACAATATTTCAGTGAAGAAAAATGGCTGAACTTACACAGGAGTAGAATGTAAGTTAGATCAAAGACATTTCTGCGAAGATTTGCCTGAAAGCATATTGCCTGTTGACCAGAAATGAGGTAGAAAATGTTGACAAACCAATTTTAACAGACAGATGAACACTACAGGAGTTGACAAGACCATATCCTCAACCACCACACACAATCCAAAGTTGCTTGGATATAACTCAAGGTAAAATATTAGAACCAGAATGAGCAATAGATATAGTACTTTTTACATGTCAGGTATCTAAAATCTACACATTTTCCTTTACACTACAGTGGTTACTGGCACAGTCTCAGCCTCCACTAATGAAAAAAGGCCACAAGCTACTCAGCAGAACCAAGCCATCAGTCAGCCAGAAACAAGAGAGGCAGTCTCAACTCAACACAATAAAACTTGACAAGTTTCTTTTAAACTTCAACTGGAACTCTTAAGGCTACCTTCAAAATTGTTTAAAATTTATCAACACGTTCATTTCTACCACACAATGTCATAAGTCAGGCAATAAACCTTACAATTAAATGGTCTTATTTGAATATCAGTTGACAAGAAGTTGTGTACATAGTATCTGAATCCATTGATAAGACAAAAATAAAACTTTGACCTATACTGGCAATAGCTTTAGCAATGATCCAGATTATTCAATGATCAGATGACACACATGAAAATTTGGACCTGCCACCTGTGTCAGATATAAACATATAATAAAATAAAAAAGAAGATGAAAAAAAGAGTTGAGAAAATTTGACCCTTAGAATAACAATTCCAAGGTATTACTAATTGTTTGAGGAGATGTGCACCTAGACATCACATGAAATGATCACACTTTATTCACATGTTCAGGTCAACATTGGTAAACACAAGGACAAATTTTTCACCACAATGTATAGATTTAAAATTCTTACACCCATATTACCCCATCTTAATAAAAGAGAATAGTTAAGGGCCAAAAAATGCAGATCTGCACCATAGAAACAAAGAAGGAAGCAACATCTTCTCACCAACCATCTTCAAGACTTTTCAGCAGATGCAATGTTCAAAATGCCTTTACAATTAAAACACACGACCTATCAAATTAAGGGACTTTTGCACACATTAATCTTCCTGATCATCTTCATTCAAGAAAGCATACTTATTTGAAGCAACAAAGTTCTAAGGAAAGGAAAAGAAAAGAAAGCCATTAGTGTTAATTGAAACAAACATTTGCATTAAAAGACATCAATAAAAGGCTACTCACTGGTTGAGGCTTCTCTTCATATTTGGGCATACGTCGATCTTCATTGGAATGATCTCTACGTGCTGGTCTGTAAAAAGTAAGGATATACAATAAAATTGTCAAAAAAACAAAAGCCCAAATGATGGCACCTCATGATCAACTGAAATGCAAGTTACAAGAAATTAAAATGGAGCTGCAGGACGGACAGGTCATTGATAAATTCATGACTTGAGGGTGAGAACTTTCACAGAATAATTTGTTAATCCCATGCTCAGTACAAGAAGTGGATTTATTTATTATTAGGTTAGCATAGCAGTTTGCGTTAAATTGCTATTAGATAAAAAAGAGAACAAACACCCAAGTTCAAACGGTTATTTCCTACAGCCAGAATGTCATGCAGAGCAGCACTGCTGTTCTGCGCTCACCTATCTGGGGGTTGTTTGCCCTTAGAAGCACCACCACCACCACCACCTCCACCTGTCACCCTGTCTACCCGAGCATGGCCCATTCCCTTTTGAGATCCATGAGAACCAACACGCCCTCGTCCTGCCTTTCGCTCATACCTGTCAGCGTTGCTGCCATCCTCTGCAAAGAAATAAAAACAAAAACGATTAGGGACCTGTAAAAACCCCAAATTTATAACATCAGGTTTATGTAGGCTGTGGGCATTTTACCTTTTTCGAAATCCACATCCTTCTTGTCCCTCGAGCCACTCCTATTTGTGCGATTGTCTCTGAACTCCTCTCCCTTCCTATCACTGCTTTCCCTGTGAAGGAATAAATTAAATAATAAATGATGAAATGTGATGGTTGATTACAGGAGTGCAAAGTCGGTCCTAAACACGATAAAACTAACCGCTCTTTGTTGTTGATATGATTCCTGTCTCGGCTTCTATCATCCTTCTTGTCGTTGCCTTCATTTTCAGAAGTTCCACGATCATTGGCCTTCGTGTCACCATTGTTGGGCTGGGGACAAAGCAATAATGAGGCAAAGCAGATGTCACGAAGACCAACCATTAAACGTTCTCCAGGAACTTACGCTTGCGTCATCTAACCGCGGACGGCGGGACCAGGCGTTCTCCTTTGGAGGCGGCGCGGGTTCAACCTTCTTGGATTCGTCCCCATCGTCATTGGCTTCCCTGGACCTGCAAGCACGCACACTGTCACCGCCTCTCCCCTGCACACTGGAAGGGCAGGCCTGGTGGACTCGTCCTACCTGCCACTGTCGTCCTTCTCCTTCCTCTCCGGGTCGTCTCGACGGGGAGCGCGGTCCCTCTCCTTGGCCAGCCTCTCTTCGATCTCCCTCTCCCGGGCAGTGGTGTCGACAGGCTTGGCCGCGCCGAAGATGGACGCACGTGGGACGGGGGGAGCTTGTGCAGCCTTCTCTCTCTCCAGCTTCTCTCTCTCTTCCATCTCTTTCTCCCTCTTCTCTTCTGGAGTTGGCTGGACGACCTCCACGGGTCGAGTGCGCGGCTGCAGCTGCAGCTTGGGGCGCGCTCTGGGTTCTGAAATGGCACATGAATGGCTTAGGTATCGCGGGGCCAGCCACAGACCTGTCCGAGCGGGACCAGTGACAGGCATTCCAACTCACCGCCTGATGATTCTGAGGGAGGTCCGTCGTCTCGTCGAGCGAACCTGTCTCCGCCCTCCTCCCGGTCACCACCGTACCTGGGCCGGTCGCCACCGTAGCGGTCACCACCGCGGTCGGCGTCGCGGTCGCCACCGTACCGCGGACGGTCACCGTCGCGATCGCCACCACGGTCCCCACCGTAGCGGTCACCACCGCGATCGCCGTAGCGGTCGCCTCCACGATCGCCGTACCGATCACCCCCACGGTCGCCGTAGCGGCCGCCGCCCTCGCGGTCTCTGTCGCCGAAACCTCGACTTCGGTACGAGTCCCGGTCGCCGAAGCTGGAGCCGCCGCCAGTGCCGGAGCCCATGCCCTCCCGCCAGCCGCCCTCGCGGTTGTCGGTCTCGCGCGGCGCCCCGAAGCCGCTGTCGCGCTCACGGCCGCCGTCCCGGTCGCCGAAGCCGCCGAAGCCCGGCCGCCCCCCTGACCGCCCGCCTGCAACACACAAATCGTTACTTAAAATGTCACTTGAAAATTTAAAAACTTGGCAAGTCATGAGTTGAGAGTACTTACGGTCTTCTCCGGCCGGTTCGGACCGAGGCCCCGATCTCCAGTCACCCATCGTCCGCTCCGGGTCGTCCTCACGGCCCATACCCATCCCCATGCGGTCCCGGCCCATACGGTCTGATCTGCCATAGCCCCGGTCTCGGTCATTGTTTTCCGATACATCAATCCTTATCCGCCTGCCCTTCATGCTCTGAAACAAACAAGGGAATTCGCATTTACAGAATATATTCAACAAAAATGATTTAATTCGATTAACAGAGGGCTACTTACAGTATCAGGAATTTGGAGGGCTTCGATGAGGCCCGCCCTCTCAGTAAACTCAACATATCCATAGCCTTTGAGTTTTCCCGTAGCATCGTTTCTTGGAAGCCTAATAGTTTCAAGCTGGAACAGGAGAGAAAATGATAAGATGGCACAATTTCCAAGAAAGCAATGATTGTAGGTCAACTTATGACCAACAATGCTAAGCATTTACATTGCTGGTGTCTGAGTGAACAAATAATCTGGCACATGTAACTGAACTCAAGTTAAGCGGTTAACAGCTTTGAGAGAAGTTATGTGCTACAATAGAATAAACTTTAAAATAATTTCAAAAATTGTGTTAAAGAAAGCTAGAAAATCTATTGATGACCCACTAAGAACAAAACATGCTTATTTAATAAGATGTAGATGCTAGGGCACAATTAAGCTAGTCAGATTCACAGCAAATGTACAAATGTTGTAAATATGTATTGATATACAAGGGCTTCGCAACTTTTGATACTGTGGGAAATTGTTAGTCCACTTGTGACCAATAATGCAAAAATGTGCTTCTTGGTGTCTTAGTGACTTTTTAGTCTAGCACAATAAACTGAACTCTACCAGAATAAGGTACAGACTGGAGAGAAGTTAAGTGCACAATGCTCCCCATTAATATTTAGACAACAGATTAGTGTATTAGTACCTGGAGATCCCTGAAGAATTCTTCGATATCCTCTTCAATAGTTTCAAATGGGATATTTGTGATGTATGCCACATAGGGTGGAGAATTTGGTACCCGTTCATCATCAGTACCTCTGGCAGAACGCGGCGCCGTTGGTAAAGCAGACTTGCGGGCAGCAACCATCTGTAGTTCTGAACATTAAACAAGACATTAGAAATAATTCTATCACATCATGATATAAAAGCTAGACCTAAAAACTCACCTCTTTCATCAATTTCAACTTCTTCCGCCCATGCTACTGGACGGGTTTCCTGTAGGACTGTGCCAAGGTCCACCTGCTTCCATTTGTTCTTCTTGTTCTTTTTACCTGTGGACAAAGTCATGAATTTAAGTTAACAATTTAGAAGAGCGCTGCCAATATGATACAAAAGCTAGCATATTGGACATGAAAGACTCCATTCACATGATTTCAATGCACTTCACTTTGACAGATCTCATTCAAAAACAAACTTTAATATTGAGGGTCAAGCAATCAGAATTTCATGGAGAAAAACTAGAGTGAGCAATTCGTGCTATGGTTTTATCGTGGGGTTCTGTAATCCCGGCTTTGAACACACAAAATCTGATGGTACACACTATTTTAACACGACTCCACCTAGTGAATCATTCAGATGCTCGAGGACATAGACCAAACGATGCGCCGCATTTGGAAAGAATCACTCTAGTAACGAATACGTACTCATTTTGCACAGCTGGGACTAAGCCGGCAAATGGATGACTCTAAATCAACCACTCGTTAACCAGCTTGAATTTCTGAACTAACCACGAGGTTGGTCAAGGGGCACAGCGATTTATAGAATTTATAAATACTTTAAGGGACACATAGGAACGTTGATGGGTTCAAAACAATCGGCAGTGAGTGCAGAGTGTGTTCGTAAACGTTCAGTCTCTAAAAGTTGACAGTAACACGCTATAAATAGTGAAATGCATTTCACGTGATGTGCAGCTAGTTACCCACCTGAAGCAGCCATCTTGAAGAACACAATTTAAGTGAAGGAATGCCAACATCAACACAGCACACTTGACATTTTGAAGAGATCAAATACGGTAAGTAATGAAACCACCCTGACTTTGCTTACAGATTAGATTTAAATAAATTTTAAATCTTCGTACAAAACATTATAAAACCTATAAAGACCCTTTACTTCAAAAGCCATAACTTCTGTAACAATTATTGCTGAGGTTGGCGCAGTCTAAATGCGTTGCCACGTTTCCCACTATTTACTTTGGCGCGGACATTCAAAAGCACTCAGATAATCATATCTTCTGTAATAGAAGCAGGAGAGTAAATCATATGATTGAATGTGAATTTCGATGAAATAGTGTGTTAAATTAGGTATCAAAACATGAGAAATCAGAAAAAATAGCCAGGGAATGTTTCCAGGAGGGCTTCTGCCGAACTGGCGGCGGCGAGCGAACCGGACATGCGAACAAGCGAACGAATTGACTCGCGGCGAATGAACATGACTACGAATGACGAAGAGCCCGAACGAGCGGTCTTCGTGAACGAGGAACGAGGGCGATCGAACGAATTGTTTCATTGGGAGTGAATGTTTCACGGATGCGTTCAATGTATGCAAGAGGTCGCATCCGATCATTCCCTTCGTTCGCGACTTCCCTTCGCGCCTCCCGCTCGATTCATTCCCCACGTTCGTTCATCGCGCCGCTGGCTCGTCCATCTTGTCATTCGCGCCGCGGAGGCGTTCGCCCGCCAGCTTGTTCGTTCGCATGCCCGGTTCGCTCGCCGCCGTCAGTTCGGCAGAAGCCCTCCAGATACAACACCGATCAGAACAAAACCGCGCTCCACCGCGCCCCGCGCTCTGCAGTCACTTGTTTCTTGTTGCTAGGTACCAACTTCTTCATTTCATGAATTCGTCGATTTCTTTCTTGAAAGCCATCGAACGATCCACGTGCTCATCATCTGTAATATTTCATTTTTCAATTCTACTTGCTACGTGGTTGTCTATGGTAAAAACATCAAGTGCGCAGATAAAAATAACTCTGGCTGTGTGGATAGAGGGTCCCTCCGCCAACAGATCCTGTTTTGAAACGGAGTGCGCCGCTCGCTGGGGATCGGCGGTGCCGTGACGTCAGTCGTCAGTGTGTCTTCTGCGTTCGTCGGGGACGTTGCGGGATGTGTCCGTCGTTTCGTGTCCGGTGCTGTTGACGTGATTCAGCCATGTTTAAGTCCCACTTGGTGGCGTAAATTTTACTTTGTGTTGGTGAATTTTAGTTGTTAAGTGTTGCCCTTGTGCTGTGGATTACCCCTTCTACTGGATTTGCGCTCTCTTCATGATGAGTTGGGGCACAGAGCTTTGGGTAAGCAATGGCCTTAACCTAAACCTTCATCAGAACAACTAAATAACAACAATCAGTATTAAAATAATTTCAATTTTAGTGAAGTTTTGCCCGATTAAAAGCGTTTGTTCAATTCAGCCATAACCTCACTCTTATCTTGGTGTAGAACAGGAAATTTTGTTCATCAGACTGTCTAGAATAATGCCTCCCTGGGCAAACATTCAAGGCTGTTTTTTTTTTTTTTTTTTTTTTTTTTCAGAGAGAAACATTGCCTAATAATTTGCTATTTTTTTGATAAACATATCTATGTATTATTAATTAAAGTGATTTTGCCTTGATTGTGTATATCGTTGTATTAATAAATCCATTGACTAGCTGTTCTGTTATTTCATGTTAGTAGGTTGTGATATTATTTGCCCAGGGCTGAAACTAACGAGCCATGCATTGTTTTGATCAGTGAATTCGTGACCCTCAATCCAATAATGGGAACTCCTTAAAAAAAAATTTGTCACTTGTATTTTATAAAGCCAGTGTTTCTTTAAAAGAAATTTTTTTTTTTGTTCATTTAGTGTTTTTGATTGCTTGTTTCTTTCCGAAGCCCATTACATCCAGGTGCAAAGCAGCTGTTGCGTGGGCACACGATACAGGAGGGCAGTAGAGATCACCTGTGTTGCTCGACAATACTAACGAGCCCCTGAAATGAGATGAGTTTCTGTAGTGCCCAAGTGCTGCTTTCTGGTTGTCATGGATTGTTTGCAAAGTCCCCAAAAGCAAGTGATAGCAAGTAGCAAGTAATAGCTGCATTCCGACTTCCTGCTGCAGAGCTGCACAAGCTGGTCAGGCCCAGAGGCAGCCAGTCAGCCAGCCTGCCTGCGTCCGCCCGGCTCTGCTCCCGGCGTGGGGTGGCGTGGCGTGGCGCAGGGGCCTTCAGTGCCTCGACGCGGCCCTGCCCAGCCCTTCCTTTCCCCGCCGCCCCACCCCGCCCCGCCCGCGGCCCACCCGGGGCCCACCCGGCCTGCCTGGTCTTAAGTAGAATGGGAGGGTCAGGGGGGAGGAGGTAGCTTAGCTTGCTGCCGGCAGGTGCGTAGGGGGGCGGGGCGGGGCGGGGGCAGTCACGATGCGGCCGACTTACAGGCGTAGACCATTCTTGACGGCTGCAGGTGGCTTGTACGTCCCTCTGAAACAGCGGTTTCAGCATGACGTTGGTGACACTCTGCTGTGGGAAGGGAACGTCGTCGGCACGTCGGTGGCGCCAGGACTCCCTTGCACCGCGCTGCACGCGGTGGTGCATCCCCGTCCTTCCATGCGCTCCGGCCAGGCGCTGCGGCCAGGCTCCAGCAAGACTCCAGAGGCAGGCCGGCCGGGTCCTGGTCAGCGACCCTGAGAGTCGCCCGCTTTGGTCGCTACGCCCCGCCACGCCCCACCACGCCAGTCGGTGCGAGCTGCTTGCTCTATCACACGAGTGTCCGTTGGCGCGCTGTGCGTCCTGGAGACGGTGTAGGCGGCTGCTCACGCTCGTCGCCGTGGACGCCGGGGATTTTCTTTTCACTTTCCGCCCTAAGCCCTTCTCCTTCTCCGTGTCGCCGCGGTGCGCGCGCCTCGTCACGACCGGGCCCAAGTAGGGCTCGGCCCGAGGGCCCTCAGGGCCGGGGCGCCAGCCGCGCCAGCCGCGCCAGCCGCGCCAGCAGACTGAGCCCTGCACAGTGGGTCAGAAGACCGTTAAGGCGGCCAAAATTCTAGACGCGTGTTGAGCTCCAGAGTCGCTAAGCGGGGCTCGAATATCTAACGTGCGACCGCACCCATGGATTCCTTGGTGGTGTCACTTGTTCGATTCAAGTCCTATGGAGCTCAAAACACGTCCAGAGTTTTGGCCGCCTGCGGCCCACTGTGCACTGGTCTCGTCGCTCTGTCTCTCTCGCACCTCCAGGGGCGCCCCGTGAGTGCGAGAGAGGCTCGGAGTCAGTCTGCAGGGCCTGGGTGGGGCAGCCGGCGCTTCGCAGCTTCAAAGAGGCGACGCGGGGTGCGTTTTCGCCGCTTACCTAGCTGTAGTACCGTGCGTCGCGGCGCACAGTGGGCCACAAGACGGCGTGGGCGCGGCCCCGCCGCCTCACGGCCCCAGCCAGCACAGCCCCGGCCCGGCCGCCGCCAACAAGGCCATGTTTGTGTTTGGTCTGTGTAGGGCCTCCCATTGGGGCCCTACAAGTCCCATGTTGTGTTTCACACACACGGCCGCCCGACTGATTTTTCAAATTGGAGTCCGTCCGCGCGTTGTTGCCGCACTGTGCGACCGACGGAGGGTGCTTGAAAAGAAAGCCGAGCACCCAGCGGAGTGTCAACACGTTGCTGCTCGGTGCAGCGCGTGCAGCGCGTGCAGCGGGGCGGAGGGGAGTCCGCGTGGGAGAGCCGCCCCGCCACGCCCTGCAGGGAAAGTGACGCTGCATGCGTCGACTCGAATTTTGGCGCCTGCACCTGCGTCCCCAATTTTACAATGCCCCCCCCCCCCCCACCGGCCACCCTGCGTTCCTTATTTTTGGCGCGGCGGGCGGCCCAGGCGGCGGTGGCCCCCGCCTGCACCTGTCCGTCGCGCCGTGGGCCGTGGACGCCCCGCACCGCCAGCACCGCGCCGTCGACGACGTCCTTATATTTATCGGCCGCTGATTGGTGCAGCAGCCCCCATGGCGCTGTCAATCAGGGCGCCGCCACTAGAGAAAGGCTGCGGGTCGGCGCGCGGCGTGCCGCCAGATTCCACGGCATCGTTTCGTGGACGGCGTCGGCGCGACGGTTCAAACAGTGGAACCCATCAGACAGACGGGACTCTCGAGGGACTTGTCTGCGTCGAGTGCGAGGATTGTTGCTGGCTGTGGTGTGTCTGCGGAACGGTACTGATGGGTACAGCGCGGGGCGGCCCGCGGCCCGGGGCCCGGCCAGGCCAGGCGCGCTGCTGGCTGAGGCACCGGGCCGCCGCGTGACCTACAAACCCTAGAGCCATCCTCGTTGCCGGCCGTAACTCTGCCTAAACATCCGGCAATGGCAGCAGCGCATGAGCGGGGCGGGGCCGGAGTCGTATACGGCCCGCACGTACGTGCATCCTCTCCGGGTTACAGGGGTATACGTCCAGGTGCGCGTCGTGGCGGGGCGTGGGGCGCACAGTGGGCCCAAAACTCCAGACGCGTTTTGAGGTCCTTGGTCGCTAAACAGGATTCGAACAGAACGTGTGACCCCACCAATGGATTCCTCGTTCGGAGAGCAATCCATTGGTGGGATCACACGTTCGGTTCGAAACAATTGAGCGACTTTTGAGCTCGAGACGCGTCTAGAGCTTTGGCCGCCCGCGGCGGTCTTCTGGCCCACTGTGGGGCGGTGCGGCGAGGGTGGGCGTCGACCGACCACGCCCTGCACGGAAACTGGCGTTCTCGCCTCATGTTGACTTAGTGTGTCGTCCCGGAAGTGCGGCGCGCGGTCAGCGCAGGCCGGCTGCTGGGTTGTTAACGTTAATTTCAAATTTAACGCGTTAACGTTAATGCGAGCGCATTAACTTAACGCGTTAACGTCAACTCGAAATTGAGAATTTAACGCGTTAACGTTAATTAACGATTAACGGCGTTACCGTAACGCCATTATAGGTTCCATTAACGTTAACAACCCTGGACGGCGGACACCGGACACGCGGACGGGGAACGTCTCTAAAACTGACATTTAAACAAGTGGTATTGTGCATATCAGCGTACCGTCGACATTATGAACATGTTAACACAGTTATATTCCAGATGTCTTGAAGTTTCTAAATCAAAATAAACATTTTCATGACTGACATTGCGCAAGAAATTTGTCAAATAAATAGTTCCAAGTTTTCATCAGTAACATCTGCTTTCACGTTAGCGTCAACTTTTTTTCGAGTGCAGTCTGCTGGTTTGCTGGTTCACACGCTTGGATGCCGCGCCATTATCATCAAGAGCTGGCTCATGGCAGGGCATAGCCGGCATGGGCTCCCCGCGCCCCTTCTCGCCCGCCACGCCCCACCCCGCCACGCCCCGCCACGCCACGCCCCGTCATTCAGCCTTGGCTCATTGGCAGCTGCAAGATTGCGAGCCCCGCGGTGTAAAACGCCGCGACGTGTCGAGCCGCGCGTGTCGCTGCAGCTGCTGCAGTGGCGGCGTGCAGCCGCGTCCGGCCGGGGTTCGAAGCCCGCCGCCGCCGCCGCCTTTCACCGGGCTGCCTGCCTGCGCCGCCGCGGGCCCTGGGCCCTCGTCCCGGCGGGCCGGCAGGCACCCCTGTTTGCCGTCTGTCAACGGCCTCGGCGCCCTGGGGCCTCTAGGGCCTCGACATACTAGGGCCGGCCTGAGCGATGACCTCGCCACACAAACACTTCCTGGCGGCGCATGCTTAGAAGGAGCTCTGCCCGGAATGCGGGGCAGGGTGTGCCTGATGTGCGTGCGCCGCCGCCTGCGCCGCCGCCTGCAATTGTTGTGCAGATTTCGGCGGGCGTGGCCGGCTGGGTCAGTCACTTGTGCCCCGGAGCGGTCCGCCGGTCGTGTCAGAACATTCCGCTGGGTCGGCGCGGTGTCCGGCGCGAGCCGCCGTGCCGCAACACTTTTATTTCCACCCGTTTGGTATTCATTTATTTCGGAGGCTGCACTAAAGCGCGCACCGCGTGTCCGCTTTTCTGGCGGTGTAGCTGCATTTAGTCCGTCTGGACGGGGCAGGTACCGTTCCACGGGTGCGCCGCGCCCGCCGCGCCGTGGCCGCCGGACCCCCCCTCTCTCCCTGCCTACGGCCAATCATTGGGTGGGACAGAAACCGTTTTGACGACGGCCATGTGACACTCCTTTCTCCCGCGTCTCGTTGTTGTCGTCGTCCCCGTCCAAGGAAGGGGGTAAACGATACAAAGGAAAGGTTTTTCGTTTCGGTTCTTTTTTTTTTTCTGGAATAGATTAGGCTCAGGCGTTTATTTTTGGCAATGCCGCATCGCGTTTCCCGCAATTAGTCCAACGTTGGAAGTTTCCTGTTTGCCTCGCTGCTTGCTTGGCAGCCGCGACGCGGCGACAGTGATGTGACAGGGTTAATACGGCCGGAGGCCTGTCACCATCACGTGGTCGCCATCCACTGCCCGTGCTTGTTCAGCTATTCATTCGTCGACTGTTTCGATTCGCGAATAATTTGCTGACCCGGAGAAATTTTTTTGCCCGTCGCATGCAAGGCACTCTTCTTCTATTTAGGAGCACGAGCCCCCCCCCCCTTTCCCCTAGTCTTCACTCCCAGCTAGGCCAACAATAAAGGCCGTCCGATTGTGCGCCGCACAATTCATCAGCTGGAGGTGGTTGGAGCGGTCTGGAGCCGAGCCGGGCTTGGGGCGTGCGGTTTGCGCTGACCTCCGCGACCTCAGCACTGTCTGACGGACTGGCTGAGACCGCCACGCGTCGCCCTGCCGGAGCGTCCCGCCGCGCTCTGGTGCGAGAGAGACAGTAGGCTGCTGGAGCGGCTGGGACGGGCGGCGGGGCCGACTCCCCGCCCCGCGGTACTACTGTACGCCACACTGCGACGTCGCGGGGCGCGGACCCGCGGCGCCAGTCGGCTCGGCGCGGCACGCCACGGCGCGGCCGGATGTCTCCGTTGATATTGTGGCCGAGATCAAAGCCAGAGCCATGTGCAGGCTTATCGCTGCTGGCTCGGCTGAAAGGGCCGCAACGAAAATACTCTGCGAGTCGCGCTTGCGCTGTGGCCCTTGCGGCCTTTGCGGCCCTTGCCCCCGCCCGGGCTAAGTCGCCGTGTCTCGCTCGCACTCATGGAGCGTCTCGGAAGGGAGCGACGGAGATAGTCGACGAAAGCAGTGCTCGGAATGAGCCTTGCGCGCGGTGCGGCGCAGTGCAGTGCAGAGTAACACGATCGCCGCCGTTGAGGCGTTCGTCTCCCCTTTCGCCCGGTTCGTCTTACTGCCCTGCCAATAGTCTCCCCTGGGCACTAGTCGCTTTTATCGTGTCGGTGGCGGCGATGATAAAACGTCCCGATGAGGAAATTTCCCCAGTCTCGCTAAGCAGCACCGAATTCGCGGAAAGTGGAGCAGCAGCCAGCCAGAGATGGGCGTAGTTGGTCGTTTTTGTTGCTTTGCCCTGTCCGCTCTGTCTCGCCTCGCGCCGCGTGCTGCGCGGGTGGATTGGAAAGGAAGGTGTAAAAGAATACCCGGACGAAGACGAGTACAGAGGCTACTTTCACATGGGCGACACTTGACACGCCCGGTGCGGTGTGGGTGTCGCGGGCTCGGCACGGTAGGGCGCAGTCCGACCCCTCTCGTCACAGAGGGAAAAGTCAGGGTGTTTGTTTCCACCGTTGATTTCTGGCCCCAAAACCCTCTCGCGTTATTGTACGCAAATGAGGGCAATAATTGTGCGTCCCACGAGTCGACGATGTGGACGGCGATGACGAGTGTGAGATCGCGGAAGGCGGGGCGCCAGGGGGTAAACACTTCAAGAAATCCTGCACAGACTACTCGGTATTACGCTGTATTGCGGTGGTATTGCACGTGTATTACTGCATTAAAATGCTAAATTTTGCCACATTTGACTCTAAAATGGTATTACAAATACGTGTATTACGCGTAATACACGGCTTTAGGGCCGCCTGGGCGGGCAGGACTTGCACAAGGGCATGAAGGCCTGCTTGTCGTCGATGAGGTGGTCGTCGCAGCGGTAGTGTGGCGCTGTTCGTACGGCTTCTCGACTGCACACGCAGTGCAAACAATCCTGAATTTGACCCCCTCGACAAAAAAAAAAGGGTTTGAAGTTTTAGAAAATTGGCCCGCCCAGGACGCCTCCTTTGTCGTGATGGCAAAACAATCTGCCACAGGCCGGTGTCTCAATCACTGGCCACCCTTTAGCTCAGCGCAGCGCCTTCACGGAATTTTCGCTCGTTACTTTATGACAGTCGTAAAAAGAAAGAAAGCCCCCCCCCCCCCGGTTGTTGGTTTGAAGGTTGCGCCGCCCCCAGCAAGGCACACGGCCTGGAGGGAGGCCGGCTTTCTTTGCTCCGCTATAAGTTTCCGATGGAAGAATAGGGAATTTGCATTGGGTTGGTTTGTGGGTGGCGTGGCGGGTGACGTGCCAATTAGTCGTTTTGCAAGTGCTGGCACTTGTGTGGGCTGCGGGGCGGTTCGGGCGGCAGTAGGGCAGCCCCGGCCCGCCCCGATGCCCTGGCGTGGCCCTAAATGCAATTTGTGAAATTGGATGAGGCGGGGCCGCCGCCGCGCGGCCCTGTACACTCTTCTCGGGTGGATTTTTCGTTTCCGGTTTTGGAGCGCGCTCCTCGCGGTCGGTCGGCATTTTTTCGGCGATGGTCCCTTCCTCCGCAGCCCGCAGCTCACATAGTTGCACTGTGGACCAGAAAACCGGCGCAGGCGTCCGAAACGCTGGACGCATTTTGAGCTCCAGAGTCGCTAAATGGGCCTCGAACCGAGCGTGTGACCCCACCAGTGGAGTGTTCTCCGAACGAGAAATCCATTGGTGGGGGGTCACAGACGGAGACGTTCGGTTCGAGTGCTGTTTAGCGGACTCAATGGGGATGAAAACACGTCTAGCGTTTTGGCCGCCAGCGGTGTGGCCCACGATGCAGTGTCTCGAGATGCAGGGGATGGGTAGGCCGCATAAAAAAATCACCGATTTTTGCAAATTGGCCTTTTTCTGATAAATCGTGTTGAGAAACGACCCGACCATCAAATTGGAGCGCGTTCCGACAACGGGAACCCGAGGCGCACAGGGCCTAAAGATTTGCGGGCCGCGGGCTGCCTGCCTCCAGCTGCTGCTTCTCGGCGCCAGGGATGGGGCGGCTATTGATTGGGCACACCGCGGGGTGAGTCACCGCCGAGGGGTGCGTGCCCTGCGTGCCCTGCGTTTCTGATAAATCCACATTACCGGCGTGATGGCCTCGTGAGGGTGCGGCGGCCGAGGGGTGACCTTGTTGGCCCGGGGCGGCCGGCGATGTCGGGGGCAGTGCGCTGGCGGCGCGCGGCCCGCGAGGAGGGACTCTCTTTCCCGGACGTTGTCGTAGAACGGCTGCCGTTTCCATGCCTCGGAGGGGTGCTGCGCATGCATGTGTCTGCAGCCACCCGGCCGCGGATGGAATGTGTCAGTTCGGGCCGCGAGCCTGGAGGCAGGGCGGCCCGGGTCTCGGTGGGTCGGCCGGGCATGGCAGAGGTATTTGCGTCGAGGAAAAGTGCCGCTGCCTGGCGACTTGTTGGTGGTTCGTTTCGTCGGGGCGGCTCGTGGTAGTTCCTTTTTTAGCGCAGCCGTGGAGCGCAATTTGCTCCCCGTCCCTCTCCTCCTCCAGTGAAGCGGAGACGGGCCGCCACTGTAACCAGCGACACCTGCTCGTGCCCCCGTGCGTCCCCCTGGGTCCCCGAGGGCCCCCCGCGGGGTCGTCGGTGCGCCTCCAACTGGAACAAACCACTAAGTCGCCGTCAACAGCCTGCTGGCGTACTGGTGTACTCCTCCTCCGCGTTGACCTACCTCACCGTTCGTCACGTTTTTCTCGTTCCCCTTCATGCGACTCGCTGCAACCAGGTCAAGCCGAGTCAAGCCGCCCCCCCAAACGGCGCGCCCGCTGCATTCGGCTGTTCCGTTTCCGTTCCATGCCGGTCTTGGTTTTGGTTGCGTTTTTATTATTTTTTTCACCTGTCCACTGCGGGCCGGCCGCCGCGCCGCGTTCTGCCCGCCAGGCTCGCGGCTGGGTTCGCACGGTCCCATCTTGATCGCCGGCCTGACCTCTCTTTACTCGCTACGTTACGTAAGGTGGAGGCGTGGCGGGGGGCGGGGGCGGCGGGGGGATGCGCCCATGTCGGCATGTCGTAGGTCAGCGGCGCGAGGCGGGGCCGGGTGAGGCGGGGCGGGCCACGTCATCTCGGGGACATGCCACGCCGGATCGGATTCTGATTCGACCCTGTGCCGATGCAACCCTGTGCGAAACACGGCCAGTCCTTATTTTTCCCTCTTCATCCTGTCGTGTGCTCCGAGGAGTGAGGCACTGCCGAGGCCACTGCGGTCCTGCGGTTGGCGAATGCGCACGGAAATTTGCTGTCACAGCTAAAAGTTAGCTCTCACAGCTAATTTGTTAGCTGATATCGGCATAGCTGACGGCTTCAGCTAACGGAACTAAATATTTGCTGCGCTACCAAAAACTCGAGTTCCGAGAGTTTATTTCGTATTTGTTCAGACAACTTGTAAGTTAGCTCGCACAACTAATAATTTTAGCTTGTTCGGCTGGAGCTTTGTTGTTCCGGGGGCGCTATCTCTCCGATATGATCTGCGCGTGGTCCGAGGCAGTCAGTCAGTGGGCCGCTGCCGGCCGCTGCTGCAGATGGCCGTTGTCGGTCGGCACGTCAGTGCGGTGTGGAGGCCGGCAGGGACCGCGGAGGCGTATTGGCATCATGTCTGTACATCTTGATACGGCCCGCCCGCCCGGGTGGCTGGCTGGGCCTGGGGCTGGGCCTGGGCCTGGGCCTGGGGCTGGTGACTCCTCCTCGTGACTGGCTGGCCGGCTGGCTGGCCGAACCTGTTTCCCCAATTGGATTTCTGTGGAGTCGGAATGGCGCTCATTGCCCCTTACACGCCTCGCTATCGCCTCGCGCGCGCTGCGGTTTTGCGCCGAGGAAAACGCGCCGCACTCTGCGCAGCGGCACGCGTGCCTCTGCCCTGCGTGCCTCTGCCAGGGCGGCGCCGGGCACGCCGCCACCGGCCGCCATGCACATGACCCACTAGCCGATCGGCCGAGATTGCTGCGCGCCGCTCTGGTATTTCATTTGTTATTTCAATCTCGCTGCTCCGGGCAGCCACGCCGGCTAGGTAATGGCCGGCCTCGCGCGGAGTGTGTCGCCCTCGCCGTGGTGGAACCGCCACACAGTGGGCCAAAGGAGACCGGTGGAGGCGGTCAAAATCCCGGTCGGGTTTTGAGCTCCAGAGTCGCGAAATGGGACTCGAACCGAACGCATGACCCCACCAATAGATCGCTCTCCGGACGAGGTATCCATTGGTGCGTTCAAAGGTTCAGTTCGGGTCCTATTTAACGACTGTGGAGCTCTCCAAAGGCGTCTAGAGTCTTGGTCGCCGGCGCTGCTCTTCTGGCCCACTGTGCGCCAGCAGCAACCAGCTAAGCGGCCTGCACTGTACTGCTGCAAGTCGCACGCACGCGCTGCAGCGCACGCACGTCCTAGGTGCGTCGGCCCGAGCGCACGCGCCCGCGGGGGGGGGGGGGGGACGTGTTGTCGTCCGCCACGTGGGCGTCGCCATGGCGACCGTGTCCGTCCACCCCAAAGCGCGGCGCTCACCGGCCCAGCCGCCAGCCCTCCCGCGCCACCCCCAGGGACGCCGCGCCGCCGCGCCGCCCTCCGCTGGAGCCAGGCGTGCCGGTGCAGCCAAGGGCCGCGCCCCAGCCGCGCCCTAGCGGACTCCAAGGGCTGCTCAAGGAGGCTGCAGACTGCGCGGCGCCCTCCTATTCGCTCTCGCCGTTTCGATCCGCGTTATTGCCAAACAGTCGTTGCGCTCTCCGGCGTCTCGGGCCTCCCGGCACTCCCCCGCTGCAGCGGCGAGGAGGGGTGGCCGGGCCAGGCCTGCCAGGCTTTGCTCGGCGCAGTGCATAGACGTGTTGCCAAGCGGCCGCACGCGCGCACTTAAATTTTTCTGCTTTTTCAGCAGATGGTGGTTTCGCTCGCCCGACTCCGTTGGCTGCCGCGCTTCCCTTGCTTGCTTATTATCTTGAGTGTCGAGTGACGAGGGGCTGGGGGCTCTAGTGGCGGACGCTGCGCCGATGCGTCTCGCCCCAGTCAGTACCGAAAACAAGTTTTACGGGTAGTAAGTATTCATGTGATTGGCCATCATGTTGTGCATCCTCACGTCGAAACAAAGAAAATGATATCCAAAGCAAGTGGCATTGAGCATATCAAAGTACCTTCGACATTCTGAACATGTTACCACAACACAATATTCAGATATCTAAACGTTATATTAAAAGTGACATTTTCGTAACTTACCATGCGTAAGAAATTTAACACACATAAACTTCCAAGTATTTACTCTTGCAAATTAAATGACACAATGACACATTCAACTTCCTAAAAATTATATTTAAATTGATTGGTTTTTTTTTTGTGAGTTAAGTGATGAACAAACATACATTGAAATAAACATTAGTATCATCTGCTTTCACGTTAGCGGTAACGTGTTTCTTTTTCCATCGGCGGGTCGGTGCCGCTGCATGCCGCGTTATGTGCTAATTGGAGCAATCCGCCAGACGCAGGAAGTAACTGCTTTCTAGCCGAATGGCGGCGGGGCGCTGGCTCGGCGGCGCTAGCGGGGCTGCTGGCCGGCCGGCCGGTGCGGGGCGCGCTAGTGCTGCGCTAGTGCTGCGCTAGCGGCACAATAGCCATTGTACCGCACGATGCACCTGTTCGGTTGTGAACACCCAGGGCGCCAGGGCCGCCCGGAATGGCTTGGCGGTGCCCGTATGGACGTATCGCCCCGGCCGGCAGGCCAGCGGCAGGCCAGCGGCCCGCGCGCCGGCGTGGCTGGGATAGTCTTGCCTGGAGAGGTGGAGGGGGGCACATTAAGGAGGGGGGGGGGGCTAATGAATGTCGGATCATTACGGGCCGGCGTGCATTGTGGACCTGACGGACCATCGCGGCCGCGTTCGGCTTGAGAGCGAAAAAAGAAAATCGAAAAAAAATGGCGTCATTGTACTTAGAAGTTGTGCAGGGGCGGGAAATTTTTCGTACACGCTGTTTCTCCTCCTCTTGGATTGCCTCCACGGAGCGACGATTTGTTTTCATAATCGTAGCAACGTGTGGCAGCTCGATTTCTTTTTCTCTCCCTCTTTCTTTTTTTTCTTTCTTTTTTTTCTTGACCCATCGTGCGTGTGATGCGCGCGCCGCCACGGTCGTGTTGCCTGGATTAGCCCTGATTGACGCGAGAGTTTATTTTAATCTCTCTTTTCGTGAGGAAACACACACACACACACTCGCACGAGGCGTCACGTCACGTCATGTCACGTTGGCCGTCACGAGCGCGGAGGAAGACGTCACGCTGCTGGGCGAGTGACGGAGAGTGGGATCGAATCGGAGCGTTTTGGAATACACAACACTCACATCGAGGCCAAGCTGAGCAGCGCTTCCGTTCCAGTGAGTGTGTGTGTGTGTGAGTGTGGGAAAGAGAGATAGAGACGGTGTACGCGCGTTGGCGTTCTCGCTGTGTAAATAAAAATAAAAATAAAACACGTGAATCCCGGTCGGTTGGGTGGTGCGTACTACAACTATGAACCGAGGGGGAATTCCGGGGTAACGGTGCCTGGCGTGCTGGAGTTTAGCCTGGCTGTGACGAACGCGCGCAGGGGAAAACGCGTGCGCCTAGTCACGTGTCGTTGTTGACGTTTCTCCACTGGAATTCTCCCGCGTGTCGCCTTGCATGCCTCTTGCCTCGCCGCGGTCGGCCTGCCGCACTGTCTCGTGTGTGTGTGTGTGTGTGTGTGTGTGTGTGTGTGTGTGTGTGTGTGTGTGTGTGTGGACGCGTTTCGCTCGGGGGAGGAATTGCGTGGCCTGCCGTGTAGTGATTCACGGTATCGCTTCCCCCGGAGTGATTCAGCCCCGGCTAGCCGCGGCCCGCCGTGAGGCGGTTCCGTTTCCGTCACGTGCCTCGGCGGTCAGCGGCGCCCATGGCATGGCGACGGTAGGCGCTCTCTCGCGTCTGAATCCGTTTCGGGCCGCCTCACAATGGGCCAGAAGACCGGCGCAGGCGGCCAAAAACTCTTGAAGGGTTTTGAGCTCTGGAGTCGTTGGATGGGACTAGAACCGAACGTGTGACCCCACAAATGGGATTGCCCTCCGAACGAGGAAGCCATCGGTGCGGTCTCACGTTCGGTTCAAGTGCTGTTTAGCGACTCTGGAGCTCAAAACGCTCCCCAAGTTTTGAACGCCTGCGCTGTTCCTCTGCGCCTTTGTGTGAGTGCGGGTGGCGCGCGGCGCCTTGTGTTTCGTGGCAGTTTGAACCCGCGCCAAGTGGCTTGGCCGTGGCTGCCGACGCTGACTGTCAATGCGAGTAAATCCCGCCGTCGCATTAACGCGGACGCGCTAAAATTTGCCGCGCCCGAATAACCGCGCCCCAAAGGTCGAAGGGGGACTGGCCCGCGAATCGTGATGTGCGTCGTGACGAGGGCGATGCGCCGCACGCAGCGACTGCCCTGGCTGCCTGCCCTGGCTTGCTGCCTGACTGACTGACTGACTGACTGACTGACCGAGCGGCTTTTTGGCTGGAATTTGAATACAATGTGTGTCTGCCTGCTGCCGAGCCGGAGGCGGCCGGGGGGCCAGGTGGTCATCGCCAGTGCTTGCTTGTCCATGGCGTTTCGCGACCGGCAAGCTTGGAAGCGGTCCCGTGATGTGGGGGAGTGGCGAGGGGGGAACAACTTCCCACATGCATTGTACAAAATTTTAAGACATTCCCACATTCTGCAGGCAAAACGCCTGTAAATAGGCAACCAGTGTGACGCACATTCCAAAGCATTCCCACCCACATTCGTTGTACACAAAATCTTACAGTGGGTCACCCGTCAGGGAGTGGCAAGCAAGCTCGGAGTAAGGCGCTCAAAAATAAGCTGCCGTTTTGTTTTTTTTTCTCCCCTCTGGCGTTCCGCTGCCGCGGCGCTGGCTCTGCGCAGTCTCCTGCACCCTCTATAAAGCTGGCCGCGGGTCTATTTTGCGCCCCATTATGTAGTTTGGCGGTCTGACGGCGCAGAAGGGCTAAGTTTAGCCGCCGCCATGGAGTATGCGCAGCGCAGCCGCGCAGCCGCCCCGGCCGGCGTTTACTCCAACGGAACCTTGGCCAAGAATTTAGTGGCGGCGCGCTGACAAGCCTCGGACGTCACCGACGCCAGGGACTTGGTAATTTGGGCAAGGCCGCTGGGTGTCAGTCAAATGTGGTTCTCTCTCTCTCTCTCTCTCTCTCTCTCTCTCTCTCTCTCTCTCTCTCTCTCTCTCTCTCTCTCTCTCTCTCTCTCTCTCTCTCTCTCTCTCTCTCTCTCTCTTTCCCTCTCTCCCTCTCTCCCCCCGCGACTGGAATGTCGGGGTGATGCATCCTCGGCGGGGGGCGGGCTCTGGAGGCCGTGAGGGGCCTCCTTGGCGTCGGGGCGGATGTGTCCTAATGGAGGCTGCGTCCGCCACGACCTGCCCCAACAGCGGAGCACGGCGACGCACAGCGTGGGCGGGTCGTCGTCTTGGTGTTCTGGACCGCCACGCAGCGGCCGCTCCGCTCCCCGCGACCGGCCTGCACTCTCCTCAGACTCGTATTGACTTTTTATCTCTTGCCAAAAAGGTTTTTTTTGTGCAAATGTAACTATTTTCTCTTTAACTTTGCACGTTTTTGTCCATGATACAGGGTATTTAGTCCATTAAACCTCACTTTTTGTCAATTGCAATGTACTTTTTGAATCCTACACGATCCATTGACAATTTCATCTTAAAAACGATCAAAATTGCGCATAGCTAAAGAGACAATGTAGTACAATTTACGTTTGCACAAAAAGCTCCATAAGCAAGAGACGTAAAAGTCCACATGAGACTGAGAGTGTGGGCCGCTGCAGCCGCTGCAGCAGTGCGGGGCCTCGCCGCGGTTCGATGCTCGGCGCGGTCGGCGCGGTGCTGGCGCTTCCGGCGAGCGGGAAGGGGGGGGGGGGGGCACCGTGCAACGCGGTGCGGTGTGACTAGTGCGACGCGACGCGTGGTGGAAGTCGCGAGGATGCGGCCGGCGGGGCGTGGCTGCAGCCTGATTCCGAGCACTGCTTTCGTCGCCGTCTCTCTCGCATCCCTACGGGACGCCCTGTGAGTGTGAGAGAGACAGAAAGCAGTGCTCGGAATCAGCCCGCTGGGCGCGGCCGGCGCGGCCACTCAGTCAGTGCACGCGCGGCGCACTGGGTGAGTCACGCGGCGCACTCGAAGCGGGCCTTGTTTTCGGCGAAAGATGCGCTGCGGACGGGTGAGCCCCGCCCCGCCCCGCCCCGCCCCGCCCCGCCCCGCCCCGTCCCGTCCCGTCTCGTCCCGTCCGTGGGAGTTGCGCGCGCGTGGCCCGTAGACTGATTCTACACAGTGTTTCTTCGCCCCGTCTCTCTCGCACCTTTACGCGCCCGCCTCATGAGTGCGACAGAGACAGAGCGACGAAAGCGATGCGAAGCGATGCGCGGAATCGCTTTGCTGGGCGCGCCATCGTGATGCAAAAGGCGGGGAGTGGTGACGTTTGGGTCTGTGCGGTGCGCTGCGCCGCGGTGCGCCGCGGCTGCGTGGCGCCAGGCGCGCCAGGCCCGTGGGAAGTGGCCGAGTTCCGTTCCGAAGGCCGTGGCTTGGGCCGCGCACAGTGGGCTTCGTCAGTCCAGGAAGGCGATGCGGGATGCACGACGGCCGTGTGCGCGTTCGCCGTGCACGTGCTGCCGCGGTGGACGGCTGACGGCACGCCGGCCTGGCCCACTGTATCCCGTGGACCCCGTCGCGGTGTAGTCGCGGTCTCGCAGAAGCTGGCTGGCTGGCTGGCTGCCACCCCGACGGGGCCCCCGAGGCAGGTGCCTCTCGGAGCGTGCCGGCCTGGACGCTCGGCTGCTGCTGCTGCTCGTGCCGCCTCAACGCCGTCAGGCCGTCACACAGAGGGCCAGAAGACCGGCGCGCAGCCGTCTCTAGACACCTTTTGAGCACCAGAGTCGCTAAATGGGACTCGAAACAAACGTGTGACCCCACCAATGGATTCCTCGTTCGGAGAGCAATCCATTGGTGGGGTCACACGTGCGATTCGAGTCCTATTTAGCGACTCTGGAGCTCATAACGCGTCTAGAATTTTGGCCGTCTCAACAGCCTTCTGACCCACTGTGCGTCAGCGGCAGCGCCTCTTGTTCCTCTCGTTCGGTGCGCCACGGGCCGCGCTGTGTTTCCACGCAAAACCTGTATACCTGTACAGTGGGCGTGCAGCCCAGAGGCAATGGTCGGCCGGCCCGATGCTCGGCGCTCTGCTTCGCGGCGCCTCGGTGACGGAGTCACGTGTCGCGTCCCCATTCATTCGCCACAGCAGGTTGTCCATTTCGCTGAGGAGGTTGGGGGAAAGGGGGGGGGCGACCTCTATAAAATGTACGGCGCCGTGCCTCGGCGCCTCGGCAGTGCCAGCCGGTTTGAGGGGCGACCCCCTTGCATTCTGCCACCACCGGGTACCCCTTCACCCCCCCCCCTTCCTCGCTGCCTCGGCCGACCGAAAGGGTGAAGGCCACTGCGCCTGTGACTCGTCAGCCTCCTGGAGCACGCCCCGCCGTGGTGGGCGGGGGGAGGGGGGAGGGGTAGAGGGCCTCTCTCCAGATGATGGACTCGTTGGAAAACATATTGTCCCTTGGTTTTGCCGGGCGCGGCGATGTGTTGTGTTGTGTGTGAGCAGTGACTCCTGGGCCGCGTTTGTTTGTTGGTTGATGTTGTTTTTTCGAGGTTTGGTCTTGTTAATTGCCCTGCGGCCACTTCGGCCTGCTCTTGGACAAAAATGCGGCCTGCCTGCCGGAGCCGCGCGGCGGTGCAGTGGAGTTGCATAACGGGCGGCCCTCCGGCCCTGCGAGCCGCGAGCTGCAACGTCGCCGGTTCGAATACCCGGCCAGCGGGGCGGCGCGGCGGACAATTTAATTTTGTGCGCCAAGAAAGAGAGAAGTGCGACATTATCATGGGAGTGCATCGCGCCGCGGTCGTCTTGCCGTCTCGCGGAGTGACGTGTGTGGCGGCGCTGGCTTAACGCCTTCCTGCCGCCGCGGCCTGTCTGTCTGTCGGTGTGTCTGTCAGTCAGTCTCACCCTGTCCGTCCGTCCGCCCGCTCGTCAAGCCGTAGCAATGACGGTCTATGCGCGATTATCTAATGATCGGATGCAGATGGCGCCACGTCCACGGCCGTGCCTCGGGCTCACTGTGCCTCGGGCTCACTGTGCCTCGGGCCCCACGCGGACCGGGAAGCCTTTCGCCCCTTCCGGCCTGCCTCGCCGAGCATAATGCCAGCCGTGTCCTCCCCGCCGTCGTCCTCCACCGCGCCCGCGGTCTCGGCGGCCCGTGACGTCATCGCCGTCGTCGGGATGACGTCACGCCGGACGGGCAGGGGCGTTTACACGCGAGCGCGCCCTTCGCCAAGGCTGCCCTTCGCGGCCTTGCCATGATGATGTGCAGGGGCGCGCGCGGGGGCTGGGGTCGGGGGATGAGGGCGCCTGGTGTGGCGCTTGCAGCGGCGCTTGCCCCGTCGTGTTGCGCAACCCCAACGCGGCGCGCCGGGGGCGCTTGGCCGTCCTTCCAGAGCGCGTGCGCCACCACCGCCCCGCCGACCGCCCCGCCGACCGCCCCACCGCCTGCCGCCCGCCGCCACGCACCGGATCGATGGCGGTGCAGGGCCCCGCCGCGCAGCGCCGCGCCGCGCCGACGTGGAGGCGGTGAGTCATCCGGCTCGGCCGCGATGGAAAGGCGCCGCTCAGCTCGCGCGGCGCCTAAGGAGCAGGGGGAGTCTTCTCGTCGTCCTCCCTCGCGCCGTGTAACTGTATGACTCACGACCGGCGACGGCCTTGCCAAGTAGGGCAGGCGCTTGAAGCGGCGGCAAAACGTTTGCAAAGCGCACCGCCGCGACGCCCTGGCGCCTCGTTGGAGCTCCGGGAGCTTGGTGGTGCCTTGGTGGCGCGGCGGACTCCGCCGTGGTGCCAAGTACGGGGCACTCCAACTAGAGCACCGCAGCGGAGCAAGCTCCGTGACGAATGTGGCGAGGATTATGGCCGATCGCCTGGCTGCCTTTGAGCGGCTCGGAGCGACGACGCTTGTCGCACCTGCCGCCCGACGCGAAGTGCACGATGACGAGGTGGGCTCGTTGGCGGCGCGGAAGTGACGGCTCTGTTATCAGCGGGGCGGGGCGGGGCGGGGCGGGCCTCACGGCGTGGCGATCGGGATCGGACAGGATCGCGATGGAGCGCGGCGCGGGCACGCCGCCACGCCGCTGTCAAACTGCATTCCTGGCGCTGCAGTCGCCGCACGCTGCAGTCCTGGGCCGGCCGGCCGGGCCGCATCGCGGCATCGGCATCCCACCGTCCGGGACAAAAGCCCGGCAAAAACGAGTACGTTTCGTCACGAGGCTTGAAGCCTCACCTGCTGGCTGGTCGGAGTGTCTGGCACGGCGCACAGTGGACCAGAAGACTGGCGCAGGCGGCCACAACTCTAGACGCCTTTTGAACTCCATAGTCGCTAGACAGGACTCGAAACGAGCGTGTGACCCCACCAATGGATTCCTCGTTCGGAGAGCAATCCATTGGTGGAGTCACGCTTTCGTTTCGAGTCCCATTTAGCGACTCTGGAGCTCAAAACGCGTCAAGAGTTTTTGCCACCTGCACCGGTCTTCTGGCCCACTGTGCGGCGCGGCGTGATCGGTGCCCGGCCTGCCAAGCCAGCCGCGTTGCCCAACGGAGTAGTTCTGCGCGTTGCATTCGCGGCGATGCGATGTGGTTCTTGCTGCATGGCGGTGCAGCGCGGCGTACAGTGGGTCAGAAGACCGTTGAGGCGGCCGAAATTCTAGCCGCGTTTTGAGCTCCAGAGTCGCTAAAAGGGACTCGAATCGAACGTGTGACCCCACCAATGGATTTCTCGTTTGGAGAGCAATCCATTGGTGGGGTCACACGTTCGATTCGAGTCCCTTTTAGCGACTCTGGAGCTCAAAACGCGTCCGGGATTTTGACCGCCTCAACGGTCTTCTGACCCACTGTGCGGCGGTGCAGCGCGGCGCCGCATAGCGCGCGTTGCTGCTGCAGTGGCCCTGGCCAAACGTTTCCCTGGCCGCCATTTGATTTCTTTGGCCGGATGGCGTCGTCGGCATTGTACAGTACCGCCCTTCGGCGGGAAAGCATTGCCCGCCGTGGTCGGGGCGTTTGAAGGCAGTGCCTTGCCCTTGATGGCCGGGCAGATGCGACTCTGCTCACTCCCCAACGAGGCAGTTCCTTCCCGCAGCCGCGCCGCTCTACTCCGGTCACTGCACCTCGCTGCCTTTTTTTTCCGGCGCGGGAATCCAAGCGTGGACGGATTGGCGGCGTTCTATGATCTGTCGATTGAGGAGAGGAGAGAGGCCGAGCCGCCTGCCGAAGCATGTCGGCCAATGCCGGCCAATGCCGGCCGCGCTGGGAACGGCCGGCCGACTGGCCGATGCCGAGCTCTGTTGTCTCTCTCGCACTCATTTGGCGCCCCGTAACGAGGGGTCCACCACTCTGGTAATCGTGTGTATACTCTGCAAACTGAAGTGAGTACATAGTACACTCTTATTAGAGCATGCTTCCAAGCACAGTCTTATTCACAGCATACTTGCTAGGCAGGCTCACGCTAAAATGGAGTGTGCCTGGCAAGTACACGCCAAATAAGAGTGTGCCTGCAAGCCAATGGATTGCTCTCCGAACGAGGAATCCTTGGGTGGGGTCACCCGTTCGGTTCGAATCCTTGTTAGCGACTCGCTGGAACTCAAAACGCGTGTGGAGTTTTGGCCGCCTGCGCCGGTCTTCAGGCCCACTATGCGCGTCCCCTAGACGCGGGCGCGCTGAAGCACGGCGGTCAGGCGCCTTGCCTGCGTGATGGCGTCGTCCCGGCACGGCGACGCTGCATGTCGTGCTGCTGCTGGCGGTGCCGGCCCGTCACGGCGTTGGGGGCGTGGCTGCGCGGCCCAGGGGCCTGGGCCCTGCCTGGGCCAGGGCGTTGCGTGCGCCCGACCCATCCCTGCTGCCGTGCCGCCGCGCCGCCGCGATGTGTCTCTGTAGTAATGGGCTCGACGCGCGCGTGTTTGTGTGTGTGTGTGTGTGTGTGTGTGTGCGCGCGCGCCCACATGTATGTATGTATGGCTCGTGCGGCACCGGGTCGGCCTTGCATCCCTCATCGTGACCCGGCCGCACGCGGAGAAGGGCCCGACGCCGGCGATGGCATCGCGGAGGGCGCCGTGCGGCGCCGTGGATGTCGCGGTGTGGCAACGCGGGGCGGGGTGGGGCGCCCTAGCGTCCTTGGCGCTTTGTTCGCCTCGCGGTCCCCGCCTTGCCCACGCACGGCCACGGCCGTAATTGGTTTCCTGTCCTGGTCCAGCGAGCAGGACGAAAGTAACTAACAATTGTTGTTCATGTTGTTGCAGGTAAATACACCTCCCCCGGCGTGGTTTCGCGTGCAGCTGTACGAGTCGGACGCACGACGCACACTCGCTTGGCGGGAGTGAGTGAGTGAGTGAGTGAGTGAGTGAGTGAGTGAGTGAGTGAGTGAGTGAGTGAGTGAGTGAGTGAGTGAGTGAGTGAGTGAGCGAGCGAGCGAGCATGAGAGAAGGGCGCCCTCCTCTCACGGAGTGAGCGGGGGATCCGCGGTGGCGGCGTGCCTGCATTTGGCGGCGTGGGACCGCGGGACGCGGGCAGGTCCTGGACAGGTCCTGGACAGGTCCTGGACCCCGCGACGGGGCGCTCGTCCGCTCCGCCTTGTTCCTTCCCAGTGTGGCCGTCACGGCAGTGGCGGGGCACGGCGGGGCGCTGCGGCCCCGGCACAACGGCGGACGAGAATGGGCGCCAAGTGGTCGCCATTTGCCGAATGCAGATCGCCTGCTGCGCTGCGCCGCACTGGCGACGCCCTGGAATGCCTCCCGAGCCTCGCCGCGGTGCCCCCGAGCCCCTCGTTGTCCGCAGCCGGCCGCAGCCGGCCGCTCGGTGGCTGGATTGTCACTTTGTTATTACTGTCAACCGGCTGTCGCTGGCGCTGTCGCCGGCCATTGGGACGCGATGGTAATCGGACGGGATTTGTGCCGGGCGGACGGCACACAGTGGGCCGGAAGACTGGGGGCGGTGGGCGGCCAGAACTCTAGACGCGTTTTAAGCTCCTGAATCGCCAAATGGGACTCAAGCCGAACGTGTGACCCCACCAACGGATTCCTCGTTCGGAGAGGAATCCATTGGGTCACACGTCCGCTTCGAGTCCCATTTAGCGACTCTGGTGCTCAAAACGCGTCTAGTGAGTATTCTGGCCGCCTCCGCCGGTCTTCTGGCCCACTGCGCGGCGGCGCCGCCACGCCTCGCTCGCGACGACGGCCGGCCGGCTTCCCCCGCCTCGCCTCGCCTCCCACACTGGCCTGCCGCACGCACACAAAGGGCGGGCCAGGGCGCCAAGGCGCCAAGGCGGAGGCGCCAGCGGCAGGAGCCAGCGCATCACAGAGGCGTTGCGTTTCGTCAAAACATTGCATAAAAGTGTGTGGCTGCGCGGCGGAGAACAATTGGAGCGGGAAGGAGAAAAGGGGTGAGGGGGGCGGTCGAATCTCCCGCGCTGCCGCCGCGGCCGCCGCGTTTGGCGGATAATGGATATCCATCGCTCGCAGCCCTCGCAGCCTCGCATGGGATTGGAAAGGTGTTAGAGAAAGCGGTGCGACTCTGAACGGGGCGGCGCGTCGTAATTCGAGCGCAGATGATTGTACAGGCCTCGAGGCGCGCTGGCACGGCAAATCATAACAATTTGGCGCGGGCATCGCTGCGGGTTAGGTTAGGGGCGGCTCGACACGTTCGGCGGCGCGGGGGGGCGGCGCACACTGGGCCAGAAGACCGGCGCTGGCGGCCACAGCTCTACACGCGTTGAGTGGCTAAACAGGACCCGAGTCTAATGTGTGACCCCACCAATGGATTCCCCGTTCGGAGAGCAGTCCATGTGTGGGGTCACACTCTCAGCTCGAGTCCCATTTAGCGACTCCAGAGCTCAAAACGCGTCTGGTATTCTGGCTGCCGGCTCCACCGGTCTTCTGGCCCACTGTGCGGCGCGGCGGCCTGCATGTTGGTACGGACTGCAACGGTTCCCTTCGTGTAGCCTTCGATCCGAACGCGCTGAGCGATCCGAGTCGAGCCGGTGGCATGCGTGTTGAACGCGAACGAACGCCTAGCAGGAATCATAATTAAATAGCCTCAATCTGGTGGCCGTGCTGTTGTACGTCACGCTCGCTCTAATTTTGATATTTTCGAGATTATTGTGCCGTTTAGTCGGGCTGCCAGACTCGCCGTTCTGGTTTGGTTTCCTCCCCCGTCGCGATGGGTTGATTTTAATTTCTTGGTCACCTCGTGTTCTTATGCCGCAATGTTTTGCTCAAGTGTGTTTTTTTTTTTTTTTTTTTTTTTTTTTTACAAATTGCGCTGCTGCTTGCTGCATGTCGACCGTGTCCAGGCCCTGCCTCGCGTGCTCGCGCCGCGATCCGCTCCACTTGGCACCTGTCCTGGACTAGTGCACCATAAATTGTGCTCTTGGCCATCAAGTTTGCTATTGGCGGAGCAAAAGCGTTTTGATGAGCATGCGAACCGCGCACCGTTTCCGGGGGAGGGAGGCACGGGGAGGGGGGGGGGGAGGGCGCTGGAAAGTGGAACTGTCGTGCCGGCTTTTCATTTTATGATGGTAGTGTTGCGCAGATCCGCTTGGAGCGGCAGAGCTCCGCAAGGCCCCCCTGTGTCGCGGGGCGGCAGTGCACAGTGGGGGAGGCGGTCAAAATCCCGGACGTGTTTTGAGCTCCAGAGTCGCTCAGTGGAACTCGAACCGCACGTGTGACCCCACCAATGGATTGCTCTACGAACGAGGAATCCATCGGTGGAGGTCATACGCTCGGTTCGAGTCCTGTTTAGAGACTCCGGAGCTCAAAACGCGTGTAGAGGTTTGTCGTCCGCCTGCGCCGGTCTTCTGGCCCGCTGTGCGGCGTGGGGTCGTTGGTTGGTTACCGGGGCAACGCGTGCACGCCATGCACCGCCCTAACCGGCTTTCAATAAGGGTAGCTGAGGTTGCTGCTGAGGTCGGGGGGTCGATTCCCCTAGGCGCGGCGCGCCTCGCCGGGGTGTCGGTGCTGGGTGGCCGAGGTTGTGCCGATTATTTCGTCCTCGCCGTGACGTCCTCGCCGCCAATGCCAACCCTGGCCCCTAATCAATCTTGCCGCCACGCTGGCGCGTGGCTGGGGCCGGGGCACCTTGCTCGGGGCCCGTTACCGCCCGGGTCATGGAGGGCTCAGTTACTCCGACGTGCCCCCCTCTTCCAGGTCCGCAAGGTCGAATCGGTTGACGGGCGGCGTCACGGCACCGTGCGGCCGCGCCTGGACCCGGGGCTGATTGGGCGGTGCACCGCCGGTGTCGTCGTCAGCCTCCCCGCCGGCGCGGCCTCCCCGCCGCCGCGGCCCGCCGATCTAGACAAGGGGATGCCGAGGGGACGCGCTATCTGACATCAGCTGACCCACATGGGCGCATGGCAGAGCAGGCCCTGCAGGCCCGAGCCACGGAGGGGGCATGGCGGCGCGGCCGGCGCGGCAGCGAGCCCCCCTCCCTACGCCGCTCTCCGTACAACAGTACAACGCACCCACTGTGTCGCTTGCAGCCTGCAAGCGGTGTGCTCGCAGCGGACTTGGCTGTCTGTGTGTGTGTGTGGGACTGGCACTGGCAGACGGACAGGTAGTGGGCGTTGCGGGCCGCGGCCGGCCGGACGTTGGCCCCTCGACGCGCGAGCCGAGTGGGGCGTCGGTCGGTCGGTTGGTCGCACCGTCCGATTCATGCCGCGCCGTGCTGTATGCTTTTGTGTTTGGACGGTGATGGATTTGATTGGAAGCCCTCGGCCGGCCGGCCGACCGCAGGACGGCGGGCCGCGCGGGCCTGGCCCTCGGCCTGGCCTCGTTAGTCTCCAGACAAATACGATCGCCGGGTAATTGGCACAGCGGCGTGCTGGCTGCCGCTGCTGCTCTCGGTGTTGGCCCGGGTCGGGGACGCACAGTGGACCAGAAGACCGGCGCAGGTTGCCAAAATGCTAGACGCGCTTTGAGGTCCAAAGTCGCTAAACAGAACTCGAACCTGGCCCACGGTGGGACGGTAAGGTGGCGCGTTCAAGTGCACCGCCGCGAGATGCGGGTCGTCCCTGCCTCCGCCGCGGGCCGCGCCGCCGCGCCCCGCGGCCCGGTCGGTTTCACCCGGCGCGGGGAGCGCCGCCCCGAGCGCCGCGCTGCCATGCCGCGCTAGCGGTATGTGGGCCAGAGAGCGTCGTGCCCCTCATTCGAAAGAAATGGAAGGCGCAGCGCGGCGCACCGCACGCCGCATGCAGGCCGGCGAGCAGGCAGGCTGACGCCAGGGCGCGCACTTCATTTCGCTAGGCCACCTGCCTGCATGGCACGCGGGGGGGAAAAAGTCTGGCTGTCGGTCTCTCTGTTTGTTTCTTTGTGTGTCTGTTGGTTGGCTCGGAAATTCGAATGAGATTTTTAAATTAGATTTTTGGACGGCGCGGAGGCGCACTGCATTCCTCATCCCATTCCCCGGCTTCCCCGCGGCGGCGAGGGGGATGGATGCACCGCGACGCACTGCGACGCACGCCGCGCGAGTGGCAATGAACTGCGCGCCGCGGCCCAGCCCATTCTGCGTCGCGGACAAAAGAATTGCAGGCCTCTTCGAAATGCCCCTCCTAGTATAGTTCCCCCGCACGCGGAATGTTTGTTTGTGTGTGTGTGTGTGTGTGTGTGTGTGTGTGTGTGTGTGTGTGTGAGAGAGAGAGAGAGAGAGAGAGAGAGAGAGAGAGAGAGAGAGAGAGAGAGAGAGAGAGAGAGAGAGAGAGAGAGAACGAGGGCGATGAGCCGTGCCGAACGACGCGCGTCCTGGAAAAACATACGAGTGTCGACGACGCGGGGTTGGCACGCCGCTTCCTGGGGGTGCCGGCCTGGCCCGGCCTGGTGGTGGCTGTGTCGCGGAGAGGATTTAGAGTGCCTCTGCGCTGCCGCACTGCTTGACGCCGGCGCGCCGCGGCTACGGACGCCCCCGCCGGACCACGGCGAGTGGCTGCCGGTCATCGGGTGCTGCGGGTGGCGTGCCCACTTAGACTCATACCGAGCGTTTTAGCTAAATTGGCTTCCCCGGAACACCGCGCCGCGCAGCGCCGCGCCACTTCGGGAGTCACGCCGGTCCTCCCTCGTTCCCTCAGGCGGAACGGGGCGATGGCCCAGGTTCGACTCTCCGCGCCCGGAAACTCGCACTTGTTTTTTCCGCGGCCGGTCGCTGGTTTGATTCCGCGCTCCAGGATCGCATGCGGCTCGGCCCCGCAGTCGGGTTCTTGGTTGGTCACGGGACCGCAAGAGCTCGCGACCCCCCGGCCCGGCTCGGCTCGGCGCCGCGGGGCACGTCGCCGAGGCGCGGCCGAGCTCGGCTTGACACGGACTCGGCTCGGCGCGGCCCTGCCTGCCTGCCGGCTCTCGGGATGAGATAACGTCGGCTTGGACGCAGTGAAAGTCTAGAAAGGTCAAAAATCTCGCAAGGGAGCGGAGCAGGCAGGTCAGGTCAGCGGGACGGCGCGGCCGCGGATAGGAACACTTGTCACTGGGGCAGCCCTTCCTGCGCGGCTCGTTCCCACGCACGTCCGGCCCCTGACCCCGCCCCGCCCCTCATTACCGGAATGCGTTGCCGTGTGTGATGACGCCGCGGATTCGGCCGGCCAGGCCTCCGTCATTACCCGCGCCGTCCGCGCGTCCATGGCGCGTCCCCCGAGGGTCCCAAAAGGCTCTGCCGGCCGGCAGCTAGGCAGGCAGCCAGCCAGCCAGCCAGCCAGCCACTCAGCCAGCCAGGCGCCTCGAATGCACCTCGCGAACAACTAATCGGCAGGACCGTTACCGGGCCCGCGGCAATAGAAATGACGATTGAAGAATGCTGTCTCCGACTAGCTTCCCTTCCCCCTCGTCAGGGGCGGTCCTGTCGGTCCCGGCCTTGCGGTAGGCCGCACTAAAAAAAAAAAAAAAAAAAAGAGTTTCGATGGAATTGCCCATTTTTGAGAAGAGCATGATGCATGAGCATGAGCAGATTTTTTTTTTTTCGTTTTGGTGCGGCCTACCTCGCGGTGCGGCCCGCCGACTGGCGCCGATAAACGATGCTGCTCAGGACTACACGACGCGGCGCGACGCGGGGCTACGCGGGGCCCAGAGGGATGCTGCCTGCATGTAATGAAGTCATTTCTTTAATTTATTGGAATTGGAAACGCTGTGCCGCGCCGCGTATAGGACCGCCCCCCCGCTTTTAGTACAGGTATTAATTATTTCCCTTGTGCGCGTCGGCCCGCGGGGCCCCACGGCTAGGCAGCATCTCGGCTTGTTTTTGTTTTTATATTTTCTGTCGTGTTGCTTTTTTTTTTTGTGAGCAGTGTAAGGTAGCCTGAAGGGAGGGACGCAAGACGCGGGGCACCTCGAAAAGCCGACGGCCAGGCCAGACCGCGAGGCGCCTCGGAGGGGGAAGCCACCCACATGTCGATGTTAATTACGAGGAAGTCAAACATCACACACACAGACACGCGCGCAGGCGCGCACGCACGCACGCACGCACACTTGTCGCCGCGCTGTCCTTACTCCACAGCTCCGTGGAACGGCTCCCCGCTGTAAGGCCCACCTCTCGGCGCTGCAAGCGCTGCCCGCGTGGGTGACATGTGCTAGAGACAAATTGTAGCCGGGCTAATTGTCGGAGCTCTGCTCCCGCGACCCTGTGTGTGTGTGTGTGTGTGTGTGTGTGTGTGTGTGTGTGTGTGTGTGTGTGTGTGTGTGTGTGTGTCTGTGTCTGTGTCTGTCTGTCTGTCAGTCTGTGTAATATGTGCATGCGTTGGAGGGCAGTGCTCTCGGGCCGCAACAACGAATAGAAATAAGCGCACAGACTTGCACCGAGCCGCTGCGCTCGTTACAGGAACAAGTAGTAAAATAGTTTTCGTGATGCGTTTGTGCGCCGCCGCCACCGCCGTAGATAAGAATAAATTGAAGCGTAATGGATGGTGTTTTGTGTTGCTTTTCCCTTCGGGTTGTCCCTGTCGGTCCCTGTGTCTGCCGCGTCCATCTGGGCTTAAATGCACTCGCCTGCTTTGTGTCGGGGAGTGCCTCCCCCCCCCCCCACCTGACTCGCATTTCCATATTCTTGTTATCATACTCGGCCGGTCTGGGAAATGAATGGACGAGTGTGAGGCTCGCCAGGCTCAGAGTCTCGGCGTGGTGGTTCGGCTCCTCTCCTTGCCCTCGCGGCGCCGCGCCGCTGGTCTAGGCCGTGTCGCGGTACCGTACTGGGCGCGGCGCGGCGCTGGAAGGATGGGCACGTCCACGTCGCCGGCCGGCCGCGAGGGCCGCGACGCCATACCGGTCCAACTGGTCCAAAAGTAAGACGGCCTGCCTCCCGGCCGGGGCCCGGCTGGCTGCCCCGGCGGCCCGGCCCAAGGGGTTAGGGTTAGGGCCGCCCCACATGGGCCCCACATGGGGCACCGCGCGGCCCGTCTGGAGTTTCAAGGTGAGACCTGTGGGGGGGGGGGGGAGCCGGTCGGGTAGTGACGGTCTACCACACACGTACGTATGTATACGCACCTCTGCGATGCGGCCACACTCCTTGTTGTTTCACTTCGTCCTGTCTTTGTTTTTGTGTTGCGGCCGAAGCAGAGGCCGCCCCATGTCGTCTCCGGCCCGTTCGCCGCGTAGGAGTCCCAGATCCCTTATGACTCGAGGCCCCCAGTCCCGTGCCGCGGTCGGCATGGTTCGACGCTGGGCGTCCCAGCAGTAGCCAGCAGTAGCCAGCCGTAGCCAGCCGTAGCCAGCAGTAGCCAGCAGTAGCCAGCAGTAGCCAGCCGTAGCCAGCTGTAGCCAGCAGTAGCCAGCAGTAGCCAGCCGTAGCGAGCGGAAGGGACTGCCCCCCCGCTGGCCTGACCTTGACCGGGTGGCTGTGGCGAGGCCTGCGGGGCGGGCGGGGCAGGCAGGGCGACCGGCAAGGCGACGTCATAAACAAGACGCTGTATGTGTGATTCGCCTACTTTGCCGCCACAGGCTGCGCCGGGCTGCGCGCTGCAGTCCGGACATCCGGCAGCCGGGGGGGGGGGGGGGGGGGCTTGGTGGCGCCGCTTGTCGAACAGCGTGCGAATAGTGTAGTGTGTAGGCAGCGGGTAATCAAGTCGATGCACTGCGAATAGGCTGCACTTTGACATGCCGGGCTGGCTGGCTGGCCGGCCGGCTGCAGTGCGACAGGTACACGGCCGGGCAGCCTCGGCGGCCACACCTCTAGACGCGGCGCCGCGTGTCTCTGCCAGGACCCGCCGCACCACTGGCAGGACCCAATAAGGAACCCATTAGTGGGTCCGGGGCGTAATCGGCCTGTTTCTTGTGTGTAGTATTCGTTCGTTCGTTCGGCGTGGAGGCGGCTTTGGATGGCGCGACTGGCGACGCAAAACAGGCGGCGCGATTTTGGACTGGTGCCCGCGCGACGCGCGGCATAGTTACGGTGCCGGCCGCGGCGGTGACTTGCGGCACCGGTATGCCTCGCCACGCTCCGCGGCTCCGCCTCGCGCGACGGCGGGGCGTGCAGGACGCAGCCCGCGATGCCGTGGCGATGCCATGTTGAGGCTGTCGAGAAAGTGGTGGCGATTACCCGATGCGAGGGGGACGCAGCCGCGACAAAGCGAAGGCGAGGCAAGGGTGGCACGGACGGAATAAAAAGGGGGCGCGCAAGTGGGCTGCAGCACGGCGTGCATGCAGGGCGCTGATGACCGCGACCGGTCGGCCGTCCGGCCGTCAGGCCGTCGTCCCGGAGAGGAGAGGGCGTGGACTCATTATGAGCCGGCACTACTCACGATCGGCTGCAAACTGCGCCACGCCACGCCGCGCCGGGCCACGCTGCAGTCCAGTGTGGCTGTGGCTTCTCATTGTCGGTCGCCCCGCTGGGAAGAAAAAAAAAAGGAGAGAGACGGGCCGGAGGCGAACCCGCGGCGGCCTGGCACTGCGCGGCACTCGCGGTGCGGCAAAACGTGTACACCGAAAACGTGTCGCTGATTGGCGATCGCACGGCCTCGGCCAGGCCGGCCGGCCGGCAGGAAGGGAAAGTGGCTACTTAATGAAAAAGACGTACTTGGTGTTGGCCCGCAATTACGCGGCGTATGCCCGGCCGCCGCCCTACATCGACGGCGTCCTGGACGGCCCGGCCAGCGCGGCACGCTATCGGCGCTATCAGCTGATGGCCCGATTGTTTATGCTGATTGAGGAGGGGCAAGCGGAATGCCGACTCGATTGGCCTTTTGTACCGCCTTCGTCTTCGATTGGGCGATAGCGCGGCCGAAAATGCGTGTACGTGGGCCACGGTAGCGGGAAGGGCATCCTACTGCAGTTTCTGAGTCACTCTGCTGAACAGTCACTCTACTGAACAGACACTCTGCCCCTTCCCGAGAATGGAGAGCCACGCTGCTGGAGAGTCTAGCTAGACAGTGATTCCCACGCGGCCAGGGTGACATGGGGGTGCTTGCCGTTGACGCCGGTGACCCCTGGCGGCCCTGGCGGCCCCACGGCGCGCTGGTGCCGGCCGGCTCGCCCGATTTGCATCTTCCAGGAGGTCCTGGAGGCGTTACTAGGCCGGGCCGCTTATCTCTGATCGCGTCGCGCAGGGCCCCGCCGCCCCGGTGCTTTCCATAGAGGTCCCCAAAAAGGGCCTCGGCCCGGTGGGTCTCTGGGCGGCCCGCCACGTGTCTCCCCACGTGCCGCCCTGGACTCGCTGGACTCCCTGACGGGGCGAGGACGAGGCCGCTCCGGGCGCATCGTGCCGGACACTGATTCGGAACGAATTCCAGAAATGCTTGGGCCGAGCGCCGCACGCCGCGCCCCGGCCGGCACCGCCCCGCCCCTTCCCGCGCGTTCGGGTGAAAGGCCTGAAAGGCCTGAAAGGCTTGTGTCGCGTCGCCACTGATTTATACGGGCCGCTGTCTGCCACTTAAAATCGCAGGCCTTCTTTCGCACGGTTCGGTTCTGCCGCCTCGAGTCCCGATCCGGACTGGATCTATCACCCGCGAGAAAAGTTGGAATCGCACAGCGAAGGCGGCGCGGCCGACGCGGCGACAACACGGCCGCGGGCAGCGCGGCTGGAGCGGCTGGCTGCACAGTGGGTCAGAAGAACGTTAAGGCGGCCAAAATTCTTGACGCGTTTTGAGCTCCAGAGTCACTGAATGGGACTCGAATCGAACGTGTGACCCCAGCAATGGATTCCTCGTTTGGAGAACGGTCCATTGGTGGGGTCACACGTTCCATTTGAGTCCCATTTAGCGACCCTGGAGCTCAAAACGCGTTTAGAATTTTGGCCACCTCAACGGTCTTCTGACCCACTGTGGACTGGAGGCTCGCTGGACGGACTGGACGCAGCAGCCCCGGGCGGACAGCCCTGCTGCTGCTGCTGGCGACGGCTGCTGCTGTTACTCCCTTGTTCGGGACCATTTTTTTTTTTTTTTTTTTTATTTTTTTATGGATTTTTTAGGCTGTCTGGTCGGGAAGAAAGCCGTTGCGTCGACTCGCAGAGGCAGTGATCTATCAAAACTTTTTTTTCTTTTTTCGTTCGTGAACACTGCAAGAAAAAGTGTACATATTACAACAAAAGTACAACAAAAACTGTACTATAAAAGTACAACAGGGATTGTAGAAAGTACAACGAGAATTGTACAAACCACAACGAGGCCTGGACTGCACAGCACTCGTCATGCCGGTTCCATTGTACTTTGTACAACAATCGTACAACAATTGTTGTACTTTGAAAGTACAATAAATTCCTGATAAAAAATTTGCCAGTAATTTGTGTACTTTCGTTGTGGTCTTTTCTCGCAGTGAACTCCGCACACCAGACATGTGCTTTTTTTTTTTTTTTTTATCACGCCTTTTGACGCGTTGTGTGATGAGGGGCTTTGCTGATTGACTGTGACTGACCGTATTTTTTCCTCTCTCGTATGTTGCAGGACCAGTATGACAATTTGTCATTTCATACGCAAAAGGGGATAGACTTTCTCGAGAAGTATGGACAGTTCATCCGGGACAGATGCCAAATAGAGATGGAATATGCTGGAAAACTCAGGTAAGAACGAGGACAAACAGAGGCGTGCTTGGTTTGCTCAGCGATAGTGATAGCAGATGGCGAAACGCAAGCAAGCGTGCTGGCTGCGGGCTGCGGCTGGCTGAGGGGGCGGGGTTCTCGTTAGACGGCATAGTGTGCTTTTGCCCGAGTCATACCCCTATATCTCATCGACCGCTCTCGGCGAGAGAGGGACTTCATCACTCTCGCCTCGCTGTCCGCCCTGGCCGCCCCGCCCCCCACTCTGCGCCCCGGCCGCCGTTGGGTTGCCGTCGCGCGTCCAAGTCTCCGTCCGACGCCGGCCGACCGGGATGCTCCCCCAAATAAGGCACGCCAGCCTTGGTCTGGATGTCGTTGCCGGCGATGCAGCGACTGCACTGCGCTGCCGCACAGAGGGTCAGAAGACCATTGAGGCGGCCAAAATTCTTGACGCGTTTTGAGCTATAGAGTCGCTAAACGGGACTCGAATCGAACGTGTGACCCCACCAATGGATCCCTCATTCGGAGAGCAATCCATTGGTGGGGTCACACGTTCGATTAGAGTCCCATTTAGCGACTCTTGAGCTCAAAACGCGTCTAGAATTTCGACCGCCTCAACGGTTCTCTGACCCACTATGCGCCGGCGCGCCGAGCGGGTGGGCCGCGCGACCGCCGCCGTGCTGCGGTGTGCCCCTGGGTTGCCTACCCTCGGGTCCGCGGGCGCCCCGAGGCTGCCGAGGCCAGCCGCCGCGTGCCTTCGCGTGCGCCCGGTCGCGCGGAGGGCGCGCCCCACGGGAATACCGTCCGACTTGGCGTTGGCAGACGCGCCGCACGGAGTGAGAAGTGCGAGGCGTGCGGCACGCGCGCGCGCACGCCGCCTTCGTCCTGCGTTATCGCCGTGCTCGGGTATCGTTATCGCGCGGGTGGCCGATAGCGGCCGGCGACCTCGGCTTCGCGTACGCACGCAGACACTGGCTTCCATCTTCCACCGTGATGCGTTTGCAGTGTCGGAGGTGAGGGTGAGGGTCTTGTCCTCGTGGGCGGCGCCTTGCTTGCTTCCTGTCGGTGTGAGTGTGCGCGCGTCTCGCCCGGCGGCGTGGGAGCAGAGTCTCGCATCGGCCGGTTTGCATCGGTTTTTGGCCTCTTCGGCTCCGTACGCTCCCCAACCCGAACCGAACCGAAGCATCGGTTTGGCCTCAAACCGGTAGCTGGCTTCGACTCCCGGCACCGCGGAATTTTTTTTTTCGGGGGCTTTGATTTGCAATCGTCACCATATCGTTCGGGTGCCTCAATGTTGCAGGGTGTTATCATTGCAAGACCACAGACGGTCATTTACACCGACAAAAATGCCTGCTTCCACCGGGAATCGAAGATGGTCTAACTCAGTCTCAGTGCCGAAACCGGAGCGTGCTGTCTCTCTCGCACGACAGGAGCGTCCAACCCGGTGGCCCCGGCCGATGCGAGACTCTGCGTGGGAGTGGCCGTCTTCCCCCGCGCTGCCCTCCCCTGCTGCTGCCGGAGCCCGCCGCTCTCTTTCCTCGCCATTTGGTCCGGCCCCGTTCGCTCGGCGTCGATTCGAGCTCGGGCCTGGTGGGTTGTGGCGCCCTTATCTTCCTCGGGTACCTCGGGGAGTAGAGGCCGGCACAGTGGGCGAGGCGGGGCGTCGCCAGGACGGGCGTCGCTGAGGCGTCACGACGCCGACGACGCACAGTGGGTCGGAAGACCGGCACAGGCGGCCAAAACTCAAGACGCTCCCAGAGTCGCTAAATGGGACTTGAACCGAATGTGCGACCCAACAATGGATTCCTCGTTCGGAGAGCAATCCATTGGTCGGGTCGCGCGCTCGGTTCGAGTCCTGTCCAGCGCCTCGGAAGCTCAAAACGCGTCTCGAGTTTTGGCCGCCTGTGCCGGTCTTCCGGCCCACTGTGCGACGCCTTGATGGCGCTGCCTGGCGCGGGTGAGCGACCTGCCCGACGCTGGTCACGCCGCGGCGCCGCGGTCAGCACGGTAGCCTGGCGGCAACGGCACGGCGATAGTCACGGCCCCACTTGCCGTGCGTCACGCCCCGGTCACGCCGTGGTCACGCCCGTGACGCCGTCCGCAGGGCGCGGCAGGCAGCGCGGCAGGCGGGCGCGGCGCGTCGACCTTGCCGTCTTGATTTGTCGCCGCGCCCTCTCTGTCGCGCCGGGGAGCGTGTTCCAGCGGCTGTGCTTCCAGTGCCGCCCCGGGTCTGGTAGAACGGGAGCCGTTCGGGAAATGGAGTTCATTGGCGGGTGGGCCGATTCATCTCTGTGTTGTCGCTGTCGCCCTGCGCCCTCGCTGGCTCGGACAAAAATAAATAAATAAAATAATGTGACATAAAAATTGGAAACAGGAAACAACGCGACACGTGTTGCGTTTCTCCGCGAGCTGAAGTGTCGGCGGCGATGTCGTTAAAAACCGAAACGCCGCGGCGTCGTCGTCGCCGTCGGGTCGCTTTCCAACTACGCGACGGAATAAATGAGTTGTAAAAACGACGAGCGGTCCTGGGATTTGCGTCGCGGCGTTGTGTGCCCCGTCGTCGTGTGGGCCTCGTTGGGGCGGCGGTGGGAAAAGAGAGGGGGAGGGAGGGGGGGCTTTGTTGTCGCTCTGCTACGCGCCGCGCGCGCTGCTCTGGGCAGCCGTCCAACGCGGCGCGGCCGCGACACGGCCGACATGGGGGGGAAGGGTTGTGCCCCCGACCCGACCCACGCGGCCCACGCCCCGCCGTCCCGTCTCGCGGAAGGTAAACCCCGCCGCACCCCGCCTTGTGTGGCCGGGGGAGGGGGAAGGGGGGGGGAAGCGCGGAGCAAGGACAAATACTCTCCGTTTCTCAATACTGGTCTGCGCGGGGCACACGCCCGGACGGCCCGGCGTAGCCTGGCGTCGTGGGCCGCGGCGACGGCAACCTCCGCAGCCCGCCACTACTGCCGAATTAATTCGGCGGCTCCTGGTCGGTGGCACCGCGACGCCAAAGCGGGGGAGGGGGGAGGGGGGAGCCTCGAGGGGACGCGAAACGCGAAGGCTGCGCGCTGCTGCCCGGCCGCGTGCACGGAAAAAAATCATTTGTCGTGGTGATCAGCTTTGTTCGATCGGCTGAATTCGATAGTAGCATAATCGAAAAGTCGATACCTTCAACCAAAAGCTGGTTGCTGTTGCTACGACCGGCCACTTGTAAGAGGAAAACTCAGCTAGGGTTTGTTATCCTCTTACAAGTGGTCGGTCGTAGCAATCGGCTTTTGGTTGTAGGTGTCGACTTTTCGATTGTAGCTAGCGAATTCAGCCTATCGAACAAAGTGGATCACCACAACAAATGATTTTTTTCCGTGTGCTCGCTGCGTCTGTTCTGCCCGCCGGCCTGTCGCGGGGTGAAATTGGCCCCGCTCGCTCCTTTTCCGGTGACAACCTCGTCCTTTGGCCTTTGGGGGGGGGGGGGGGGCCCGCGACTTGAGTCCTGCAGCCGCGGCAGCCTCGGCCGCGCAAAGGGCAGCGGGGTGCCGACAACAGGTGCGAGGCGGCGGCGGTACACGCACCCGAGCCACGCGTGGTTCCGCGGCCGCCGTGCCCATCGGCCATCGGTCATCGGCCCGCGGTGCGCAGGTGATGGACTTACGCCCAGGGCATGTGCACTGTGCGCTCCGCGCAACAGATGTCTCTAAGTGGCCGATGGACGCCCCTCTGTCTGTCCCACTCGGCGTGCCGCGTGCCCGCCTCGCCATGATTGATCGCGACCGTGTTGTTGCACTGCTGCACAAGTGAGACGCCATGCCGAGTGCGTCGCTCGTTGGCCGTTTCGTAAGGTGCAAGAGAGACGGGGAACCGCTCGGCAGGGCGGCGGCACCGGTCGGCCGGGACGGTCGGCGGGACGCGGAGGTACGCGGAGCTACGCGGAGCCAAGTGGAAGTCGGCCGTGCCGCCGCGTCCCTTGCGAGCGGCGTGCGTTGCCGTCCCCTACAAGGAGCGCGTGGCCGTGCCGCATGCTATGACTAGCTGGCCGCGCCCGCCCCCAGACCGGGGCCCCGTCGTCGTCGTCCCGGACGAGGCGCGGGGATGGCGGCGACGGCCCTGTCCGGGGTGTGCGCCGCGCGTCCGAGTCTCGGTAAAGGGGCACACAGTGGAATGGAAAGAGCGGGGAAAAAACGACGACAATCAAACAAGGCAGTGAGTCCCCTGCGTAAAATCGTCAAGGTCCAAGTGTGCTTTCGAAATAGAGTTGTCGTTTGTTCTTTTTTTTTCGGGGTCTGGAAGGGGTCTTGGTGTTTTCGCCTCTCATTTTTTTCCGCTCTCCTGCGGGCCTGGGCCGGGCCCGGCCGCTCGTGACCTTCCCTTCCCGCCCTGCTGTGTGCCTGTGTGCGCGCGTGTGAGCGGGCGGGGACTGCGTGGAGCGCTGCAACACGCCCACGTACTTGTGCCCGTCCGTGCGGCGTCGCTTTGACGCAAGACGGGGTCGGGTTGGGTCGGCGCCGGCGACGATGGTGTTGGGGCCGCGCGCCCCGTTCACCTCCCTGACAGTGTGATGCACCTGTCCGCCCCCGCCCCCGCCCCGCCGGCCCGCGCGGCGCCACCTTATCACAGCCGCTTAAGCGCGGCTGTGTGCTGACCCGCCAGCCATAGCGCACCTTCCGCCGGACAGAATGCCTTATCCCGCACCGCATCGGGATGTACGCACGGCGACATTTTGAACGGAGGGCCCTGGCTTCAAATCTGTTCAAATTCCAGCGCAACTGTCGCAGCGCAACTATCGCAGCGCAAGACGCACTCGCCGCCACGCTCGGCTAGGCGACGGTTAAACCCATGACGTGACCCGAAGAGGCGCCTGGCACTGGCCCAATGGGCTGCGTCCGGACGACCCACCCAAGACTCTGATTTTAAACTCGTTTTCTTCTTTGTTGCAGGAGGCTTGTCAAGAACCACCAGCCCAAGAAGAAGGAGGAGGAAGACTATCAGTGGGTGTCTTATTTTTGGAAAGAGGCACCTATTGAGTGTCGTTTTGTTGTGTTAGTGCTGATGATTGTTTTAACCTTGTGCTTTCAGGTACAGCCCATGCAGAGCATTCAAACTTGTAATGCATGAGGTCAATGATTTAGCAGGACAGCATGAGGTTATCGCAGAAAATTTGCAGACTCACATCATTCGCGAAGTTAATATTCTTGTCAAGGATTTTAAAGAAGACAGGAAAAAGGTACTTCTTTTTATATATATTTCCAATGTTTGCTTTTGTTAAACTTTTCCTATAGCTCTGGAATTAATTATTATTTCTTCCCTCTCAGCATTTACAAGACGGAGCTAGAATGATGTCAAGCCTGAGCAATCAGATAGCAACTCTTGAAAGAGCTCGTAAAAATTATGAGAAGGCATTCAAAGAAGCTGAGCGAGCCCTAGACAATTATCAGAGAGCTGATGCAGACCTTGCTCTATCACGAATGGATGTTGAAAAGCAAAGAACTAACATGACAATCAAATCACAACAGTGTGAAGATGCTAAAAATGAGTATGCCAATCAACTACAAAAAACTAATGACCTTCAGGTAAGTTGCTATCCTCCTTTTGTTGGGCTTGCTTTGATGCTAATGCATTACTAACATTTGATTAAATGTAACCTTTCTTTAATCCAGGCTCAGCACTATCAGCATCTCATGCCAGATATTTTCCAACACTTGCAAGAGCTAGATGAGAAACGAATCAAAAACATAAAGAATTTTATGACACAATCTGTAGACATTGAAAGGAGTGTTTTTCCAATTATAAACCAATGCTTAGATGGAATTATCAGAGCAGCAGATCAAATAAATGAAAAAGAGGTAAGCATCTATCTTGTGTATTGTAATTTTTTCTTTTTTTTTACTTTTCCTTACATGACTTTCTGTACTTTTAATATGTTATAGGACACTCAAATGGTGATAGAACGATATAAGTCCGGCTTTGTTCCTCCTGGTGATTTCCAATTTGAAGATCTCAGTGCTCTGAAGAGTGGTGATGCTCAGCCAATGATTATAAATAATGCCATCACATCCATCAGACCAGAGGCCATAACAGTCAGAGGAACCATGTCTGCTAATAAACTAAAGAAGAGAGTAGGAATTTTTAACATTTTCAGCTCTAACAAGGTATGTACCTTTCACATTTTATTATTAATTTGCAACAAAAGTTTGCAGTGCAAATTTCTAAGTACATCTTCTATGTGTGCATCAAGAAATTTTTGCAGTTCTGTCATAAAGTTAAATTAAAGCTTCTTGGTCATTTAATGACAATACTGGAATGTGCATCTCTCCCAAATTTTCTTTTGCTTTTGCTCCCTTTTGTGGGTATGTCTGGTTAATCTTTTCTGTCCAACTTTATTCTGATTCCTCAGAGCTACCTATTTTAAATTAAAGGTATTAAAAAAACAAAACACAAAGGTTTTTTTTTTTAATTTTGTGTTTGTAATAAGTTGTTCAGATCTGAAATAAAAGTCTTTGTGAACTTACCATTTTTTGTCGAACAATACTGTGCATGTGTTTGTGTAAAATTATTTGGTTGGTGTAATACTTGTCTGCACAAGTAATCATTGATGAGTACTGAAGTTTTCTATCTTACAAGTCCTGGCTCTTTAGGTATGCAAGAAAGAATTAAGGTGTGTATGTAATTTAACATACAATCAGTTGTATCAGACTAAGACCAGGCTCTACTATTTGGTTTTGAGTGGTTGCACTTCAAAATTTGAAAATAGTTGGCAGTTCTATTTTAGTTAAAATTTTAAGCCCTAGTGTTTTACTAGTCAGTTGTGTGGTTTGAATGTAGTTACAGTTTTAAAAATTGGTTGGTTTCATTTATTTAACTTATCCTTGAAAAATATCACAAATGTTCTACTATGGTTTACAAGCTCGGAAACATCCCTCTGTTATTTCTTGAAGGTCGTTTTAATTAACTAATAATCCAAAGTACTCCATTCAAATTTGACCAAAACATCAATTTTCTCTTACTGTTTCATCAGTTTTAATACTGACTGCTTGACTTTAACTTTGGTTTGGTCTGCCTTAATTATCTTTCCTCGCTGACTGAATCTTGGTCTTATCCCTGTCTGAATTTCATTGCAACTTGGTGCTGGTGGTGTCTGGCCTTCTCTGCTGCTAATTTTTGTAAGTATGAATGTGCCAGACACATTTAAAGAACATACTGTGGCCATCGAGTCTCAGAAACTGCTTGTGTACTGACCTTATTCTGAATCCCATTTTTGCTGCTTTTTTTGGTGTCTCTTCAATCGCATGTGCATGGCTCTATTCTTATTGATTGTTCTGTCATTGATGATTCCTATAATAGCACTTCTTATCCCACTGATCTAGAGATTTTCTCTCTGTCTCCTTTGGTTCCTCATAAAATATTTTAACACTTGTTTTGCTAATTTCATTTTCGAGTAGTCAATATTTTTAAAAGATGAAGAGCTTTTTAGATATAAGTGTATGTCTAATTTTTAAAATCTTCATCTAATGTACAAGAATAGCTTTAAGCTTATATTCCTCTCAGCTCGGAAGAAAACTAACATGCTTTTCTGAAAGAAATAAGAAAAGGTGCCCTATATCCCCTTATTCTTTGCAATTAACTGATGGTTTTTTTCTTAAATTGTAGAACAACCTATCTCCTTATGGTGAAAACAAGGAGGACTACAGCGACCTACCTCCCAACCAAAGGAAGAAGAAATTGCAGCAACGTTTGGAGGAAATTTCTGCTAAAATTCAACAAGAGACTGCTGCCAGGTATGCAAGATAAGATATTCATCAAACGCTTTTTTCAAGTATATTTTGCACTGTGTCTTTTGTCCTCATTTGGAACATATTTCTTTGTTTACAGGGATGGTTTAATGAAAATGAAAGGAGTTTATGAACAAAATCCAGCATTGGGTGATCCTATGTCAATAGAGGGTCAGCTAAATGAAAGTGGCCATAAGCTAGACAAACTCAGACAGGAGCAACACAAGTTCCAAATGTATCTTGAGGAAGCTCAGGACAATGGTGCTTCAATCATGAATGTGTCCCCCTCAGTCCCTGGGCGACGGCTCAAGTCACAACCTCCTCGTTTGATCAATGGGGGCGGGCAGCGAAATCACAGGTAAATGCTATTTCACTTTCTTTGATGTTTCTTATGTTGCATTTTTGCTCTTAGTGATCAACATGCTTTGATTTCTTTTGATCAGACATAGTGGAGGTTCGGGTGGGGAAGAAGAATCACTCAGCCGCTCAGCATCAGACTCAAGTGTTTCAAACCCCACAACAAACAACAAGCAATCGGCTCCTGGAACCCCTCTTCCATCCCACAAGTAAGTCACTTTCCATCAAGTCTTAAAATTTTCCCAATATCTAGTCATATTTTTGTGTCTAACGACACTGGTGTGTAACATGTAGCTCTTCACACAGCCCCGAGTCAGGACTGGGCACATCACATACTTCCTTGCCAGACTCAGATGAACCGGAGCCTACAGACATTGATGGCAATGCTCAACCTGAGTATTATGATGCCGACCAGCTCCCTGCATTAGGAATGTGCAGAGCACTTTATCCATTTGAAGGTGAGCTGTGTTGTATTTGAATAAAAATAACAACATTCTAGTGTATTGGAGCCCTAACTTATCTTTTATCTTGTTTCTTTCTCTAGCCACCAGTGAGGGTTCGATTCCAATGTATGATGGTGAAGAACTCCACATCATTGAGTTGGACCAAGGAGATGGGTGGACACGAGTTCGAAGACAAGGAGACACCGAGGAAGGCTTTGTCCCAACATCTTACATAGAATGTACACTGTTCAATAACTCCTAGGGCGCCTCGCGGGCAGAGGGCGTTAATCGTCCATCTGCCCGTAGCACACTGGCCCACCATTTGAACAAGGTCAAGTGGTTTCTCAATATGTAAGGGAGACAGAGACAGTGTGGTGGCTATCATCTGCTCAAACTTTCACCCTCTACTGGTACTAAGTGTCTAGCACAGCAAGCGGGTGCTTTTAACATAACTGTTGTGCGTTAGCTTATGTGCATGCATGAGCAGTGAAGATTTTTGTAAAATCTGTTTGTTTACATAACTTGTCATTAAAATAGATCGATCTGGCGATCACTCTAGTCGGCAAGTAGCATACTTGGGTTGTGTGGACATATGTTGTGTCTAGTTACATACCTTTAAGCTACACATTTTAGATTGTGTAATTCTTAAAGCACCCCATAAAATTTTTTCATTTTACAAATCGACATTAAAATAAAGAGTGACAATTAAGTATCAGGACAATTGTTGCCTTGATTATTGCTTTCATTCTAGATTTGTTAGCAAAATCGAGCTCAATAAGCCTTTTTATTTTTGTTGCAACTGCTGTCATATCTTTTTTAGATCTAAGAAAACTGTGAAACTGTTGTGAGGTGGTGAGCAAGAGTCAGTACAAGCATCACTCATGAAGACTGTTAATTATGGAGGTATTGTTCAAGTTCCAAGTTGTGCTGCACTTTTTTACAGATATAATTATTTTTGTATTACAAGGTGTGTGGTGTAGTTTGAGTATAAGTGAAGAAGTCTCATGACACAAGGGAATTATATTTTAATAATGTGACAGGTTCCACCAAAACAATGTTTATACTCCTCCCTCCCCGAACAAATAGGTTACTGCATTATTTGTTTCAATATTTTATGATACTGGTTTATGTATTGATATGATGCACTCTAGGCAGTTTTAGGTTGAAATGGTTTTCTCTATCATGCACTGTTCTGCAGTGATTTAATGTATTTTTGTTGTAGAAAATTCTTTGCAAGGAGCCTTTTTTGGGTCTCAAAATTGTACTCCTCTGAAACGTGTTGCCAATCAATGCATTTAAAAATCATTTAACTAGAAAGTTATCTGCACAATGGTCAATTGCAGCAAGGCTTAGAAAGTGCCACAAAATATTGCTGACATGAAAGTGATGTGAAGTGGTCTTGTGTCTTGCATTTCTTCCTTGTAAATGTTCTGCAAGCACACACCTCGAGGGACATGTCAGCTAAGTATGTGTCATATTAGCCATCTTGTTGCTTGTTTGCCCTCTTTACTTTCTTCTCTCCTATTGTATGGTCTTAATGTCTTGGAGATCTTTTATTTCAATCCATTCGCATTTTACAATGCTTCGTTTAGTGAAACCTTGCTATTGTAGACTGGGCAATGACCTTCCAGCTGACATTTGGAGGCCTTTTTGTAGTGTGCTGCAACTTTTAGGTAATATTTAATATGTTAGGAAAATCTAATAAGTAAATGCTCTAGAATGACTGATGTTAGCTATGGTATGACAGTGTGGTTCAGGTTGATATGTTGTGTTCCTGTAAATAATAATAGTCTGTTGTCTGTAAATATTTTCTGTAAATAGTTCTAATTACATGTCACTTTTCTGTCTATTTTAAAATTGTGACTCTTGATGTACATAAAAGTAATAGAATTCAGTTGGTATTCTTTAAAAGTGAGAAAGTTCTTGTTATTTTATCTTGTACTGTTTAATTTTATTTCAAGATTGATTTTTGTCTATTTTATGTTAGATATTTCTTTCACATGTACAGATTCAATTTATTTACTTTTCTGTGAATTTTTATTTAATAAATAAAGTGTAAAACCATGTGTATTTGTCAATATTAATATTTGAATTAATCCATTTCTTCTGCTGCTTGTGTGCAGATGTTATCTTATTTTTGACCCGCTTTTGTTGGTGGAGGAACCGCATCCTCGCTTAGTGGGCCTTAGTTGAGTCGCTACTATTATTAACTGGCAGCAACTTAACTCATAAGTATACATGCATTCCTTACCTACTCTCATTATGACTCTGTTAATTGCTTTCTTTCTTCATTTTTAAAATTCTAAGGTACTTGTTTTGTTTAACTTGATACCTAATTAACGTAGAACAAAAGCCGTATCCATGACATTGATTCTTTCTTTTCCCTAATGGACGTTGTCCAGGTTTCTTGTTTAAATTAAGGATGCGATTTACTCAAATGTTATTTTCCTTGTTTGACAAATTCTTTTGCATGGACCTGCTCATTGTGTGAGAAGTTCTATCAACTCCAAGGTTTTCAGTGAGCTCATGTGCTAATGTATTGAAGTTTTTGGTGATAACAATCTTGTCCAATGCTTGACGTGGTTCATATATGTAGTAGGATCAATTTACCAAATCTTCTCTTTTACTTTTATCCGTCCCATGTATATTGAAGTTAAGCTTTAGTTTTTAATTCAAGTTTGCTGATCCAAAATTTTTGTTTTATGCTTTTTGGTCCTTTAAGTCTGTACAGTGCTTAAGTATTTCGATTGTTGAGTTCTTGTGTGAATAAAAAGTTTGTATAGTTTTTGGTGTAACCATCTGCCATGTTCTGAAAATTTGATTCAAAACATCATACAATTTTTTGCGAGGAGAGTTGATTATTATGTGATAAATTGTGTGAGTGATGCCTGAGAGTATCTATAGTATTAAACTTTCACAATGAATATATGAGTGTGTCCTTAATTTTCTACCACCAAATGCCACCATTTCACTCCATCAGGCGACTTTTCGATAAGCTTGGGGAGAGCTCGGGGTTGAGGGGTAGCGCCAAGGCGCCGTGGTTTAGCCTTGGAGAGCCCCTACAACTCCATCAAAGTCGCCCATATGTTTTTTGCCACACAAGATAGACCCGTAATTTAAGCACCCGATTGTACGCAACGCGGCTAGCTAGCTTCCCTATGAGCTGATTTTCCAAAACTGCGCCTACCGTCTTTCTGCACCCGGTAGCGCCCCAAGCATGAATGAAAGTTAGGCTGAAACAGGCCCTGGATAATTCTTATCTGGGTAATCTTGGTTCATTGCCAACGATTTAGTACAAATTACTTGGCCAAATAAATGCAACTTCAAAAAATGGGGGCAATGCAGTCACGGCCTGCTGGATTCTAGCCTCTTGTTCGTGCCTGTGCTTTACTGTAGACTTTCAGTTTTGTGTTCGTTCTAGGAAAGATCTTGAAAATTAGGAAATAATGCCATTATTTATCCGGAAAATAAGTGCTTGCACTTAAATTAAACGATGCTCAGATAACATTTTTTTCGGAACCATTGTATTTTTGGTGTCGTCAAGTTGGTACTGGGCTATCACGGCGACGGCGTCCGTCAGCGAGCAGCAGCGGTGTTGTTTTTATTTGGGCATAGTGGACAGCTTCGCCGATACAGTGACTAATTCACATTTATCGAATGAATTTACGTAACAGAAAAGTTGGATGAACGAAATTTTATTTCCCCTCCAAACATGTGAGAAGTGGGAGAAAACATTTGAATGGTTTTTAATCTAGTGGGGAAAGCTCCAAGAGCTAAAGTAAGTAGCCGACCTTTAAGCGTACTCTCGATGCTTCCTATTCACGGTACGGGTAGCCTCAATTCCCGACCTTTCTGTAGATATACAAGCCCACAAAGGCAGCATTCTTTGTCTCACATAGCATTTCATACTTCCTAGTTTCCATTTGATCGCTCAGATGGGAACTGCAATTTGGGACTCTGTGCTCAATTTTAAGCCGCTTGTCCGACGCCGGGGCTGCGTTCTTGTGGCCTAACCCGGGTCGTTG
>CM060087.1:22151406-22209261 GCA_030522485.1 Stenchaetothrips biformis
TCACAATGAATATATGAGTGTGTCCTTAATTTTCTACCACCAAATGCCACCATTTCACTCCATCAGGCGACAATCGATAAGCTGTGGGGAGAGCTCGGGGTTGAGGGGTAGCGCCCAAGGCGCCGTGGTTAGAGCCTTGGAGAGCCCCTACAACTCCATCAATGTCGCCCATATGTTTTTTGCCACACAAGATAGACCCGTAATTTAAGCACCCTATTGTACGCAACGCTGCTAGCTAGCTTCCCTATGCATGAATTTCCAAAACAGCGCCTACCGTCTTTCTTGCACCCGGTAGCGTCCCCAAGCATGAATGAAAAGTTAGGGCTGAATACAGGCCCTGGATAATTCTTATCTGGGTAATCTTGGTTCATTATGCCAACGATTTAGTACAAAATTACTTGGCCAAAATAAATGCAACTACCTAACCTTCAAAAAAATGGGGGCAATGCAGTCACGGGCCCCCTGCCTGGATTCTAGCCTCTTGTTCGTTTGCCTCCTGTGCTTTAACTGTAGACTTTCAGTTTTGTGTTTCGTTCTAGGAAAGAATCTTGAAAATTAGGAAATAATACCATTAATTATCCGGATAAATAAGTGGCTTGCTCACTTTAAATTAAACGAAGCTCAGAGTAACAATTTTATTTCGGAACCCATTGCCATTGAATTTTTGGTGTCGTCAAGTTGGTTACTGGGCTATCACGCACGGCGACGGGCGTCCGTCAGCGAGCAGCAGCGGTGTTGTTTTTATTTGGGCCATGAGTTGGACAGCTTGCGCCGAAACAGTGACTAATTCACCATTTATCGAATGAATTTAACGTAAGCAGAAAAGTTGGTGAAGCGAAATTTTAATTTACCCCCTCCAACATGTGAGAAGTTGGGAGGAGAAGAGGAAAACATTTGAATGTGTTTTAATCTAGTGGGAAAGTCTCCAAGAGCTAAAGTAAGTAGCCGAACTTTAAGCGTCTCTCGATGCTTCCTATTCACGGTCGGGTAGCCTCATTCCCGACCTTTCTGTAGATATACAAGCCCACAAAGGCAGCATTCTTTGTCTCACATAGCTTCATACTTCCTAGTTCCATTTGATCGCTCAGATGGGACTGCAATTTTGACTCTGTGCTCAATTTTAAGCCGTGTCCGAGCCGGGCTGCTTCTTGTGGCCTAACCCGGGTCGTTGAAAGGGTAGTGGGGAGCATAATTTTACATGGCCTCTAGTAATTTCTTGTGCGGGAAATCTTGCAATCTCGCGTATTTTATCCGCAATTTGATTTACTATTTCGTTGATATCAGTGTTCTCGATCAGTTCACAATATTTTTCTGTCTGCTAGGGCCTTTTGAGGTTATCTTTATTAGAAACTGCTGGGGCGTTGCTAACCTCTCTCATAACACATAATGTACTGAGTAATATTCTAAATTTTTCGTCTATGCTGTTGACCTAAGTGGTTCTTTTATTCTGTAAATTCAATTTCTTTGTAAAATTTTTGCTTGAAAATCTTGTGTATTTTCCTCTGACTAATGCTACTTGTTAAAATTGTGCATCTGTGGAATCACAATACAACGTTATGAAATTCCTTACTCTATTCAATTTTTTTTCTTCTTAATTGTCTCATTCTTACTTTGTGCAGATAAGTGAAGGGCAAGATGGCAAGCCCTTCGCCGCAATCCTCCCCCATGCCCCCGCCACAGACTCCATCTCCGATGGGGCCACCACAACAGTCACCATCCCCTATGCCATCGCCTTCAGGGATGGTACCACCATCACATTCTCCTTCACCTATGGGGCCACCATCTCACCACCACCCACACAGCCCTGGCCCCACTGGTTATCCACCTCACCCAGGGCACCCAGGACAGCATTCTGGGCCTGGGCACCCTGGGGCACCTGGTCACCCTGGACAGCACCAAGGACCTCCTTCGCATCATGTTCATCATGGACATCCTTCGCAAGGACCCCCTGGCCACCCCGGCCACCCCAGCCATCAAGGACATCCTGGTGAGAATCTATTATCAATTTTTATTGCCTTGTGCCATTTGTGGAAACACCTTCTTGTTCTCAGTTTTACAATTAAATGTATTTTTAAATAATTGTTAAACAGGACACCCTGGCCACCACAACCCACATTCAGCGCCAAGTCACCCTAGCCAAAGTCATCCCTCTCAGGCAGGACATCCTGGCCCTGGTCACCCTGGCCATCCTGGCCACCCCGGCCACCCTGGCCACCCACATCCAGGACAGGCGCACCCAAGTCAAGGGCACCCCAGCCAAGGCCATCCTGGTCCAGGACATCCAGGGCAAGGACATCCGGGTCAAGGACATCCGGGGCAAGGGCATCCGGGGCAAGGGCATCCGGGGCAAGGCCACCCAGGACAAGGGCATCCAGGACCTAGCCACCCCAGCCAGGGGCATCCCGGCAGCCACTCGGCACCCACACATGCCGGTCACCCCGGACCAGGACATCCAGGTTCCGGTCATCCATCATCCGGTCACCCAGCTTCCGGACACCCTGGATCTAACCACCCAGGAGCTGGCCACCCCTCACCGGGCCAACCTGGTCCTGGGCACCCAGGTTCTGGTCATCCTGGACCCGGACACCCCGGCGCATCGCATCCTGGATCAAGTCATCCTGGTTCTGGCCACCCTGGTCCTGGACATGCAGGAGGCCCCGGGCACCCGTCATCGGGGCATCCAGGCGGACCTGGACACAATCCTCCCGGACACCCTGGATCAGGACATCCCGGATCTGGCGGCCACCCTCTTCATCCTGGTCAGGGACATCCTGGGCAAGCCCACCCAAGCCAGGGTCATCCTGGACAGAGTCCTTCCCACCCTAGCCACCCAAGTCACATGGGGCAGGGCCACCCAGGGCAGCACCCCAGCCAGCACCCCGGCCAGCATCCTGGTCAGCACCCTGGCCAACACCCCGGCCAACACCCCGGCCAACACCCCGGCCAACATCCTGGCCAACACCCTGGCCAGCATCCTGGTCAACACCCAGGACATCCTATTAGCCATCAGAGTCATCCTGGCTCTGGCCATCAACCCCCATCCCACCCAGCCCCAAGCCATACTCCTTCAGGTGCGGCATGGTGCCTACCTTGTGTTATTGACATTATTTTAATAATAAAAGGACAAGAAAGCACTAACATTTTTTTCAGCTCTTCACTTGTTTCCTCTTATTTAAATTTTGCTTTATCTTGTCACTTTGCTACACAAGTTAGAAGCAGCTTGAAGTTAGACCTATTTTTCATCAAAACAAATTAGTGATTGTTAACTACATGTATCCCCATCTTTGCATCATTTTGCAGGTCATCCTCCATCTTCGCCACACAGTGCTGGCCCTCCAGGACCTCATACACCTGGCCACTCTGCACCTCCACCGCATTCGGCTCAAAGTCCTGGACAACCTTCAGGACACCCAGGCCACGGTCCACCTCCAGGAATGCACATGAATGGGCCTTCAGGCAACATTGGACTCAGCCAAGGATTCCAACATGGCATGGCGAATCCTGGTCCTCCTCAGGTAGGTTCGAGTTGTTGTACATTGTTGCATGGATGAGTTAGTGGGTGGAGTAAATGGCAGATACTGTGGGCACAGGCTTTACTGATGGCATTAATTCAACTGCTGACATTGATTTCGTCTTAGTGTGCTGCTTCTATGTGTTTGGCAACCAGAAAGCTGTAGTATTTTTTTTCCATGTTTGATTCAATTCATGATGTCAGTTTGAAACGTCAGGTTGGAAATATAACAAGTTCGTTTAAAAATACTCAAGTTTATTATAAATGCTACGTAAAAAGTGCAGTCTTCTATTTAAAAGTTAACACAAATCTTATGCCATACATGAGATGGTGTTATATTACATCTATAATTAAAATCTTATATCTATTAGTTTGTACAGACCTCACAGAGGTAAATAATCAGATAAAAACCTACTTAATATCACAGAGTTGAAAGGATTAGCTGGCAACAGCTTTCATTTCACCATCTGCCCGCTTGATGAGAGATGACAGGGATTCAGCAATTTGCGGTGTGCCTGCAGCTAGAATTCGGTGTGCCATCATGTCGAACTTGTCTCCACTGGTGTCTACCACAACACCGCCAGCCTCAGTGATGATGAGAGAGCCTGCAGCGACATCCCAGCTGTGGAGGTGGTCTACTTGGTAGGCTTCAAAGCTGCCTAATGCCACGTAGCAGAGGGACAGAGCGCAGGAGCCAGTCACACGGATGCTGTGGGTGGAACAAAGTGTTAGTCCCGGCAATAAGAGAGGAAACAATTTCAATCGGTGGAAACATGTACGGTATTGAATTGAACTTACCCAGTGGCAGTGGAGATGATGCTCTTAGCCCTATTCATAATCTTGTCATGAAGCTTAGGGTCTCGGGCTAGTGAAAGCTCAAGGGCGACCACAGCTCTGCTGATGTCTGCAAAACCACAGTGCAGTAAGTTAGAGTTTGTCTAGGGAAAAAGAAAACAAAACCTGTTGCGTCAAAAGGGGGACATTGACTTACCGGTTTCTTTTGAAGCGTAAATCCTGTCGCCATTGAGGTAGGCGCCTTGGCCCTTCCTTGCGGTGAACATATGGTCGTAGACTGGGTTGTACACAATGGCGAGGACCACTTCCTTGTTGATGGCCAGGGCGATGGAGATGCACGTCAGGGGGAAGCCGTGCACGAAGTTGGTGGTTCCATCGATGGGGTCGATGACCCAGGTGGGCTCCTCGGTCAGGACGGGCTCCTCGTTGCTGCCGCTCACCGTCTCCTCGCCGATGAACTTGTGGGCGGGGAAGGCCTTGGCCAGGCCGGAGATGAGGAACTTCTCGGACGCCTGGTCGTACTCGGTCACGAAGTCCCAGGAGACGGCCTTGGCCACCACGTTCTTGGAGGTCAGGAAGCCCTCCTTGACGATCTACAACAGCAAGCACCGGGCGATGTCACGCACAGGTCGAATGGGGCGAGAGCGTCAACAACGCGGACGGCTCTAGTGCGGCCGACTCGAACACGGGGGGGTTCTAAGTCAAGAGTGCTGCTTACCTTGCCGGCTTCCTTAGCGAGGCCGAGGGCGGTGTTGAAGTACAAGTCCAAATCGTGTCCAGGCATGTTGGCGGAGTTGACTGACGTGAAGGTGCTCGTCGAGGAGAGTGACTGGCGTCGGGCTGACGGTGCTGTGCGGTGAGAGACGCGTCTCGGACGGCAGGCTCAGGCACACTGTGACGCTCGGGTCGCTGCGCTCTGCTTTTATGCTAGCCGGGGGTAAACAGACGGGCCGGGGTGGGGGAGCCGCATGGCCGGCCGAGCGAGCTCTCTGATTGGCCCTCGGCGACAACACCGAACCCACCGAACACCGCGATTAAATCCGCCATCGGGCCGAAGTTTGGCAATGTTATGATTCTAAGCCCTTATAGTTTTCAACATTCAGTGGCGAAAATGTTTTGAACTCGTTTTTAGTTTGCCTTGAAGGATGTGAGAGGGCGACTCTGGGTTCGACAGTGTTTGATTTCTCCGCAGTGGAGGTGCGTAGTTTTGTTTGGATCTGCCGGGATCTGCGTTCGACTATGTCTCTGAAGTTTTATTGTTCCTTTGCTTCAACTTGAGTTCGAAATTCCATGTGCCATCTGTGGTTTTGCTCTCGCCAAAGAATGAAACTGATGTCTGCAGGTGCGTTGTACGCAGGTTGTCTGCGCGTTGGCATGGTAGTACACGTGCTGACGGTCCCGTCAGAGCTAGAGCTTGCTCGAGTTTACTGCAGTGAGGCGAGTTTGAGTTTGTTCCTTGGTTCATGTTTATTGTGGAGGCTCTTATCGCGGCGCCGTTAAATCTCCCGCAACATTCACGTGTCATGTCATTTTTGAGGCGGGCGCCATTTTATGCTGTCTTTAGTTTTTGCCTCGGGAGACTTTCGGAGCGTCAATGTACCTAGGCAAAGGGCTGTATTGTATTTTTGTTCGTCCGGCGTTGCAGTCTATTAACTTTTTCTAGGGGAAAAGAGGTGAGGGGGGGGGGGAGTGCCACGCCTATGTCTTGGCCAAATGGTTCACCTGTCCTCACCCCCGAGCTGGCCGCGCTGGCGTTGATGGGGTCGGCTAAATTATTCCCCGATTTGTGAAATCAATTTGGCCTGTGTCAATGTGTCAGCGCGCACACAATATTTATTTTACAGTGCAGTGTGGGGTGTCTGCAGTGCGGAATTTTCCTCCTGCGGGAACCGTCTCCTTTTCTTACGGCCTTTTTCTCCTCTTGTTTGTCTCTCCAGTAACCCCCACCTCCATCCCCTTTTGTGTTGTGGCGGCGGCGCACTGGCACGGGTTTCTGCTTATGGAAAGTTCCACAGGTAGTTGCGTGCGTCAGGTTTAGTTCGGGTGGGCGAGCCGGGCGAGGGGACGCTGCCCTAAGCCTGCGTAGGGATAGGGCAGGGCTCCCCCTCCCCTCTCCCCCGCTCGGACTGGAGCGCTGGAGGCGCGTGGACGTGGTTGGCCCACTCCCCCGAACCGCCGAAATTTTCCTAAGCCCTTGCAGGGTTCGAACGCGGCGAGGAGAAAGGGAGCCGAGGGCGGAATATTTCCAACATTTCCCGGGGGTGCCCCTCCCTTCCACGGCCGGCGCGCCCGCCACGCGCTCGGTGCCTGATTGTACTTATCGTAATTGCAAGCAGTGTTGGCGTGGCCCGGCGTGGCGGCCTTTGGCGCTGGCCGCGAGCGGTTTGAACGTGTGGAACCGGTGGATGAAAGCGACAAGAAACAAATGTGATCTGATCTGAACGGGGTGGCTGGAACGGCATGACGCGCCTCGTCACGCATTCGCCGTTTGTCGTTTGTGTGGCTGCCGAGCGGTTCAGAAGATCGGTTTGTCGTTCTGGCTCTCTCGCACCGTTACGGAGAACCCCATGAGGGCGGCAGAGACAGAGCGACGAAATGACTCGACGAAACGAGTCTTATGAATCGCTCAGCTGTTCACGCGCTCCATGCGTGGGCCGCCCCGCCAGGCCGGCGTGTTTGCCGAGTACTAATGTTTTCACCCCAGCGTGCTGCCAGCAGCCGCCAGCAACCCCCGTGCGAAGCGCAAAGAGTATTGCGCTGGAACTTTTCCGCTACGGCGCGCTCCGCCCCGCGCTTGCCGCACTGTGGGCCAGAAGACCGGCGCAGGCGGTCAAAACTCAAGACGCGTTTTGGGCTCCAGAGTCGCTAAACAGGACTCGAACCGAACGTGTGACCCCACCGATGGATTCCACGATCGGAGAGCAGTCCATTGGCGGGTTCACACGTTCAGTTCGAGTCCCATTTAGCGACTCTGGAGCTCAAAGCCCGTCCGGGATTTAGACCGTCTCCGCCGGTCTTCTGGCCCACTGTGCCCCGGCACGCGACCGGCCGCCCCTTCCCTAGTATCGCCGCGCCCGGGGGATGTTTGCCGTTTGCCGGTCAAACCTTCTAGAACAAAATAACAAAATAAAACCGCGGACAGACACGCCGCAGACGGCCGTGGCGCAACCCTGTGCGTGCGCCCGGCCAGTGCGAGCGCCGCACCTGCGGCTGCAGGTGTGCGTCGCTGCAGCGCGCTCGGCGCACTGCGTTGCCCGGCAGCATGGTCGTACCCGGTCGTACCCGCCGGCCGGGTGGTGCGGGGCGCGGGTTCGAATCCCGGCGGGGCGCGTGGGTGGAAGTGGCGTCACTGGCCGCACTGTCGCGCGCTGCTTCTCGCGGTTTACTCACAGCGCCACTCGATCGGGGCGCCGCCTTCGCGCGCGGAAGTGATAGCGCCGTGCATACTCTCCTCCTCCCGAGAGTTTGGTAGGGCGAATGTCGAGTCCCCTAAGGGGTAATGTAGGCCTCTAGGCGAATGACAGGGGGATACGATTTCCTGTGAGTGAGAGAGAGGGGAATAGCCATTTCTCACGGGAGGAGGGGTATAACAGAGTTGATTAGTTGCCAGTTTCGGCAACCGGACTGACTATGCTGGTCGGCAGTGCCGCTCTGCCCGCCATTTCCTCCCCCACCCCGGCCACGGCCTCGGCCACGCACGGATCACGTGCTGACGGCGTGCAGCACGCCCTAGGGGCTGGGCCGGGGCGGGCGGGGCCACCCGGGGCGGGGCACCTCACGGCACTCCCCTGGGGAGGCGGGGTGCTCGGGCCTCTCGGCCTCTCGGGCCGGCTCGGCTCCCGGCGAGGCTTTCCCACAGGCAGACCCGGCGACTTGCACTCGCTTCGACTCGACTCGCCTCAGGCATGAGATAACGGCGACGACCTTCACCTGCATCTTCTCGCCCGAGATGCATCGACGGCCTGAACCGCCTGAACCCTGCAAAACTTGGCGCCAAAACAAGGCAACCCGCGATACCGGCGGCGAGCAGCGTGTCGTCTGCCCCTCATGTCCTTCCCCCGGCCGGTGGCGCCGTGCGTCGGCACCGCCACGGTACGCCACGCCCATCCGCGGCCGTGGGTTCGCTGAATATTAAAGGGTGCATGCTGGCGAGGTGCGGTGCGGCTGCGGCGCCCAGTCGAGATAAGACCGTCGTCGCCGCCGTCGGCAAGGTCTCTCTCTGCTCTAATTTCCGCCCACCGGGCTTTTGCCTGCCTTTGCCTGGCCGCGTCTGGCTCCACAGGACATTTTTGTCCTCCGTGGCATTGTCAGATTGAGCAGGAGCAGTTGCAGCTCAGGACGGCCCGCGGCAGTGTCTGCTCGCAGCGGTGCAGTGATGACAGCGTTTGTTGTCGTATGGAAATGAGGTTAGGTTGCCCCGGCCTGGTCGGCCTGGTGGTGCCATGTAGGCAGCATTGTCGCATCTAGCCGCACCTCCCCTTTGTACCTGCGCTGCGAGGCGCGCCGCGGATAGACAAGGCTCGCGGCTGGGTTGCCTGCAGTCGTCTCCCAGGAACTGTCATGTAGTTCTGGGGCCTCGCCAATGTTTTCAGAACACTAGTTCCACACTGGTGGGGTTAAGTTCCACTCCATTGGATTTGTTGATGATTCGAAGGGGACTGTCAGTCTCCTTGAAATAGTATGTAACGTTAGTTTGAGTGGGCTAGTTGCTTAGTAGGAGGTATGAAGGAAGACGCAATTGGTGTTGGCAGGGCTGTGGCCAGGAAAACCTGACTGCCCTGCAGCGGAGCGTGGACTCCATGGAAGACAAGGGTATGGCGGAAGACCCTCGATATTCTCAGATGATGATGCGCGGGCGTCCCCTTATGCAGGTCCGTATTTTTTCAAGGTCGTTGTGGTAGTGGTATGTGTCCGCTGTGGTAGTGTTCTCCCTGACACATTGTCCCTTAGCGTTTCGCTGTGTCATCCCCTGTAAATGAACGTTAATTTGCATGCTGGAGGGTGTGTTGCTGTCATGATTCATAACAGTTTGCTTCCCAGTTGCCAACTTCGTGACTGGTTATTTAGTAGAATACAGAAATATTGCAGGCTCATGTTTGTTTCAATTGAGTATTATAATTATAGCCTGATGCAATTTCGTGCATGGTACATTGTTTTATTTTAACTCTATTATTTGCCCTGGTTTGGTCATTGTTCAAGAGTGTATCGTTTTGGGGTTTTTTGATTTGTGTGCATAATTTTTCATAGACTTCGTGCAATTAGATAGCATTATTAGAAACCCTGCATAGTGTTGGCAGATGTGTGTTTCCAGAGCCTGCTCTGCGTAAAGAGTTACACACTAATGAATCTTGATTTTGTATTATTTGTCTGTTTTTCAGGGCTTTGGTGGCTCACAACAGAGCGAGATGCAACAAAAGTACCAGTTCACACCGACACAAATGAACATGCTGCGGTTCCAAATCATATCCTACCGTAACATGGCAAGGAACCTGCTTCCCCCACATGCTCGACTGGGTGCAAGCGGCAAACCAATGGAGGGAGCACCCCCTTCAACTCAGAGCCCAACTCCACCAAGCTTCCAACAACCTCCAAGTGGCCCAGGTGCTTCTCCAGGGCCAGGCAGCGGCCCAGGATCTTCTGGACCTCCAGGGGGACCGCCCCCATCTGGAGCAACGCAAGTCCCACCTCAGTCAGGACCTTCACCACACCAGGGTCCTCCAACTCCAGGACCCCAACAGCCTCCACCAGGCCCTGCAGGTGTGTACAGTGAAGTGAATATGTTTATGCTTTTCCTTCAGGTTTTTTTCTTTCTCTTTTTAACAAAACAAATTTTGCTCTTCATAAGAACACAAATGACAAATCTTTGTTTTGCTGGTTATAGGGCCTGGACCACTTACTCCCGCAACGAGCCAGCCTCCATCCACTCCAAGCACTCCAGGAGCACCAGGTATGACCGGAGGACCCTCGCAAGGTTTCAGTCATGTGTCTTCGCAGGGCCACATGCAAAATATGGGTCATGGCCACACTCACGGTTTACCTCACAGCATTGCCCATGGCCCCAGCCTGCCTCATGGCCCATCTCATGGTCTCTCTCACAGTCTGTCACATGGCCCATCTCACAGCCTTCCTCATGGTCTAGCACACGGCCTGTCTCATGGCCTCTCTCATGGATATCCTCACAGCCTGTCACACGGACCACACCAAGGTCCTCATCAAGGTCCTCTACAGAGTCATTCTCAGCTGCATTCTCAAATGGCGTCTCAAGGCCAGCCTCATGGATCTTCAGGACAGCAAGGTCCCTCTCCTGGACCCCACCAGGCGCACCCACATCCTCAAGGACCCTCTCCAGGACCACCGCAGGGACCCTCGCCTGGCCCACCTCAAGGCCCCTCTCCAGGACCGCATCAAGGACCTCCCCCAACTCCTCCTCAGCCCTCTCAGACCCCACAGCCTCCCCACCAAAGCTCTTCTCAGGTGTCGCCCCAGTCCAGCCAGCCTTCGCAGGTGCCTCAAATGTCCCCCCCTGCCCCCTCCCACGCCCATTCGGGTGCCTCCCAGACCATGCAAGGACAAGGTCCTCAAGGTCCGTCTCCCGGTCCTTCTCCAGGACCGCCGCCTGGCCCACCGCGCGGGCCGTCCCCAAGCCCAGTCTCCAGCTCGACCGCCGCACCCCACGGCGGTCCCCACGGCGGTCCCCACGGCGGTCCCCACGGCGGTCCACTCGGCGGCCCCCACGGCGGCCCTCACGGCGGCCCCCACGGCGGCCCCCACGCTTTCTACAGCGGCCTACACCACGGCCATGCGGCCCTGCACCACGGGCACGGCCCAGGGCCGCCGCACCACGGCCACCCCCACCTGCATGGCCCCCCGCACGGCGGCGTGCACGGCCCGCACGGCCCGCTCGGCTCGATGCACGGCCCGCTGCACGGGCCACACGGCCCGCTCCACGGTCCCCATGGACTCCATGGCCACGGAGGACTGCACGGCCCTCCGCACGGCGGCTTGCACGGACCCCTCCACGGACACGGCCCTCACGGCCTGCCAGGTCACCACGGCCCTGGGCCAATGCTGCACGGCCCGCAGTCGTCACATCAAGGTCAGGGTCCCCCCCACCAAGGACACCAGAGCGCCTTCGAAGTACCACCGAGTCCCCACGGCGCCCCCCAGATCCCCCGCCAGACCTCTCCGCAGGCTGCCCGCCAGTCGCCGCAAGCCTCGCCGCCCCCGCACGCTGCCGCCCAGCCGTCTCCACAGCCTTCTGAAGTGGCCAGGGAAGCACCATCTCCGTTGCCTTCTCCGCGGGCATCCTCGGCGGCGTCACCGCAAGCTTCTGCATCCGACGCCGAGGCTTCGTCCTCTCATGCCGCTCCGTCGCCGTCCCCTCGTCCGCCGGACCCGCCGGCGTCGACCTCCCCCGACGTGCCGTCGCAAGTTCCTAGCTCTCCCCAAGGCTCGCGAGTCCCGTCTCAGGGTTCTCCGGAGGGGGCCGCTGGCGCTGTCCCCGCAGCCCCTGCCGGCGCTGGGTCTCCACCGGGCCCCGCTCAGGGCCAGGCCCTCCCAGGCCCTCCGCGGCCTCCCACTCCGCCCTGTGCCGGAGCTGGAGCCGGACCAGGCGCCCAAGGCCCTAGTCAGCATGGAGCACCATCCCCTGTGGGACCCCCAGTGGAAGGAGGTAGTGTGCTGCGGGCACATTATGGCATGTCCTGTCTTAGAGATTTCCTTTTCAATTATTACTCTTGTTGTTTTTGTTTATTATGTTGTCTTTAAAAATTTTGATGGTTGCCGAGGAAAGCTGCTGTTTCATTTTGTTTTTGGCGTTCTCTGTAAACGCTGTTATTTTGTTGTTTTTTTTTTCAAACCTTTATTCGGCTTTTTCTTTTTATTGTTGAATTTATTTTGTTTATCTTCTGAGTTTGTTTGTATTGATGGATTATTTTTCTGGAAAAAATCCACTGAAGGGCTTGCCTTTCCATCGCTTTTCCAAGCTTAAAAAGTATTTTGAATCTATTTTGTCTAGGCTAGGACCTGAACAACTTTGAAGGAACCCAAGCATCACCATACTTTAACAGGACATGTTGGAAATGGAATGAAGGCTAGATCTTCATTGATGTAATTCTAATGGCATATAATTTGCAGGAATTTCAAATTCCCTCTTCTTCCGTAACCTCTGTCAGTCAACACATCACCCCATGCTTCACAACTTTTCAAATATGCCGTAATGATCCTCCACCCTATCAGTATGAATTAAGGCTCCAGTTGGTGATTTAAAGTAAATTTTAAAACTTATGGATGTGTCTGTTCCTGTCTGTAAAGTAAAACAAAAAGTTACAACACTTTAAATTTCCCCTGTCAATTCTATTTGACACAAGTATTTTAAATTTAATCCAATTACTACTTCATCTTTATTTTGTATTGTATAAGTGTCTATGAAAGTGCATGTTAATTTTGAAGCTTTTATATGCAAATATGATAGCACATCTTGTTTGCATGAAATGCGAGTAGTATTGTTCTACTAGTTTCTTCTCAATCTGAATTTAATTAAGTACAGATGTGACGATTTTTAACTGATGATTCCTCTATAGAGCTTTGGCACTACAAAGAATGATGGGAAGAATTTTTCTGAAATGCATTCAAGTTATTTAAAGCTTCTACCATCTCGCATCATAAATTAGCCAAGTATTCTTTCGCTTTCTCCTATCTAACATATCATATGTAGTCTCACGAGAACGTTTTTCAGTGTCTACGTTGTGTATTTTAACTATTTTCAAAATCATGTTTCAGTTTACATTACTTTCTTCTTTCCAGCCTAAATGCGTTGCCTTGTTCATCTTCTTTTTCTAACTGCAGTCGACTGTTGACAGGTTCGCCGACACCTGCTGGTGCCGTGCCACCCCCTGCTCCCAGCACGCCCGGCGCGCCGTCAGGACCCCCGTCGGGGCCTCCGACGCCGGGCCCAGCCATGCCGCCGCACGGCGCGCCATCGCCGCGGCCCCAGGGAATGCCCCCTGGAGGACCTCCAACGCCCGGGCCCGCCGGCACACCACCACCGCAAGGACCGCCGCCAGGACCACCTCCAAGCGGACCACCCTCAGGCCCGCCAAGCGGACCACCCACCCCGGGACCGCCAACGGGACCGCCAAGTGTCCCTCCCACCGGTATGCATGGTCTTCCCCATGGCAGTCCACACAGTGGACCTCATGGCGGGCCTCATGGCTCACCACATGGCCCACCACACGGCCAACCCCACGGCCCACCACATGGCCAACCTCACGGCCCACCTCACGCAGGCCCTCATGGCGGCCCACACGGCGGCCCACACAGTGGTCCTCATGGTCCGCCCCACGGTCCTCCTCATGGCGGGCCGCCCCACAGTGGTCCTCCGCATGGTGGTCCTCCCCATGGCGTTCCTCATGGTGGCCCTCTTCATGGCGCTCCTTCACATGGCGCTCCTCCACATGGCGCTCCTCCACATGGCGCTCCTCCACATGGCGCTCCTCCACATGGCGTACCTCAGCATAGCGGACCTCCCCATGGTGGGCCGCCCCATGGTGGACCGCCCCATGGCGGACCACCTCATGGCGTTCCTCCCCATGGCGTTCCCCCTCATAGCGGACCTCCTCATAGCGGACATCCTCATGGTGGGCCTCCCCACGGAGGGCCGCCTCATGGGGCGCCGCACGGTGGCCCCCACGGTCCTTCCCATGGTGGGCCACCTAGTGGTCCGCCAGGGCCACCCACCGCAGCTCCAGGATCTGCCCCTCCTTCCCAAGGCCCTGCAGGACAGGGACTTCCAGGGCAGCCTGGCGGCGCTGCAACGCCGCCCTTATCGGGCCCACCAGGTATTTATTTCAAATTAATCATCTGTTTTGTTTTTTTTTTACTGCCAATATTACGTTACGTGAAACTGAATTACGTCTTAACATAAAACTCATTTCACTTAGGCGGATTAAATTAAAGTACACAGATAACAGACTTAATGTCGAAGTATTGACAAAGTTCATTGTTAATCTCATGTATTACCGGTGGTACTATTGCCGAGAAAACAAATTACTGTTTTATTACCAATATAATAACCAGTTTGCATCTCTACTACCAGGCCCATCAGGACCTCAAGGTCCTCCTCAAGGACCACCTGGACCTCACGGACCGGCTGGTGGTCCACCCACGCCTGGCGCCCAGGGCCCAGCGGGTCCGCCGGGCCCACCTGGCCCTCATGGCCCACCTGGCCCTCATGGCCAACCTGGCCCTCATGGCCCACCTGGCCCTCATGGGATGCCTCCAGGGTCACAACAAGGTCCACCAGGCCCACCTGGCCCTCCTGGACCACCAGGGATGCAACAGCGTCCTGGTCCCACTCCACCACCTGGGGGCCCACCTCACCAGGTGAGGTCCTACACGAATGTAAGTACTCCTTTTTTCCGCTTAACCGGCTTGAGATTTGCTTTCTGGTTTCTTGAATTTTTGTTTGCACAGTCGGTAATATTTTTTTTAAATTAATTTTTTCAGGGTCAGATGATGCCTCAGGGTCCACAGCCAGGTGGTCCTCCGTCAGCACAAGGCCCCCACGGCCCTCACGGCCCCCATGGTCCCATGCATCCAGGTGGCCCCATCGGTTACCCGCCGCATCCCGGCGCCATGGGCCAACACCCTGGCGGTCCTATGGGACCGCACCCAGGCCAGCACGGTGGCCCTATGGGACCTCATCCTGGTGTGTAATCATGTCTTTGAGGGAAAAGATCAAGAGCTTGTAAGCACTGAACGGTTAAAAAAAAACGTTTTTGTGGTATTCCAGGTGGTCCAATGGGTCCGCATCCAGGGCACCCAGGCCATCCAGGGCATCCAGGGCACCCTGGACATCCTGGTGCTATGGTTGCAATGGGACAGCATGGCCCCATGCAGCATCCTGGCGGCCCAATGCACCCGGGCATGTCTCCGATGGGACCCATGGGTCCGATGGGTCCAATGGGTCCAATGAGCATGCAGAGCAGAGCCATGCACCAGGGTCCAATTGGTCCAGGCATGCCTCCTCACCCCCAAATGCATCAAGGTGGTCTACCCCCTGGAGCACACCAAATCCAGCAACAGGTGCTCAGCACCACTTCCAGCATCATGGGAAAGAATGCCCGCACAACTACCATGCCCAAACCCAGTGGAATAGATCCTCTCGCAACATTGGATGAGCGTGAGCGTAAAGTGGCAGAAAATATTCAATTCAGAATTGAAATCCTGAGCAATCTGCCCCCTAATCTATCTGAAGAGGACAAACTGCAGGCCCAGATTGAGTTGAGAGCTTTGCGTGTCCTCAACCTGCAGCGTCAACTGAGAAGTGATATTGTTGCACACACCCGTGCAATGACGACTCTTGAAACAGCTCATAATATCAAACTGTACAAGCGAACGAAACGCCAAGGATTGCGTGAAGCGCGCGCTACTGAAAAATTGGAGAAGCAGCTCAAGATCGAAGCTGAAAGGAAGCGCAGACAGAGGCATAAGGAATATCTTGACACAGTCTTGCAACACAGCAAGGACCTCAAAGAATTCCATCGCAACAACCTTGGTCGCATTGGCCGTCTGAACAAAGCTATTATGAATTACCATGCCAATGCTGAACGGGAACAAAAGAAGGAACAAGAAAGAATTGAAAAAGAGCGTATGCGCCGTCTTATGGCTGAAGATGAGGAGGGTTACAGAAAGCTTATTGATCAAAAGAAAGACAAGCGTTTGGCATTCTTGCTTTCTCAAACTGATGAGTATATTGGAAATTTGACTGAAATGGTGAAGCAACATAAATTAGAGCAGAAGCTCAAGCAGCGAGACAGTCAAAAGAAACGAAGGAGGAGGAAGAAAAAGCCAGCGGAAGGTGAAGGTGGTCAGGAGGGGCAAGAAGGCAATGAAGAGGAGGAAGAAGAGGAAGACTACCGTGTGACTGTGAGAGAGGTAGCCACTGGGAAGGAGATTACCGGTGATGATGCCCCCATGGCCAGTGAAGTGGACGCCTGGTTGGAAAAGAATCCAGGATGGGAGTGTGTTGAAGAGTACACTGATGATGAGGAGGAAGAAACAGAAGGAGGTGAGAAGAAAGAGAAAGAAGGGGAAGAGGGTGAGAAGGAGAAGAAGGAGAAGAACACCAAGGTGGAAGATGATGAATATGGAAAGAAAGGAGAAGAGCATACATATTACAGCATTGCTCATACTATTCATGAACATGTCACAGAACAAGCTGATATTCTTATCAATGGCAAACTCAAGGAGTACCAGGTCAAAGGTCTGGAATGGCTGGTGTCCTTGTTCAATAACAATCTGAATGGTATTTTGGCAGATGAGATGGGTTTGGGTAAAACCATTCAGACGATTGCCCTTATTACTTATCTGATGGAGAAAAAGAAAGTAAATGGACCTTTCTTAATCATTGTCCCACTTTCTACTTTGTCCAATTGGGTTTTAGAGTTTGAAAAATGGGCTCCTTCTGTAATTTGCCTTGCTTATAAGGGCTCTCCTCAAGCCCGGCGATCATTGCAAGCGCAGATGAGGAATAGCAAATTCAATGTGCTAATGACAACTTATGAATATGTTATCAAGGACAAAGCAACTCTAGCTAAAATTCATTGGAAGTATATGATCATTGATGAAGGCCATCGTATGAAGAACCACCATTGCAAACTGACTCAGGTCCTAAATACTCATTACATTGCACCTCATCGCCTGCTTTTGACAGGAACTCCTTTGCAAAACAAATTACCAGAATTGTGGGCTTTGTTGAATTTCCTCCTTCCATCAATCTTTAAATCTGTGAGTACATTTGAGCAGTGGTTCAATGCACCATTTGCAACTACTGGTGAAAAGGTAGAATTGAATGAAGAAGAAACAATCCTTATTATTCGCCGTCTTCACAAAGTTTTGAGACCTTTCTTATTGCGTCGTCTCAAGAAGGAAGTGGAGTCTCAACTGCCTGACAAGGTAGAATACATCATTAAGTGTGACATGTCTGGTCTTCAACGTGTGCTCTACAGACACATGCAGAGCAAGGGAGTACTCCTCACTGACGGTACTGAACGTGGAAAGCAAGGAAAGGGTGGTGCTAAGGCTTTAATGAACACTATTGTGCAGTTACGAAAGTTATGTAATCATCCATTCATGTTCCAACAAATTGAAGAGAAATACAGTGAGCACACAGGCACAGCTGTCACTGGTCCAGAACTCTACAGAACTTCAGGCAAATTTGAGCTTCTGGATCGTATTCTTCCTAAATTGAAGGCCACAAACCACAGAGTACTTCTTTTCTGTCAAATGACACAACTCATGACAATCATGGAAGATTACCTAACCTGGAGAAATTTCAGTTACCTTCGGCTTGATGGTACAACTAAAGCAGAGGACCGTGGTGATCTCCTTAAGAAATTTAACAGCCCTACTTCTGAATTCTTCCTGTTCTTACTGAGTACTCGTGCTGGTGGTCTTGGTTTGAACTTGCAAGCTGCAGACACGGTCGTTATTTTCGATTCTGATTGGAACCCTCATCAAGATTTGCAAGCCCAGGATCGAGCTCATCGTATTGGTCAGCAGAATGAAGTGAGGGTTTTGAGACTCATGACTGTCAACTCTGTAGAGGAGAGAATTCTAGCTGCTGCTCGATACAAGCTGAATATGGATGAGAAAGTTATTCAAGCTGGTATGTTTGACCAAAAATCTACAGGCTCTGAAAGACAGCAGTTCCTGCAGACCATTTTGCACCAAGACGATGCTGATGATGAGGTTTGTTTATGAGTTTAGTCTCATTTTGTTTGCGATTGTCAATGTCTTTATTACATCTTTTAAAATGTTGTGTATTTTTTAATTTAGGAAGAGAATGAGGTTCCGGATGATGAAGTGGTCAACCAAATGTTGGCTCGCTCAGAGAGTGAATTTGAAGTCTTCCAGAAGATGGACTTGGACAGGCGTCGTGAGGACGCAGCCAAGGGTGCGGGTCGCAAGTCTCGACTTGTAGACGAAAGCGAACTCCCTGAGTGGCTGCTGAAGGGAGAGGAAGAGCTGGAACGCCTGGCCTATGAGGAAGAGGAGGCTGAGCAGTGTCTGGGTCGTGGCACAAGGCAGAGGAAGGAGGTTGATTACACCGATAGTCTTACTGAGAGAGAATGGTTCAAGGTTAGCTGTCACTGCTATTTTCTTTCTTTTTTTGTGTGTCTTTTAGCCTAAGTTTGCTATTATGCCACTAGAGGGAATTGTTTTAAATTCTGTTTGATTCCCTGTGTAGGCAATGGATGATCTTGGCGACTTTGATGATGAGGAGGAGGAGGAAGAAGAAGATAGGCGCCCAGCTTCCAAGAAGGGCCGCAAGAAGAGAAAGAAGGGAGATGACGATGATGAAGACGAGCCCTTGTCTGTTAAGAAGAGGAGAGGCGCTGCTGAGAAAAGCTCACTTGACCCAAAAGTAAAGAAGCAGATGAAGAAAATAATGACAATCGTAGTGAAGTACACTGACAGGTACGGTATATTATTATGTATTGTTTTTTACATTGTCTAATATTCAATTGTTGAATTGGTGTAAATTTGTTGTCTTTTCCTCCAATTACAGTGAGGAAGGGCGAGTTCTTAGTGAACCATTTATGAAGCTTCCCTCCCGGAAGGCTCTCCCTGATTATTATGAAGTCATCAAAAAACCTATGGATATTAACAGAATTTTGACTCGCATTAGTGAATCTAAAGTGAGTGTTTGTGGTCTTCTTCTAAATATTATTAAAAAATAAAATTAGTTTCCTTTGCTTATTTTAATTTTTTCTGTTCTTTTGTTTCTACTTTCAGTACTTTGATATGGATGATCTTGAAAAAGACTTTATGCAACTCTGTAAAAATGCTCAGTTGTACAACAAGGAGCAATCACTTATACATGAAGACTCAATTGTACTTCAGTCAGTCTTCACAAATGCTCGTCAACAAGTGCAGCAAGATCAAGAGCAAGAATCTGATAAAGGTAAACTGCTGATGTGGTTGGCCGTTACGGTTTTGGTTTACTGTTACAATTAAGTTCCTTTACAAATGTCTTCTGATTGACAGATGATGATGAGTCTGAACAAGAATCAAGGCCGAGAGGTAAGCGCGGTGGCCGACCTCCAAAGGCAGAGAAAGGAAGACGCAAACGTTCTAGAAAGTATGTCAGTAGTGATGAGGAGGAGGAAGATGATTGAGGTAAGCCTTCTAAAGCCCTTGGCAGAATTTCATCTGGTTTAAGTTAAGTGCACTGACTTAAATCTTTTCTGTTTTTGTCTCCTTCAGTGGCGTGATGCTGAAAGATTGGAGAAATTCTTGAAGTGAAGTAATTCTTGAGTTACGCTTGGATGTTATTGATCATTTTTGTATAAGTGTTGATGAACTCTGTACATGGTGCTGTGTCGACTGATGTCAGAATATGTGCAGCTGAAGTCTTAGTGACTTGATCATTGTTAGTTGTATCTTCAATGTAGATTATTTTGTACATATTTACTGTCTTTTATTCTGTATTATATGATAGTGCAACAGTATTTTATTGTAAATAGCTATATTTGTCTGGGCAGGAGTAATGGTGGTGGTTGGGTGTTAAACCTTTCCATAAATTAACTTCTTTTTATTGGTGGACAAGGCTAATGAAATCATGACCTCAGAATGCATTTCCAAAGAAGTTTCACCCAATGCATATTCATTCTTGTCTCATGCTTTGCTTGCCTTTATGACTATCAGTGTTAGTGAAGCATCTTGATGTGCGTTATATTATGATAATATATCTGTTCTCACTAAATTTTGTCATTTCCAGTATTCTGTAACTGCAGATTATGAAATGAATTTGTTTTTCTGTCATTTTGATCCTCCTTTAGGAATACATAAATGTTGGTTTATATGTACTGCATTCAAGGGAATGAAGTAATACTTTTAGCTACTGTTCACTTTACTGGAACTTGATTGTCTTAGGTATGCTTGTTTGTTAAGTCTACTTATTTTTATTAATTGTTTTAAAATTGTAATGATGATCATTCTCTGATAAGCACCTAGTTTTTTCAGAACAGAGTCTGTTCTGACCTTTGATTATTTTTTTCCACCTATTTTGGATGAGTCTATTGTGGTATATTCAATTTTATTAAGATAACATTGCACTTGGATATCACCTTAAATTGTGTCCAGTAAGGTGAAAATCTTAGCAAATGTCATAATGTTAATGATTTGAGGGAAATGCAATCTCATTTTCTTTGTAGATCTCTGCTCCTAAGATGCCAGGCAAATTTTGTAATGGATTAGTGGCATCATAATAAAGTTACTTGACTTTGTCTACATTGTTTTGTTTCCTCTCAGCCGGGCCCCAGTATCCCATCAAATTCAATCATATACAAAGATAAACTTGGTAATTTTTTTTTAATTTTTTTTTTTTTAAATGAAAGAAAACAATCTGGAGGAGGTAGTGCACAGCATGTACAGCACAAGCCGCATGCAGAACATGAAAAATCCAGGGAAGTGCATTCGAGCCTGGCAGTGTGCGACGCACATCGTGAAATTTTTACCATCGAGGGGTCGGATTGTGGATACGAAAGGCCACCCGGCCTCGTAATCTCTAAGAGGGCCGTGCTCCGCTAGGCTGGAGCGGCAGTTCCACATTAATGGCCCGTTGAAGTGCCTGTCTCCCACGGCCGCTGTCGCGCGGTCCTCCACCCAGAGGCGCTGCCCCCACACCACGGCCCTGGCCGCCCTGGCGGAGGGGAGGTTGCATCCTCTCCTCCCCTCGTCCGCCGGAAGTGCACCAGCCTGACGTCTGGAAAATCGATGGCGGAGAAGACGGCGCCGAGCTCCCCCTGACAGGAGGCGCTGGTTATGTGCCAGGTAAGATTGCATTTTCTCTGCTGTTTGGCCCCTTGCGGACCCCTGAGTGGCTCCGAAGTGAAGCTTGGCGCCGGCGCCACCTCGGCCGGCGTCTGCCGCTCCTCGGCGACCGTCCGCGTCCAGAAAAAGTCGGATTGACTATGGCCACGACCCGCGACGGCAACGCGGCGGGCCGGACCGCGGTCCTGACCTGAGTCATGGCGGCCCGCCTCAGAAATGCACCGGGACTTTGTACCTGTTGCCAAAATGGGCCTCGCCATCGGCGGCTGTGGTGTGGGCGCCGTGACGGAGCCGTTCGCACACTCCATGGGATCTTAAACGGAATGTCCCAGAACGCGAGTAATGGTTGCCCGGTTCCGTATTGGACGGACGTAGAGACGACGCAAGGAGTCGCAGCGACGTGGTGCATTCATTGTTCCTTTTCTGGTCTGAGAAGGCTCGTCCCGCAGAAGAGTGCAGTCCTGCGGTTGCGACGCATTTCGCCAAGTTTTGACAGCCGGGCGCGGAAGCCGAAGTGGAAGCCCAGCCGGCTTCCGCGTCGTAATCTCTGAGGGGGCCGCTAGGTGCACCGGGGTGAGCGCGCTGTGATTAAGATTTCCAATCGGAGCCGTGTCAGCGCGGCTTAGGCGCGAGGAAAAGGGGAGGGGGGAGGGGGTCGAAATTGGCGCCCCGGACGACGGCCGGGCCGGGTCACGTGGAGGGGTGGCGCAGGGGGCGGCGGGGCTGGCGGGGCGCCGGCCGAGTGCTGGAGTCGAGCCCCGCGTGGCGCGAGTGGCGGGTCGGCGCGCGGCCTGGGAGGCCAAGCAAGGCGTGATGGGGCAAGGGCCGCGCGGAGGGCCGAGGCCAGGCCGGAGGCCGTGTTCCTCTGCTGGGACGAGGACCAGGCAGTGACGGCGATGTCCGAGAGACACCGGGTGAGTACCGTGGCCAGTATTTGGGGCGTACGGGGCTGCAGGAGCTGTTTGCAGGAGGGAGGGGAATCAATATCCAGCCCGTCTCCTGCTGCTGCCCTCTGGCGGCGTGACCCCGCAGTGCGCCAGCCCCGGCGCCAGCCCCGCCAACCCCGCCAGGCCGTGGCGAGCCGGCCAGTTTGGCTTCCCGTCGGGGGTGGCGCGGGGCGGCGAGGGGTGGCGGCGCTGGAGCGCTGCTGCTGGACCACACCCTCTCTCCCATCCTGGGGCCCAGCGCCAGCGCTACCTGGCGGCTACCCCCCGGAGCTGTCAGCTCAGTCCGCTTTGCCCCAGGGTGGGTTTGCCACCCGAGGGGTTTGTCTGCCCGATTTCGGTCCCCAGCCTCGGCGAGCGCGCTCATGGGGCACTGAGTTGGCTGCACGGCGCGGCGCCCCGCGGAGTGGCGTGACGGCCGTGACGGGAATGTGGTGTGACGAGGGGTCGCGTCTTTGTGACGCGCCCGTGACAGCGTGACGACGCGCCAGCGTGCCTTGGTCGTGACGGGACGTGACGGCACCATGCCTCTCTGTGACGGCGGCGTGACGCCCGGAGCGGACAGGGGCAGTGCAGCAACCGCAGCAACAGCCCGCCGAACGCCTCGCGAGGTGAGAGAAGGGAGCTATCGACAAGATGGCCGCCGCGTGGTCGCCGCCCCCCGAGTCCTTGGTGCGTTGTCCGCGCGCCCCGCCAGGGCCGCAGGGGGAACGGGGTTGAGGGGGAACGGGGGGCGTGAAATGGAAATGCCGCGGTTATTTAGTTCATTTATTTTTAATTTGTTTGTCGGCAGCGCTGGCAGTTGGCGCCGCTGCCGTTGGTGCTGCTGCTGGTGCTCCTGGTCGGGTGCCAGCATGTGCTCCAGGCGGCGGCGTCAGCCGACGACGATGACGACGACAACGTTCTTCACATCGGAGGGATATTCCCCATACGGGGAGAGGGAGGTTGGCAGGGGGGTCAGGTAAGCCGTTTGCGTTTTACTTATTACGTTTTGGAAGGCTGGAGTTTTTGGATCGTGGAAGTATGAAAGAGGTGTGCTTCTGTACTGCAGGCTTGTGAACCCGCTGCCAACCTCGCCCTCGAAGACGTGAACAACCGGCGCGACCTCCTGCCAGGCTTCAAACTGAAGCTGCACTGGAATGACAGCGAGGTGAGCGCAGCGCAGCGATTCGCGGGGAAATGAAAATGGAACGACCTGAGCCTGCTGTTTCGACATGGCGCCCTAAACGAGTACCTTTTTTCCAGTGTGAGCCAGGCCTGGGCGCCTCCGTCATGTACAACTTGGTGTACAACCAGCCCCAGAAGCTCCTGCTGCTGGCGGGCTGCTCCACCGTGTGCACCACGGTGGCGGAGGCGGCCAAGATGTGGAACCTGGTCGTGCTCTGCTACGGCGCCAGCTCGCCCGCGCTGTCGGACCGTAACCGCTTCCCGACCCTGTTCCGGACGCACCCCTCGGCCACGGTGCACAACCCCACGCGCATCAAGCTGATGGAGAAGTTCGGCTGGTCGCGCGTCGCCATCCTCCAGCAGGCCGAGGAGGTGTTCATCTCGACGGTGGAGGACCTGGAGGCGCGCTGCAAGGTGGCGGGCATCGAGATCGTGACGCGCCAGAGCTTCCTCAGCGAGCCGACGGACGCGGTGCGCAACCTGCGGCGCCAGGACGCCCGCATCATCGTGGGGCTGTTCTACGTGGTGGCGGCGCGCCGCGTGCTGTGCGAGGTCTACAAGCAGGGCCTGTACGGCAAGCAGTACGTCTGGTTCTTCATCGGTGAGTCGCTCGCGCCGCTGCAGCCGCGGCCTGGCACAGTGGGCCAGAAGACCGGTAGAGGCGGTCAAAATTATTATGGACGCGTCTTGAGCTCCAGAGTCGCTGAATGGGTCACAAACCGAACGTGTGTCCCCACCAATGGGCTGCTCTCCGGACGAGGAATCCATTGGTGGGGTCACACGGTCGGTTCGAGTCCTGTTTGGCGACTCTGCTAGAGCTCAAAACGAGTCTAGAGTGTTGGCCGCCTGGGCCGGTCTTCTGGCCCACTGTGCCTGGTTCAAATGCCCCACGCCCCGCCCTCCATCGTAAGTCATTTTTCGCTGCAGGTTGGTACGAGGACAACTGGTTCGAGCAAAATCTGGAGAGAGAGTCCATCGACTGCACGGCAGAGCAGATGCGCATGGCAGCCGAGGGCCACCTCACCACCGAGGCCCTCATGTGGAACCAGAACAAGGAGGAGACCACCATTTCGAAAATGGTGCGTTGGTCTTCGTCGGGCCGGTCTAGCGCTGCTCATGGGTCGCGCCTCGAGCTCCGTCGTTGACGAGGTTGTTTTTGCAGACATCCGAGGACTTCCGCCTGAGGCTCAACGAGGTGCTGAGCAAGAAGTACGACATCGCGAACAAGCGGTATCCGGAGGGGTACCAGGAGGCGCCTCTGGCTTACGACGCCGTCTGGTCGGTGGCGCTGGGTGAGTTATCAAATTGATTCGAAAATTGCCTTTACGGTTTCATCCACCCTTTTAACGCGGGCTTGTCCGTCCCCGTCAGCGTTCAACAAGACCATGAGCAAGCTGCTGAAGCACGGCAAGACCCTCAAGAACTTCACCTACACGAACAAGGAGATCGCCGACGAGATCTACAGCGCCATGAACTCGACGCGCTTCCTGGGCGTGTCCGGCGGGGTGGCCTTCAGCTCGCAGGGCGACCGCATCGCCCTCACGCAGATCGAGCAGGTCATCAACGGCTCCTACGTCAACCTCGGCTACTACGACACGCAGGCCGACAACCTCACCTGGGCCAACAAGGAGCGCTGGATCGGTAAGGCGGCCGGGGGCAGCCAGCTGGCGCTAGCGCACCCTGGGCCCCACCGATGCATTGCTCTCCGAATGAGGAATCCATTGGTGGGGTATGGTATGGTCCTCGGCTCGGCTGCTGGTTCCAATTCCTCTTTGTTTGCCGCAGGCGGCAAGGTGCCCCAGGACCGCACCATCGTCCGGCCCGTGCTTCGGACGCTGTCCCTGCCGCTCTTCATGTGCATGTGGAGCATCTCGAGTCTGGGCATCGTCGGCGCCATCGGTCTCATCATCTTCAACATCTGGTACCGCCACCGAAGGTTCGCATCCCCCCACCCTTTTTTTTAAAAAAAATTCCTCTGCCGTCGTCTTGTGCTAATGTGCTGACCCGGCGCTGTGTCCCGAACCCAGGGTGATTCAGTCGTCCCACCCGGTGTGCAACACCATCATGCTGGTGGGGGTCATCACGTGCTTGTGGAGCGTGTTCCTGCTGGGGCTGGACGGCCAGTTCGTGTCCCCGGGCGTGTACCCGCTCGTGTGCCAGGCGCGCGTCTGGCTGCTGTCCATCGGCTTTACGCTGGCCTACGGCGCCATGTTCAGCAAGGTGTGGCGCGTGCACCGACTCACCACGCACAACAAGCCCGACACCAAGAAGGTGGAGCCCTGGAAGCTGTACACCATGGTGACGGGGCTGCTGCTCATCGACCTGGTGCTGCTGATGACGTGGCAGCTGTACGACCCGCTGCAGCGCAGCATCGAGGAGTTCCCCCTAGAGGAGCCCAACAACACGGACGACGACGTCAAGATCCGGCCGCAGCTGGAGCACTGCGAGAGCGAGAAGCACACGGTGTGGCTGGGCGTCATCTACGGCTACAAGGGCGTCGTGCTCGTGTTCGGCCTGTTCCTTGCCTACGAGACGCGCTCCATCAAGGTGAAGCAGATCAACGACTCGCGCTACGTGGGCATGTCCATCTACAACGTGGTGGTGCTGTGCCTCATCACCGCCCCCGTCACCCTGGTCATCGCGTCGCAGCAGGACGCCGTGTTCGCCTTCGTCGCGCTCGCCGTCATCTTCTGCTGCTTCCTGTCCATGGCGCTCATCTTCGTGCCCAAGGTGAGTGTGCGGCACGTGGCACAAAAGATAGGCGCAGGCGGCCAAAACTCGACGCGTTTTGCGCTCCAGAGTCGCCAAATGGGACTCGAATTGAACGAGAGACCCCACCAATGGATTCCTCTTTCGGAGAGCAACCCATTGGTGGGATGACACGCTTGGTTCGAGTCCCATTTGGTGCCTCACCCTGGAGCTCTAAACGCGTCCGGGATTTTGGCCGCCTCCACTGGTCTTCTAACCCACTGTGCGTGGGGCCGGCCCGATGGGTGGCCTCGCGGCCGGTGCAGTGCAGTGGGGCCTCGTTGACGCACCGCCTGTTTCCAGGTCATCGAGGTCATCCGCCACCCCAGTGACCACGCCGAGTCCAAGTACAACCCGGACATTGGGTCCAAGGAGGACGAGGAGAAGTACCGCAAGATCGTGCAGGAGAACTCGGAACTGCAGAGACTGATCGCTGAGGTGAGTGTCATTCGGTGCCCTTGGCGCCCGACGACGGCAGGGTGGGCCGGCCCGCAACGCACGCGCGCCCGACTACGGCAGGGTGGGCCGGCCCGCAACGCACGTGCGCTCGGCGGCACGGCCCACCGCCAGGCGCTCCGCCTGACGGGATCGCGTCTCTGTTTGCAGAAGGAGGACAAGATCCGCGCGCTCAAGCAGAGGCTGCAGGAGCGCGAGACGGGGCGGGGCGGCGGCGGCGGCGGCGGTGGCGGCGGCGGCGGCGGCGCGACGGAGGGGCTGCTGCACACAGGTGCGGGCTACAAGGACAGCCTCATCGTAGCCGACCTGATCACGGACGCCGGCACCTCGGACTCGGCCTTCGGGGGCGGGCTCTCGGTGCACACCCGCTCGTCGCGCGCCTCCACGTCCGACTTGGAGTTCTCAGAGTCGTACCTGTAGGCCTGTGGGCCGCTTGTTGTTCTACAAAAGACTTAGAGAAGGCTTTTGTGGAACAACGAGCTAGCGTGGACTGCGGCGGGGTTGGGGGCTTTACCGTGCGCTACGTGTTGGTCTGAGATGGATCCTGGTCCTGCCTGGAGCGGGGCGCGTCGCACAGTGTAACCGTATCTTAGCTGTAGAACCCACCACCACCCACCCCTTTTTGTCCAGCACATTCCCCGTTCGATTATTCGTTGCAAACGTTTAACACTTTCTTTTTCCGAATCACAACCGGAATATTCGTTCACTTTTGCCAAAAATATTTTTTAACACGCATGGCAATACGCAGCGCGGGCGTTTAAGTTAAAAAAGCGCAAGTTTCCGTCGATTTAATTATTTTTATCATTTTAAAGAACCGTGTAGATGCATAGATGTCTGTAACCGCACCTCTCCGGTAGGGTTTACGATTCCCGAGACGTCTGTGCTGGTACATTTTGAGGACCACATTGTCGCCTTCTGTCAGACTGAGACAATCATCGTGACGGCCGAGCAGGGCAGCCGCGCTCGGCCCGACACGCCTAGACTTACCTCATTACCTCGTTGTGAAGATGTGGAATTGGAACCCCTTCAAACACACAGCCTTTGTAACGGATAATAACCCTAGACGTAACACATTAGAACCGTAGGTAGTCTATATATTTGCATTTCCCTATTTTGTGAGTGTGAGCATGTATTTTCCTATGTCGAACCAAAACTTTCCGGTACTTCCGATCATTTGTTTGCCCCGAGACGTTCCCCATTCCTGTCCCCGTTTCCCCATTTAGACGTCTAGCTGTATGTCATTGTATCGTGAACCAGGATCCACATTGCTTCCATCAGAATATCGCAGGCCATCTCATCGTGAAATTGCGAATCCCTTAAGACTGCCTTCTTTTTACATTGCTCAGCAAAACTCTGGAAATATATCAAAATCTGTTTGTGATTTCTGTACGAGTGTCTAGTAATAAGCTGTTCAATTATCTTTTTTTTTATTTTTTTATTTTTTTTTATTGTGCAGTAAAATCTCGTTATAACAAGTGACACGAAACAGCGAGTTCCTCATTGGCTCAGTGACTGGACAGTGTGGGCGTCGCTTTCGTCCTTGCAGCTTCTCCCAAATTTATTGATGATTTTTAAAATGAAACGCGGAACACTTATCTGCGCGTGCCACTTTGGTTGTTTGGACGGGTTGCAGGCTCTTGGTTGTAACGAGATTTTCCACTTTCGTCCGGTAATCCGTCCACGAGTCCTCCCCAGTCGATCCTTGACGCGGGTTTCTGTGCCATATGGTTGGGGATTGTACTGTCGCATCGTTTTGGAATTTCATAAATTTGGGAGTTGCGTCACATGAAAGCGAGTGCGCACAATGGGCTGTGGACGGACCCCCGGATGGGTGCCGCTCGCTTCCCCCAACACTGGCAGTGGTGGGAGTGGCGGGCTGGCACCATTTAAAACATGGTTACGTTTGAAAGGCAGCTCGCATGCCGCTGCGTTTCCAACTGTCGCTGTGATTTTAACGGGGATTTTGTTTCCACGCACAGATTGAACCATCAGGCCCATCACTGGACAGCCACGAGCCAAGAGCCGACGGTGTGACGGCCATCCACCGCCATCCAGAGACTGAAAGAAAAGATCAATAAGAGGCCAAAGCTAACACGTTGCGTTGCGTTTGGACAACAAGAGACTGCTACAAAGTAACCTAAAACGAGCGCGAAGTACAAAACAATAATGCATGGCCAAGACTTTGTTTGCAAAGGGTTTTAGAGTGATGGGACGTGTGACGCGGTGTGTTCTAATGGTGCAGAGGGTGGTCCATCAATTGGATACTATTTTAGCAGAGCTTAGACTGAAGAAGAGGAGAAGAAGAAGAAGATGATGATAATGGAAGCAGACTCTAAATATCGCAAATTTATTGGTTTTAGATCCATTTTAGATCCAAAAATTTAAGAAAGCGCCTACCAAACACCCAGGGCTTTTCATTCTTCTTCTTGTCCCTCAGTTGAAGCTCGGCTAGTCGGCAGAAAAGAGCTGACTGCACCATGATTGCGCGCACCCTGTCCCTGTCCACCCACTGATTTCGTGTATCCTTTAGTCTGTACGTATTGAAAACAGTAGCCATTAATTCATGCAAACTTTGCTCGCGAAGCCCCGTGCCCTTTCCCGACCTGGGGAACAAAACCGACATCAAGAAACCAGGAAGGGGATGCCCGTGTGGCGTGTCTCGGGCGTGGACGGGGGGCGCCTGCGCTTCGTCCAGCTGGCCGGAAGTGACTCGGACGGGACCAGAAGTGAGTCGGAAGTGAGTCGGATGGAGCCGGAAGTGGGCCTCGCGGGCCGTAGCGTAGACTGGGCGGCAACGAGTCGCAGCCACACCGCGCGGGGGCGGGGGCGGCCGGGCAGGGCCATCCCCCAGCACTCGCCTTGCTGCCGCCTTCATTCTGTTTCTTTCCCCCTTTTTTTTCTCCTCTGACTAGAAGTGAAATTAGGAGTTCCGGCTTCGTTCCCTTTCCTTCTTTAGTTTCATTCATTTCATTTACATTAAAGAGAAATCGAGGCATTTTTGGCGTCCACGGCGTTGAAGTTGGCCCCCTGTCATAGCATGCGAAAAAGCACCTCCAAATCGATTTAATTTTCCTTCTTTTCTGCTCTGGCGCGTGTGAGCGTGGGGCAAGACGAGGCAAGACGAAGCAAGGCCGAATAGCAGTCAAGAAGGGTTTCACAGCTGGTTGGGAGGGACCGCGGGTGCCGTGAGTGGGTGGGAGTGAAATGTGAAGTACAACATACATGGCAACCACGCAGACTGCGCGAGTGCGATCACACCAAACGTTAATAGACTTATTTCGTGCGAATTTCCCCAAAAGTTTGTTTCATGTGGAAAGTGGCACGAAACAGCCCATTTCCACTGGGCGTGTTGCATGGTAGTCGGTGAGCGAGACGGACCCGCACTGCGGCGCCGCCCCGTCGATAGTGTAAGCGTGTTTCGTTGAGGTTTTCTCTTTGTTTCGCGTTATCGGGTTTCGTCCCGGAGACGAGCCGATGTGGATCAACCTGGAGATGACATGTAACCGTAATCGTATTGGTGCAAGCCAATTAGCTAGCGTTAAGGACTTTTTCATTTGCCGTACTTTTAGTTGAGCGTTCTACCGGTGCGCGGCCGGAGCCTAGCAAGCAAGCCTAGCCGGCGCGGCGCCAGGGCTGCTGGTTGTGAAGCATCGAGGCAGCCCTGGCTTGGCCCTGGCGCCATGCCTGTTCCCGAGCTCCACGCATTCGTCTGCGAATCGTGACCGGAACGTACCATGTGCATTGTGTGCATTACGTGTGCACTGTGTGCGCATTGCATGTGCATCACGTGTACAGTACATGTGCGTTACTTAGCATTAGCAAGGGCTCTGTAAGCTCGAGTAAGGTTTTCTTTGGTTTCCCTTTAACGTTGTGTTAGTCGTTCTCTGCAATGGTGTCTCTCCACCTTGCGCGGTGCACATGCTCGTCTAAACTGTATTTTCCTCAGAATTACTCTAAGGTTTCTTTCTTTTTCTCGTCGCACTGGGGCTCACGCCCCTAGTGCACGTCGCCCGAGGGTGTACTAGCATTAGTGTACATAGCTAGGTGCAAGTTGGACGGCGTGGCCGCCGCGTCGCCGCGTCTCGCGTGCGTCCGAGCCAACTCCGTTTAACTAGTCCTAAGACAGGCGTGAGGCAAAGTGCCCGCGACCCCTGGTGACTAAAAAAGATGCACTCGACTGTAAATAAATAGGAATGTAAGGTTTTTCTTGATTTGGCCGGCGTCGACTCCAGGTCCGCCGGTCATCTTTTTGTTATCGTTCTCTCAGGGAGTCCCGTCGTCGACGGACAGAACCCTATCGTCGTCAGGCAGTCGGTTGATATAGTTAGGATTAGCATCGATTAGCATACACGTGCCTTTGCGCGTTTGTGTGTGTGTGTGTGGGAGAGAGAGAGAGAGAGAGAGAGAGAGAGAGAGAGAGAGAGAGAGAGAGAGAGAGAGAGAGAGAGAGAGAGAGAGAGAGAGAGAGAATATGTGTGAGTGTTTTTGTAAATGTGTCTGGTCTGTGAGGGCCATGGTGAATGGAATCGGAGGGGTCTTAACTGTGGTCGTTTCGGGACGAATCCGCTTCGACCCAAACTCATTATACCACATCGTGTATCAGTGCCATATTAGCCTAAGTAGAGTACGGGGAAGGGGGGGGGGGGAATGTACGAGTGGAGACGGGATGGGGTCGGGGATTTGTAGTGTGGGGCCAACCGCTGAAGTAGTCTTAAAGTGTAGGTTAAGTTGTAGTGCATGAAGATGTGATAGGAGTGACACAGTGCCGCTGAAACTAGAAGGACCGCGAGAGCAGAGGCAAAGATTTCTCTCTCACGCTAACAGTAAGTTACCATGTAAGTCTAGTGTAGAAGTTTCGTTCCGTTTTCGAGTTTCTTTCCCCATTTTGAGGTGAGTGTCCGCTAACATGGGCCGAACCATACGCTCCAACCCATCGTACATAGACACGACTGTTGACTAAATTTAATTCTATGGTGTATATAATGTAGCCATATGTTCCTCAACTCCTCTACCTCCGCGGTTGCGTTGACATGACAATACGTGTGTACCCGCCTCTAAATTTAAGTTGCCTCTGTGCGTCGAGTTTTGTGTGGCCGCGTGGAGGAACAGCGGTTTGGCGGTTTGGCAAGCTTGGTCGGTAGCGCTTGAGTTGTTGCGTGCATGAGCATGAGATTTTTCGACCCGGTAGAGACGTTGGTGCGCAGCAGGCCGTTTTTTTGTACACTTGTAAATACGTAGTTCCTATTTCGTTTTACCCAATTTGACTTTTAGTTGGCGTTTTCACCTCCGCGGTTCCACGCGGGCAAGGGCCAGTCTTGATCCATCGTGTAAAGACGACTCCTCTTCGTGGTTTGCTGTGTTGTTTCCGTGCAGGTTGCTGATGCAGCGCAGCAGCGCACCGGGAAGGGGGTTCTTTATGTTCCTCAATATTAGACTAGGAGCGACTGTGTGTGGGAGAGAGAGAGAGAGAGAGAGAGAGAGAGAGAGAGAGAGAGAGAGAGAGAGAGAGAGAGAGAGAGAGAGAGAGAGAGAGAGAGAGAGAGAGAGAGGGGGGATTTTTTTGTGAGCGGAGGAAGGGGACACTCCGAGCGTGTGCGTAAAGTAGACGGTAGGCGAAAGCAGAGGTCATTTCAGTTTTTCTGTTCTTTCCTGATTTCTCCATTTTGAAGGACGTCGATCCAGACGACTTCGCGGCCCAAACGTCTCCAAGTGACTTCTCCTAGTTAGGTTGTACATACATTTCTAACATGACTGTCGGGTCATTCTTCGCATCTCCCCAATGAAGTGGACATCAGTAGCAGCGACGCCTGCCGGACCGGCGGCACGGCTGCGGTCGCGGCGGGGCGGCGTCTAGGCCAGGGCCTGTCAAGTTTAGCGTTGGAGTTCCCGTGCGTACGCAGGGCAGGACGGGGCTACGGGGCTACGGGGCTTCCACGGATTACTCACCAGGATGATTCTGTGCCTTCTCATAAGACGGGATTCACTCAAATCAGTGCCGTTATTGGCAAAAGAATGGCACTAATTTAAGTGAATTCCCGCTCTAATGAGGGGCTAGGGGCACAGAATCGTCCGCGAGCGACTCCTGTGGAAGCCCCACCCTGCCGTGCGTGCGCACGGGAACTATATAAGGTTAACTTGACAGGCCCCAGAGTGAGTGAGTGGGCGGGCGAGTGAGTGGTGTGAGTGCAGTGCGGCTGCGCGAGTTTTTCGCGAGTGGTGTGAGAGTGGAGTGCACCTGAGTGCGCGAGTGGGTTGGCATGAGCGAGTGGCTGTGCTTACGAGTTGAATGAGTTGTGAAAGAGTGAGTGAGTGAGTGCAGTTATTTTTTGTAAGTAGATCTTAAATGACGTCAATGACGAACTTTGCGAGTAAGTCCTTTGATTCGAGTTTGTGTGGTGTCCCAAGGGCGCCGTCCCAGGCTCAATGATCGCGGCGATTTGGAAAAACTACATGTGTGGACAGAATGTACTATATGGTAGAGTCAAGTCTAGGTTAATTCAATAATTTAGGAGTTGCGCCTTGCGGCATCTAGACACCAATTACTTAGTAGAGTCCGCCTCCCAGAGCCCTCAAGTCGGCATGGGACGGACTGTAGTAGTGTGAGCGTGTGAGTGCGTGGCGTGTGTTTGGGGACTTCCCCCGTTCACCATCCCATTTTGAAAGGCCACTTTGGCGGTAGGAACGATTTAGTGTGTTGGCCAGCCTGTCCAGGGCTTCCGTAGTATTAGATTGAACGGGGTAGGGATGGGAACCTAGTGTTGACAAGGACCATACGTTAACGTATTTCTAAGCCTGAGTTTGTTCTTCCTAATTTTCAAATTTTCGCTGCCTATGAAAATAGGCGTCTGTGGCAAATGTCGGTACCATTATTATGTAACAATTGTAAGATAAATATACCTAGTGTCCCCTCTTTGTTTTAAGTCTTCCATTGAGCCAACAATACTGTACAGTTTATGTAAAGTTTACCAAGGGAGGAGGGTTTAGGGGTGGGGAGGTGGGTGGATCTGATGGTGCTTTTACAGGGGAAGTGGGAGGTGGTTGGGGGGGGGGGGGGTTCACGGGAACAGACATTCTATCTCATTAGCCTAAGCAACTTTAGAGTAAGGTCGCATGACATCTTATTTTTCCTTCTTGATTTATTTCCCCATTTTTCAAGGGTAGACACGCGCCTTCTGGGTCAGTCCCCTTTGGTCTCAGGTAAAACACTAAAACTCGTTTTCGTAGCTGTAATTCTAAGTTAACGTTAAGGGCACGTTGAGTGGAATCAATACACCGTAAGTAAGCTTAGGTATCTATTATTTATGTTTGTCCTTTTTTCCTCTTTTTTCATCATTCTCTAAGGCCCTACGCACCTGTGTAAGGCCCCTGGCGTGTGGGTTGCCTATCTTCTTGGGGCCGCACTACATAGGACAAGCGAAGGCGCTGGAGTCTACCAGTGGCATGCTGTTATAATGTACATAGTAAACTAGGGCTAGGATAATTGAGTGTGTGTGTGCGTGCGGCATCTTTAGTTAAAGGCTTTGCCAGGTTCTTCTTGCTCTTTGGCATCGCACTCCATCGAGGCATTTCCGGGAATGAATCGGGGCAGCGTCGCGCGCATGCGATATGTTGATCAACGACGGCCACTATCCCTAGAGCAAGAAGAACCCTGGCAATCGTCTGATAAGCGCGTTTGTGTATGAGTGTGGACTTGGCGGGCACTAACTTGATCTCTGCGAGTGACTCCAACGCCAAATTCTTTCTTTCGATTTATTTCCACTTCCATTTTCTTCTTTGGATCTTCACGCTATCGGCGCCACGCCGTCGGGCTTGAAGAATGAAACAAGCACTCACCAAACTAGCTGGACGCGACAGGAAGTGCCCTCACAGGGCGCGTTCTGTCTCTCGTGTACAAACAAGTGTAAATACTCGTGTTGTTTTGTTTTTTCCGTTATTCGTGAGGGAACGCTTTGACGGACTCCCCTCATTTAGCCGCCAGTGATGATTAGGTGTAGCAGTGTCTCGGTACCTCGCGTCGCCGATGTGGACGTGCGCAGCAGCAGCAGCGCAGCACTGAAGTGCCTTACTCTTCGTTCGTCGGTGGGTTCGGGCGGTGCGCGTTGGCGCGTCAGTCCGGGCCAACGCAGTCCAGTGACTCCAGTGGACAGTGTGGGCCCGGAGGCGCAGGCAGCAAGCCGTCTGGCGGACTGTTCCTGGTTTCCGCGCGTTCCCCGTCGCAGCCGTACTCTGTTTCCGAAAGTAGAAATGTACATAAGGAGGTTGGGGCGTCACTACAGTGCGCGGGTCCCATCCAAGATGCGTTTTGATCTGCTCTCCGGGAAGATGTGAAAACCAATGTCGTCAAGCCATGTCGATTTTACGTACTGCGGAACGCGTCGTGCGAAGTTTCCACTGATGGCAGTGTCGTGTCAAATGGGCGGTGTTCTCACGCCTTCGGTTTTGACATCTTCTGTTCACACTGGGTGCGTGATGCGTGGTTGCCATGGTGTGGTTTGGGATACGCCTCAAGCGGGAAGAAATGCGCGACCGGGGTGGGTCGAAAAACCTGTAGAAAGGACGATCGCTTTGTCTTGCCCTCTTGCGTCGCGCCAATGCCCCGTTTTGTACCGTACAGTACTATAGTGGAACTTGCACCGAGATTTTACTGCCTTGTTTTTTTTTGCATTGTTTGATGATTGCTATTTGACACCCGCTGGAGGAATGTCTGACCCATACACATTAGTGGTTTACACCAACCAAGAACGTGACGATTTCTGAATTCCTCCAATTTACTCTGAAACAAAATAGCCTGTTTTCTTTACTTCCGTTTTTGTTTGCGTTCCTCCGAGGTTGATAAGTGGTTTGCCTGGTGTTGCATCGGTTGTGTTTTCATTTTGTCTACCTGAATGTTTCAATAAAAAATTTTATGGTGACAAATCTTAGGAGCCTATTTATTTAATTTGCGCCCTAGTTGTCATGCATGTGCACCGTTTGTTTTACGCCATTGATACACTGCAGCGGGAAGGTAGAACATGACACAAGCATGGTTGTCTATGAAGGACTTCCTTCATGTGTTGTCGAACTGAAGCGTGTGGCGGCGCCCAAAGGGTAGGCCACCCATCAGCCGCCACGCTAGGTGACAGGACTCCACAGGCTAGACATTTGGCCTGGGTCTAGCTGAATGATCCACTCATCACATAGCCATTGACGAACTGAACGTCTCATCGGCCTCAGTACTTTCATCTTGGAGGAAATAACTTCCGACCTCCGCCCATTACAGTGAACAGCACGTTCTGCTGATGAGGGTATTTCTCACTCAGAAAATGGTGGGTGAAAAAAAAAATACATGAAGGAAATAAAATTCACTGGACATTTATTGAAAGGAAGAGGAAGTTATTCATCAATTACAAAAAAGGGGACAATTAACAAATGAAACCACATCTCTGAACATTAAGACAGCATCTTTCATCTCATTTAATTTAATTAAGGCATTTGTATGTACTTTGCTTGTCCTATTCCTATAGCGAACCATGGTACAGAATTTATCTAGCAGGTAGTGAAGCCATGCGATATTTGTCTTGGGAGTGAAACAATCCCATTTATTCCTGGAATAAGGAGTCACATTAAGGAAATTCAAATAAATAGTATACTTATGGATTGTTTCCACACATTAACTTACCCACAATAATCTTTCATCAACCTATAAATTTCAAACTGATAATCTCCTTGAGCAGTGAACAGGGTTTCATCCTGAGAGAGATCATAGTACACTGAACGTCCTGTATCAGGATTGTTGATCCTACTTAAAGTAAAATCTATGATGGAAACCTGCAATTGACAACAGGTTAGAGGAAGTGAAATGGGAAGAAGTAACCACCATTGGCGCTAATTTAATTCAATACCTCAACACCCTTAGAGAGAACGCTCCGAGCCTTCCCATTCAGAACAAAGTCAACAGTCTTGGATTTAGTGCTGGCTAAAAGTACATTCCCCCAATGAAGGTCCCGATGCTCAAAATTCAACGCTTTCTCCCCAACAGCTACTGTTAGTGCAATCTAAACAGGAAAAGAATAAAGAAAACAAAAGGAAAGTGTCATTTACTGAGCTTTGCAAGGACTGAGGACAGAGCATTGTTTCTGAGCTATATACATAATTCAACATAAATAAAAATCAACACATCACCTGTGCTATTACATCTTTTAACTATCATATAATTGGTATCGCTTAATAGCAGAAGTAAAAAAGCTGATAGAACCAACTGGTATATTCACTGCCTCTCTGGACGAGTGTGTGTCTAGTCATGGTTTCAAAATCGACATGCACTAGGACACCACTCGTCAAGAGCAACAGCTAAAAACCACAATTGGAGTTGGTGAATCAGTTCCCCGCATGGTCCTTGGTCAAGATGATGATATGATGAATGGTTCAAAGCTTTATGCTCACATCCCTAGACGAGTGAGAGTCTAGTCATGAGTGGGCAACATGAGCCAGAAACTCACTCGCCGAGGGAGAGGAACCGGCGAAGAGGACATCGCTGGAAAAGTAAAATTTGACAATGAGTGTATCTCACCTGTTTAAAAGCAGCAAGTCCTTGGTCAGCTGAGCTAAATACAAAGCTTTCCAAATCTTTACCACCATGGCGGAGTTCTAGGACAATGAACAACTGATCTTCATTGAACATGTCCGGACAGTCATTTTCAGAGCCTGAGAGGAATTACATAAAAGATAGAAAAAAAGAACAAGGAAAAAAAAGGACAGGACCTGAAACAAATAATTTTAAAACAAGCACCTTTGGTGTCATTATAGGTATGCCACAAATCTTGAAGCCAAGCAGGGTAAGATCCCTTTACACAACGAATAGCTTGAACCTCGTTAAATGTGCAAGTAGCATTTCGAGAGCCTTTCCTAAGGTCACTCAGTTCCCTGTTAAAAAAAAAAAAAGAGTTTGTTTTACCGACGAGCAAAGAACCAAAACAAAGGCTTGCAAACTAAGCATTTTGGCATTACAAGGTATTGATGTCCTGAACTTACTGAGCTATACAAACTTCAGAGAATATTTCCTTGTATGTCTTCTGTGGCTCCCCATTGACCTCCATTTCACCTTCAATGGGTATTATTTTAATGACAGATAAAGGATTTCCAGAATACAAAAACACTTCTCCGTAGACACCCTCTCCTATCTTTTGGCATTGTTCTTTCATACTGAAAATAAAAACTATTAATATGAAGTAAAACTTTACACCGTAACACACGTTGCAAAGGTTAGCACCACTGACCTACTCGGATAACACTCAAGGAAAGGAAGCGGCTCTTCCTGCCCACATCTGTTCAAGACTTCAGAAGCGCTTGTTGAATGGTCAGTCACAGACGATGTTTCACAGATAATGACAGAGTCATCTTCATTGGAGTGGTTAAAATCCTTTCGTTGTGCTTCAATTGAGTGACAAGCACTGATACTTTCCTCCAAATCTTCAAGGATTGCTTCTGTAAGCCATACCACATTTGTAAGTATTAAGAGCCAAGGCAGCAATGCACCAAATATCATCCACCACAAAATAACAAAAGCTCACCTCTATTTGGCTGTAATTGAATGAGGGAGTTGACCGAGGATTCCCAGAGTTTTCCTTTAATTTTACGTTCGAGGGATCGTCTACTGCTGGGCTCATCCAAACTATTTCTGATTTTAGACAAAATTGATAATGACCTGCGCCAGTGTTTGCCAGGTTTCAACACAACTGGCTCTGGAGTAGTACTGCGCCTCCCTTCTTGTGATGGTCTGGCACACGACAACCCAACAAACGGCTCACAATTAACTTCTAGGGTCATGCTGCCAGATGGTCTACATATCACTGCAGAGCTACTTTCAATATTAGAATCTGTTTCTTCATCATCACACCGAGCCAATGTTACCTTGCAGTCAAGAGGCATGCGTGGATCTCTATTTGATTTACAATTACTGCCATCATTAATTGCATGTGTCACAAGCACAGGGCAACTGTTAGAATCAGCAGTTTCAACTGAACATGGGGCTCCAACAAACAACTCTGCATCACATCTATGTAGCACCACCTCACAATCCCTCAAAGGTAAAATATTCTGGGAGGCTTGGTAACTGGAAGAAATGACATCGTTCAGGCATGAAGTGTTTCGAGAAAGATTGGAGTCTTCAGTCTTGTTGTGAAAGTTGGATGAGTCCATAGCCAAGGTATCAACTCTAAAGATAGGCTGCTCCGTCAAGTCACACCCAGATAACATGACTACACAGTCTTTGATTGATGGGTCAGAAGTGTTGTTCAAATCTTCTTCTCCTGCTTCCTCTGACCAACTTTCTCTTCGTACTGACAATGAGTTTTTGTCATTACCAATGGCACCACAAACAGACATATCACTGTCAGCACAACCAGTAACATCAACATGGGAGATATCATCAGTTTCATCTATAAGAACACAACTTTGGGTATCCATTCCTTTCGGCAGTAAGCTGCTACATTTAAAGTCCTTACCCTGCAAAAACATTGTACTATTTCTAGACAGATTAGCACACTTTTCACGATGAACTTGAAAGCTACTGCTGATATCCAGACCACTAGCTGTAACCTGTTCAGAGGACATATCACTAGCACATGCACCATACCCAAACTCATCAGAAGCAATGCAAATTTGGGTATCAATTGGCTCAATACATTTGTGGTCTTGGCTTACTGAAGACACAGGGCAATTACTTGAGAGATTGATACCAGATTTAAAATGGTTGGCATGGGAGCTGTTGCTGACAGTCAGATTATTCGCCATTCTCTGCCCAGGAGAACTGAACAGGTCCTCACTCAAAGCCTTATCAAAGACAACAGGATTTGGATTCTCCTGCAGCTCACAAGACGCAAACATGTCCACACTGCCATTTGCAGATTTCTTGCCAGATGCAGACTCATTCAGCAAAAATGCAGTGCTTGGGAAGTTGGTAGGAAGTATGGGAGACAGAACTTCATATTGCTTTGTTGATCGTTTTGGAAGCATTGGAGTGGAGGTTTCATTCTGTTCTTCAAATACATCTTCCTTGCTAACATCTTGTGCGGTAAAGAAGCTGTCCTCTCCTTCCACTTCCCTCTTAAGCTTGACTGAATTCTCTTCTACTTTGGTAAAGAAGCTATCTTCTATTGATTTCTTTGATTTCTTTCTCCCCCTACCTAACAAGCAAAGAAGATCTCATAACTAATGTTGTTAGCTGGATAATGACGAGATTCTTGCACATAAAACACATTAGAATACTTCACCTTCGGATGTTGTCCTACTCTTCACGACTGATTGAAAAATCCCAGAAGTCTTTTTCTTTCCTACAAAGATTAAATTAAATTAGATATGGTACATGAGCATAAGCAGCTCGCAGCATCAAATTACCTAAAGTTTTCTTGAATGTGCGACTTCTAAATTCAAATGCATCAGAGTCATTTGAAGAGTCAGAAGAATTAGGAGGAGAACAGCAGGTGCTAGCAGGTGCTTCCTTAAGAAGTCTGTCAAACGTTGTATCGGCATCATCGGAGCACCCCAAAGAGTGAAAAGGCCTCCTTACAGTTTCTTTCTTCTTAACTTTAGGTTTCCTTTTATCTACCATCAATGCTTTGGTCTCCTTAATATTTTCAATGTTAAGTGATTCGAAGACATCATCTACTTCTTGAGCATCTTCAAACAAGAATTTTGGCAAGCGACCACGTTTCTTCTTCTTGACTCCATAAGTGTTTAGTACAGGAGGCATTGTGCACCTGGAGAAAAAGAATTCTGAAAGTTAGTGAATTATTTTCAACTGCTATTCCTTTAATTTAGGCACTACAAACAAGTACAGACTGATGGGCCATTGAACACCATGACATAGCTCATAATGATGCCACCCCATACCTCCACAAAAAAAGGGGAAGCTACAGAGTCAAATTTTGGGAAGTCTGAGATATGAGCTGAAAAAAATAACCTACTTTAACTCTAAGAAAGATCGAGTAAAAAACTTTTAGTGAAGTAGAGATCGACAGGGCTAATTGGCGGACCCCCTCCCTCCCCTCCGCTTTCCCCTCTCCCGCGACAATGCACGAGCAAACCTGTTGAATGTAGGCAAAATGAAGCGGCCAGCAACGCTCGCAAATATCCAAAGCCCGGTTCAGTGCGGTTAGATTATGGTCGCTTTCGAAAAGAGCCCTCCAACCCGTTTCTAAACCCTAAATCGCAGTAACGGTAAACGGGAGCGACGCCTCAAGCCGCAACGCCGCCAAACAAAACGACGCGACGCCCCGACGCGACAAAGCGACACCGACCAACAGAATGTTGGGACAGAACGACACAAAGAGCACACGAGGGCCGCCTTATCAGCGGCCCCAGCGCAGCGACTAGACCAACTACTTCGTATCGTCTCGCTCTCAGATCCCACCCCTCTACCTCTGGTTCCCTCCATACAGGCCTAAACTGAGCCAAATCGTTCCCGAAGGAGCCGAGTGCCCTGCCGCCCGCCCGTCTCTGCAGCAAACGAGCTTTATCTCTCACGGGATCCTGATCCTGCGTCGCGATGTTCACAAACAGAATCGATTGGACGGGCGCTCAAACTGATCTGAACGGTAGCGCGAGAGAAAACGTTTACTTTACCAACTTACGAAGAATCTGTAGACGCCGATTCCGTTGAACCGACGCTGACGCTTGTGGGTGCTTGTGCTTGTGTGTGACGACGGTGGTGACGCTGTTGCGTCCTCTCCTCTCCTCGCCTCCGTTTATCTGACATCTGCGATGACACAAATCGAAAATAAACTTTGATTCTGCAAGGCTCATGAGACCTACGATTCGGTCTAGAATAGTGAGAAACTAAAACACATTTAATGTAGGAAGAATAGGATCAGCCAAATGCCAATCTTTCCGATCTTTTTTCATAATATTTTTCGTTGTTTGTGTTGTTGGGTTGGCAGTGCTATCCTTGCATCGATAGTGTCTTGTTCGTTTTCTGCTGGCTACTACTTAAGTCAACTGATGAGTCTTTATGCCTATTTTCTGTTCTGCTGTGCATTGACGTCGAAAATGTCCTAAATTCGTCAAAATTTGATGATAAATCTCCTTCAACAGGGGTTACAGGACATATATCAAGAGAAAATAGCATAGCAGGTTTGCCATCTGGAAGGTAAGCTGAATATTATCCCATTCTTACGGCCTCTAGAATGTGTTATTATCGCGTAGCTCAAATTTTGTGGTACATTTTGATATGTTTTTCTTTATAACTCCATGAATAACTTTATCAGAATGACGAAGCTCTGAAACACAAATAATTCTATCTATTTCCATCGTGTTCTAACCTTCACTGTTGAGAATTCATTGCAGCCATTACTTTAACTGTTGCTATTTTTTAAATCCACAAGCAATCATTTTTAAAAACAAAGAAAGAACTTTTTTTCTAATGTGCAGCTACAGACATTTTTATTTTCTTCTGTTTTTGTTGTGTGAATTTTATGTTTGCTTTTTGTATGTATACGTCATAGATATAGAAACCACTGTATTGGCTCTCCTAATTTTCTCTTTATCTGAGGATTGCACTCATTTTCTGCTTTTCACTTCCATTTTTAAGACCGGAATCAAATGCTTATCATCTTACATAATATTCAAGTTACCCTCCCTTTGTTGCTAACCTTGAAAGTTCCCACTAATATGTCTTAACTCTTTTCTGCAGGATGCACTTCATGCTTTTCTAATTTCTCTCCCAAATGGGCTTTGACACAAGATTAATCGAGATGGCATTCCCCTCCTATCTGCAAATTGCATTCTTTTATGAGAACTGTGCTTCTGCATCACTTTAGTGAAATGGATAACAACTATCTTAGTTCAGGTGAGGTGTCAGTTATAGATTAGTCTCGAGGTTATTGAAAATATGAAACAAACTGTAAGTGCCTTTTTAAAAAAAATAAATAAAAAATGTTAAATTCTTACTGTTTATTTGACAGGCTTTGGACCAGGCCCTCAGTCAGGTCCAATAACTATTGTCCATGCGGTGCCCAGAGTCCCATCCACCCTGTCAGTCAGCGGTGTTGATGTGGGAGTGTTATCGAATTCATCAGCACATGCCATATCTACTCTTACGCTCACTCCAGGACGCACTCGAGACATTGACCAAGATATGGAAGCTCTTCGAATATCCCGACAGGACAACCCATTCCTTCAGGTACTTTCAACCTCTAGGAAACTTAAGTTCTGAGGATGATCAACCCACATTAAATTTTCCTTCAATCTCTGTTGTCTTCTTCTATCAGCAGGTGCTTGCTAGCCGCGAAAGTCTTGCAGACAGCCTAGAAGAATCAGAATCTGATGATATAAACCTCATGAATCAGGTACTATCTAAGTCCTCACTTTTGAAAGTAACAAATATACTCTTCTAACTGTTTTGAAAATAGGTGAATCTTTATTGACTCTACAGACTACATTAATTCTGTTTTTTAATAATAAAAAGTCCCTTACTTTCAGGATTTTCCATCAGATTCAGACCCGGATCCTTTTACTTTGCCTGAAATACATGAGCACATGATCAGGTCTCCCCCTCCAACATCATGGCCTCGATCACCAAATTATAAAGCTTTTCGATTTCCTGGCAGTGATGATGAATCTAGTCAGGTATTGGTATTAAATTACCTTTTCTCTCTGAAGTATCTTATTTATTTTAAAATTCTGTTCCTGTTTCATCAATATATTTCTAAAATTTAATTCTTACAGGACCATGGAAGTGCAAGAAAATCTCCAAGCAGAATGGCTTCACCCCGCCAGCCCAGAGGTGCTTTAGTATTAGAAGAAATGGCCCGGGAGTTGTTGCGGAGCCCTGCATCTCAGGGTAACTTCTCATCTTCAGTTGGTTGTCAAGTCTTAAAATATTTTTTTTAATGTTTTTCAGTTTTGATATCCTTGTTGCAGAACGTACAGGAAGTGGAGGCAGTGGCTTTTCTCTTCTAAGCCCTGCTCCAATGCGCTCGCTGTCTGAGGTGCGCCGTCTGCACAGCAAAAGTGGTGATGACAACGAAAGGCTGGTAACACCTGAGGCTGATGGAAACATCTGTGTTAATTAAGTCTATTTATATTGGAATAGCAATTAAGTAATACAAAGTCTTCAATGTTCTGTCACTGAAAGTTGAACCCCCTTCAGACTGTAATTGTATGTTAGTGGCATAGAGCCATAGGTGTCATGTCATCCCTTTTGGCATATGGGTTTATGTAGAATACCATTCTTATGTGCTCAATTTGAAAACAAGAAAAAAGAAGTTTTATCCCTGGGCTATCGGTAATTGTAACTATAGTAAATGTTTAAGCAGCACAATTAACACCAATTTGAGCAAGGCATTGCCTGCCATGAGATGATGATGATGCTCGAACCTGGCAGATGTCAAAACTGTCCGGGCACCTTTTCACAGAAAGCTAAACAATTGTTGCTTCATGCCCCTGTCTCCATGCATAAGTTAAGCTGTACTGTAAGTATTAGTCTTAGCAATAGGAGTGAAATAACCGTCATTTTATTGAAAGTGATTCCTAGACAATGTCTGCCTTCTGTGTCTCGGCAGACTTTGTCCAAGAAATTTCTTTTCAATGACATCAACAAACAAATCTCTTAAACTTTGTCACCCTACAGCTATTTAACCTCATGCATGTTGAGGCACCAATATCAATATTAGAGGTTTACTTTCACTTTACTACTTTCAGCTTTTCTTATGTTCTTGTGCATGTAAAGTTCCAATTTAAAAAATACATATTTATCATAAATTATTTCTTCAAATATTTAGGGCGAGAGCTTTTAACATGCAGTGTTCATGTTTATAATTTATTATTCTTGCCTGGCTTGAGTTATATTTACCAATGTGGTGTGATGAAACATTCTAGTCATTTTGCACCTCTCACTTTGTGCTTGTTGCATTGACTTTTGTTCGTCCGCAGTGGTTACTGCTAGTTTTAATGTACAAAAATGCCAAAGTTTATGTAATTTTCTTTCTATGACTTTTTGATTTGATTTTGTTTTATCCTGCAAAGTTTTGATGTTTTTCTTCTTATAATTTTTTTCTGTTTCTCCTCAAAACTTTTCATTAATTTTTCTCTCAAGTCTCTTCCTTCTCATTTCCTCACAGCCTGGGGGCTGCGTTGTTCAAGTCAAGTTGAACTTGATTTTAATAAGAAAGGCTGGCCCTCTCCCATTATTAAAAGATTTATCTTGACTAACATTCCTCATCCTTGACAAATACTTAGAAAGTTGTAATTTTATTGTAAGTTTTTCTCAATTTTAGCATGGTATTACACTGGCTTCCTAAGAACATTCCACACTCCCTTTTTACACCAGTATTTGTAGTTCTTATCTCAATTTCCATCATCTATTCTTGTATACTCACTATACAAGACGTTATGAAAATTTGTTCCTGCATTGTTGAATTTTCTTTTTTATTTGATCTCTCACACAGTCTGAAAAAAACAAAACTGTTTAGAAAGTTTTTTACTACATTTTTATTGCCCTTATTTCATTTTTTCAGAATGGCACAAGTTTTTTTTTTTTTGTAATTTGTAAAGGTTTGGCTGGGACATGTTATGTGAATGAGTCATTCGTTGACACAGTTCTATTTTGTACACATTTTATTTCTTTGATGAAAAGAAGGAATGTTGTATTCGTTCTTGGTTGTTCTATTGTTAATTTCTTAAGTTTTGGTTTTTCTTTGTTCCTTATTTCTTATTTTATTTCTCCCATTCTTGGAGTTGAAAAGTCTGGTTTGAGTGGGTTGAGGCTTAGTCAGAGGTTTCAAAAATACTAATTCACATACATCAGTTCTCAACAGATTTATCATTGCATGAAATTTCCAAGAAACTGATGCATGTGCATTAGTTGGCAGCTTTTCTTGATGATGACAAAGATATTCTGGTTTGTGCATACATACCCTGGAATCTTATCTTGCCTATCAAGTGTGACAGTAATTGAAATATGTATCCAAGGTTAATTATTCCTCCTAGTCATGATAGTCAGTTTGGAAAGAGCAGCTGATACCAGTCTGTTGTCTTTTTGTCAAGTTTGCGTTTGTGATATTTTTGTGTTTAGTGTGTTTAGCTTTGAAACAGAAACTGAGTCTTCGTCAAGTTTATTGATACGCTCTGTATTGTTATTGAACTGGATTCAAAATAATAAAATTGACTAAATATTCATATTAGCGTTTTGTTGAATTATACTTTTATGCTTTACAATTTAGCTAGAGATATGTGATACCTGCAACACCAAGACATTGTGTAGCTACCGTAAGCTTTGAATTATATTTAAGTGTTTTGTTCCTTTTGTCAGTTCCCTTTTTCCATAAATGCATCTTTCCTTGTATACATCTATCTACAATTGAGTTTGTTCTGACAGCATCTTAAATTGAGTTTCTGTTAGTCTTACTATACTTATTATCTTTTCCATTCCACCTTCAGTTTTAGGTCTCAGCAAAGGATATTGGATTTGAAGTACTGGTTTCGCTTAGTGTGTGTGGTTTCCATACCTGTGCCAGTCCTCATAAATATACTGTACCAAAACATTTGGGCATCTTCCTATTGAAAAGTGTATGTCCTTCTGTTTTTATATTTATTTTTTTATAGAAGGCTGAGGTCTAAGAGAATGTGTATTGTCCAATTCTATCCATTGATTCCACATGCCACATGATGAAATCTACAGGGTACGTGGATGTGGAATAGTAACCATTTGGATTTATGATACCAAATTTTAAGGAAAAACTGCCATTTTCCTTTAGTTTGTGCCTTAAAGAGAAAGTGGCAGTATGCAAATGTTATAGGGCTGGATCCCTTTAATTCCTCCAAAAAGAGAAGATTTTTAAAAAATACGGCTTTTAGGAATGTTGTTTATGAAGTTTTCTTCAGTATTGCCCTAATATACTCATCATTACTACATTACTCATGAAGGAGCATTTTGCTGCAGTATATTACTTAAGGTAGCACTCCTGATCTAGAAGTTTGCCAATGTCTTCTATCCATTCTCTGTAATGGAACATTTACAGTGTCGATTTTTGTGAAAATTATGTATGTTTATCCCGCTCTAGTATCACATCTTGATGAAATGTTCTTAGTTTATACTGAAAATGTATGTTGTATGTATGTTGAGATTATTAGCTGCAAGAGCGAATAAAACACAGTTTCTACACAAATGGATTCTCATTAATAAATTACCTTTCTCATATCATGTCAGCCAGAGGAGAGAACCGACTTCCGAATCTTATCATGCACCCAGTCCAAATAGTGGGCAACGTTGGAGTAAACTCCGGGTTTGTTTGCCATTCCACAACCGTGACCCCAGCTGGTGATTCCGTACAGAGTAAAGCGATCTGAAACCAACAGAACAAATTGGATTTCACCCCCTACAACAAACGACCCGTTTTTGGGCCCCTGTCAAAGAACCAAAACGCAACAGCATGTCATCAATAATGAAATAGAAAATGAGACGTAAGCAGTTGACCTTGGTCTGAGAGGCACACCATGGGCCCGCCCGAGTCGCCCTGGCAGGAGTCCGCGCCGCCGTCGAGGTGGCCCGCGCAGAACATGCCGGCCACGATGGCCTTCTTGCCGTACACGCTGGGCGCGCTGCACTGGTCCGTGCGCAGGATAGGCAGCCACGCGGACCGCAGGAGCCGCGAGTACCCCGCCCCGGACGTGCCCACGGAGCCCCAGCCGGAGATGGAGCAGTTGGTGCCGGGCTGGAACGAGGCGATGGCTCTGGCTCATTTTGTGAGCGGGAAGGACAACGACAGCATCGACAAGCGGCTGGCCGCCCACTCACCGCGTAGTCCGTGTTGTGCTTGGGCATGCAGGCCGGCCGCACAGAGTCCGTCATGCGGAACCCCGGGCTGGCCACCCGGATCACCGCCAGGTCGTTCTCCAAGTACACGTTCTTGTTGAAGTCCTCGTGCGAGTGCAGCGACTCGATGTCCAACTCCTGCTCCGATCCGTCCTCGTCCTGGCGATGGTCGACATCGACATGGAAACGATGAAAACGGTCACTGGATGCACGTCATCGTGATCGAGGCCTCCAAAGCCAACCCCGCCCTTACCTCCGAGTTGTGGTCACCGACCCTGACGAAGTAGGCCTTCTTGGTGTAGTCCTGCATGCAGTGCGCCGCAGTGAGCACGTGGTGCGGTCCCACCAGCACAGCCCCGCACCAGTGCAACGACTTGAGTCCAGAGCGCACGCGTATGCTGGCCTGCGTTCGTTTCGTTGCACAGAATGAGTTGAGTTGCCGAGCACTCCGCGTCGCACGACACTCAACCCCGCGGCCCTTCGGCCCTTACCTGCCACGGGTAGGCTCCTCGGGGCGTTCCGCGGCCCTGCACTACCTTGGCGAGCTGCACCGTGGGGGTGAACTCGTCCTCCAGGGTCGGCCGAGTGCCGCAGTCGCTGGGCAGGTACTTGTCGATGTCCACGTGGCGGTCGCTGGCCGCCTGCTCCTCCAGGGCGCGCGTGGCGGCCTGCTCGTCGCCGCCTAGACACTCCACGCCCACGTCCTCGTCGTGCTTGCAGTTGGTCACGCCGAAGTCCTCGTGGCGGCACTTCTCGAGGGTGGTCTCGTTGCCCGAGCACCGTACCTGCGCACAGTCCGGCCACTGGCACTTGCTCGCCTCGCAGGGAAGGGCCGCAGGAGGAGACCCTCAAAGCCCGCCCTTCGTACTCACGTCGTCCATCCATATGATGCCCTGGCCCTGGCCGAAGTGCGCCTCCTTCTTGACGGCGGCCTTGCCTGGCATGCCCAGGGTGCGGCACACCGTCATGGCAGCGGCCTCGTTGAAGTCGTCGTCGCACACGGTGCCCCACTCGCCGTAGACTTTGACCTCCAGGCGGCCCTCCTTGGGGTGGGCGCCGCCCACCAGCCGCATGCTCATCGGCTCCTGCAACACAAGGCTCCCGCGTCAAGGCGGCGCGAAGCGCGTCACGGCTAGCAAGACGGACGGGGTCGCTGGCCTCGCTCACCGTGCAGCGCTTGGCGTGCTCGTCGCTGCCGTCCTTGCAGTCCTCCACGGAGTCGCACAGGAACTTGGCGGGCACGCACTCGCCGGACTCGCACTGCCAGTTGTTCTCCGGGCAGGCGCGGCTGGACTGGCGGCAGTGCTTGGTGGCCAGCTGCAGGATGGCGCCCCACGCGAAGCCGCCGTGCAGCTCGGGGGACGCGGTGTCCGCCGCCTTGCACTCCAGCCCCGCGGCCGTGGCGCAGCGCACGCCCACCATCTCCTCGGGCGTGCAGTCGTGCACGCCCCAGCCCGCGTGCTCGCAGCCCATCAGGGACGTCTCGTTGCCGGCGCACATCAGCTCGTCCACCAGGATGGGGAGGGGCTTGGACGGCGCGGGGAGCACGCCGCCACTCAGCACCTCGACGGCGCCGTCGCGGTAGCCCGCCTCGCGGCAGACCACGTCCGCCTCGGGCAGCCCGAAGCCGTCGTCGCACACCGCCCCCCAGATGCCGTTCACTGCAAGTGAGTTTCGGGCGTCGTCATCGCTGTCAGACACTCTCTAGTCGCGACGCGCCTGCACCAACCTTTGACCTCGATGCGACCCTCGCTCTTGGCCTTGCCGCCGGCCAGGCGCAGCTCGTAGCCGATCTTGGCCGGCGTGCAGATGGTGGCGGCGGGCGCCTCGTCGGACCGGTCCCCGCAGTCGTCCCTGCCGTTGCAGCTGTCCGTGGCGTTGACGCACTTGCCGTTGGCGCACTGGAAGCGCGCGGGGGCGTCGCACGCCACGCTCAGCTTGACGCGCTCGTAGTACGTCCAGGCCGTGCGGTTCGCCGTCGCCAGGGACCCGGTGTCGCCCACGTTGGAGCCGCTCAGCAGGCACACCTTGGTGGAGCTCCTGGGGGAGGGGAGGGGCGCATCGCCGTCAGGCACGGCGAGGACGGGGAGGCGGTCGAGCGCCCGCGGAACTCAGGGTAGGCAACTGTGTACTGCCGCGTTGTGCGGGTCTGCCTACCCGCCGCTGTGCGGGCGCTCCGTCTGCCCCGCCGCGGCACAGTGGGTCAGAAGACAGCTGAGGCGGCCAAAAATTCTAGACGCGTTTTCAGCTCCAGAGTCGCTAAATGAGACTCGAACCGAACGTGTAACCCCACTAATGGATCGTCTCCGAAAGAGGAATGGTGGGGTGACACATTCGATTCGAGTCCCATTTAGCGACTCTGGAGCTCACAATGCGTCTAGAGTTTTGGCCGCCTTTACGGTCTTCTGGCCCACTGTGCGCGCCGCGCCGCGTGACGTAACGCTATTCCTTACTTGTGGCTGAAGGACTTGCACGTGAAGTCCGTGGCGTCAAGGCAGCGGCGCGCGCACGTGTTGGCGTCCAGGTGCAGCCAGCGCTCCACGTCGTGGCGCTCCAGCTTGGCGGCCCGCACCGCCTTGAAGTCCAGCAGGTAGTTGGAGCAGGCCTGCTCGTCCAGGCCGTTGCTGCAGTCCTGCAAAGGGGAGGTCGGAAGTGAGGCTCGAACCCACTGCCCCACCGGCAAAAGGGTTCTCCGGAAAATCCCGGCGGTGGGGTACTTGAACCGCCGACCACGCCGACCCACCTGTTCACCGTCGCACTGCCACACGCTGGGGATGCACTCGTTGGGGCCGCACTCGAACTGCTGGGGCCCGCAGTGCACGGCGGCCCTGCTGATGGCTGCAACATGGTGGACGAGAAGACCGCGTCAGTGTGTGTGTGTGTGTGTGTGTGAGAGAGAGAGAGAGAGAGAGAGAGAGAGAGAGAGAAGAGAGAGAGAGAGAGAGAGAGAGAGAGAGAGAGGAGAGAGAGAGAGAGAGAGACGCGCCCTATGTGTTTGTTTTGGTTGGCGACTCTACGCCACTGCACGTGCACGCCGCCGGCCACGCTTCGGCAGCCTCGCCATGGCTGCGCCGCTGCGCCATGCTGCGCCGCACTGAGCGCCCTGACCCCCGTGGCCCCTTCGGCACCTTATCGCGGGGCCTGCCGACCGATTCCGACCAGTCGTTTCGTCGCCGTGTCTCTTTCGCCTCCTCACGGAACGACACATGAGTGCGACGGAGAGGACGACGAAACGATTCCTCGGACTTGGCCTGCAAACTGGTGGTAGCCGAGGCGAACTTGTCGAGGCGGGGGCCGAAACGAGGCGCGGGATGCCTGACGCACTGCTCCAATCAAAACACCAACCTGCGTGGTGTGGGCTCGAACAGGTCTTTGCGTAGCCCCCTTCCCCCTCCCTTTCTGCCTCCTGCCCCTCTCTCGGCACGCGTCGGCCTTCCCTGCCACTGCTACCACTCAGACAAACACAACGGCTTATTTTCTGTTTTGAAGCGCTGTTCCCCGCGAGCCTTGGCCGTGGCCTAATTATCACTGTCCTCATCGGCGTCTCAAGGTCAGGCAGACTGACGCGGCCGGACGTCTCACCGCCCCCTCCCCTCCCCGTCCCTCGCAATCAAGCTTCCGAGAAGAAACGTGCACTTATGAAATGTTGCATGTGTTGCAAACGCTTTGCTCTGGTCATCAACATTGTGGCCGCGTGTTGTGCCCACTTCTTTCTCATTCTCGTGTTATAAGGATCAAAAACAAAATAACGAAAAACTAAATAGAAAGACGAGGTCACTTTTATTAATTTTTCTTCGGCGAAAATAAAGAGAAATACAATAGGACATAGAAGGAGTGCTGACCTACTCTGTCTCTAATTTGAATCACAGCGTTCACACCGGGGATGTAATAAATAATCGAAGTTAAGTAGAAATGAGAAATAGGAATGTAATATGAATGAGATAACAACAGTCTATGAAGTGCACGAGTCTCCCTTTCGCTTTGCCGCCTTCCCGGGAAAGTTACACTCTCAACCCTCCAGTAAATCATTTTTTTCTTCTTCTAAAATCATTAATATCAACAGTTACAAAAAGAGGTTTGCTGCGAGCTCAGGTTGCTCATGCCTTTGACGCCCTGGTAAAAGGAAACGGGTTGAGGAAGGATGCGGGAAAACGGATGGAAACGTCTATTCACATGAAGAAGATCTTCTGCGTGGTGACCTGAAGGCCGCCATCTTGCTTCTCGCCCGGCTTGGGGATCTTCATGACGTGCTCGGCGGTGGGCCTCTGGAAGGGCGGGCTCGTGGTGGCGGCGGCCTGGTCCGCGGCGCTGGGCCTCTGGAAGGGCGGGCTCGTGGTGGCGGCGGCATGGTCCGCGGTGCGGCTCTGCCGCGATGCCGCCGCTCCGCCGCGGGCCCCGCGTGGCCGTTGAACGTGGGCGGCCACTCGCCGGAGTCACTGCCGCCGCCCCGGCCGGCGCGCTCCCTGGATCCGGAGTCACTGCCGCCGCCCCGGCCGGTGCGCTCCCTGGAGCTCGAGTCGCCGGACGAGTTCTCGGCGCTGGTCTCTTCGCCGCCGCGCCTCGCCGGCCGGTTCGGGTAGTAGCCCACGCTGGAGTACGGATCGCTGCGGTCCGGAGTGCCTGGGGTCCCTCGGGGGAGCGGGTAGCTGAGGGCGGGGTCGGGGTAGCGCCCGGCGGCGTCCCCGGGTCGGTTGAGTGCGAGCGCGGGGAACAGGCCGAACACGTCACGGTACGAGGGCGGGCCGTCGCCGCGCAGCGGGTAGGGCGCGTAGTCGGAGCCAGGCAGCAGCAGGTTGCGGTACAGTTCGACGGGGGGCCGCGCCGTGACCACGGGGGGCTTGGACTCGGCGGCAGCGGGCAAGCCGTAGCCTCTGCGAGGGTCGGGGCGCTCGCCGTAGCCCGTCCGGGGCACGATGCCGGATGGCATGGACAGTGGGTCCGGAACGTCGGGGTAGTCCGCCTCGCGGTCGGGCTCGTACTCCTCCCTGTCGCGGGGCGGCGCAGGCGTGGTGGTCGGCGGCGTGAAGGTCCTGGACGTGGGGAGCGTGGGCCAGGGCCGCTCGGTGGGGCCAGTGGGCGCCGCGTTGTCGTCGTACGGGGGCAGCAGGTCACGCTCGGTGGGGCCGGTGGGCGCCGCGTTGTCGTCGTACGGGGGCAGCAGGTCACGCGCGGGCGGCTCGGGCGCGGCGTCCTCCTCGCGGTGGCTGAATCCCGGTGCGTAGTTGACGGGCCAGTCGTCCGCCCTGTCCGCGCTAGAGGGCCACGTCGTGGCGGTGGCTCGCGGCGCCGCGGTGGGCGTCCTGCCCGCTCCGCTCCGCCCGGGCCTCGCACTGAACCAGGTGCTGGGCGTCGTGGCGCGGTCCCTCGCCGCGAACGGGTCCGGCCACGTCGTGGTGGTCTCGGCAGGCGCGTCGATGTCTTCCTCTCTCACGAACGTCCTCGACGTTGGCAGCGTGGGCCACGGCCGCCCCGACGCAGCGGCGGTGCCGATTCGGCTCAAGCCAGCGGGTCGTCTGCGTCCTGCTTGCTGGGTGGGGGGTGTGGCGGAGGGAGGGTAGGGGTGAGGCTGGAAGCGGGGTGGGGGTGTGACGGGCGGGCGAGGCCTGCCGTTGGGCTGGTACAGTGACGGCGTGGGGCGCACGTCTTCCTCCTGGAATGTACCTGTGTTCTGCCTGCACAGCGGCACGTCGCAGCGCTCCGCCTTGATGCCGGCGGTGCCCGCGTCCACGAAGCACCACGGCTCGCTGCTCGCGGTGCCGCCGCTGGCCACGCGCCGGCAGTGGTTGTGGCCGGCCAGCGTGGTGCGGCGCACCTCGTCCGACACGCGGTAGCGCAGCGCCGACACGGCCGCGGGGGCGTCCCAGGACACGCAGGGCTGCCCGATCCAGGACACGTTGGCCGTGCCGTCGTACTCCGTGCCGCTCGGGCCGAGGCAGCCTGCAGCACGAGGCGTTACAGCGCGCAGTCAGCGCGGCGAGCTCAACCGCGCACAGTGGGTCAGAAGACCGTCGAGGCGGCCAAAATCCCAGACACGTTTGGAGCTCCAGAGTCACAAAATAGGACTCGCATCGAAAGTGTGACCCCACCAATGGATTACTCGTTTGGAGAGCAATCCAGAGGTGGGGGTCAAACGTTCGATTCGAGCCCCATTTAGCGACTCTGGAGATCACGCGTCTAGAATTTTGACCGCCTCAACGGTCTTCTGACTGTTCCACTGTGTCGCGTAGGTTCGCATGCTTCACTGGTTCACTCACCCACGTCGTCGGCGCGGCGTTCACACACGTAGGGGTACGACTTCTGCCGGATGGCGCAGTCCTCGGCGTGCCAGTAGAAGTACTCCGCGCCGCAGGACCGGACGCCCTGCCAGTTGCCGTAGCCCGCGCCGCCCCCGCCGCCCGCGCCGCCCGCGCCGCCGCCAGCGCCCGGCCACGCGCTGCAGGGGAAGTCCTTCTTGAGGAGCACGCACAGCGACCGCTCGCCCACCTTGGGGGCCTTGGCTGTGGCGAGAGAGGACAGCTTGTTTGTTACGTTGCCATGCCGTGAACCACAGTCCAGAACTTCTAGAGTGACCGTCACCTGAATCGAACTCCTTACTGGGCGGGCCGGGCCACCAGAGGTTGAACTTGAACGGCGCGCCCGTGCCCTCCCACACCCACACGTCCCTGCCCGGCACGGACACGCCCACGCCCGCCGTGAGCACGCTGCCCAGCGCCGGGTAGGACGCCGTCAGCCACTCGGACACGAAGTCGCTCTCTGCCTGCGGAAGGGAAGGGCAGGGTGGACGTCATAGCGGAGCGACAATATGGGGAGAACGCCGCGCGCCTAGACTGACCTGGCTGTTGATGTCCATGAGGTGTCCGCCTTGCGACTTGCAGTGCTTGATGGCCTCGTCCTGCGAGAAGGCGATGGCGTCCACCTTGCGGTCCTGCCGAGGGACCACCAGCGAGTAGCAGGATCCCTACGCACAAGGAATGTGTGAGCAAACAGAGCGTGCCTGTGTGTCCATTCACCGCCCTGTCTGTCTAGTCACCGCCCTCTCTGTCTAGTCACCGCCCTGTCGTCTGCCGTACCTTGAAGGGCTTCTCCCCGGGGCGGCAGCGCGCCGCGTAGTTCGGGAAGCAGCGCAGGCCCGCGGCCTGGGTCTCCAGGTTGCACCCCTCGCCGGCGTCCCCAGAGCGCATGGAGCAGGACACCAGGGAGCGCTCCTGCCCCGTGCACAGCACCTCCTCCACGTGCACGGGCAGCACGCCCATGGCGCCGCGGGGGCGGCCCTGCCACGCCAGCTCGGCGCCCCTGCGACATTAGCATCATGGTCAGCATGGTCATCACGCACTCTCGTCATCGCACTTCGGTGCCAGGCCCACCTCTCGTAGCCCAGCGTCCTGCACACGATGCTGGCCTCCTCCACGGTCCAGTTGGCGGGCTTGTCGCACACCGACCCCCACTGGGAGCCGGGCCCCATCACCTCCACGTAGCCCTCTAGCGGCGTAGGTCCGCCACGGATGCGCACCTGCCAACGGAGGAGCGCAGCGGGTGTAAGTTCAAATTCCCAGTTGTCTCAGCGCGCAGCCCGCGACATACTGTACCATCTGTCCCGACTGTGGCCGGCTGAAGTTCCTGGTGCGGTCCAGCACGTCGAGCCAGTTGCTCGAGCCGGATTCCAAGTCCACGCCGTTTAACCGCTCCGGATGTCCAGATTCTGGGTCCAGGTCGAAGTCAGTGTCCGGCTCGCACGTCGATGGTGGCGGGGTACGCCGGCGTGGTCGGCGGCGGCGTTGTCACCCCTGCCGCCGGCCGGAGTTGGGGCGCCGTGGTGCCACTGCGGGTTGTGCTGCGAGCCTGGGGGGTGGTAGGCAACCAGGGTAGCCACACAGGGTAGCCACCAGGCCGGGGGCTGTAGTCATCGCGTGGGGGTGTGTACCCTCCTGGTTGTGGGGTGTAGCCACCTGAGGATATCTGCCGGGCTGGGGGCTGTAGCTTCCCTGGGGATTGTAGCCTCCCTGTTGGGGATTGCGGCCTCCTTGCTGGGGGTGGTAGCCTCCCTGTTGAGGGTTGTAGCTGCCATGTTGATGGTTGTAGCCCCCCTGTGTTGGGCTGTAGCCGCTGGGCTGTGGGGTGTAGCCCCCATGGGGAATGTGGCCCCCTGAGGGGGTCTTGAAACCTTGAGAGGGTTGGTGTCCGCCCGGCATGGGAACGCCGTGATCCCTGTGCCATTGGGGGTTGTGCCCCGGTTGGTGTTGATGGTTGTGGTGGTGGTGATGGTGGTGCTGTTGGTGGTAGGCGGGGTTGTGTCCCGGAGGTAGGTCTGAAATGAAAACGTTTTCATTAATGGCGAAGGAGAAAAGGCGGCATCTGTCAGTGGTACCGCCAACAACACCTACCTCGCGGAGGCATGGGGATGCCGTGGTCTCTGTGCCAGTCCTCGCTGTGGCCTCCCTGCCCGTGGTGGGCATGATGGCCGGTCTGATGGCCATCTTGAGGCCGTCCATTGGGGAGAGGCCCAATGACACCAGCAGAGCCGATCCAAAGTCCTCCACTTCCGAGTCCGGGTTTGGGCCAGCGGGGTCTTGGACGAACTTCACGTTCGCACAGACTCGGTTATTCGGCACCACCGCCCACGAACCTGACTGCGAGGGTCTGCACGGGCATATGCGAGCTCTGGGATTACTAGGCGCCCTTCCCATTGGGTAGCCGGGGGGCTGGGGTGCCAACCTGTGGCAGCACAGGCCTACACTGATCTATGGCCCCCGCCAAGCTCGGCAACACCGATCCGAATCGCTGTCCGCTATTGCGTCCAAGAGCGGATTACCTGGTATCGGTCAGTTTTATCCCTGGAAACGATGCATCGCCCTGCGGCAGTCTGTGTCTACAAAAGGCGTCCTTGGCCCGAGCTCTGTTGAAGGTCTGCCGGTGGGCTTGGCCGGGTTGGTAGCCCTGGTTTGCCGAACTTGGTTGTAGACCGCTCTATAGGGTTCGGTAGTTGGTTTTGGCCCTTGTCGTTTGTCAGACCTTGCGTCTGTATGCCCACTGGCGTGTATGGGCCCTGGCTGCTGTGCTTTAGCCTGGCTGGGCCGAGGCCGCTCGGTGGGCGCCACCGCGACCAGAGACCCGAGGGGTGTCCCGCTTGCCGTTTCACGCACTCGACGGCTACCTTGTTGGGTAAGTATGGTTCGCACGCGTTGCAAGCGCGGGTGATTGAAACATGCCTGTTCCGGGAGCGCAGCTCTTCTGCAGGATGGGTGGCTGTTCCCTGGGAACATAAACAGAAATATCCGTCCATGAATTTCCCCGCTTGGTCCGATCCTTTCCGCTCCGCTGCCTCCGGACTTTGGATCTGCACCTGCCCAGCATGTTGTTATTGAACAATTGGTGCAGTCACTCGTTGTGGGTGCGCCTTTGTGAGTGCAGGTATAGCTGTGCCGCCGTCTTGCCATTCGAGGCACTGCACGCCGACCTCGCGACGGGCGATTGTGCGCGCGCTGTGGACTACGTCTGCCGCGGACTGCTGGCCTGTCAACGTCCTGATCTGTATTAAGGAGCAAACTCATCGCTCTGACCTAGCCTTTTTGCCCATCTGTGCAGTACCTGTAAGGTGCGGGGGTTAGATGCAATCGCGCCCGATCACTTGCGAGTCATTCAGACGGACCTAACGGCTCAATGCCTTGGAGTCTCCAGCACACCACTCTGAATTCTCTAACATCATATACCAGCGGCTTGGAGTACAGGGCGCGGAAGTATGCGTACGGCATGTGTCCCGTAGGTAAGAGAGAGAACCCCGCTCTACAGGCTGGCCGCAGCTGCTGAGCGCACGATTCGAGCAGGGTGCGGAGGCGGGACTGTTCGTGGTCATTCGGAGTCCTCATAAGTCCGGTAGAGTCGCCGTTCGATGTACGCGCGTCTCGGTGCTCCCGGGGGCTGGCGGATGCTACGCTTCCACGGCCCGACATATACAAGTGGTTTGAAAACCAAAACAGTTGACTCCATCGTCTCGTTCCAGTCACAGGGCCCTGTAGCGGATAGACCACTCACCGGACTTTAAACGGCAGTTTTGTGGAAGACACTTGACCTATCTTTCGGTGTTAATACGCGCAAACTTCGCGGAGGAATGGAGTAGTGGTGAGAACAGCAGTGGCGGTGGCGCTACGCTCTGACAGGATAGCCGCTTTGAGCTCGCTTCCAGCAGATTGAGGTACATTGACGGACGCAGTCCGGCGGGAAAGGGGTCCAAGACAAGTCGCGTTGTCGGTCCGCTACTAATGACTCCTAAACCTCCAGGTAAGCTTCATGCTCTGCGACGTTCAAGACGGACAATGTAAAGATCGTTTACTGTGTTTTCATAAACAGGAACCTGAATGGACCGCTGGACGCGCCCTTCCACACTTTCCAGGATTCCGGACAGTTAGTTGCTATGTCACTGTACATTCCCCGCTTGGCCTTGGTCTGGTGCATAGTCATTGTTGACGGCTCCGGGCATCGGCGAGGGCCCGCCTTTGCGTCCCCCGCCCGTCTTTGCCCTCCAGCCTTTCTCCGGTGCCTGGGGTTTAATTGTCCCGAGCCCACGGGGCTAGAAGGGGTCCGGCGGCACCGGCGGTGCGCCCCAGGACCTC
>CM060087.1:22210261-22285261 GCA_030522485.1 Stenchaetothrips biformis
CATATTAGCCTAAGTAGAGTACGGGGAAGGGGGGGGGGGGAATGTACGAGTGGAGACGGGATGGGGTCGGGGATTTGTAGTGTGGGGCCAAACCGCTGAAGTATTGCCTTTTTTGGTGTAGTGTTAAGTTGTAGTGCATGATTGTGAGTGAGTGACACAGTGGCCCGCGGAATACTAGAAGGACCGCGTGAGCAGAGGCAAAGATTTTCTCGCTCACGCTAACAGATTGTACCATGTAAGTCTAGTGTAGAAGTTTCCGTCCGTTTTCGAGGTGCTTTCCCCATTTAAGGTGAGTTCCCGATCCAACCGAACCAGACGCGCCAACCCTTCGTACATATACACGACTGTTGTCTATATTTAATTCTATGGTGTATAATAATGTAGAGCCATAGGTTTCCCTCATCTCCTCTACCTCCGCGGTTGCGGGGACATGACAATACGTGTGTACTCGCCTCGTAAATTTACAGTTGCCTCTGTGCGTCGTGTGTTGTGTGGCCGCGTGTTGGAACAGCGGGTTGGCGGTTTGGCAAGCTTGCTCGGTAGCGCTGAGTGGTTGCGTGCAGGAGCTTGAGATTTTGTCTGTCCCGGGAGGAACGTTGGTGCGCTGTAGGCCGTTTTTTTGTACACTTGTAAATACTTGTTTCCTTTTTATTTCCGTGTAACCCCTTGTGACTGGTAGGTGGCGTTTTCACCTCCGCGGGTCCACGCGGGCATAGGGCCTTCTTTATCCATCGTGGAAAGACGACGCCCATGGGTCGTGGTGTGCTGTGTTGTTTCCGTGCAGGTTGCTGAGGCAGCGCAGCAGCGCACCGGGAAGGGGGTTCGTTATGTGCCTCAATATTAGACTAGGAGCGACTGTGTGTGGAGAGAGAGAGAGAGAGAGAGATGAGAGAGAGAGAGAGAGAGAGAGAGAGATGAGAGAGAGAGAGAGAGAGAAGAGAGGGGGGGGGATTTTTTTGTGAGCGGAGGAAGGGGACACTCCGAGCGTGTGCGTAAAGTAGACGGTAGGCGAAAGCAGAGGTCATTTCAGTCTGTTCTTTCCTGATTTCTCCATTTTGAAGGACGTCGATCCAGACGACTTCGCGGCCCAAACGTCTCCAAGTGACTTTTCCTAGTTAGGTTGTACATACATTTCTAACATGACTGTCGGGTCATTCTTCGCATCTCCCCAATGAAGTGGACATCAGTTGCAGCGACGCCTGCCGGACCGGCGGCACGGCTGCGGTCGCGGCGGGGCGGCGTCTAGGCCAGGGCCTGTCAAGTTTAGCGTTGGAGTTCCCGTGCGTACGCAGGGCAGGACGGGGCTACGGGGCTACGGGGCTTCCACGGATTACTCACCAGGATGATTCTGTGCCTTCTCATAAGACGGGATTCACTCAAATCAGTGCCGTTATTGGCAAAAGAATGGCACTAATTTAAGTGAATTCCCGCTCTAATGAGGGGCTAGGGGCACAGAATCGTCCGCGAGCGACTCCTGTGGAAGCCCCAACCTGCAGTGCGTGCGTGCGCACGGGAACTATATAAGGTTAACTTGACAGGCCCCAGAGTGAGTGAGTGGGCGGGCGAGTGAGTGGTGTGAGTGCAGTGCGGCTGCGCGAGTTTTTCGCGAGTGGTGTGAGAGTGGAGTGCACCTGAGTGCGCGAGTGGGTTGGCATGAGCGAGTGGCTGTGCTTACGAGTTGAATGAGTTGTGAAAGAGTGAGTGAGTGAGTGCAGTTATTTTTTGTAAGTAGATCTTAAATGACGTCATTGACGAACTTTGCGAGTAAGTCCTTTGATTCGAGTTTGTGTGGTGTCCCAAGGGCGCCGTCCCAGGCTCAATGATCGCGGCGATTTGGAAAAACTACATGTGTGGACAGAATGTACTATATGGTAGAGTCAAGTCTAGGTTAATTCAATAATTTAGGAGTTGCGCCTTGCGGCATCTAGACACCAATTACTTAGTAGAGTCCGCCTCCCAGAGCCCTCAAGTCGGCATGGACGGACTGTAGTAGTGTTGAGCGTGAGTGCGTGGCGTGGCGTGTGTTTGGGGACTTCCCCCGTTCACCATCCCATTTTGAAAGGCCACTTTGGCGGTAGGAACGATTTAGTGTGTTGGCCAGCCTGTCCAGGGCTTCCGTTAGTATTAGATTGAACGGGGTAGGGATGGGAACCTAGTGTTGACAAGGACCATACGTTAACGTATTTCTAGGCCTGAGTTTGTTCTTCCTAATTTTCAAATTTTCGCTGCCTATGAAAATAGGCGTCTGTGGCAATGTCGGTACCATTATTATGTAACAATTGTAAGATAAATATACCTAGTGTCCCCTCTTTGTTTTAAGTCTTCCATTGAGCCAACAATACTTGTACAGTTTATGTAAAGTTTACCAAGGGAGGTGGGTTTAGGGGTGGGGAGGTGGGTGGATCTGATGGTGCTTTTACAGGGGAAGTGGGAGGTGGTTGGGGGGGGGGGGGGGTTCACGGGAACAGACATTCTATCTCATTAGCCTAAGCAACTTTAGAGTAAGGTCGCATGACATCTTATTTTTCCTTCTTGATTTTATTTCCCCATTTTTCAAGGGTAGACACGCGCCTTCTGGGTCAGTCCCCTTTGGTCTCAGGTAAAACACTAAAACTCGTTTTCGTAGCTGTAATTTCTAAGTTAACGTTAAGGGCACGTTGAGTGGAATCAATACACCGTAAGTAAGCTTAGGTATCTATTATTTATGTTTGTCCTTTTTTCCTCTTTTTTCATCATTCTCTAAGGCCCTACGCACCTGTGTAAGGCCCCTGGCGTGTGGGTTGCCTATCTTCTTGGGGCCGCACTACATAGGACAAGCGAAGGCGCTGGAGTCTACCAGTGGCATGCTGTTATAATGTACATAGTAAACTAGGGCTAGGATAATTGAGTGTGTGTGTGCGTGCGGCATCTTTAGTTAAAGGCTTTGCCAGGTTCTTCTTGCTCTTTGGCATCGCACTCCATCGAGGCATTTCCGGGAATGAATCGGGGCAGCGTCGCGCGCATGCGATATGTTGATCAACGACGGCCACTATCCCTAGAGCAAGAAGAACCCTGGCAATCGTCTGATAAGCGCGTTTGTGTATGAGTGTGGACTTGGCGGGCACTAACTTGATCTCTGCGAGTGACTCCAACGCCAAATTCTTTCTTTCGATTTATTTCCACTTCCATTTTCTTCTTTGAATCTTCACGCTATCGGCGCCACGCCGTCGGGCTTGAAGAATGAAACAAGCACTCACCAAACTAGCTGGACGCGACAGGAAGTGCCCTCACAGGGCGCGTTCTGTCTCTCGTGTACAAACAAGTGTAAATACTCGTGTTGTTTTGTTTTTTCCCTTTATTCGTGAGGGAACGCTTTGACGGACTCCCCTCATTTAGCCGCCAGTGATGATTAGGTGTAGCAGTGTCTCGGTACCTCGCGTCGCCGATGTGGACGTGCGCAGCAGCAGCAGCGCAGCACTGAAGTGCCTTACTCTTCGTTCGTCGGTGGGTTCGGGCGGTGCGCGTTGGCGCGTCAGTCCGGGCCAACGCAGTCCAGTGACTCCAGTGGACAGTGTGGGCCCGGAGGCGCAGGCAGCAAGCCGTCTGGCGGACTGTTCCTGGTTTCCGCGCGTTCCCCGTCGCAGCCGTACTCTGTTTCCGAAAGTAGAAATGTACATAAGGAGGTTGGGGCGTCACTACAGTGCGCGGGTCCCATCCAAGATGCGTTTTGATCTGCTCTCCGGGAAGATGTGAAAACCAATGTCGTCAAGCCATGTCGATTTTACGTACTGCGGAACGCGTCGTGCGAAGTTTCCACTGATGGCAGTGTCGTGTCAAATGGGCGGTGTTCTCACGCCTTCGGTTTTGACATCTTCTGTTCACACTGGGTGCGTGATGCGTGGTTGCCATGGTGTGGTTTGGGATACGCCTCAAGCGGGAAGAAATGCGCGACCGGGGTGGGTCGAAAAACCTGTAGAAAGGACGATCGCTTTGTCTTGCCCTCTTGCGTCGCGCCAATGCCCCGTTTTGTACCGTACAGTACTATAGTGGAACTTGCACCGAGATTTTACTGCCTTGTTTTTTTTTGCATTGTTTGATGATTGCTATTTGACACCCGCTGGAGGAATGTCTGACCCATACACATTAGTGGTTTACACCAACCAAGAACGTGACGATTTCTGAATTCCTCCAATTTACTCTGAAACAAAATAGCCTGTTTTCTTTACTTCCGTTTTTGTTTGCGTTCCTCCGAGGTTGATAAGTGGTTTGCCTGGTGTTGCATCGGTTGTGTTTTCATTTTGTCTACCTGAATGTTTCAATAAAAAATTTTATGGTGACAAATCTTAGGAGCCTATTTATTTAATTTGCGCCCTAGTTGTCATGCATGTGCACCGTTTGTTTTACGCCATTGATACACTGCAGCGGGAAGGTAGAACATGACACAAGCATGGTTGTCTATGAAGGACTTCCTTCATGTGTTGTCGAACTGAAGCGTGTGGCGGCGCCCAAAGGGTAGGCCACCCATCAGCCGCCACGCTAGGTGACAGGACTCCACAGGCTAGACATTTGGCCTGGGTCTAGCTGAATGATCCACTCATCACATAGCCATTGACGAACTGAACGTCTCATCGGCCTCAGTACTTTCATCTTGGAGGAAATAACTTCCGACCTCCGCCCATTACAGTGAACAGCACGTTCTGCTGATGAGGGTATTTCTCACTCAGAAAATGGTGGGTGAAAAAAAAAATACATGAAGGAAATAAAATTCACTGGACATTTATTGAAAGGAAGAGGAAGTTATTCATCAATTACAAAAAAGGGGACAATTAACAAATGAAACCACATCTCTGAACATTAAGAACAGCATCTTTCATCTCATTTAATTTAATTAAGGCATTTGTATGTACTTTGCTTGTCCTATTCCTATAGCGAACCATGGTACAGAATTTATCTAGCAGGTAGTGAAGCCATGCGATATTTGTCTTGGGAGTGAAACAATCCCATTTATTCCTGGAATAAGGAGTCACATTAAGGAAATTCAAATAAATAGTATACTTATGGATTGTTTCCACACATTAACTTACCCACAATAATCTTTCATCAACCTATAAATTTCAAACTGATAATCTCCTTGAGCAGTGAACAGGGTTTCATCCTGAGAGAGATCATAGTACACTGAACGTCCTGTATCAGGATTGTTGATCCTACTTAAAGTAAAATCTATGATGGAAACCTGCAATTGACAACAGGTTAGAGGAAGTGAAATGGGAAGAAGTAACCACCATTGGCGCTAATTTAATTCAATACCTCAACACCCTTAGAGAGAACGCTCCGAGCCTTCCCATTCAGAACAAAGTCAACAGTCTTGGATTTAGTACTGGCTAAAAGTACATTCCCCCAATGAAGGTCCCGATGCTCAAAATTCAACGCTTTCTCCCCAACAGCTACTGTTAGTGCAATCTAAACATGAAAAGAATAAAGAAAACAAAAGGAAAGTGTCATTTACTGAGCTTTGGCAAGGACTGAGGACAGAGCATTGTTTCTGAGCTATATACATAATTCAACATAAATATAAAATCAACACATCACCTGTGCTATTACATCTTTTAACTATCATATAATTGGTATCGCTTAATAGCAGAAGTAAAATAGCTGATAGAACCAACTGGTATATTCACTGCCTCTCTGGACGAGTGTGTGTCTAGTCATGGTTTCAAAATCAACATGCACTAGGACACCACTCGTCAAGAGCAACAGCTAAAAACCACAATTGGAGTTGGTGAATCAGTTCCCCGCATAGTCCTTGGTCAAGATGATGATATGATGAATGGTTCAAAGCTTTATGCTCACATCCCTAGACGAGTGAGAGTCTAGTCATGAGTGGGCAACATGAGCCAGAAACTCACTCGCCGAGGGAGAGGAACCGGGCGAAGAGGACATCGCTGGAAAAGTAAAATTTGACAATGAGTGTATCTCACCTGTTTAAAAGCAGCAAGTCCTTGGTCAGCTGAGCTAAATACAAAGCTTTCCAAATCTTTACCACCATGGCGGAGTTCTAGGACAATGAACAACTGATCTTCATTGAACATGTCCGGACAGTCATTTTCAGAGCCTGAGAGGAATTACATAAAAGATAGAAAAAAAGAACAAGGAAAAAAAAGGACAGGACCTGAAACAAATAATTTTAAAACAAGCACCTTTGGTGTCATTATAGGTATGCCACAAATCTTGAAGCCAAGCAGGGTAAGATCCCTTTACACAACGAATAGCTTGAACCTCGTTAAATGTGCAAGTAGCATTTCGAGAGCCTTTCCTAAGGTCACTCAGTTCCCTGTTAAAAAAAAAAAAAGAGTTTGTTTTACCGACGAGCAAAGAACCAAAACAAAGGCTTGCAAACTAAGCATTTTGGCATTACAAGGTATTGATGTCCTGAACTTACTGAGCTATACAAACTTCAGAGAATATTTCCTTGTATGTCTTCTGTGGCTCCCCATTGACCTCCATTTCACCTTCAATGGGTATTATTTTAATGACAGATAAAGGATTTCCAGAATACAAAAACACTTCTCCGTAGACACCCTCTCCTATCTTTTGGCATTGTTCTTTCATACTGAAAATAAAAACTATTAATATGAAGTAAAACTTTACACCGTAACACACGTTGCAAAGGTTAGCACCACTGACCTACTCGGATAACACTCAAGGAAAGGAAGCGGCTCTTCCTGCCCACATCTGTTCAAGACTTCAGAAGCGCTTGTTGAATGGTCAGTCACAGACGATGTTTCACAGATAATGACAGAGTCATCTTCATTGGAGTGGTTAAAATCCTTTCGTTGTGCTTCAATTGAGTGACAAGCACTGATACTTTCCTCCAAATCTTCAAGGATTGCTTCTGTAAGCCATACCACATTTGTAAGTATTAAGAGCCAAGGCAGCAATGCACCAAATATCATCCACCACAAAATAACAAAAGCTCACCTCTATTTGGCTGTAATTGAATGAGGGAGTTGACCGAGGATTCCCAGAGTTTTCCTTTAATTTTACGTTCGAGGGATCGTCTACTGCTGGGCTCATCCAAACTATTTCTGATTTTAGACAAAAATTGATAATGACCTGCGCCAGTGTTTGCCAGGTTTCAACACAACTGGCTCTGGAGTAGTACTGCGCCTCCCTTCTTGTGATGGTCTGGCACACGACAACCCAACAAACGGCTCACAATTAACTTCTAGGGTCATGCTGCCAGATGGTCTACATATCACTGCAGAGCTACTTTCAATATTAGAATCTGTTTCTTCATCATCACACCGAGCCAATGTTACCTTGCAGGTCAAGAGGCATGCGTGGATCTCTATTTGATTTACAATTACTGCCATCATTAATTGCATGTGTCACAAGCACAGGGCAACTGTTAGAATCAGCAGTTTCAACTGAACATGGGGCTCCAACAAACAACTCTGCATCACATCTATGTAGCACCACCTCACAATCCCTCAAAGGTAAAATATTCTGGGAGGCTTGGTAACTGGAAGAAATGACATCGTTCAGGCATGAAGTGTTTCGAGAAAGATTGGAGTCTTCAGTCTTGTTGTGAAAGTTGGATGAGTCCATAGCCAAGGTATCAACTCTAAAGATAGGCTGTTCCGTCAAGTCACACCCAGATAACATGACTACACAGTCTTTGATTGATGGGTCAGAAGTGTTGTTCAAATCTTCTTCTCCTGCTTCCTCTGACCAACTTTCTCTTCGTACTGACAATGAGTTTTTGTCATTACCAATGGCACCACAAACAGACATATCACTGTCAGCACAACCAGTAACATCAACATGGGAGATATCATCAGTTTCATCTATAAGAACACAACTTTGGGTATCCATTCCTTTCGGCAGTAAGCTGCTACATTTAAAGTCCTTACCCTGCAAAAACATTGTACTATTTCTAGACAGATTAGCACACTTTTCACGATGAACTTGAAAGCTACTGCTGATATCCAGACCACTAGCTGTAACCTGTTCAGAGGACATATCACTAGCACATGCACCATCCCCAAACTCATCAGAAGCAATGCAAATTTGGGTATCAATTGGCTCAATACATTTGTGGTCTTGGCTTACTGAAGACACAGGGCAATTACTTGAGAGATTGATACCAGATTTAAAATGGTTGGCATGGGAGCTGTTTGCTGACAGTCAGATTATTCGCCATTCTCTGCCCAGGAGAACTGAACAGGTCCTCACTCAAAGCCTTATCAAAGACAACAGGATTTGGATTCTCCTGCAGCTCACAAGACGCAAACATGTCCACACTGCCATTTGCAGATTTCTTGCCAGATGCAGACTCATTCAGCAAAAATGCAGTGCTTGGGAAGTTGGTAGGAAGTATGGGAGACAGAACTTCATATTGCTTTGTTGATCGTTTTGGAAGCATTGGAGTGGAGGTTTCATTCTGTTCTTCAAATACATCTTCCTTGCTAACATCTTGTGCGGTAAAGAAGCTGTCCTCTCCTTCCACTTCCCTCTTAAGCTTGACTGAATTCTCTTCTACTTTGGTAAAGAAGCTATCTTCTATTGATTTCTTTGATTTCTTTCTCCCCCTACCTAACAAGCAAAGAAGATCTCATAACTAATGTTGTTAGCTGGATAATGACGAGATTCTTGCACATAAAACACATTAGAATACTTCACCTTCGGATGTTGTCCTACTCTTCACGACTGATTGAAAAATCCCAGAAGTCTTTTTCTTTCCTACAAAGATTAAATTAAATTAGATATGGTACATGAGCATAAGCAGCTCGCAGCATCAAATTACCTAAAGTTTTCTTGAATGTGCGACTTCTAAATTCAAATGCATCAGAGTCATTTGAAGAGTCAGAAGAATTAGGAGGAGAACAGCAGGTGCTAGCAGGTGCTTCCTTAAGAAGTCTGTCAAACGTTGTATCGGCATCATCGGAGCACCCCAAAGAGTGAAAAGGCCTCCTTACAGTTTCTTTCTTCTTAACTTTAGGTTTCCTTTTATCTACCATCAATGCTTTGGTCTCCTTAATATTTTCAATGTTAAGTGATTCGAAGACATCATCTACTTCTTGAGCATCTTCAAACAAGAATTTTGGCAAGCGACCACGTTTCTTCTTCTTGACTCCATAAGTGTTTAGTACAGGAGGCATTGTGCACCTGGAGAAAAAGAATTCTGAAAGTTAGTGAATTATTTTCAACTGCTATTCCTTTAATTTAGGCACTACAAACAAGTACAGACTGATGGGCCATTGAACACCATGACATAGCTCATAATGATGCCACCCCATACCTCCACAAAAAAAGGGGAAGCTACAGAGTCAAATTTTGGGAAGTCTGAGATATGAGCTGAAAAAAATAACCTACTTTAACTCTAAGAAAGATCGCGTAAAAAAACTTTTAGTGAAGTAGAGATCGACAGGGCTAATTGGCGGACCCCCTCCCTCCCCCCTCCGCTTTCCCCTCTCCCGCGACAATGCACGAGCAAACCTGTTGAATGTAGGCAAAATGAAGCGGCCAGCCAACGCTCGCAAATATCCAAAGCCCGGTTCAGTGCGGTTAGATTATGGTCGCTTTCGAAAAGAGCCCTCCAACCCGTTTCTAAACCCTAAATCGCAGTAACGGTAAACGGGAGCGACGCCTCAAGCCGCAACGCCGCCAAACAAAACGACGCGACGCCCCGACGCGACAAAGCGACACCGACCAACAGAATGTTGGGACAGAACGACACAAAGAGCACACGAGGGCCGCCTTATCAGCGGCCCCAGCGCAGCGACTAGACCAACTACTTCGTATCGTCTCGCTCTCAGATCCCACCCCTCTACCTCTGGTTCCCTCCATACAGGCCTAAACTGAGCCAAATCGTTCCCGAAGGAGCCGAGTGCCCTGCCGCCCGCCCGTCTCTGCAGCAAACGAGCTTTATCTCTCACGGATCCTGATCCCGCGTCGCGATGTTCACAAACAGAATCGATTGGACGGGCGCTCAAACTGATCTGAACGGTAGCGCGAGAGAAAACGTTTACTTTACCAACTTACGAAGAATCTGTAGACGCCGATTCCGTTGAACCGACGCTGACGCTTGTGGGTGCTTGTGCTTGTGTGTGACGACGGTGGTGACGCTGTTGCGTCCTCTCCTCTCCTCGCCTCCGTTTATCTGACATCTGCGATGACACAAATCGAAAATAAACTTTGATTCTGCAAGGCTCATGAGACCTACGATTCGGTCTAGAATAGTGAGAAACTAAAACACATTTAATGTAGGAAGAATAGGATCAGCCAAATGCCAATCTTTCCGATCTTTTTTCATAATATTTTTCGTTGTTTGTGTTGTTGGGTTGGCAGTGCTATCCTTGCATCGATAGTGTCTTGTTCGTTTTCTGCTGGCTACTACTTAAGTCAACTGATGAGTCTTTATGCCTATTTTCTGTTCTGCTGTGCATTGACGTCGAAAATGTCCTAAATTCGTCAAAATTTGATGATAAATCTCCTTCAACAGGGGTTACAGGACATATATCAAGAGAAAATAGCATAGCAGGTTTGCCATCTGGAAGGTAAGCTGAATATTATCCCATTCTTACGGCCTCTAGAATGTGTTATTATCGCGTAGCTCAAATTTTGTGGTACATTTTGATATGTTTTTCTTTATAACTCCATGAATAACTTTATCAGAATGACGAAGCTCTGAAACACAAATAATTCTATCTATTTCCATCGTGTTCTAACCTTCACTGTTGAGAATTCATTGCAGCCATTACTTTAAACTGTTGCTATTTTTTAAATCCACAAGCAATCATTTTTAAAAACAAAGAAAGAACTTTTTTTCTAATGTGCAGCTACAGACATTTTTATTTTCTTCTGTTTTTGTTGTGTGAATTTTATGTTTGCTTTTTTGTATGTATACGTCATAGATATAGAAACCACTGTATTGGCTCTCCTAATTTTCTCTTTATCTGAGGATTGCACTCATTTTCTGCTTTTCACTTCCATTTTTAAGACCGGAATCAAATGCTTATCATCTTACATAATATTCAAGTTACCCTCCCTTTGTTGCTAACCTTGAAAGTTCCCACTAATATGTCTTAACTCTTTTCTGCAGGATGCACTTCATGCTTTTCTAATTTCTCTCCCCAAATGGGCTTTGACACAAGATTAATCGAGATGGCATTCCCCTCCTATCTGCAAATTGCATTCTTTTATGAGAACTGTGCTTCTGCATCACTTTAGTGAAATGGATAACAACTATCTTAGTTCAGGTGAGGTGTCAGTTATAGATTAGTCTCGAGGTTATTGAAAATATGAAACAAACTGTAAGTGCCTTTTTAAAAAAAATAAATAAAAAATGTTAAATTCTTACTGTTTATTTGACAGGCTTTGGACCAGGCCCTCAGTCAGGTCCAATAACTATTGTCCATGCGGTGCCCAGAGTCCCATCCACCCTGTCAGTCAGCGGTGTTGATGTGGGAGTGTTATCGAATTCATCAGCACATGCCATATCTACTCTTACGCTCACTCCAGGACGCACTCGAGACATTGACCAAGATATGGAAGCTCTTCGAATATCCCGACAGGACAACCCATTCCTTCAGGTACTTTCAACCTCTAGGAAACTTAAGTTCTGAGGATGATCAACCCACATTAAATTTTCCTTCAATCTCTGTTGTCTTCTTCTATCAGCAGGTGCTTGCTAGCCGCGAAAGTCTTGCAGACAGCCTAGAAGAATCAGAATCTGATGATATAAACCTCATGAATCAGGTACTATCTAAGTCCTCACTTTTGAAAGTAACAAATATACTCTTCTAACTGTTTTGAAAATAGGTGAATCTTTATTGACTCTACAGACTACATTAATTCTGTTTTTTAATAATAAAAAGTCCCTTACTTTCAGGATTTTCCATCAGATTCAGACCCGGATCCTTTTACTTTGCCTGAAATACATGAGCACATGATCAGGTCTCCCCCTCCAACATCATGGCCTCGATCACCAAATTATAAAGCTTTTCGATTTCCTGGCAGTGATGATGAATCTAGTCAGGTATTGGTATTAAATTACCTTTTCTCTCTGAAGTATCTTATTTATTTTAAAATTCTGTTCCTGTTTCATCAATATATTTCTAAAATTTAATTCTTACAGGACCATGGAAGTGCAAGAAAATCTCCAAGCAGAATGGCTTCACCCCGCCAGCCCAGAGGTGCTTTAGTATTAGAAGAAATGGCCCGGGAGTTGTTGCGGAGCCCTGCATCTCAGGGTAACTTCTCATCTTCAGTTGGTTGTCAAGTCTTAAATATTTTTTTTAATGTTTTTCAGTTTTGATATCCTTGTTGCAGAACGTACAGGAAGTGGAGGCAGTGGCTTTTCTCTTCTAAGCCCTGCTCCAATGCGCTCGCTGTCTGAGGTGCGCCGTCTGCACAGCAAAAGTGGTGATGACAACGAAAGGCTGGTAACACCTGAGGCTGATGGAAACATCTGTGTTAATTAAGTCTATTTATATTGGAATAGCAATTAAGTAATACAAAGTCTTCAATGTTCTGTCACTGAAAGTTGAACCCCCTTCAGACTGTAATTGTATGTTAGTGGCATAGAGCCATAGGTGTCATGTCATCCCTTTTGGCATATGGGTTTATGTAGAATACCATTCTTATGTGCTCAATTTGAAAACAAGAAAAAAGAAGTTTTATCCCTGGGCTATCGGTAATTGTAACTATAGTAAATGTTTAAGCAGCACAATTAACACCAATTTGAGCAAGGCATTGCCTGCCATGAGATGATGATGATGCTCGAACCTGGCAGATGTCAAAACTGTCCGGGCACCTTTTCACAGAAAGCTAAACAATTGTTTGCTTCATGCCCCTGTCTCCATGCATAAGTTAAGCTGTACTGTAAGTATTAGTCTTAGCAATAGGAGTGAAATAACCGTCATTTTATTGAAAGTGATTCCTAGACAATGTCTGCCTTCTGTGTCTCGGCAGACTTTGTCCAAGAAATTTCTTTTCAATGACATCAACAAACAAATCTCTTAAACTTTGTCACCCTACAGCTATTTAACCTCATGCATGTTGAGGCACCAATATCAATATTAGAGGTTTACTTTCACTTTACTACTTTCAGCTTTTCTTATGTTCTTGTGCATGTAAAGTTCCAATTTAAAAAATACATATTTATCATAAATTATTTCTTCAAATATTTAGGGCGAGAGCTTTTAACATGCAGTGTTCATGTTTATAATTTATTATTCTTGCCTGGCTTGAGTTATATTTACCAATGTGGTGTGATGAAACATTCTAGTCATTTTGCACCTCTCACTTTGTGCTTGTTGCATTGACTTTTGTTCGTCCGCAGTGGTTACTGCTAGTTTTAATGTACAAAAATGCCAAAGTTTATGTAATTTTCTTTCTATGACTTTTTGATTTGATTTTGTTTATCCTGCAAAGTTTTGATGTTTTTCTTCTTATAATTTTTTTCTGTTTCTCCTCAAAACTTTTCATTAATTTTTCTCTCAAGTCTCTTCCTTCTCATTTTCTCACAGCCTGGGGGCTGCGTTGTTCAAGTCAAGTTGAACTTGATTTTAATAAGAAAGGCTGGCCCTCTCCCATTATTAAAAGATTTATCTTGACTAACATTCCTCATCCTTGACAAATACTTAGAAAGTTGTAATTTTATTGTAAGTTTTTCTCAATTTTAGCATGGTATTACACTGGCTTCCTAAGAACATTCCACACTCCCTTTTTACACCAGTATTTGTAGTTCTTATCTCAATTTCCATCATCTATTCTTGTATACTCACTATACAAGACGTTATGAAAATTTGTTCCTGCATTGTGGAATTTTCTTTTTTATTTGATCTCTCACACAGTCTGAAAAAAACAAAACTGTTTAGAAAGTTTTTTACTACATTTTTATTGCCCTTATTTCATTTTTTCAGAATGGCACAAGTTTGTTTTTTTTGTAATTTGTAAAGGTTTGGCTGGGACATGTTATGTGAATGAGTCATTCGTTGACACAGTTCTATTTTGTACACATTTTATTTCTTTGATGAAAAGAAGGAATGTTGTATTCGTTCTTGGTTGTTCTATTGTTAATTTCTTAAGTTTTGGTTTTTCTTTGTTCCTTATTTCTTATTTTATTTCTCCCATTCTTGGAGTTGAAAAGTCTGGTTTGAGTGGGTTGAGGCTTAGTCAGAGGTTTCAAAAATACTAATTCACATACATCAGTTCTCAACAGATTTATCATTGCATGAAATTTCCAAGAAACTGATGCATGTGCATTAGTTGGCAGCTTTTCTTGATGATGACAAAGATATTCTGGTTTGTGCATACATACCCTGGAATCTTATCTTGCCTATCAAGTGTGACAGTAATTGAAATATGTATCCAAGGTTAATTATTCCTCCTAGTCATGATAGTCAGTTTGGAAAGAGCAGCTGATACCAGTCTGTTGTCTTTTTGTCAAGTTTGCGTTTGTGATATTTTTGTGTTTAGTGTGTTTAGCTTTGAAACAGAAACTGAGTCTTCGTCAAGTTTATTGATACGCTCTGTATTGTTATTGAACTGGATTCAAAATAATAAAATTGACTAAATATTCATATTAGCGTTTTGTTGAATTATACTTTTATGCTTTACAATTTAGCTAGAGATATGTGATACCTGCAACACCAAGACATTGTGTAGCTACCGTAAGCTTTGAATTATATTTAAGTGTTTTGTTCCTTTTGTCAGTTCCCTTTTTCCATAAATGCATCTTTCCTTGTATACATCTATCTACAATTGAGTTTGTTCTGACAGCATCTTAAATTGAGTTTCTGTTAGTCTTACTATACTTATTATCTTTTCCATTCCACCTTCAGTTTTAGGTCTCAGCAAAGGATATTGGATTTGAAGTACTGGTTTCGCTTAGTGTGTGTGGTTTCCATACCTGTGCCAGTCCTCATAAATATACTGTACCAAAACATTTGGGCATCTTCCTATTGAAAAGTGTATGTCCTTCTGTTTTTATATTTATTTTTTTATAGAAGGCTGAGGTCTAAGAGAATGTGTATTGTCCAATTCTATCCATTGATTCCACATGCCACATGATGAAATCTACAGGGTACGTGGATGTGGAATAGTAACCATTTGGATTTATGATACCAAATTTTAAGGAAAAACTGCCATTTTCCTTTAGTTTGTGCCTTAAAGAGAAAGTGGCAGTATGCAAATGTTATAGGGCTGGATCCCTTTAATTCCTCCAAAAAGAGAAGATTTTTAAAAAATACGGCTTTTAGGAATGTTGTTTATGAAGTTTTCTTCAGTATTGCCCTAATATACTCATCATTACTACATTACTCATGAAGGAGCATTTTGCTGCAGTATATTACTTAAGGTAGCACTCCTGATCTAGAAGTTTGCCAATGTCTTCTATCCATTCTCTGTAATGGAACATTTACAGTGTCGATTTTTGTGAAAATTATGTATGTTTATCCCGCTCTAGTATCACATCTTGATGAAATGTTCTTAGTTTATACTGAAAATGTATGTTGTATGTATGTTGAGATTATTAGCTGCAAGAGCGAATAAAACACAGTTTCTACACAAATGGATTCTCATTAATAAATTACCTTTCTCATATCATGTCAGCCAGAGGAGAGAACCGACTTCCGAATCTTATCATGCACCCAGTCCAAATAGTGGGCAACGTTGGAGTAAACTCCGGGTTTGTTTGCCATTCCACAACCGTGACCCCAGCTGGTGATTCCGTACAGAGTAAAGCGATCTGAAACCAACAGAACAAATTGGATTTCACCCCCTACAACAAACGACCCGTTTTTGGGCCCCTGTCAAAGAACCAAAACGCAACAGCATGTCATCAATAATGAAATAGAAAATGAGACGTAAGCAGTTGACCTTGGTCTGAGAGGCACACCATGGGCCCGCCCGAGTCGCCCTGGCAGGAGTCCGCGCCGCCGTCGAGGTGGCCCGCGCAGAACATGCCGGCCACGATGGCCTTCTTGCCGTACACGCTGGGCGCGCTGCACTGGTCCGTGCGCAGGATAGGCAGCCACGCGGACCGCAGGAGCCGCGAGTACCCCGCCCCGGACGTGCCCACGGAGCCCCAGCCGGAGATGGAGCAGTTGGTGCCGGGCTGGAACGAGGCGATGGCTCTGGCTCATTTTGTGAGCGGGAAGGACAACGACAGCATCGACAAGCGGCTGGCCGCCCACTCACCGCGTAGTCCGTGTTGTGCTTGGGCATGCAGGCCGGCCGCACAGAGTCCGTCATGCGGAACCCCGGGCTGGCCACCCGGATCACCGCCAGGTCGTTCTCCAAGTACACGTTCTTGTTGAAGTCCTCGTGCGAGTGCAGCGACTCGATGTCCAACTCCTGCTCCGATCCGTCCTCGTCCTGGCGATGGTCGACATCGACATGGAAACGATGAAAACGGTCACTGGATGCACGTCATCGTGATCGAGGCCTCCAAAGCCAACCCCGCCCTTACCTCCGAGTTGTGGTCACCGACCCTGACGAAGTAGGCCTTCTTGGTGTAGTCCTGCATGCAGTGCGCCGCAGTGAGCACGTGGTGCGGTCCCACCAGCACAGCCCCGCACCAGTGCAACGACTTGAGTCCAGAGCGCACGCGTATGCTGGCCTGCGTTCGTTTCGTTGCACAGAATGAGTTGAGTTGCCGAGCACTCCGCGTCGCACGACACTCAACCCCGCGGCCCTTCGGCCCTTACCTGCCACGGGTAGGCTCCTCGGGGCGTTCCGCGGCCCTGCACTACCTTGGCGAGCTGCACCGTGGGGGTGAACTCGTCCTCCAGGGTCGGCCGAGTGCCGCAGTCGCTGGGCAGGTACTTGTCGATGTCCACGTGGCGGTCGCTGGCCGCCTGCTCCTCCAGGGCGCGCGTGGCGGCCTGCTCGTCGCCGCCTAGACACTCCACGCCCACGTCCTCGTCGTGCTTGCAGTTGGTCACGCCGAAGTCCTCGTGGCGGCACTTCTCGAGGGTGGTCTCGTTGCCCGAGCACCGTACCTGCGCACAGTCCGGCCACTGGCACTTGCTCGCCTCGCAGGGAAGGGCCGCAGGAGGAGACCCTCAAAGCCCGCCCTTCGTACTCACGTCGTCCATCCATATGATGCCCTGGCCCTGGCCGAAGTGCGCCTCCTTCTTGACGGCGGCCTTGCCTGGCATGCCCAGGGTGCGGCACACCGTCATGGCAGCGGCCTCGTTGAAGTCGTCGTCGCACACGGTGCCCCACTCGCCGTAGACTTTGACCTCCAGGCGGCCCTCCTTGGGGTGGGCGCCGCCCACCAGCCGCATGCTCATCGGCTCCTGCAACACAAGGCTCCCGCGTCAAGGCGGCGCGAAGCGCGTCACGGCTAGCAAGACGGACGGGGTCGCTGGCCTCGCTCACCGTGCAGCGCTTGGCGTGCTCGTCGCTGCCGTCCTTGCAGTCCTCCACGGAGTCGCACAGGAACTTGGCGGGCACGCACTCGCCGGACTCGCACTGCCAGTTGTTCTCCGGGCAGGCGCGGCTGGACTGGCGGCAGTGCTTGGTGGCCAGCTGCAGGATGGCGCCCCACGCGAAGCCGCCGTGCAGCTCGGGGGACGCGGTGTCCGCCGCCTTGCACTCCAGCCCCGCGGCCGTGGCGCAGCGCACGCCCACCATCTCCTCGGGCGTGCAGTCGTGCACGCCCCAGCCCGCGTGCTCGCAGCCCATCAGGGACGTCTCGTTGCCGGCGCACATCAGCTCGTCCACCAGGATGGGGAGGGGCTTGGACGGCGCGGGGAGCACGCCGCCACTCAGCACCTCGACGGCGCCGTCGCGGTAGCCCGCCTCGCGGCAGACCACGTCCGCCTCGGGCAGCCCGAAGCCGTCGTCGCACACCGACCCCCAGATGCCGTTCACTGCAAGTGAGTTCCGGGCGTCGTCATCGCTGTCAGACACTCTCTAGTCGCGACGTGCCTGCACCAACCTTTGACCTCGATGCGACCCTCGCTCTTGGCCTTGCCGCCGGCCAGGCGCAGCTCGTAGCCGATCTTGGCCGGCGTGCAGATGGTGGCGGCGGGCGCCTCGTCGGACCGGTCCCCGCAGTCGTCCCTGCCGTTGCAGCTGTCCGTGGCGTTGACGCACTTGCCGTTGGCGCACTGGAAGCGCGCGGGGGCGTCGCACGCCACGCTCAGCTTGACGCGCTCGTAGTACGTCCAGGCCGTGCGGTTCGCCGTCGCCAGGGACCCGGTGTCGCCCACGTTGGAGCCGCTCAGCAGGCACACCTTGGTGGAGCTCCTGGGGGAGGGGAGGGGCGCATCGCCGTCAGGCACGGCGAGGACGGGGAGGCGGTCGAGCGCCCGCGGAACTCAGGGTAGGCAACTGTGTACTGCCGCGTTGTGCGGGTCTGCCTACCCGCCGCTGTGCGGGCGCTCCGTCTGCCCCGCCGCGGCACAGTGGGTCAGAAGACAGCTGAGGCGGCCAAAAATTCTAGACGCGTTTTCAGCTCCAGAGTCGCTAAATGAGACTCGAACCGAACGTGTAACCCGACTAATGGATCGTCTCCGAAAGAGGAATGGTGGGGTGACACGTTCGATTCGAGTCCCATTTAGCGACTCTGGAGCTCACAATGCGTCTAGAGTTTTGGCCGCCTTTACGGTCTTCTGGCCCACTGTGCGCGCCGCGCCGCGTGACGTAACGCTATTCCTTACTTGTGGCTGAAGGACTTGCACGTGAAGTCCGTGGCGTCAAGGCAGCGGCGCGCGCACGTGTTGGCGTCCAGGTGCAGCCAGCGCTCCACGTCGTGGCGCTCCAGCTTGGCGGCCCGCACCGCCTTGAAGTCCAGCAGGTAGTTGGAGCAGGCCTGCTCGTCCAGGCCGTTGCTGCAGTCCTGCAAAGGGGAGGTCGGAAGTGAGGCTCGAACCCACTGCCCCACCGGCAAAAGGGTTCTCCGGAAAATCCCGGCGGTGGGGTACTTGAACCGCCGACCACGCCGACCCACCTGTTCACCGTCGCACTGCCACACGCTGGGGATGCACTCGTTGGGGCCGCACTCGAACTGCTGGGGCCCGCAGTGCACGGCGGCCCTGCTGATGGCTGCAACATGGTGGACGAGAAGACCGCGTCAGTGTGTGTGTGTGAGAGAGAGAGAGAGAGAGAGAGAGAGAGAGAGAGAGAGAGAGAGAGAGAGAGAGAGAGAGAGAGAGAGAGAGAGAGAGAGAGAGAGAGAGAGACGCGCCCTATGTGTTTGTTTTGGTTGGCGACTCTACGCCACTGCACGTGCACGCCGCCGGCCCCGCTTCGGCAGCCTCGCCATGGCTGCGCCGCTGCGCCATGCTGCGCCGCACTGAGCGCCCTGACCCCCGTGGCCCCTTCGGCACCTTATCGCGGGGCCTGCCGACCGATTCCGACCAGTCGTTTCGTCGCCGTGTCTCTTTCGCCTATTCACGGAACAACACATGAGTGCGACGGAGAGGACGACGAAACGATTCTTCGGACTTGGCCTGCAAACTGGTGGTAGCCGAGGCGAACTTGTCGAGGCGGGGGCCGAAACGAGGCGCGGGGTGCCTGACTCACTGCTCCAATCAAAACACCAACCTGCGTGGTGTGGGCTCGGACAGGTCTTTGCGTAGCCCCCTTCCCCCTCCCTTTCTGCCTCCTGCCCCTCTCTCGGCACGCGTCGGCCTTCCCTGCCACTACCACCACTCAGACAAACACAACGGCTTATTTTCTGTTTTGAAGCGCTGTTCCCCGCGAGCCTTGGCCGTGGCCTAATTATCACTGTCCTCATCGGCGTCTCAAGGTCAGGCAGACTGACGCGGCCGGACGTCTCTCTCCCACACCACCCCCTCCCCGTCCCTCGCAATCAAGCTTCCGAGAAGAAACGTGCACTTATGAAATGTTGCATGTGTTGCAAACGCTTTGCTTTGGTCATCAACATTGTGGCCGCGTGTTGTGCCCACTTCTTTCTCTTTCTCGTGTTATAAGGATCAAAAACAAAATAACGAAAAACTAAAAAGAAAGACGAGGTCACTTTTATTAATTTTTCTTCGGCGAAAATAAAGAGAAATACAATAGGACATAGAAGGAGTGCTGACCTACTCTGTCTCTAATTTGAATCACAGCGTTCACACCGGGGATGTAATAAATAATCGAAGTTAAGTAGAAATGAGAAATAGGAATGTAATATGAATGAGATAACAACAGTCTATGAAGTGCACGAGTCTCCCTTTCGCTTTGCCGCCTTCCCGGGAAAGTTACACTCTCAACCCTCCAGTAAATCATTTTTTTCTTCTTCTAAAATCATTAATATCAACAGTTACAAACAGAGGTTTGCTGCGAGCTCAGGTTGCTCATGCCTTTGACGCCCTGGTAAAAGGAAACGGGTTGAGGAAGGATGCGGGAAAACGGATGGAAACGTCTATTCACATGAAGAAGATCTTCTGCGTGGTGACCTGAAGGCCGCCATCTTGCTTCTCGCCCGGCTTGGGGATCTTCATGACGTGCTCGGCGGTGGGCCTCTGGAAGGGCGGGCTCGTGGTGGCGGCGGCCTGGTCCGCGGCGCTGGGCCTCTGGAAGGGCGGGCTCGTGGTGGCGGCGGCCTGGTCCGCGGTGCGGCTCTGCCGCGATGCCGCCGCTCCGCCCGCGGGCCCCGCGTGGCCGTTGAACGTGGGCGGCCACTCGCCGGAGTCACTGCCGCCGCCCCGGCCGGCGCGCTCCCTGGATCCGGAGTCACTGCCGCCGCCCCGGCCGGCGCGCTCCCTGGAGCTCGAGTCGCCGGACGAGTTCTCGGCGCTGGTCTCTTCGCCGCCGCGCCTCGCCGGCCGGTTCGGGTAGTAGCCCACGCTGGAGTACGGGTCGCTGCGGTCCGGAGTGCCTGGGGTCCCTCGGGGGAGCGGGTAGCTGAGGGCGGGGTCGGGGTAGCGCCCGGCGGCGTCCCCGGGTCGGTTGAGTGCGAGCGCGGGGAACAGGCCGAACACGTCACGGTACGAGGGCGGGCCGTCGCCGCGCAGCGGGTAGGGCGCGTAGTCGGAGCCAGGCAGCAGCAGGTTGCGGTACAGTTCGACGGGGGGCCGCGCCGTGACCACGGGGGGCTTGGACTCGGCGGCAGCGGGCAAGCCGTAGCCTCTGCGAGGGTCGGGGCGCTCGCCGTAGCCCGTCCGGGGCACGATGCCGGATGGCATGGTCAGTGGGTCCGGAACGTCGGGGTAGTCCGCCCCGCGGTCGGGCTCGTACTCCTCCCTGTCGCGGGGCGGCGCAGACGTGGTGGTCGGCGGCGTGAAGGTCCTGGACGTGGGGAGCGTAGGCCAGGGCCGCTCGGTGGGGCCAGTGGGCGCCGCGTTGTCGTCGTACGGGGGCAGCAGGTCACGCTCGGTGGGGCCGGTGGGCGCCGCGTTGTCGTCGTACGGGGGCAGCAGGTCACGCGCGGGCGGCTCGGGCGCGGCGTCCTCCTCGCGGTGGCTGAATCCCGGTGCGTAGTTGACGGGCCAGTCGTCCGCCCTGTCCGCGCTAGAGGGCCACGTCGTGGCGGTGGCTCGCGGCGCCGCGGTGGGCGTCCTGCCCGCTCCACGCCCGGGCCTCGCACTGAACCAGGTGCTGGGCGTCGTGGCGCGGTCCCTCGCCGCGAACGGGTCCGGCCACGTCGTGGTGGTCTCGGCAGGCGCGTCGATGTCTTCCTCTCTCACGAACGTCCTCGACGTTGGCAGCGTGGGCCACGGCCGCCCCGACGCAGCGGCGGTGCCGATCGGCTCAGCCAGCGGGTCGTCTGCGTTTCTGCTGCTGGGTGGGGGTGTGGCGGAGGGAGGGTAGGGGTGAGGCTGGAAGCGGGGTGGGGGTGTGACGGGCGGGCGAGGCCTGCCGTTGGGCTGGTACAGTGACGGCGTGGGGCGCACGTCTTCCTCCTGGAATGTACCTGTGTTCTGCCTGCACAGCGGCACGTCGCAGCGCTCCGCCTTGATGCCGGCGGTGCCCGCGTCCACGAAGCACCACGGCTCGCTGCTCGCGGTGCCGCCGCTGGCCACGCGCCGGCAGTGGTTGTGGCCGGCCAGCGTGGTGCGGCGCACCTCGTCCGACACGCGGTAGCGCAGCGCCGACACGGCCGCGGGGGCGTCCCAGGACACGCAGGGCTGCCCGATCCAGGACACGTTGGCCGTGCCGTCGTACTCCGTGCCGCTCGGGCCGAGGCAGCCTGCAGCACGAGGCGTTACAGCGCGCAGTCAGCGCGGCGAGCTCAACCGCGCACAGTGGGTCAGAAGACCGTCGAGGCGGCCAAAATCCCAGACACGTTTGGAGCTCCAGAGTCACAAAATAGGACTCGCATCGAACGTGTGACCCCACCAATGGATTCCTCGTTTGGAGAGCAATCCAGAGGTGGGGGTCAAACGTTCGATTCGAGCCCCATTTAGCGAGCGACTCTGGAGATCAAAACGCGTCTAGAATTTTGACCGCCTCAACGGTCTTCTGACTGTTCCACTGTGTCGCGTAGGTTCGCATGCTTCACTGGTTCACTCACCCACGTCGTCGGCGCGGCGTTCACACACGTAGGGGTACGACTTCTGCCGGATGGCGCAGTCCTCGGCGTGCCAGTAGAAGTACTCCGCGCCGCAGGACCGGACGCCCTGCCAGTTGCCGTAGCCCGCGCCGCCCCCGCCGCCCGCGCCGCCCGCGCCGCCGCCAGCGCCCGGCCACGCGCTGCAGGGGAAGTCCTTCTTGAGGAGCACGCACAGCGACCGCTCGCCCACCTTGGGGGCCTTGGCTGTGGCGAGAGAGGACAGCTTGTTTGTTACGTTGCCATGCCGTGAACCACAGTCCAGAGCTTCTAGAGTGACCGTCACCTGAATCGAACTCCTTACTGGGCGGGCCGGGCCACCAGAGGTTGAACTTGAACGGCGCGCCCGTGCCCTCCCACACCCACACGTCCCTGCCCGGCACGGACACGCCCACGCCCGCCGTGAGCACGCTGCCCAGCGCCGGGTAGGACGCCGTCAGCCACTCGGACACGAAGTCGCTCTCCGCCTGCGGAAGGGAAGGGCAGGGTGGACGTCATAGCGGAGCGACAATATGGGGAGAACACCGCGCGCCTAGACTGACCTGGCTGTTGATGTCCATGAGGTGTCCGCCTTGCGACTTGCAGTGCTTGATGGCCTCATCCTGCGAGAAGGCGATGGCGTCCACCTTGCGGTCCTGCCGAGGGACCACCAGCGAGTAGCAGGATCCCTACGCACAAGGAATGTGTGAGCATCCAGTCACCGCCCTGTCTGTCCAGTCACCGCCCTGTCTGTCTAGTCACCGCCCTCTCTGTCTAGTCACCGCCCTGTCGTCTGCCGTACCTTGAAGGGCTTCTCCCCGGGGCGGCAGCGCGCCGCGTAGTTCGGGAAGCAGCGCAGGCCCGCGGCCTGGGTCTCCAGGTTGCACCCCTCGCCGGCGTCCCCAGAGCGCATGGAGCAGGACACCAGGGAGCGCTCCTGCCCCGTGCACAGCACCTCCTCCACGTGCACGGGCAGCACGCCCATGGCGCCGCGGGGGCGGCCCTGCCACGCCAGCTCGGCGCCCCTGCGACATTAGCATCATGGTCAGCATGGTCATCACGCACTCTCGTCATCGCACTTCGGTGCCAGGCCCACCTCTCGTAGCCCAGCGTCCTGCACACGATGCTGGCCTCCTCCACGGTCCAGTTGGCGGGCTTGTCGCACACCGACCCCCACTGGGAGCCGGGCCCCATCACCTCCACGTAGCCCTCCAGCGGCGTAGGTCCGCCACGGATGCGCACCTGCCAACGGAGGAGCGCAGCGGGTGTAAGTTCAAATTCCCAGTTGTCTCAGCGCGCAGCCCGCGACATACTGTACCATCTGTCCCGACTGTGGCCGGCTGAAGTTCCTGGTGCGGTCCAGCACGTCGAGCCAGTTACTCGAGCCGGATTCCAAGTCCACGCCGTTACCGCTCCGGATGTCCAGATCTGGGTCCAGGTCGAAGTCAGTGTCCGGCTCGCACGTCGTGGTGGCGGGGTACGCCGGCGTGGTCGGCGGCGCGTTGTCACCCCTGCCGCCGGCCGGAGTGGGGGCGCCGTGGTGCCACTGCGGGTTGTGCTGCGAGCCTGGGGGGTGGTAGGCACCAGGGTAGCCACCAGGGTAGCCACCAGGCCGGGGGCTGTAGTCATCGCGTGGGGGTGTGTACCCTCCTGGTTGTGGGGTGTAGCCACCCTGAGGATATCTGCCGGGCTGGGGGCTGTAGCTTCCCTGGGGATTGTAGCCTCCCTGTTGGGGATTGCGGCCTCCTTGCTGGGGGTTGTAGCCTCCCTGTTGAGGGTTGTAGCTGCCATGTTGATGGTTGTAGCCCCCCTGTGCTGGGCTGTAGCCGCTGGGCTGTGGGGTGTAGCCCCCATGGGGAATGTGGCCCCCCTGAGGGGGTCTGAAACCTTGAGAGGGTTGGTGTCCGCCCGGCATGGGAACGCCGTGATCCCTGTGCCATTGGGGGTTGTGCCCCGGTTGGTGTTGATGGTTGTGGTGGTGGTGATGGTGGTGCTGTTGGTGGTAGGCGGGGTTGTGTCCCGGAGGTAGGTCTGAAATGAAAACGTTTTCATTAATGGCGAAGGAGAAAAGGCGGCATCTGTCAGTGGTACCGCCAACAACACCTACCTCGCGGAGGCATGGGGATGCCGTGGTCTCTGTGCCAGTCCTCGCTGTGGCCTCCCTGCCCGTGGTGGGCATGATGGCCGGTCTGATGGCCATCTTGAGGCCGTCCATTGGGGAGAGGCCCAATGACACCAGCAGAGCCGATCCCAAAGTCCTCCACTTCCGAGTCCGGGTTTGGGCCAGCGGGGCTGGCGTCGCGACTCGGATTCGGCCCACCGCCGAACTGCTGCGAGGGCTGCACGGGCTGCAGCTCTGGGTACAGGCCCTTCCCCTTGGGGCCGGGGGGCGGTGCCACCTGTGGAGCACGGCCTCACTGTCATGCCCCCCCGCCAAGCTGGCAACACGACCGAACGCGACCGCATTGCGCCGAGCATTACCTGGTTCGGTCCGTATCCCTGGAACGAGCTCGCCGCGGCAGTCTGGTCAACGGCGTCCTGGCCCGGCCTGTTGAAGGTCTGCCGGGGTGGCGGTTGGTAGCCCTGGTTGCCGAACTGGTTGTAGCCGCCGTGTTGGTGGCCCTGCGTGTAGCCCTGCGTGTAGCCCTGCGTGTGGCCCTGCGTGTAGCCCTGCTGCTGGTAGCTGGCTGGCCGCGCCGTCGTGGGCGCCACCGCGCCGGCCGAGGGGTCCCGCTTGCCGTTCACGCACTCAGGCACCTTGTTGGGGTGGTCGCACGCGTTGAAGCGCGGGTTGAACAGCGTTCCGGGGGCGCAGCTCTGCACGTGGGGCTTTCCCTGGGAACAAACAGAATACCGTCAGAATTCCCCGCGGTCCGCTCCTTTCCGCTCCTTTCCGCTCCGCTGCTCCGACTTCGACGCACCTGCCAGCAGTTGATGAACTTGGTGCAGTCGATGGGGTGCGCCGTGAGCCCGGTGCCGCCGTCCATGAGGCACTGCACGCCGCCGGCGCCGGCGAGGCGCGCGCTGTGGAACGTCTGCCGCCGGCTGCGGCCTGCAACGCCGAGGAGCAACTGATCGCCTGACCTAGCCTGGCCCACTGTGCGCCTGCAAGGTGCGGGGTAGGCAACGCGCCGCGCTTGCGAGTCCAGCGGCACGGCCGGCACGGCCTGCCTGGCGCTCCATCCACCACTCGATTCTCTAACTTACCGGCGCGAGCGGGCGGAGTGGCGTCGGCGTGTCCGGGAGGAACCCGCCTCAGGGGCCCAGCTGCAGAGCGCACGTCGAGCAGGGGCGAGGCGGCGTTCGGGTCATCGGGGTCCTCAAAGTCCGTCGGGTCGCCGTCGATGACGGTCTCGGTGCCCCGGGCTGGCGGAGCTACGCCACGCCCCGACAAACAGTGGTTGAAAACAAACAGTGCTCCTCGTCTCGTCCGTCACAGGGCCCAGTAGCGGATGACTCACCGGACCGGCAGTTGGGAAGACACTTGACCTTCTTCGGGTAATCGCACTCGCGGCGGATGGGGTGGAACAGCGTGGCCGGGGCGCACGCCTGCAGGAAGCCGCGGCCCTTCCAGCAGTTGAGGTACTTGCGGCAGTCCGGCGGGAAGGGGAACCAGCCCGTCGCGTTGTCGGGGCACTCCAGCTCCTCCACCTCCAGGAAGTTCAGCTCTGCGCGTCAGGGTGTCAAGACGGACAATGTAAAGATCGATTACTGTGATTTCAAACAGGACCTGAATGGACGCAGACGCGCCCCACCTTTCCAGGACTCCGGACAGTGGTAGTCACTGACTTCCCGCTTGGCCTTGGTCTGGTGCAGCTTGATGCGGACGGGCATCGGCTTGGCCGCCTTGGCCGCCCGCTTCTTCCTCCAGCCTTTCTCCGGGCAGGGGTTGTCCCGAGCCGGGGGCGGGGTCGGCGGCACGGGCGGTGCGCCCCAGGACCTCACTGGCGGCTTCTTCTTGCCCTCGTGCACCGTGAGGACGCCGGCGCCCTCGTCGTCGTCGAAGGTGGCGGGGGTGGTGACGTCGTCCAAGTCGTCATTAGGATCGTATATCTGCCAAGGCACACGGCGCCGTGAGTGCGACCCTCGCAGCCATAGCATCCCAGCGACGCCACAGCGAATCGTCTAGGCACCCCGCGGACGACGCCAACTCACCGCGACGCAGCCCTGCAGCAGCAGGTGCAGGAGCAACAGCCCGCAGAGCAGGCGAGGCGCGGCCTCGGCCAGGGCCTTGGCGGCCATCTCCAAGTGGTGCAGGGACTAGGCGTTGAACGCGCTTGTCATGGCCCCCGCTGGGGCGCTGGGGCCGACGGGAAACGGTTTGTCTCGGTCTGTGTTCGCGCCGCTGTGTGGCTCTGCCTGCGCGGCTGCGTCTTGACTGGGGCCTGGCATGTCGCTGTGGCTCTACTCTGACCGCCGCAAGCAGCAGCGGCAGCAGCAACCCCCTTTTTTCCCATCTTTATCTGCTGCTGTCTCCGCGACGCGCACGCTCTGACGGGCATTGATAAGGCCGGCCTCCTCTCCCTCGGTTCATTGAATCAATGGATGCGACATGGACGCACGTCGCCGTTAGCCAAACCGCCCTCCCCTCCGCCATGAGAATACCACTTGACGACTTTCTCGAAGCGGCGTCCGCCGACGCAGGCGAGGCTTCCGAAGAAGCCCGCGTTGCATCACGCTGCGCTAGCGCGCTAGCCCTGCGTGCCCGTCCTCGTCTCCGTCGGGCACATGGGCACATGCCGGGCATTCTGGGCATTCCGAGGCGAGGAGGCCGCCCGACAACACGAAGCACGAGACGCACCAAGGGACTGCCCCACGCGGCGATGACCTCACGCTGGGAATCTTGTTGTCGGGTTCCTGGCTGACGTACCGCGTGGACCACGGCCTGGTTTCAGTTTTGTTTTCTTGTCGCCAGTTTCGCTTTCAAGGAAGTGCTTGGGGAATCAACAAATGACAAAGTTCAAAGTTCAACATGGGGTGGAGTCGGCAGAGAAACTGACTTTAGCAAGCAAATGTGTATGTCTCCCTTCTTGAACAGGTAAGAAGGTCTTTCTTGTTTTTGACAATTTTTTGACTTTCACTGACACGGCCAGATAATAAAGCAAACATTTTTTAACATACATTGTATTGTTTATTTGCATTCATCCGTTTTTTTTTTAACAATTTCATATAAAATTAGAACAACAGTAAATGCATACAGAATTCAGTACAAAGATTGTTACACATACTCACATTTATTATAAATCCTTTATGAAATCATATGGTTTCCATAAGCGCAAAGAAATAAACTTGTAATAACATAAAAGGACAGGGGAAACAATATTTGGGTACAAAAACTTATCTGCTCTACAAGCAATGGAATGCAAACATGAGTTCACTCAAGGTTACTTCCCACCCAGTATTCCTTCCCGAGCAATAAGTTGCACAAAAATAAACAAAAACAAGAAGGGTGAAGCCACATGTTTAAACAAAGGTAATTTTGCTTGGAATCAAAAGTAATTCAAAGAAAGATACTGAAGTAGTAGATGCTACTCCTTTGCCTCTCATAACTCGAGACATGATCACTATGTCCAATATCTTGTATTGAGTTGGAAAGGAAAGCAAAAGTCAAGAAAACTTGAAGGGAGTGGAAAATATTGATTCAAATACCGCAACATTAAGTACCAATGATTTCCTTAAGCTAGAAAACTGTTTACAATCGTATCAAATATATGGCATTTACATACACAATAATTGTTGGTTTTTTTTTCATAGATACAACAGGTTGTATCAAATAAAAGATGGCAACAGGGTTCACTAGCTTAACTAAGTAGTTTGTCATTTTCTTTAATATTCCTTGAGTTAAGTCAGTGAACCTTGTGGCAAAGTGCCCTCTACACCCTAGTAGGAACTTCAGCAGAGGCACACCCATCTACATAGCAGAGAAATAGATGAAGAGTAGGAAATAAAGAATGCGGGTAAAACATATTTGTACTGATATTCAAGCCTGTTCTGGGGAAAGAATTTAATACATATGTTACACAAAATACAAATGCTCGCAGCAAAAATCTCAAACCGGACAGCAGGTAGGACAACATGATTAAAAGAGAAAAAGATCTTAAATAGAATATCAGTACAAAATCCTATTAAAAATTGTTGTTACTATCAACTTTGCTGGCAGCACTGGTAGTTAATTATCTACAATACGTAAACATAATATGAACCCAGCAATTGTGTGTGGGAGCAATTACCTCATGTACAAAAAAAAATAAAAATAAAAATATTCTGGGACAGCCAGAAACTTTACATACATACCTAACATTACACTTTTACTTTCATAACAAGGTTACGTAAATTCACCAGAACAGTTGTCTTAAATGCTCCGAGAATATCACAATGGTAACCTTCCCTTTCATAGAAAGCAAGAATTGGAATACTGTAGTACACTTACGTGGACTAGAGCACACACTGAAGCACCTGGACTTCATCCCATAACATCAATTAAAAATGGATCTGATCTAAGACAAGAAGTTTTCTTTCTGCTTGAAACGCTGATGATGAGCTTCGGGAAGGTCTCTTAGTTGCCCCTGGCTCCGAGCTTCTTCAAAACTCCAACTCCATTTTCTTGATATTCTTCATTTGTCATCCAGAAGGTATCTGAATTTTTGGACACTTCAGCTAGCACAGCACCACCAATGAACACCATGTCTTTCCGCCTGGGTGGATCCTCAATTCGGATTTTGAATTTCTGGAAAATTAATACATAATTTACTAACTGTTTAACTTGGAATTGCTATGGATTTAAGCATCATTTGACTTTTAAATACTAACGGAAAGTTTATTGGTATCGTTTTTCAACACTCTTTCCAGGTAGAGCTGCTTGATTTCACGCTCTAATCGACTGGGTAAACCAGGGTACATGGTAGAACCACCAGATAGAACAATATGCTTATAAAGTTCGGACCGCATATCAATATCAGCAGCTTGAATAGTGTTGAAAACGAGTTCAGCAATCCCTAGCAAGAACAAATAATGAGGTTTAGGAGCTGTAAATGCTTTGAATTGTTAAACATAACAAGGTAATGATTTGGTGGTAATGATTTGGTCGAACTAAACTTTTCTCACTGACAAAATGGGGCTTACCTTGGCCTTCAACATTGATAAGATGCGGTTGGAAGAGTGCCTCAGGAGCTTCAAATCTTTCACCACCAACTTTGATTACTCGGCCGTCAGGAAGCTGTGAGATATTGACACAGGATTAGAAAGACAGAAGTCAGTGCTTTTGCATTGCAGCAAAAAAAACCATAAAAAACAACAAAAATACTTACTGTGTATGGTTCAACTAGCACTGTGGTTTCCAGAGCCAACTTCTGTTCAGTTTCAATGTCATAGCCAATATAGCAGAGTTTCTCTTTCATCATTCGAACTGTTTCAAAGTCAGCAGAATGATTGAAAGCATATCCTCGAAGTAACAAGAGCTGCAAAACACATAAGGATAAGCAAATAAATTTAAAAACAGTCCACTTTGTGAAAAAATTATAAGGAGTCTTCCAAGTTATGAGTGTATTTAGATACACCACGCAACAATTTGTTGGGGAACTAAGTGACTATCTTAAACAGACGAACAGATACCTTAATGAGATACCGTGTGATGTCTCGTCCCGCTATATCAAGGCGTCTAGTGAGATGGGGGAGGGCAAATTCCTCAAATACTGGGCAAATATGAGTAACACCGTCCCCTGAGTCTACAACCACACCTGTGATGAGACCTTGAGCATAGAGCGTAAGTACTGCTTGAACTGCTATATACGCCCCAGCAAATCCGTATTTCTCAAACATAACCTGTAACATTTATACACAATATATAAGGAATGCTCTTATGAAGACGACAATTTTAAGACAAATATCTTGTAGATACCTCAATCATTTTTTCCCTATTTTTTGTTGGATTCATAGGTGGTTCTGTGAGTAAAATTTTGCATTCCTTTGGATCTATGTCCATTTTCTCTGGACCGAAAGTATAATCCCAAACATGACACATGTCATCCCAATTTCTGTCAAACAAAACATCATATGAGAGCGAAGTCAAAGTTAAACAGTAAGCAACTAATCGATGAAACTTACCTCACAATGCCATTCTCCATTGGGTAGTTGACTTCAAGCATTGACCGTAATTTGCTTGCTTCATCTCCAACCATAAGATCCTGAGAGCAAACAAAATTTTTTAGTTTTTCAAAGAAAGAGGAGGAAATTGCCTGAAAATTAGGAGACTGAAAAACAAACTTGATTTAAGCAAAAATTGTACTCTTTTCATAGAAGAAAAGAATATAACACAACATAATAAGGTTCAGTGGGGCATTTTTCAGGCAGGCTGATCATGCTGCTTGCAAATACATCATGCCAACTCAGGACAGGATATAATCCTAGAGCAGAGGTGCAAAAATATTTTAAATTTTAATTGATATTCTTAGCTTAAAAAAATCCAGGGCCAGTAAGCAAAGAAAACAAAAACACTTTTCAGTCACAGCCTACACACTACAAACCATCAAATAATCTTGCTACAGAAGTTAGATCATACACATTCACCCACACACATACTTATGAAGCCTCTCCTCCAGTCCACATGCCCATTCCTACAAAAAAAAAATGTAACAAAGAAAACAAATATTTGTATATAATCACCCTGAAGTTAAATAAAATTATGAACTTTACAACTTTTGTGCAAAAAGTAAGGAAAAAATTCTATCTGTACAAAGTAAATCTATGATGAAATGTGTACATGTTTCCACTTATAGTGCTACTTGTTTACCCATACCAAATTTCCTAAAACTATATATACACAGCTATCTAAAATTACAGCAAGGGCCAGTATAATATAAGAGACCATGCATACTTACAGGCATACTGGCCAAGTCCTAAGAATCGGACATGTTCGTAGGGAACAGAAACAGAATGCAATTAGATGAATGATTATGAATTAAAGACAGAGCCCTATCATCAAGTCCAACATATTCCCTAAAACTGTTAGTACGGTTAAAAAAGTAAAAACATAAATATGGCAGAAACAGCACGTAAAGGTTTACCTATCCACTCCACAATATTAGTAAGCAGAGGTTTTTTTTCTTTAAGCATAAATAGAAAAGTAAAAATATACTAAAATACAGGTTAATGAAAGACATGGAGCGTTTGACAAATGAATGAAGGCAAAAGAATTGCTTAAAAAGGGTTCCAGGATTCAAGGTTAGAGCATAAAAAATATGTCATGATTTAGGAGATAATAATTATGAATTTTATCACTTGAGCCTCACACAGTGGACCAAACAAAACTCTGATCAAAGCAAACAGACATGAACAAACATCAAACTGACAAAGACATTCACAGGAGAGCTTACGAAAAGGCGGAATTCTTACTCTGACACAGTAGTCCTGGAAATGAGAAATTACCGACATATATAGAATCCTGTCCCTAAGAGTGAGAAACTTATAATACTTAGGGAGAACCTAGTTCAATAACTTGGGCTACCACATATTTTGAGAGCTCAATTTGTCAAAGTGTGAATAAAATTTGAGAACAGTTTTGTAAGACTGGTTTGGCATCATAATAATCATGTAAAACAATGTTGACAACAGTGGATAATATGGACGATACATCACATAACAAATACGAGCACATCATTGAGTGACTAACCACATTGTTGTAGTAATAGATACAAAATATACAAGATATAAAAATGTTAGGTAATGGAATTGTACCTTCACTTCGATGTCTCCAATTTTGTTGACTGCTCGGATGATAGGCCGTCCCACCATGGAAGGAAATATATGAGCCGGAAAATTTGATCCAGCATAGCCACATTTGACAAACTAAACGAACAGAATAGAAAAATCACATTGACAGGAAATAAACACAAGAACACCACTTTAGAAGACTAAATGTGTAACAGGGAAAAATAACTTTTAGTATGGTGTAGTAGAAGACATAAGATGTACAATCAAGATATGGCTACTACAGCAAGTTATGTGGAATTATTGACACAAAAATCAGGAGGAGAATACCTTAGGTATCTCCATGCACAATAAAATAAATAAAATGAAGTAACTCTATGACAACAACACAGATTTAGGTTAAGGAGAACAAATTTGTAATTTTTCATGATATGACTCAGAAATGAACATAAACCGTAGGAAAATTCTTAAAGGGAGAAAAAATAATAACGTTATCAAAGGATGGAGTACAGAAGTGCTATCAAAAATAGAAAACTCTTTGACAGACAGGCCTAAGTGGGTGAGGCTAGGTCAGCCGATGCAGTCATCGGTTTTCCGATCTTACGACAAATCTACAATTGCTCTGGATCGACTTACCCCTGTTCCATTGTCGCAAACAATAACCTTCTTTCCGTTAGTGTCCATTGTTACAATTTAACGATTCAATCCCGGTATTTTGATGACTATCTAACCCCCCAGCGAACACTCCCTGTGCATCATTCGCCGCATACGTCACTGACAGTGAAGAGTGGTGTGGAGTGAGGAGGCCGAAGAGCTGGAGCATTGACAACCCCAGCATGTTTTGGACCCGGCCGACACGTATGACTTGAACTCCAGAAAGTCATGTATGTGGACGAAAACAAGAGTAATGAAGGGCAAATGTAAATGTAAGGCGCATGCATCACCTGCAATTCAGAGATAATCTCAGAGAGCTCCTGATTATACTACCGCTGTGTTGGTAAACCGACTGGGGAAAACTAGCGCCACATTTAAAACTGTTCAAGAAGACAAGAAGAAAAGTACTCTTTGCCTGCGCTGCCGTTCGTTTGACAAAACAGCAAAATATTAATATTTTTTTTCAATGAATAGACAATGATATCTTTAGCGCCTTCCGTTTCGAAGGACTTTATATCATGAGCAGACCCCTTTGCATGGATTGCCGTCCAGTGGCTCGGCACTGCGTGAATACTCCATGTGTCGGGCGACGCGGGGTAGCGTCGCTCGGGGAGCAAGCCGCCGCCGGACAGCAGAACGGCCGGGCCGGGCCGACAAAGGCGCGGCACGGCGTCCCGCGACGTCTCCAGAGTGATGGGCAAATCCGAGTCCGCCAGGCCACGGCCGGGCCCACGACGGGCCCACGGCCGGGCCGGCGGGCCGGCAGGTGTCCGAGGGGACCACACCGCGGATTCCCAGTCTCACCGGAAGGAGTCGCGCTATCGCGTTATCTGCTTCCGGCCGACAGACGGAGTGCCTCGCGGGCCGGCTGCAGAGCGATTCCGAACACCGCCCTCGCCTCTCTGAGGCACTCATGGCGGCGTATCGGTGCGAGAGAGACGGAGCGACGGAACGCTGCGCGGAATCAGCAGTGTGCTGGGCGCGGCCGCCGGGCGGCGCCTGGCGACCGCGGGTAGGCAGCCCGCCGCGCTGCCGGGCACTGCGGCAAGCCCGCCGCCGCTGGCCGGGCGCTCGGCGGCCACGACGCCGGCCAAGGCGAGCGCCAAGACAAAGAGCCGGCTTGACCGCACAGGCCCTCGCTCCGCTCTTATCTCGGCCGTGACGCAATTACTCCAATAATCCGGGCCGTCCGGCGGGGCGCGTAGCGCGCGGCCTCCGCGAGGGACGCCGATAAGCCGGCCGAGACGGGGAGGAGGATCATGTGGAGGATGCGCGGTGCGGCGCGGTGCGGCCAAGGGGACCGGGACCGCCAAGGAGCGCCTTATCGCCGCTCAAGTTGCGCCTTGAGAGGAGGGCGGAGTTTCCACCTGCAGACCGCCAGCGCCAGCCAAGCCAGCCAAGCCTGCCGCGCCGTCGGCGGCGGAGATTCGGGGAGGCGATCGGAAGCGCGCGTCGTCTTCGCATATCAAAGGGACTAATTAATTTAACTTGGACGCGGCGGCCGTCGGCGGGCCGGTATGGCTGAGCAGAGGACAGCTTGGTCTCTCTCTCTCTCTCTCTCTCTCTCTCTCTCTCTCTCTCTCTCTCTCTCTCTCTCTCTCTCTCTCTCTCTCTCTCTCTCTCTCTCTCTCTCTCTCTCAGGTGGCATGGGGAGCATAGGGATTTAAAAATACCGGTAATTTAAAACCCTTACCGTAAGTTACGGTAATATTGGTAATATACGGTAATATTACGGTAATTTTGGTATTTTTCTAAAAAATCAAGAATTTATACGAAAATTCTGAAAATAAATTATATTTTCAAATAAAGGGTTCTACAAACACGTACAATGAAAAGGGAAAAGTACAAAATCAAGTAATAAAAGTACAGAGAGTAAACGATACATAGTCATTGGCCATTATACAATAGGCAGGTACGTACAGGTACGCACATATTCTACTTAAGTCCGGTCATTCTAACGACACTGAAAATGAAAGAGTCATGATCATGACTAAAAATTAGGGTGAGGAATTCTTTATCACCCTAATTCGGGTGATAATCACCCTAATTCGGGTGATAAAGTGTTCCTCACCCAAAAATGGGTATTGATCATGACTCTTTCATTCTCAGTGGAGGGCGTGCTCTGCGAGACCTGGTAAGTCGGGCCTCGGTACCAGTAGCCGCGGCTGCGGTCGCCCTGGGGGGAACAGGCGCAGCCGTGGTGTCAGGAGGAGGACAAGGAACCCTTTGCTGATGCGGGAGAGGACGCGGTATTGGCCCTTGCTCCGCTTCGGGCTCACGCAGGGGCTCGTCCACCGGCACATGATCTTCCTCCTCTTCACTGTCTGATTCCGGCAGCCAGACCGGCCGCTTGTGACGAGGTGGGGGCAAGCAGCGGCAACACAGCAGGGCTCGCCCGACGCGCGGGAAGCTCAAATGCACTGCCGCAACGCCGCCGGAGCGGGATTTGCGCCTTAATATGCGTATACGCCAATATTACCAATATTACCAATGTTACCGCCTCACCGTAACTTACCGTAATTTACGCGTAAGTTACCGAATCTTACGGGTAATATTACCGGGCTTTAAATCCCTAGGGGAGCACCAGCGTGACTGCGCTGCTGCGGCCGCGCACGGCGGGTGCTGGTGGTTCTCACGATGTGTTACTTGTGGCGAGGCCTACTCTCGAGCCGCTCGAGTGCCCCATCATCGCCGTGCTCGGACTGCTCGGTGCACGGCGCTGCCGACGGCAGCTTTTAACCGCGCGATTGGCAGCGATTGTTCGCTCCGCCGCCTGCCTTCCCCCCGGCCCTGGCCGGTCGCGGCCGTGGTGCGCTCGAGGGCCTCCATGGCGGGCCGGGGAGCAAGACGTGGCAGGTGAGAGGAGGGGCGGGCGAATGCGGCCAGATTGGCCAGGCCGCGTGGTGCGCCGCGCGGTCCAAGTGCGTCCCCGCGGACAGCGATCTCCTGCGCTGGGAACGCGGCGGCCGGGGCGCAGCGTACCGTTGCACAGTGCACACTAAATGTTTATGTAGAATTTTGAACGCGTGACTTGCACGATTTTGTGCATGCGGAGGATTTGCATAATATTATGCGTCAAAATGCATAAATTTATGCAAATCCGTGCACATTTTAAGGAAAACGTGACGCAGGTTTAAAATCATGCATCACCACGTACAAAATTCTACCTTAACATTTAGTGTGTGGGCCGGCGCTGGCGGTCAAAACTCGAGACGCGTTTTGAGCTCCAGAGTCGCAAAATTAGACTCGAACCGAGCGCGTGACCCCCACCAATAAATTCCTCGTTCGGAGAGCAATCCATCGGTGGGGTCACACGCTCGGTTCGAGTCCAATTTAGCGACCCTGGACCTCAAAACACGTCCCGGATTTTGACCGCCTCCACCGGTCTTCCGGCTCACTGTGCCGAGGCAGTTGGATGGGCCAGCGAGTGGCCGGCCGCTTTCCGTTACACGGGGAGGTCCCCGGTTCGCGCCCCGCCGCGTGCGGTGTGCGGCCATGGTGCGGCCCTGCAGCCGGGCCAGGGCATGGCGGGTCATGGCCTCGGCAGGCCGCCCCTAATAGTCGCCAAATGGAGCGTGAAGTGCGAGGCTTGTTGTTGCCTTATCGGATATCACAGTGCCACCCTCAGTAGGGGGCGGGGCCGGGCCGGGCGGGACGGGGGGCGTGAGTGTCTACCCCGCGGCGGTCGCGAAATCAATTTACAAGTCGCGGGTAGCTACACATTCCACCCCATCTTAGAGGCCCAGCAGGCCATGCAGGCGAACTAATAGGGGCGGTCACTGCGTGTTGGCACGCGTGTCCGGCCTGTAGGCCCGGCGTAGGCCCGGCACAGTGGGCACGACGCCCCACCTCCAAACGGCGCCCATTCCGGCGGACGACCCCGCAATCTGGCCGCACCCCGGGCAGCAGCGCGCCACCGCCCCCTGTCTAGTGTTTACCGAGCGCTGATTTAATGCCGCTCCGCGAACAATGTGGACATAATGACGCTGAAGACGGAGAGACGACGCGGAGAGCGGAGTGAGAGGCTGCGAGAACAAAAGCAAAGGGCGAGCTGAATGTGTTTGACCAGGGCAAATGAAGAGGGGGGGGGTTTGTGTGTGTGTGTGTGTGTGTGTGTGTGTGTGTGCGTGCGTGCTAAACGGGTGCGCGCCGCTTACCACAAAAGGCCATACCTGGGACAAAGCGCGGCTGCTCCCCTCGTGTTACCTGGGCGAAGTCTGGGCGCCCGAAGGGGAAGACGATTGAAAAGCGCAACGCCGCCGCCCTGCTGCCCTTCCCTCTGCTCGCTTTGCTCCAATTAAAAGAAAAGGAGCGGGAGAAACAGAGTGAGAGCGTCAACGAGCGTCCGCAGCCCCAGCAGCGCCACGCACATGATAAGGAGTCCCGATGACAAAGGCAGGTGGCAATCGAACAAGTGCATGACCCCGTACTCTGTACAGTACTCTGCCGTGCCGCCCATACGGGCTAACGGTTAGCGCGAGAAATGCACGCCAGTATGGGAGGGGGAGGGGCAAGGGGGGAAGCCAGGGCAGCCCCCTCGGCAGCCCCTCTGTCCCCACGACGCCCCCGCGACGCTCCCACGACGCCCCCGCGACGCCAGGGCCAGTGCCTAGGCGCGCCGCGCGCCTGAGGGCGGGCGTCCAACAAGTTGCCGCAGCAATGGAGCAGGCCAACAGATAAGACCGCGCGGCCTACAAACGCGCACAAACGCGACCGTTTCCCGCGGACTGGTCCTTTCCATTTAAAGATTTTTTCCCGGGTTGGCTTTGGGTTTTGTGGCGTGAGTGCTCCGCCGTGAGTGATTGGCGCAGCGAGGACGCCACGGTACAGAGAGTCTCAAAAGTTATAATGTGTTGTATTGGTTCATAAAATTTCCATAACGTCCCTCCATTGCACCCGTTCGTCCCGTGGCATCGTTTAGCCCGTGGGATGTCATTCAGTCGGCCATAATGATGGGCGTGCGAAAGACAAGTTTATCTCCAGCATTTGATTTAAAAAAAGAGGAAGTGGAAATATATAAAAAAAATGACGTATGGTTCACGCTACCGGCGCTGCTCGGAGTCCATTTATCTAAGGGTTGGCTTCCTACCCCTTTCCAGCCAGCAGAAGAACTTCCAAATGATGCGGTCCCGATCGGTTGCAAGAAGTGCAGTAGCGCTGTGGACGATTTACTGCGTTTCCCTGGCAAACTCAGGCATCGATTTAAAGAAAGAGGAAAAAAAAAACACACACACACACAAAATAAATAAAACAACGCGGTACGTTCATTGAGAATATGTAAAAAGCGAAAAGGAAGAGAGAGGGAAAAAATAACTGGAAATAGAAAGGTGGCCGTGGAGTACCATACGTCCGTGCAAGCTTGCACACTTTGACCGCAGCGGGGGGTGGGGTTGGGCGCGGCAGGGGAAGTCAGACACACACACATCGTTTTTATGCTTGGTGGCAACATAAAAAACGACAAAGTGTTAGGAGACAGCGACGACCATTAAGAATAAAAAAAATATGCGGAGAGTGAGTGGGGACAGTGCCGAACTACTAGTCGACTAAGTCGGAGCTGTGCGACACGATCAAAAAACGAGATAAGGGAAAACACCGAGCCCGCCCCTGAACTCCGTCATCTGCGGCACCACGCTCACCCCGTTGCAGTGTGCGCGTGTGTGTGTGTGCGTGCGCGTGTGTGTGTGTGCGCGCGCGCGCCCCTCTCATCTGTGTGCTGTGTGCGCCTTTAATTGGCAAACAGGGGAAACAAGTCAGGCAGAAAACTGGAAACGGGCTGCCAGTGTTGGAATCAAGTATCGACGGCGCATCGACAGATCGGGCGGGAACTCGATGCCGTGCAGCTGGATGTCGCCCCTCCACCGCAGGCTGGAATTTCACAGTGGCGAGCGAAGTGAAACTTATTTACAGTTTAGCAAGCTGCGCAGTGACAGTTCCGTCCCATTTTGTTTTTCGCTTTTTTTTTTTACTGTGCCGCCTGCAGTGATATAGGGGTCGCGTGCCGGAACAGACGCTGCTTTCCATTCCCACCCATCCCCTGTAATTGGCTGATAAATGGATTGCTGTTTAGCGATATTATTCCTTCATTAATATTCATTCATTTGCTCGGATATTGTCGCAGCCTTAGCCACTCCGCGCGTGCCGCGCTCGGCAATGCCCGGCCGAGTGCCGTTAATTGGTCATTGTTTGGTTCCTAGTTTGGCATGAGGCCCTCGGAATGCGGCCGCTCGCGTCCTCCCCGCCGGCTTTATTATTTTGACACCCGAACGGCCGGCCAGACAATGAATGGAAGAATGCATCAAATGAAATTGAAATGAACCCGTTCCCGGAAGACGGCGTGCCGCCGGGTCCAGGTCGCCGGCTACCTGACGGCCGGGAGGCCCTCGAGGGGGGCGTCCTTGACTGCCCCCGCGGCGGGGGTGACGCGGGACAGCGACTGCGGGGTCCCCGGCCTGCGTCCTGGAGGGAGGCGACGGCCAGCCTCGATAGTCCAACGCGCCACTCCCGGCGGACAGTGGGCCAGACGATCGACGAACGTCTCCTACACCGAGACCCTTTTTTCCCCCAGTGTACTCCTTTATGGATCGTTAATTGTCCGCTGGCCACGCCCCACCAGGTGTCGGGTGTCCCGAGGACGGCGTCGTGGGGACGAGGACGCCGCCGCCGCGCTGCACAGTGTGCAGGGCGTTACCCCCGCTCGATTAGGGCGCTGCGTGTCAGGTGATTCCAGAGCTCTTTATCTGAAACGCGCCTTTAGAAACGCGGCCCCAACCCGACCAACGCACGCGGGAGCACCCCGGCGGCGGGGCGGGGCGAGGCGGCAGGGCGGGGTGGGGCGAGGGCGAGGCGGTGCTGCGGGGGGTCCCAGTCCTAGCAGCCTCGGTCCCAGGGCGACGACGAGGCGTGAAGGAGGCCGTGAAGGGGGCCGTGAAGGAGACCGTGCCGACACCTTATCTCCAGAATCAAACAGTTGTTGCTCCCGCCACCCTTTTCACCGTGTTATTATGGAGCGCCTGTCTCCGCTCCCCGTCTTGGATTCGCCGTGGAAATTGTATTGGGCAAGTGTGTGGGTTGACGACGTGCAGCCGTTGTCTCCCGAGACAGCCTGACACGCAGCAAGCGAGCGGGTGGCCTACGCTCGACTCTGCGGGCGCACCGGATTGGAGCGACCTGGAGACGGACGCGCGGTGCGCCCTGGCCAGCCCTGGCCCACCTGGACAACGGCTGGCAAACCAAACCCCCCCTCCCCCTCCACTGTGGCTTGCGGACGGTTGGCGCTGAGCGGGCCGTTTGCGGCGACCGCGCTCGCGGCATGCAAACAACAACACGCGTTCCACTTTCGCTCTCAGAATGGCATCGTATCGCGGACGCAGACATCGATAACCGCAGGCAGGACGCAGAGAGACAGCCCCGTGATTGCCGTGCGGTCGCTGCGCTCTCTCTCTCTCTCTCTCTCTCTCTCTCTCTCTCTCTCTCTCTCTCTCTCTCTCTCTCTCTCTCTCTCTCTCTCTCTCTCTGTCTGTCTCTCTCTCCTCTCCCGCGGGCCGGCCGGGCGGTGCGTGCGAGAGAGAGGGGAACGAGGGGGTCCGGAGGAGTGTCACAGCCTGTGATTGACGACCGGGGGGGTTGTAACGTTGTTGTTGAGGACGCTCCCTACCGACGGAGCTTATTATGCAAAGGTTTCCCACCTAACTTTATTTCACTCGAGGCCTCATCGGAGCCTTATCGCTTTTGGAGTGAAAATGACGAAACAGAAATTCGAACGTTAGGTTACATCCCTCAAACGGCAAGCGTTTGCGGAAAGAAATGCCTAAGATGACATAAGTTTCGAATAATTCAATACCCTATGACCCTACAACCTAGGACGCTCGCGTCACTCCCCCGTTTAGAGACTCGCTCTGTTTCTTTGTTGCCTTGGCACTGCTTGGCACTCCCTCGACGGCGCGCGCCGCTTCAACGAGCTCCTCTGCAGCGCGACGCGGCCACGCGTCTCTCGTAATGAAGTGTTCACGGGGGCACGTCCATTTTTTCCGCCCCCGCGCCGCCGAGGTAGCCAAGCAGCCAGGAAGGCAGGCCGCTGCATATAATGAACCGGCCGGCATGTGCTGCTCGATGCGGCGATAAGCCGGGAGTGCTTCGAGTGTTTGCCTCACAATTATATGGAAATCGAGTTTTCGGGCGATGAAAGAACGGGAGGGCCATACTGGCGCAGCGTGTGTCGGCCGGTGTCCTCGTCCTCACGGGGGTGGCGGCCGCCAGGTGCTCGCGTGCGCCGCGCGGGACGTAAGTCACGTGCCGTCGGTGTCGCCGCCCTTCACCTGTCTGGCCGGGGACCGCTGCCGCCTCGCTCGCACCCCCGCAGCGTGGCGGGGCGTGGCACAGTGGGCCCGAAGACCGCGTTTTGAGCTCGCTAGACCGCACTCGAACCGAACGCATGACCCCGCCAATGGATTCCTCGTTCGGAGAGCAACCCGTCCGTGGGGTCACACGTTCGGTTCGAGTCCCGTTCCACGACCCAAGAGCTCAAAACGCCCCCAGAATTTCGGCCACCTAGGTCGGTCTTCTGGCCCACTGTGCGTGGCGGGGCGTGGCGGGGCGTGGCGGGGCGTGCGCTGGACAAAGTGGCCACTTGAAGAGATGCTGATAGGCAACAGATGGACGCCAGCCCCGCGGCCACCCCTCGCCGGCGTCGCGGTCCGCTGCCCCCGCCCCCACCCCGCGGCACACGCCACCCGCGCCACCACCGCGTGCCGACGGAACGCCATCCGGAGAGATTTGGTACGCTGCTCTGGCCGCGCAGATCCCCTTCGATGTGTTACCGGTCGGTTCGGCACTCCACGACGCGGGGTCTCGGCGCTCGAATACCGACCGAAATCGATAACAAACTGATTGCAACTTTGGTGTCCGCCCCAACTTTGCCGTCCGTCCGTCTGCCCGCCGAGTCTGATCGCATCCGATCGGAAAACACGGTCTCGGCAAACAGACATCCCTTTGACGCTGGCCACGGCTGCAGCCTGCTGTGTTTCCCACCGCGCCACGCAACCCCCCCCCCTTTTCCCCCTCCCCTTTCCCTACTTCATTCACACCCCTCCGCAACCCTTCATGCTCCGCTTTGCTGTAACAACAGTGAGTCTATTACCAGCAGTCTGAGAGTCCGTCACGGTCCAGCCGCTGGCATTGAGCCGCGGTCCGGGGCGCGAAGGGCCTTAAGCTCTGCAGGGAAGGGCCATAGGGAGGGCGGAGGGGGAGGGGCGCGCCCCGCCCCAGCCACGTTGGGGGTCCGTGGCAGGGAGGGCTGCCGGGGCTGCCGAGGCTGCCAGCAAAGACAAAGGCTCTACACCTGCAGCATAACCCCGACCCCTCACCTCCCCAGCGTGCGTGGAGACGGCGCCGTCCGCTGGCCTGACTGCACTACGCAGCGCACACTGCTCACTACGCACAGCACTGCAAGCACTCCCGCAGCCGGTACGGCACCGCGGCCAGCGCCCCGCCGCGTGTCGGCATCTGCCGCTGACGTCACCAAAGCGTGCGGACCACAAATTATAATGAACCCTCCCCACCTCCCCCAATCCAGCCCCGCCGCCCACGCACCGCTAGGCACGCGAAATTAAAAGGAACATCACCATCTGTGATCGCCGGTACGGCACGGCACGGCACAGGTAGCGGGGGAGGCGCGATGTCACAACGTCACAACGCAATCGGTTTCGGTGTCGGTTTCGGCTCACGAGTCGATCCGTCCAATTGATTGCCCGTGCGGGCTAGCCAGCCACACTGAAAAAAAAAGTTCAGCACCCAAAAATCCCTTTCTTTGAAACAAAACATCTTGCGTTGATATCACGCTGAAGCAAAAATTCGTTTAAAGTGAGGAAATATCTTTAAACATTATTTGTGTTACGTTGAGGATATTTCCTAAATTTAAAGAAATTTTTGCTTTAACGTAATATCAACGCAAGACGTGTCGTTTCAAAGAAAGCGATTTTTAGGTGAGGACAGTCAAGAACATGAATAGCAGATGATAGGTCCCTTTCCTTTCCTGAATTGCTTTCCAAGATAATTTCGAACAAACCAAGTTTCGTTCTCGTACGTGCAGCTCCATCTCTTACGTTCTCCTGGCCCACACCACGAGCGGGACGACTCTGTGACTCCCGGCCCGTTTCGTAAGCCGCCCGACTGAAGCAGACTGAAGTCTCTTCGGTCTCCTCCGCCTCCCGCCAACAATCGCAGCAGCCAGCGAGCGGCGCGGCGTTGCCGAATCGTGCGAGTCCCAGCTCGTCTTGCCAGCTGGCCTGGGCCTCGCCTGTGTGCTCGGCTTCGGCGGCGCTGCCCCCACTCCACTCGGTCGCGCCAACAATGCCAGACGCTTCAGACAAAAAGGGGGGGGGGGCAGCGCGGTGTTGCCGATTCGTGCGTCGGAGAGATTGTCGCCGTTGGGCAGTGCCGGCAAGCTGCGTAGAGGGACTGGCCAGCCTGTGTGCAGGCCGCGAAGCTAGGACGCAGAGCCGAGTTGCGTCCGACTGCGTCCGCCCAGCCCCACGACCGCAGCGACCGCACCCATCGCACCATCCTGCCTGCAGACCGCCTTGGGACACTCGTGAACCCCTTGAATTATGGGCCTATTGACTGGCCTTTGGTTTGATTGTCTCTGCGGCCACCACTGCTCTCGCCACACACGCACGCACTAAAACGCGTCGCAGTCTCTCCCCCAGCCGCAAGGAAAACGACCAAAAACGAAGCGAGGAGGGACAACTTTGGTGGCATTTAGGGCTGAGCGTACTCGCCTCTTCTCCTTCTTCTTCTCCCTGCCCGACTAGAATAATGCGATGAAGGGCCTACAGCGTCGGGAGAAAAAGGGACAGTGAAGGGAGGGGAAGGGGGGGCGAAACAGTTCATGTCCACAGTGTGAAGGGGAACAAGGAGAGAGAGCGAGTTTAATTGTCGGGGAGGGCTGCCGCCTTTTATCTTTGTTCCTCTCATGCGGATGATATTCGAGCCAGGCGGGGCGGGGCGGGGCGGCGTCGCGACGCTGTGGGGACGCGCTGGAGGCCGTGGGGACCGGAGGGTGGGGGGACGAGGACCGCAGCGCGCGGGGGCGTTTGCAAATGACAGACGAAAACTCTTTCCCGCTGCGCTCGCGCTGCGCGTGGCACCGCACCTCAACACACAAAAGCGTCGCGGTGCGATGGCTATCTCGCCGGCCACTTCCCTTCATGATTAGCAACAAAAATTAAATGTTTGAAGTAAAGTTGGGGCGCGGAACTGCGGCCGGCGGCCGGGCGGTGGCGTGTGGCGGCCTGCCGCGTGCCGTGGCGGTTCAGGACAGCTGACTCGATATCGCCTGCAGCATCTAAACAACCAATAGCGCGTCCCAAAGTGAGTTACACACACTCTCTCTCTCTCTCTCTCTCTCTCTCTCTCTCTCTCTCTCTCTCTCTCTCTCTCTCTCTCTCTCTCTCTCTCACACACACACGCGCGCGCGCTCACACACGCACACACACACGTAGTGCGCGGGGTTCGCGGCGCGATGTTGTCAGAAGAGGTTCATTGGCCGCTATCCGGGAATATATTTTTTTTTAGCGCGGTTTTAACTTTGAGTGCAGTACGCATAGGTAAGTTCTAATTCAATCTATGACCTTATTATGACGGCAAAAGGCAAGTCGCTCCGTGCTTTTAGTGGCGATCCCTGCCGGCCCCAGCGACACTGCTTGATATGCCCCGCATACTGTGTGCCCCGCCACGCCCCGCCACGCCACGCCTGCTGTCCTCACACCTGCGGCTGTGCGGTACAAATCTACAGCGTATCGCGCACGTGGCTCGTTCCAGACAACCACCGACCTGAAAGAAAAAAAAGGAAGAAACTGGAATAAATAATTTGCTCTTGCAACCATTCCCGGCGCGCAAATATTCCGGACGTCTGAACATGCGTTTCCAGTCCTGACTTTGATTTCTACTTTCAATACCCAAAGCTGGAAATTGAGATACCCGACGTGCGGAATATTACGGCCTGTTGTACGAAGAAATTAGTTCGTGAATTACGAAGTATTTGCTTCGTAAGCTTATATATGCTCCAAATACTTGGTTATAACTAGCTCATGTTTTTCAAAAAATTGTAAAGGTCGAAAACAGTTGGTGAGGTTTTCAGAGTGCGCGTTCTCCTTGGCGTCTGGCATCATGGCGCGGTGGGGCGATTAGAGGCGACGACTTAACGGTCCGCCGCCCGTATGCCGTGACGCGCGCCATGCAAAAGTAGTATACTACAATTGGAGCTTTTTGTGGGCCAAAAAGGTGCATGCGTTCGGGAGGTTTCGGCCCGGCTCGGCTGTGCTCGGCTGTGCTCGGCTCGGCTCCGCACTTGCATGCGGGCGGAGGCGGCAGTTGAGGTTTAGGGGATGATGCAGCCTGCCGATCATCTGATGGATCCGATGCCAGTGATTGCAACGAGTTGTTGCATCTCGTTGCATCGCTCCGCCTGCCGTGGGAGCCGCGGAACATGCTGGTGCTCTTCTTGTCCTTCCCACCCACCGCGCCCTCGCAGCAGCAGCGCCAACGATCCGTGCCTCCGCAGTCCTCAGAATGAGTGAGTTTGTGTTTGAGTGTGTGTGTGTGTGTGTGCGCGCGTGTGTGACTTTCTTGTGAGTCACCCGCGTTCAAGTCTCCACCGGCGGCCTGATGCGGCGCCCCATCAAGATGTGGACTTGGCCGGACGGCTGGACTCCTCGGAGCCTCCCTTCCTAACGAGGCCCGGAGCCCCCATTTGGCCCCTCCGCCGGACTGGATCCGCCTTCGCCCGGGGCGAGGCCTGGCGTTCTCATGGAGGGTGCCGCCGGTGCGATACTTCGATGACGCGCATTGATTTCGACTTCGATTCCGCCTTTCGGGACAGTGCTCCACTTCCGGCGGACAAAAGCGGCAGTCTTGCGGGGAGCCGATAAGTATCGGCCGAGGTGGAGACGCTATCGGCATGTGACCCGGCCTCACCCTGCCTCGCCCTGCCTCGCCCTGCCTCGCCCCCGTCCCGACGCGGCGCGGCTCCGATCGGGAACCGGGCCGGAGGTTCGATCCCCGCTGAGCGCGCGCGAAACTCCCAGCGACGTCGGCGACAGTGAAGACTTTCCCTGCAGCCGAATGGGGGAGAAACAAAGCGAGCGCCAAAACACACGGGGAAACGTTCAGCTGCGCCGACGCCGCTGCCGATCCGAATTCGATTGACCGAAACTGGTGCAACAAATGACTCGTCGCGGACGTTGCGCTATTGACGGACGCCTCATCCATCCTCCGCGACCCGCCGCCTCGCGCCGGCCGGTGTCGGGACGGGTCATCTGTCCGCGCGCTCCCCCACCAGGGCGGCCGCGGAATCGGGCGCGTTTGCAAACACTCTTTCTCTCTACCTACACTGAATCAAAAATGAAAAATAACAAAAAAACAACAAAAAAAACACACAGCGCTTTTAACATATGTAAAAGAGGAATAGAAAAGAACAACGCGAAGATGGGAAACTGTCTGTAAAAATTGTCGAGGATCACATCGCAAGGGCTGTGCGCGCGCGCGGCAGCTGGTGGCACTGCGGGGACTTGATGGAGGCGGTGGGGAGGCCGGCGGTTCCGCGGGGGTGCCGTGGCAGCGGCCGTGGCAGCGGCATGATGGATCGGTAAAACAGGGCGGAGCAGGGTCGCCAATCGGACGCGCCAAATTCTCACGGGCTTCGCGACGGCAGTAGTGTGTAAACGGGCAGTCCGCGACGCGTCACGTCACCCGGGGGGCGCGACGGTGACGCGTCAGTCAAGTGCAGGCCGGGTGCAGGCCGGGTGCAGGTAAGTCTATTCCATTCATTACGTCGCCCGCGAAGACACACAAAAACACGCACGTTACTTCATCTACCTGGCCGCCTCCTTTGTGCACGCGGCACGCGCAGACTCCCATTAATACGTCGGGCCTCCACGCGCGCAAACCTTTTTAGTTTTTTTTTCCCTCCCACCTTTTTTGAGGGGGGGGGAGAAAATAACTCGCGGGCGAAGAGGCAGCACGATTAGGATTTGATTCGTCGATTATTTGGGAGGATGCGGCGCGGGGACACCAAAACCCCGGCCGCAGGAAAAAAACGGGAGGGCGGTCGAAACGGGAAATGACACGAATCAAGTGGTCACTGTCGCTCGGTCTGTTCGGGGGCAGCGAACCGGCTGGAGTGGCGTCCTGCCTGGACAGGGTGCAGGGCCATGCAGTACAAGTGGGACCTTTTTTTTTCTTCTAACAGAAGATTCACATTTGTTTAAAGTTTTTTTTTTCACAAAATATTTTTTTTCTTTTCATAAGATTTAAGTAAAGGTATCATCTGCTAAAAACCGTTATCGTTGATTCTTTTGTGCGCAGAGTGGAAATAGTCCTTTTTCTTACTGTGCAGGAAATTCTGTACTAACTGCTTTTCCAGTGCTGACGACGACTGGAGCCGCGGCCCGGAGGGGAAGACCTGCCGGGGGGGGGCGTGGCTTGCCTGCCTGCCTGGAGCGGCGTCGCCCCGCCCCCGGCCGCCGCAGCCAATGGGAGGCGCGCGTCGGGACGCGGCGGGGGGCGGCGGGGGGGACGCTTCCGGAGCCGCGACCCTCGGGACGGACGACGGCGGCCAGTCAGTCCACTCCGGGACGACCGCAGAGCAACACGCGAGCCACGCGTGGCGGTGTGTGTGTTTGTGCGCGTGTGTGTGTGAGTGCGCGTGTGTGCGCGGTGCCTAGTGTGACGACAGTGTAACGACTAGTGACAGTGGCGGGCTCGGCGTGACGCGGCCCGACAAGGATCTTTACCCTTCAAGTCATCACGGCGGCCGCACCGGAACAACTACACCACCGTTCGAGATGGTCATCATGTAAGTTTCAAAGTGGTAGTTCGAAAGTATTGACCATGCAGCATGATCTGTGCCCTTGTCCCCGTTCTAAACGCTTGCCTCAGTATCATCACGTTGAACCGTGACACTGACATCTCTCACAAGAACAGGGAGACATAGTACTGCAAATTGAATCGTCATTGAGCTTCTCACCCCAGTGTCATGTCGTAGACGACCCCGCTGTCATCAAGACGTTCCCTTGCAAATGACATGTTTATCGCGCGCATACGAGCGAGGCACGAGTCAAATAAACACGAAAACGAGTGAACCAAATCTGTGCCTGACCATGCAGCGAGTTGATTGGGCTGGCTGGCGACTGGCGTGACCAGAACATGCACACATTCACATGCACACACACGCACACACGCACTTGCACGCGCAACATTGACGAGGCTGCGCGTGCCAAGAGGGGCACCGAACGACGCGCCGAGGATGTCTGCGGCAGAAATGTCACCAACATCAGTCGACTGACGGTGGACTGACGGTCGACTGACAGCGACCTGACAGGCCGCGCTACTACACTCTGTCTCAGGTCGGAAGAAGCCTGGCGACGGTCTCGGTATCGCGGTGGTAGTGCCACTACCTGCTGCTGAGGGTGGCGGCCCGGGCCGGACCCCGCCGGGAAGGGTCTGTCCCTTTTCATTGACACAGCATTTGTAATGAGCGCCGAGTAGCGCGTATTTAGAACAGCTAAATCGACGTAAAATTTGTCCAGTCTGATTTCAAAAATGGACTGAGCAGAAAATTTCAATGAGATTGCAAAAAAATTGAAATGCATAACTCGATTTTTGGTGCAAAGCCGCGTGAAGGAATTCCGAGGTCGCCCAGCACCGTCGTGCCTCAAAATTGTCGCAGAAACGTCCCGTTTGCACGAAAATATTTGTTTTTGAAACGCCAATCTCAACCACGCGACATCGGGGACAAATATTTTAAAAAGCTCAAATTTTTTAGTTAAGCTGTCATTGCCATGCAGCGTCTTTTGTTGCTGCTCGCACCCCCATAATGGGGCGTGTCGGGAGGGGCCAAGGGAGGGTCCCCGCCTCCGCACGCAGGTAGAGGCGTTGCTGCGGTGGCTGAGGAGGCAAGTGAACCTCGCCAGGCTTCTTCCGACCTGAGACAGAGTGTAGGGTACAGCGATATCCCGACTCCAGGACTAGTACAATTTATTTGCCTTGCCTGGAGGGAGGACGACGCCTGGAGACTTGGAGACATGCGTCCCGGGGATGAGAAATAGCTGATCGGGCGACGGGCGGTGCGGGCGGCGCCTCGCCACCCTGCGCGGAGTGGGGGGAGGGGGTAGCTCCACTAATGGCGGCGGTTGGTCGTTAGGCCCCACTGGACAAGCTGGACATGCGCGGCTGGCTGTCTGCATGAAGCGCGGCTCGGCACGGCCAGGCACGGCGTCAGGTTTCAGGAAACGAAAAGCTAAATTCGTAAAATTATGAGCGTTTGCACGCGGGCCAGGGCTTCGGCCGGAGCCATCCCGTGTCGCCATTAAGGTCCGCTAGAGATATGGCCCTCTCGGACTCTGTCAAAGAGGAGATAGCATCGCGTACGGCATCCGAGCCGAGCCGAGCTGGACCGAGCCGGCAGGCGATGAACCGGGCACACCGTGCCGAGCCGGGCGGTATACCGTGCGCAGTACATCGCTCGCTACAAATCCCGCCTCCGCGACAGCGACAGTGACCTTTTGTCAACACTGGCGCCAGGACCGCTGCCGCCGCCCCGGGCCGCCCTGGCCGCCGCCCCCCGCTTTGACGTCACGGAGGCGTCGACGCGAACCTCTATTCGGCGGCGGGGCCGCGACGGTGTCCGGGCGCCCGGCCGGCGGGGCCGCCACGTCCGCGACGACGCCTCGTGTTTATCGCCCGGCCCGGAGGAATGCCCGAGCAGGCCGTCAAGCGCAACACTTCGGACACGTCAATCATTTCCGGGGAGAGGACGGGCGCGCGCGCCGCCCGGACCGGCCTGCTGGACTTCCCTCTGCCAAGCTCATTAGGCCGCGCGGCGTGCATGCGCATCGAGCATCGTGGCGTCGGCACTTGTTTACGGCCGGGGAGGTGCCGCGGAGCAGCACGCTGCTGCGTGCGTCGCAGCGTCGCATCGCACCGTATTGCATTGCCGTTGCCACCGTGCAGGGCCACGGCGAGTACGGTGGCCTTCTTCACGATGGGAAGGCGCACAATTAGCGGCCTCCCCCCCCTTCCCAACCTCCCTCCTCCTCCGCCCCTCCTCCGTCGGGTTGTCCGCTGGCGCGGCCGCCGTAGCGTTTTATAGTGTTTAGGCTCGTCGCGCGTGTCAGATTAGGGAGGCGGTGTGGTCCGAGTCCCGGCGACCGCGCGCACGGTGGGTCAGAAGACCGTTGAGGCGGCCAAAATTCTAGACGCGTTATTGAGCTCCAGAGTCGCTAAATGGGACTCGAATCGAACGTGTGACCCCACCAATGGATTCCTCGTTCGGAGAGCAATCCATTGGTGGGGTCACACGTTCGATTCGAGTCCCATTCAGCGACTCTGGAGCTGAAAACGCATCCGGGGTCTTGGCCGCCTCAACGGTCTTCTGGCCCACTGTGGCGCGGCGACACACCTTGTCACATGGGCCACCAACGGGCCGCAAACTGGATTTACTCTGACTTTGGGATGACGCGTGTTGTTTCTGCGTTGTGTTTATTTTTATTCCGAGTGTACACGGCTGCGACAGTGGCGCTACTCATTCAGGATAAAAAGCATAGGACGATGGACAAGCTCTATAAATTTACGATGAAAAAAGGAAAACCTTTTCTCTGGCAGTCCGTCGCGGTTCCGGCCACTCGTCACTGACACACGTGACCGTGGTTTTCGCGGACGCAAATGATTACTAAATCGGACGCAGGCCTTGCCGCTGCAGCGGATATTTGACGGTGTACTTCAGCAGGCGATTCGGACGCACCTCGAGACGACACCAAAGTGTCGCCGAGGAATGCGGCTATGGTCGGCCGTGTCAAAACTAAACAGGTCGCCGTCCCTCCTCCCTCCCCTCTCCCTCTCTCTCTCTCTCTCTCTCTCTCTCTCTCTCTCTCTCTCTCTCTCTCTCTCTCTCTCTCTCTCTCTCTCTCTCTCTCTCTCTGTGGGGACTAGGCAGACCGTGTGGCGCGGGCGTGCCCTGGGGTTGCCTGCCAGGCGACGAGCCACGACTCCTTATTGGCGAGGTGCATCGCGCTTTTCGGGAAGTGGCGGCGTTCCGTTTATGGTCCTGGTGCGGTACCGGTCCCGACCCGGCCCTCGGCCCCCGCGGCCCCCGCGGCCCCTCCTCCAGGACCGCGTCGATAAAGCCATTGCTTTGTGTGGTCCTGGCTGGGCCCGCCGCGCCGCGCCCCGCCACCCAGCCCGTGCCGAAATCCAGTCGAGGCGGGAAAAGTGGAATCTCACGCGGAAAGGGGAAAAGAAACTTCGCTGATTTATTCAAATTGAGCTGGTCTGTGGTAACACCAGAAGTGCAAAAAAAAAAAAAAAACAACAAAAAAACAAACAAAAAACAAAGGGAGTGTAACTTGAGAATAATGTGTAAAATAGACGCGGTGGGCCGGCGGCTGCCGCGAGGCGGGTTACGCACACCAGGCTGCACCCACAATGAAGAGATCAGACCGTCCCGTGGTTTTGATGTTGATGCGACCGGTGTCGACTTGACGGCAGGACGGGATTATAGTGCAGGCGGACACACGGACGGACGGACGGACGGACGGACTCGCAGGCACTCCCCGCTATTGACTGTCTCGCGCATGCGAGTCTCCCGCGACGGTCCACCAAATCCCCAAGGCTCAGTGAGGCCTTCTTCTGACTTGGTGCGCCTTCTTTCTGCCCTGCCCCAGGATGGAGCCAGGGTCCTGCGCGACAGCTGGCGAGGGCGTCCGGTTCCCGGTGTCCGGGTTCAGCCCGCGCGCCGCGGCGCCCCAGCCTCAGCCCCTGACGGCGAGGCAGCCCAGCACGCACAGCACGCACCACGCCGACTGGGACATCAACGACACCACCATCCCCAAGGTAAGGTTCGGCGCACAGTGGGTCGCAAGACGGGTGGAAGCGGTCACAATCTCGCTAAATGCGACTCGAACGTGTGAGCCCACCAATGGGTTGCTCTGCGAACGAGCAATCCATTGGTGGGGTCACACGTTCAGTTCGAGTCACATTTGGCGACTCTGGAGCTCAAAACACGTCTAGGGTTTTGTCCGCCTGCGCCGGTCTTCCGGCGGCGCTGACAACAAAGGACTATCGCAAGGTCCGACGGTCCTCCTAACGCCGCGCGCTGTGCCGCAGGTCTCGGCGTTCGACGAGTGGGTGGAGTGGGCGGACGGCCACTGCCGGCTGGTGCTGCCCGCGGCCAGCGAGGAGGCCAAGCGCCACGCGTCCGGCTGGGCCATGCGCAACACCAACAACCACAACGTGCACATCCTCAAGAAGTCCTGCCTGGGCGTGCTGGTGTGCTCGGCGCGCTGCATGCTGCCGGACGGCGGCAAGGTGCACATGCGGCCCGCCATTTGCGACAAGGCGCGCAAGAAGCAGCAGGGCAAGGCGTGCCCCAACCGAGCGTGCGCGGGCCGCCTGGAGGTGCTGCCGTGCCGCGGCCACTGCGGCTACCCCGTCACGCATTTCTGGAGGCACACGGAGCACGCCGTCTACTTCCAGGCCAAGGGCAACCACGACCACCCCCGGCCCGAGGTCAAGACGTCCGTCGAGACGAGGAGAGGCCTGCGCGGCGGCCGCGTGCTGCGGCGGGGGACGCGCGCCCTCCGCGCCAGCGGCATGGCCGCCAGCAGCGCCGCGGCCGCCGTCACCCAGGTCGCCGCCGCGCAGTCCGTCCGGCCGCGGACGCTGCCGCCGCCTCTCATCGCGGACCCAGCAGGTGAGAACTTGCTGTTGGAATCATCGGACGCGTGTACTGTACATACTTTTCCTCTGCGGAGGAGGATCCTTGTAGAACTGTGCGTGACGTTGACGTCCCTTGCCACAGGTTCTTCGTGCTCGTGCCCGCCGTTCGAGTGCCTGTGCAAGCCCACGCTGCCCTTCCAGCCCCTGCAGCCGCTGCCGCCGCAGTCCGTCAACTACAGCGTCCCGCAGCACGCCGGTCCGCACGGCCCCCAGCACGCCGCGCCCTACTGGCTGGACGGCGCCGGCATGCAGCCCCTGCCGCTCGCGCACACCGAGGCCATGTACCCGCCGCAGCAGCCCGCGCAGGAGTTCCTGGTGCCCGATGAGGAAATTCTCCGCTACGACTTCCCGCACATCGACGGCGACCTGTTCCAGCCCGAGGAGATCTTCCAGCTGGACGCGCCGCTGCGGCCGCTGCCCGTGCAGCAGCAGGGCCTCGGCGGCCTCGGCCAGCAGCCCGTGCGGTCGTGCGCGTACGAGCGCGGCCAGTCGCCGCCCACGCTGCTCGTGCTGGGCAACAGCAACAACAGCTTCCACTCGGACGAGCAGACGACGTGCTCGGACGACAGCAGCACCAGCGGCCGCCTGGCCTTCCCCCCGCCGCCCGCCGTGCCCATGGACGTGTACGGCAACAGCCACTGCTCGCCCGCGCCCGGCGACACGCCGTACTTCGAGGCGGACGCCGCCAAGCCCGCCCCCGCCATCGCCGCCACCACCGGCGGGGAGTGGTTGTGCGACGTCAAGCCGGACATGAAGCCGGAGCTCAAGGTGGAGAGCCTGATGGAGGACCCCAGCCGCTTCCGGGCGTGGGGGTTCCACGTGACCGGGGAAGACGAGCAGCAGCAGCACCTCGCCGCCGACTGGCAGCATTACGACGCCTACAAGTACGGCGAGTACAACAACAACAACATGGAGGAGTACGGGTACGGCATGCACGCGGGCGTGCACCCGGCCGCGCACGCGGACGTGGACAAGGACTGCCACGCGAGGACGTTCGCCGCACCCCGGCGGGACTGCGGCAAGTGGGCGGGCGACGTGTACGGCGGGGACGTGTGCTCGTGAGGCCGGCCGGCCGCGGCCAGCCAGTCTGGCAGCCAGTCTGGCAGCCAGTCTGGCGAACGGGCGGTTGTGATAACTAGAGGCGCCAGCGGGCCGTTCCGTTCCCTCAACGGCAATCACGGTTCGGCTGCGGCGTCCATGGTCCGTCTGCAGAGCCCCCTCCGGGGCCGGGTCCACCAGACAGCAGTGCGCCCTGGCGGAGTGATCAGTGTCTTACGATGTGTCTTTCCGTGTGAATAGAGCTTTGACATACCGACTGCGATATGAAACCAATAAATGCCAGCATATGCAGTTCACTTACAGATTTGTGAATGTTTTTCTACTATTAGTCATATATGTTTATTACGGTTCTCCTGTTGACATTTGCTGACGTTTCTTTGAAATACTCGTCAATAGTTGTTTTTTTGCGCCTTCATACCCTGTCTTTGTGTGTTTATAGTCAATTGTAAAGTACATCATATATTTCAAAAATTATTTCATAATGAAAAGTTTATTATGTTACATAAGTAATGTTTGTTTAATTCTTTCTTGTTAAATAATGAGTGTAACAATCTAGTGCATTCTATGGGGACGTCGAGTGGGTCCGATCCATTCCGCCATCCCGGTGTATCTATATGATAGGTTTATTTTGCACAGATATATGATATTATTGTAAATAAAACTGTACAAAGCAAAGTTCCTATTATATAAAGTTTCATGTTTCTTTTGTAATCATCACCAGTCATTTGTTATAGTACAAAGAGCAACATCTGTGTTAAGCGATTTCACTTTATGATATTCGAAGTTCTCATCACTCTTAGCAGAAGATGAAGTTTCTGCCCTGTGATTTAGAATTTTTCTGTAATTAATTTGGAAAGGGGAATCGCCCAGTCAACAACTTATTGATCTCCTTTTGTAAAAAGACTTTGATAAACTTCAAGGTGTATTATTGTGGTTGCTAAATGTAAAGTGTACATGTTTATTATAAAATATGTGTTGCAAAACGCGTGTTATTGAATGAAACCAGAAAAGTTTCGTTCAAAGAAAATAAAGAAAAGGTTAATTCAGCTCTCTGTGCACATAATTTTCCCACTTGTAATGCCGAGACACACACGGTCGCACAGCGATCAATGACAAACCGGGCCGGGGCTGTGCTCCACCACTCGCCGCCTCGGGGCAGAAAGCAAAAGAACAGAGGGAGGGAAAATATCGGAGAAGTTTGAAGTATTGCACGCCACTTATGCGACGGAAGCCGCCGCAGGCGTTGCCATGCTGAACCCTCGCCAGATGTATTACAAATAATGTGTCGATATCGCTGCAGCACTTGGCAAGCATAGTGCTGCTGTCCCGAACGCGGTGGGGATCTTCTAGTTGAGCCTCAGAGTCTACTGTTCACCGGTTCACTTCACTCACTACCCGACTTCCATGGGACAAACCGTGGCCCGGACAGTATTGCCCAGTTCGCCAAAACACCACATACGTGCGATATGAAGAAATCAATAAAATGTGTCGAAAGGGCCTTATACCGCGGCACGGGAACTAAAATTCAGTTCAAAGTAACTTTAACGACTGACCACCTGCGGGACATGTACGCACTGACATGCCGCACTTTTCGCTTTTAATACTTTTTTCATTTACCTTTAACCGTTTTTTTTTACCCTTGTGGTCAAGAGGGCGAGATGTCGGCCCCGCAGCAGATGTTTTGCTTTGGTGCGCTCCACGCACAGTGTGCACGCGGCCCGCGCGGCGGTCCGTCCGCGCCGAACGAGGCACCCCGCCGCGAGGCCGCGGCTGCAGTGCCGCCACTCCTGGCCACCCCTCGCCAAAAACAGATCACTTGGAATACCTCGTCCGGAGTCTAACACGTTATTTCCTATACATATATGTTTTTTTTTCTGGCCGTCAAGTCCATGGGAAAAGCGCGTGTGTGCGGACCGGCGGCGCGTTGGCTTGTATTGCACAGCCCGGTGGAGTGTCAAGGGGCACCGCAGCAGCTTTATCGCAAACGCTGATTCGGCGTCGTTTTCGTTCCGATTGTGGTGCCAACGATTTTGACACACCTCACAACGTGTTTCCGAACGTAAACTAAGACTTATGTTAAAACAGTAGTTCGGCGCATTGTGCTTGGATCCATGAATTTCAGAGGGAATGCTCGGAGGAGAAGAAATGGTGTTAGGGCAGGAGCAGTGCTCTTAGCGCGACAGAGAAGTTCTCAGGGTAGAAGAAATTCTCTGCACTGAGAACACCTTACAAACAAAAGAAGCTTGTTGTAACAAAGTATTTTGAGCATACATAAGCTTACAAAGAAACTACTTCGTAATTTACGAACTATTTCTTTGTGTAACAAAGTTAATTAGTTTGTACTATGTATGCTCGAAATACTTCGTAAGGTTTTAAGCGTGTGAGGCGGAATGGGTCCGCGTTTTGAATATCGATGTCCGGGACGATGTCCCTCGCTGGGACTGCCGCCGGAGCTGCTGGAGCCGATCGAGTGCGCCTCCGGGGAGGATCGGCAACAATAGCAGACCGCGGCCGAGTTTGCTCTCAGCACGCACTGCAGCACGTCGCGATGCTCTGGGTCCTTGAGCGCCGCGGGGGGACGGTGCGACGGACGGCACTAGTGCACGCCCCGAAGCGACACAGGGCCTCGACGAGCCGGCGACGACAAAGTAGCAAACAGTTTCCCACACCGCAAGAAACGTTTTCAAACGAGTGCACGCGTGTGCGCGCGCCATTCCCACGAAACCTTAAATATGTTTTAAAATATTGTTCAAGTAGTCGGTGGCGACTTCCATCCGTCTTGCCCCCCGCCCCCTTTCTGTCTGTCTGTCTGTCTGTCTGTCTTTCTCTCTCTCTCTGTGTGTGTCTGTCTCTCGCTTGCTCCTCGCCCTGGTCCGGCCTGTTATGAGAGGGAATTCAGGCAGCGATTAATGCTTCCCGCTCCACCAATTACGCGGCCAGGGGGCCAGGCGGTGGGTCGGAGGGTGGCGCGGCGCTTCGTCTGTCTCGGTGGCTCAGATGGTTACGACGCCCTACCACCCGCGCCGTCGTGCGGCTTCGAATCCCGGCTGAACCAACAATCGACGTTCCCTTGAAAAAGGAGACCCGTTTCCGTGTGGTTACAATGAGCTTTCTGCGTGAGTATTTCTAAAAGCCGCTTGACCGAAGTTTGTTGACGTTTCGAGACTTTCCTGTGCCCGGTATTGGGTCTCCTTCTGCTCCCCCGAGGCCCGGGCAGGCCGGGGGGACGTCCCCGCCAGTCCCCGCGTGGGAATAGGCGTGGCCGTGGCGGCATGGGCGGCACAAGGTATCATTCCCTCCGTCAAGGCCAAGCTCTCCGCGGCACTCCAGGCGACGACGGACGGCGTCGCGGAAACGGAAGTGGCCTATTAAACGCGCTCATTTGTACCGACGGGGACCGGCGGGGACCGGCCCACAGAGTACACAAAGTGGCGCGAGCCGAACTTTAACACCGCCAGTCCCGCGGTTGCCCTTCGGCCTTCGTTTCGGTAAATTTTAATTTGGTCCGTATTGTGAGTCGCCGGTCGCAGCGCATGCGAGTTGCGCCGCCGGCCGTCGTGCGGAGGCGTGTCCTGTCCCACTGTGCGCCGGGGAACACGACAACAGGTAAAAGCGATAGCGAGATAGCCATCGCCTCGCCCGGCCTGCCGGACCTTTTAGCACCGGCGGGGGTCACTGTGGGAACTGATCACCTCCATTAGGCAAGTCACCCTAATCGGCCGAGTGCCGCTACCGTGGAGGACGCCGCCGTGGAGGACCCCGCCGAGGAGGACGCCGCCGTGGAGGACCCCGCCGAGGAGGACGCCGCCGTGGAGGACGCCGTGGAGTTCGCCTGGAGGGTGGCGGCTGGCTTATCCGGCCATCTCGAGCCTCATTGTCGACGTATCGACACCGCGGCTGAGCCGGCCGGCTGAGCCCGGCAGGCAGGCCGGCCATGAGGGTCATTAGGAAGGAAATCAGAGCAGCGGGGCGACGAGACGAGCGGTCTATCTATAGAAATCTGCACTGTGCGTGTTTGTGGGAGTGTGCGTTACCACACCGTTTGGGGTAAAGTCGTTTTTGAGAGGGTCCGAGGATTGAGAGGGGGGGGGGGGGCGACTGTTTTACGCTGACTGGCTTGCTGGGATGCGGCGGTGGGCCAGGTGTGGGCAGGACGCGGCCTTGCGCTGTCTGTGGACAACCGCAACGATACCCCGTCGTAAACGCAACGCCCCGGGCTGCGCCATGGGCTGGCCGCGCCGTGGGACACCTCGTCCACTATTACTGTACGCCACGCCAGCCAGGGCAGTAAAGCACGCATTTCCCTGCAGGAAAAGGGAAATGAGCGGACAGAATAACGTCCGCGGCCGTAAACGAGGCCGGGACAGTTGCCGTGGCGAGACAGTAGCCGAGGCCGAGACAGTGGCGGTGGCCCAGGCGCGGCCCTGCGCGGGATTAAAAGACGATTACTCCCTTATCGCGGGGTAGCGCCACGCCAGCACCCTCCGGACGCGGAAGCGATAGGGGGTGGCGGCGCGGCGGCATCCTGAGAAACGCCTCGGTTTGTTTATCATCCCTCGCTGCCTTGCCGCGGCGGGGGGGCGTGGCGTCGGCGTCGACACCAAAGGGGTGCTATCGCCGCGCCATCGTGCTCCCCCCCCCCCCCGTGCGGCCCACTGTGCGGCCCACTGTGCGCTGCGAATACGGCGCGCTGGCGTGCTCATTGCGAGTCAGGACGGCCAGAGCCTTCGGAGCGACGTGCGCCACCTGCCGACGGTGCGCACGACAAGGACGGGCATAGAGCACGCGCGGGGGTCCACAGTGGGCCAGAAGACCGGCTCAGGCGGTCAAACCTCTAGACGCGTTCTGAGCTCCAGAGTCGCTGAACGGGACTCGAACCAAACGTGCGACCCCACCGATGGAATCCTCGTTCGGAGAGCAATTCATTGGTGGGGTTAGGTTCGAGTCCCATCTAGCGACTCTCGAGCCCATTTAACAAAGCTGATCGCCACCACAACAAATGATTTTTTTTCCGTGTGTGAGCCGGTCTTCTGGCCCACTGTGGGGTCCAGGGCGTGCAGGCAGCCAGCAGGACCGGCCAGGTGTACCAGCGAGGGTACGGATCCGGGTGGGGGCCGCGCGCCTCGCTCGTCCGTTCGTCCTCCGGTACTGACCACACGTGTGTGACGCTGACGGCGCGGCTGGCGTCGCTGTCGCCGCCACCGTCCACTCACCGGCCGTTGCTTCCGGTCCGAAAGCATGTCGTCATGTCGACTCCCACGACGACGCGGCGCAGCGGCGCAGCAGGTGAAGCAGGCCAGTCGCCTCGAGGTAGGGCTGCGCGACATCCACTTCTCGGTATCGCGACACGATATTGACCCCACATCGTTCGATATGTCGCACCACGACACATAGCGAGTAATATCAAAGAATATTGTGTTATCGAGGATATCGAGATCGATAAATATCGCGATATCTGGACATATCGACCGAAATATCGCAAGATATCGAGTCGATAACGCATATCGCAAGGGCGAGTGATATCGCGATATATCGAGCCCTCGATACATCGATGTGCTTTTAACACGAATATCGTAACCCTCGATATCAGGATAATATCGTATCGACCTCGATATATCGAAATATCGCACAGCCCTTCCTCGAGGAAACTGAAGCAGCGCCTTCGTCCGCAAGAAGTAGTGCCTGCTCGCGTCTGTAGTCGCGAATGCCGAACACCGCCACAGCCACTTACCTATTCCAGCCCCAGATCCAGAGGGAAGCCCCACTGCGCGGCGGCGATGCATTGTGCTCCCTACGGGGCCCAACACGCGATAGGCATCTGGCGGCAGCAGGACGGTGATGACGCCTTGTTACAGAGTTTTCAATAACGCGCGCCCGCTCCTTGTGTCTTATCTGATTTCTATTCTCCCGATTTTTTCTTTCTGTCTTTCTCTCTCTCTCTCTCTCTCTCTCTCTCTCTCTCTCTCTCTCTCTCTCTCTCTCTCTCTCTCTCTCTCTCTCTCCCCCCCCCCCCCCTGGGGAACAAATTTTTGGAGCACACCCCGCGTCGCCGCCCCGCAGGCTGCGACAGTCGTGCGTCGTCTGGCCCGCATGGACTCGCCGGCCGCGGCCAGGTAGGAGATCACCTGCTGCAGCGCCTCGGCGCGGCCGGCGCGCCCAATCCACACCAATTAGGCCACGTTCCACGACCAAATTGACGCATTGGGGATTCCGCGCACGGGCGCCGCCTTGACGTCTCTGTCTGCACACTGCAGGCTTGACCGCGGCGGGGACGGGCCGCCGCGTGCCCACGCCGCCGCCGCCACGCAGCAGAGCCGTTAATTCCATTATTTCCCCCGAGTGAGAAGAGAAGGCCGATAAATCCCGCGCCGCGCTGCCGAGGCGGCCGCGCCGTCGGGCCGTCACCACGAAGTGTCGCCAAACTCCCGGCGGCCTGGCCCGGCCCGGCCCGGCCCCACGCGTCGCCACAACTACTGTGGTGCAGCGAGCCGCTACCGGTTTCCGAACAGCCACGGCCGCGGCGTGCGGGGCTGCTGCCCTGGCGCGCGCCCGTCCAATGGATCTGGCCGCACAGTGGGCCAGAAGACCGGCGCAAGGGGCCAAAATTCTAGACGCGTTTTGAGCTCCACAGTCGCTAGAAAGGGCTCGGACCGAACCTGTGACCGCACCAATGGATTGCTCTCCGAACGAAGGAATCCAGACGAGGGGGGGTCACACGTTCGATTCGAGCCCCATTTAACGACTCTGGAGCTCAAAACTCATCCGGGACTTTGACCGCCTGGCTCCTGCTCCACCGGTCCTCTGGCCCACTGTGCGACGGGCGCGGCGGCGTGGCGGGGGATCGGGATCCTCGCCGATGACTTATGGGCGAGTTGGGCAACGTCCCGCGGCTCGGCCCGCGGCCCGCGCTCATTCAATAACGTGAACACTCTGGCCGCCGCCGCCGCCGCCTACATTCTTTCCAAAACGGCGACTTTCCAAAAGGCGCTGCTGCGCTTCGCGGCGTGTTACTACTCCCGAACGGCGGGCCGGGCCCTGGCCAGGGCAGGGCGATGCAAATGAGCGCCTTGTCCGCGGGCAGGCCGAGGCAGAAGGCGGCGGCGCATAATTATTGCCGCTTATTTCAGATAAGGGCGACATGTCCTTGAAAACCATCCCGGGCACCGGCAAGGCACCGCCTGGGCACCGCTGGCACCGCTGGCACCGCGTGTCGCGCCGCGTCCGGCTGGGCTCGCCGCGGCCCGGCCTCCGCCCCGCCGGCCGGTGTATCGGACGTGGATAAGACAAGTGACGATCGCATAACGACTCCTAATTCGTAGGTACGAAAACGAGCGGAGCCTCCTCAGCTGGGGCCCCGCGCTGCTCCACGCTGCTCCACGCTGCTCCTCGCTGGCCGCGGGCTGGCCGGGGGATCAGGGTGATGTATGAGCCAGAACACACACGCGGCGCGCGGCGGGCACGGGCGAAAAGTGAATGGAATCCGAGGCGCCGCGGACGGGCTTTGTCTCGAGGGCCGTGGGGCCGCGGGGCAGGGCGCCTCGCCGCACTCCAGCCAGGCTGCAGGGGGCCCGGCCCATCAGGCCCACCGGGCCCACCAGGCCCACCCGGCCCTCCGGCCGGCCTAGGCCCACCAGCTCTCGGCTCCAGGCGGGTGGTCCCACGTTGTTGCAGAATCGGAGCGTGCCGCGGCGTGCCGCCGTGAAAACCGGAACCTCGACGACACTCTGTCCTATTCTGTTCGGAGATAAACCGCGGCCGGCTCCCCGCGACTCCCCCGCCCGCCGCCAGCCAGCCAGTGCTAGGGCCGCCCGTCAGACAACTCTCTAAGAGTGTCAGCCCTGCGTCGCTTCTGTCATAAGGGGCCGGCCGTAAATTTCAGATAAGGACATTTAGGCAGGAGAACAAGGGAATACCGAGGCCGAATCTGCGCGTAGAATCTCGGGTCTTTTGTAGTTTCCTAATTTATTGCGAATTTTTCCGTGACAAACAACTCTCCCGCCGCTAGAATGTGGCCCAGCGGTCTTGACGGCGCAGCGGCCTCCGGGGCTTGGTGGATAATTAGTCACGGAAGGACAGGCCGGCCGGTGAGCGCTACCGATGTTGCTCCGGGCCCCCTCGGGTTCGGGTCTCGGAAGTCGGGTGCGCGCTCCGAGCAAGGGCTTCCTTTATCTCACTTCCCCTTCTTTCTCGCAACCAGTAATTAAGCAGGGCCAATAGAGAATAGAGTACCGCGCCATCCCCACTAAATCAACACCAACTTTATTGTAGGTGGCTGGAGGTGTATCGGTTTCGAAAGCACAGAAGAGCGGCAGCATCTTGGGTGGCGATCACCAATAATCTTTGCCAGTCAGATTATCTTTAATCCCAGCAAAACTTGTCATCATGTAATGGCCCCGGCCGGTACGAGAGCGATAAAAAAGACTACGAGCAAACTACTCTAGCGTTCCCCGGGCCGCCTCCCACTTTTGAATCTGCCGCCATAAAGTTTTCCTTTTTTTTTTTCCTCACCGAATAACCGCGGCGTCGTGCGGCCGCCAGGTGGTTAATAAAAAGATGACGTGGGGGGAGGGCGACACTCGCGGCGGCTTTCTGCGGCAACAAACCGTTCCATCAATTTATCGCTGCGTTTTCTGGAAGGGGGCGCGGCGGGGGTGCCCACGGAGCGGGGGAGGGGGGGGGGGCGGGGCGGGGCGGGGCGTGGGGGGGGGGCCTTCGCGCGACACAGTTGCCCCTTTACGGCCACTGGACCAGCTGGACCCGCCGCTCGCCCAGGGCCTATCCAAGCCGGACTTTATGCCCCGGGTAGAGAAAAAAAAATGATATAAATGTTGTAGTGGTAGAAGTACCCTTTGGCCCGCCTCTGGCGAAACGGAACGGACGACGCAACGCTGCTGCGACGCGCCCGGGCCGTGCTGCCGTGCACGGACGGCGACGACGCACAGCGGAGGGGCATTAATCCTGCGCTGCCGTGTCATTTGTAACCCGATCGGGGCGCGGCGGGGCGCGGCGGGGCGCGGCACAGGGTCCACAGGGTGTGGGTGAGGTGGTAATGGATGCGCAGCAGGTGAACAATGACGGCCGTGTCATCGAATCAAAGGCACACGTGTGTGAGAGAGAGAAAGTACACGTGTGAGTGTGTGTGTGTGCCTGCGTGTTTACAGGCCGGTCATTGTGCGGTGGCCTTTCTCATTATTTCACTCCTTGTTTTGGTTGGTTGGGACACTTCGAAGAAAAAGGGCGTTACAATATTGTCGTGTGTTCTCAAACACCGCACTCTTTTACCCGAATCGGGTGTTTTATGGTTTGGATCCGAGGGCAGCCTTTCGGTGTGCGTTGGGTCAGTATTGGTTGAACCAATAAAACGGTGTGGAATATTCGCTGCGGCGGATTGTTGGTTGTCAGGGCAGCTGTGGACACAGCGCACGAGACGAATTCTGAGGGGCAATTGGTCTTTTCCCCCTTTTTTCTTCCTTTTTTTTTCTGGAACCGGTCTCAGGTGCGCTCGCTGGAGGGCTCGCTGGTCCAGGAGGGCCTGGCCAGGACTCGTCCAGGACCTGTCCAATTGCCGTCGTGCCAATTTTGTCGTCCTTAATTTGAGCGCTCAAATTCGAGGCGCGCGTCGCTCATCCCACCGGCTGCCCGCCCATTCATTCATCAGTCCCTATTTTATTTTTTCCTCTGTCCCATTCGCCTATTTGCCGGCGCGCTGTGACCTATATTGCCGGCTACCCTGGCATTACCTTGTCGGCCCGAGTACCTGATACCCATAATACTCATAAATAACGCGCCGGCCATCCAGACTTACCCGCTCAAAAATAATCACCGATATCGCACCGATAAATTCCTGGCTAATCATGGCCGGGACTAATTAACAATGTCCGCACTGCGTGAAATATCCCGAGGAAGTGAGGGCGCGCTGTCGCACAGTGGGCCAGAAGACCGGCGCAGGCGGCCAAAACTCTGGACGCGTTTTGAGCTCCAGAGTCGCTAAATGGAACTCGAGTTCGAACCGAACGTGCGACCCCACCAATGGATTGCTCTCCGAAGGAATTCATCGTTCGGTTCGAGTCCCGGTTAGCGCGACTCTGGAGCTCCCAAAGCATCTAGAGTTTCGGCCGCCTGCGACGGTCTTCTGGCCACCGTGTGTCAGAGGCGTAGCGGCCAGCGTCCAGACGGGTAGAGGGAAGTCCGAATTGCAGTTTCGGCGACGCCGCCGACGCGACACGCTACGACACCAACTATACGACGGACAGCGTGGCAGGGAAAGCTGCCTCCCAAATGAAATGAAGACACACGTCAACATGAGGCAGTGGCCATTGACACCGCCCCCCCCCCCACACACACACACAAACGCACTCACACTCACTCACACACACACACACAAACGCACTCACACACACACACACACACACACACACACACACACACACACACGCGCGCGCGCGCGCGCGCGTGCATTTCCCTGCGACGCGACCAGAGGCACGAGCTCGACGAGCTCGGTGTGCCAGAGGGCCCCACACGGCGGCAGGCGCGTCGGCGCGAGTCCGGCAGTTGATCGTTTTATTTTATCGCCCAGGCCCCGCCCCACCCTACCCGCCCCGCTCCCGAGGCTCAACGTCCGACAGAGGTCAGGGAGGATTAGGGACGGGGAGGATTTGCCCGTGAAAGTGCGAGGAGAGGCAAAGTTTTTGCTCTTGTTTCTCTTGTTGCACTCCTTTTGGGGGGTTAGGTCTGGTGTCCCTCCCGGCCGGAAAGGGGTTGGGGTGTTTGTCAGGTGGGCCCCATGCGGGCCCCGCCCTGCAGTCCAGAGGCTCTCGGCCGCCCCCGGCCGCCCCCGGCCCTTGCAGAGTCCAAACAGGGCGACTGATTGGGATTATCGGAGGGCCGCCGGAGCACCGAAGGACCGAAGGACCGACGGAAAAGACCGAAGGCGGTCGGCCAGTCTTGAAACGCCGCTTCGGCACTTCCCCGGCTTTCCTAACGCGGGACCTCACGCTGCAATGACCCGGTGCTCCAGTCCTTGCAACAGTGTAGCGGTGGTGAAGCGGAGAAATTGGCGTGAAAACGCGTGCGTGGCGAGCAGCCCCCACCACTCTAGGGGCGGGGCTGGCGGGGCTGGGGGCCGCGGTGGGGCGGGGCGTCGCGCCTGCCGTGGCCCTGCCCCCGCCCACGCACCGCCCAGGGGAGGGGGCTCGGCGGCACCGCGCGCAAGGCATCAGGTGTGCGATCACCTGGAGCATGCGCCGAGCAGCGCACAGTGGGCCAGAAGGCCCGCGCAGGCGGCCAAAACTCTAGACGCGTTTTGAGCTCAAGAGTCGCTAAACAGGACTCGAACCGAACGTGTGACCCCACCAATGGATTCCTCGTTCGCAGAGCAATCCATTGGTGGAGTGACACGTTCGGTTTGATTCCCATTCAGCGACTGTAGAGCCCAAAACTCGTCCGGTATATTGACCGCCTCTGACCCACAGTGCGACGGGCGCGGTGATGCAAGCTGAGGAACAGCGGCGTGGAGTGCGTCTCCGAGCGGGAGGGAAACACTGTTTCACTTTCAAGGATGAACAAACAGACACCACCAAAAATCACTACGTACAAACCCAGTGGCAAGTCTCCTCACCACTGGAGTGGCGCTCTCTCCAGAACGCCAAATTTTGGTGTTCCCGTCCCTGGTTTCTGGATACCAAGTGTTTCTCAGAGAGCACCAAAATAGACCATTCTAGTCGTGGCTTGGTGAAGAACAAGAAGATTCACAAAACGGTCCATTTAGGGCATTTAAAGAGCATATATTCGCTTCAAATATGTTGCATTTACTGGAAAATATTTTCATTACCTTCTACCAAGAAAAGGGACTTCCATATTTGAAGTAAAAGTGCAAAAAAATACACTTTTGTGATTCTTCTTGTTCTTTACTCGGCCACGACTAGAATGGTCTATTTGGCTTCCGTACTCCAGAGCGGCACAGACCACATTGCCAACAATTCGCGCTCCCAAAGGAATTCAATAATCTGACTTGAATGGCATGAATTGTTCACAGAAAAATTAATGTGAAAACAATTGCTTCAGTGCTACAACTCCGTAGTTCAGATCACAGAAATTATGCGATGAAGAGCAAGACAGGACCCGTAATATACAAGACCTGCCTATATTTTCAGATTACGTGTCATTGTCGCTGACATACTTTGGAATCTCTTTCACTGGAAGAATGGAACTCACATCAACACAAAGAAGCTGGATATCACGGAATCACTCTCTTGATGAGGGGTTGACACAGCAGACAGTCTTCAGTTCTTTTTCCAAACAGGAAAGCTTGAGCCAGCTTCCTAACCCACCAAGACGCCGGTACCTCTTCAAAACTTTCCGCAATTTGCGATGGACCGCCTTCCTAACTTCGAGGTGGAACAAGATACAGCGTGACAAATATCAGCTCTCGTTGACCACGGCGAGACAAAATGCACATAAAAGTAATATTTTCCACGTTTGGATGAGCCAAGAGAGGTCATGTTTGCTTATGTTTTTATTTTGTTTCGTTGAGGGTTTCAGAAATGGCACTTCTGATGAGAAATCTACGCGGCGGATAAATTTTACTCCCAGATTGATCTATTCCCCATCCATTCCAGCAGCACAATTTCTCATATTCCAACGTTCGTGTACGATAGCTGTACAAGAACCAGAAAACAAAACAAATTACTAGGTAAAGTTAACACTTAAGGCTGAGCCAAAGTTCCCACTTTTAAGAAGTTCAAAGTGAAGAGTTTTATTTTGATCAACTATTCTTATGTGATTTTCAGAAAGAAAAGGCCTTATAACCTTTGTAACAACACACACACAGCTGAAACCTTTGTAACAACACACCACAGCTGAAAATAAAGTTAAAGTGGAAGTTGAAGTTCCCATGAATAATTTTGAGATATAGATCTTTGGCCTCACAATGTAACATCCCTATCGCCGAACCCACATAATAGGAAAACCGCAACCGTCTCGTTGACAAAAACCTTGCTCAGAGGATGAGATTAAATTAAGCCGAGGTACTCATGTTTATTTCAAAATGTAATTTGAGTGTATGGCTTTGAGATTCATGAAGGGGAACAATTATTTTTGCAAATTGAGTTTAAATTTGAAACTTTGGAACATCCGGAGCTGTCTGCTACATCAGAATGGACAATTTCTCATACATTACGTGCTGCCAGGTTGACCACAACACAAACACGGCATCTTCTTCAATAGTTTATAAAATAACAGTTGTCGAAATGACTTGTTTGACGATGCAAAATTATTCTGTGATTATATCTCCACCCTTAGAAATAAATTTACTCATTTCTAAACTCTGATTCAGTACATGTGTAAAAGAAGAACGCTGTATCATCGTTTGTTGTGTTGGCCCTACCCGCAGTGAGCCGTTTCGGTCGGAACGCTTGTGGTCCCCTTCTCGCCTGCCTATATAGGCTTCGCAGATAAAGATTGAAATTAAATTTAAGTTTAAGGGGCTCAGCCAATCAAACGTGGACTCTCTTGCATTGAAACGATCAAATTGACAGAAGCGGTGATTGTCTGGGAGACTTGAACATCCCCAGGCAACCCTGGGCTCACGACTTCCGACGAATAATTTTAGTTTTGTTTTCAAGTTGGAACAAACCATTGCGTGTCTTTATTTCCAGTTAGTCTGCGCCACTCCTCTCCTCCAAAGTTTCTCTTTCAAGTTTTTTTATTTTATTTCCAAAATAGCTTTTAAGTTTGTTAACTAAAGCAAACAGGGCGCGGCGTACAGCGTTCGTTGCTTGCTCAGTGTAATTGTCAGAGAGAACTTCTCGTGTTGGGACTCTGCGCCGCTCTTTGCCTCTGTCAGTCTTGTTTCGCTGCTGTCTGTCCCCCTCTCTCTCGCACACCACACTACCCGCATCGCGCTCCTGATAACACACACACTCACTCTCACGCGGGCGCGCGCTCGCACACTCGCACGCACACACACACACACGCGGACGAACAGACACACTCACTGGGATACGCAATAACAAAGCCAAAAGTACGCAAATTAAATGAGACACACAGCTCAAAGCGCCAACTCTCGTCGCGCACTCGCGGCCTCTCACGGCAACTAGTGCTTGGCTGTGTGTTTTGTCCGGGTTTTGTCCTCTCCAGCTCAGAACTGCGACTGGATAATAAGTCGGCCTGCTCTCTGCCTCGTCCAGTGCTCCGCAGGCCCGGTTGATTTGCACCAATGGAAGCAGTCCCACTCCCTCGACATAATTGTTTTTCCTCGCGTTTTCGACCCTTCACAGTGGGTCCGAAGACCGGTGGTGTCGGTAAAAATTCCGGACGGGTGTTGAGCTCCAGAGTCGCTAAATGGGACTCGAGCCAAACGTGTGACCCCCAATTGATTGCTCTCCGAACGAGGAATCGATTGGTGGGGACACACGTTCGATTCTGGTCCTGTTCAGCTACTCTGGAGTTCAAAACGCGTCTGGGGTTTCGGCCGCCTGCGCCTGGTCTTTTGGCCCACTGTGCGCTTGAGACGCCGGTCACGTTCGTCCGGCGCGGAGTGACGGAGTGACGCGACTCGCCCGGAAAGCGGTCAATTAAGTGACCGGAAGCGGAGGCGCGTCGCATTGCGTCGCAGCGGACGCAGTGGAACGCACCCTCCGACAACCCCGCGCAGGCCCACACAGTTACTGCCCCGTCCTCGACCCTCGGCCAATCGGGAAACACTGTCATGGTAGTCCCCTCGTCCAGCGGGACGGATTAACTGAAGGAAAAACAAAACACTTTGCAACAGTTCCTTTTTTAAATATTTATGCGCTTCTTTTAAAAAATAAATAATCAAAATCGCAGCTTAAAAAGTGGTATCATCTCTAAGTTAATAAAAGTTCAGAATATGTGTGGTTTCCGTCCCGGGTAGTTCATTTGAGTTTGCACGGCGCCAGGCAGGCCGCTTTGTCCCGCTCCGTCGTGAGAAAGAAAAGAAGGAAGACAAACTCTTTAGTGGAAACCCGGCCGCCTCGTCTCAGATGTTACGCCCCCCTCCCCTTTTCCCCCTTCCCCGGGCCACCCCTCGACAAAGTAAAAGGGGGGGGGAGACACGAGACACGGCGCCTTCTAGAACAAAAGATGTTGCACGTGAGACGTCTGCTGGACTTCCGGGGAAGACAGAGTTCACAAGGCGGCAGTGGTGGCGGCGGGCGGCGGATCTTGATACGTCGTCGGGGGCAATTTTCCCACCTCCCCGTTTATTCGGCTCCTGAAAGAGAAAAAAAAAAGGAATGGGGGAAAGAGGTTGAAACGGTTTGTTGATGAAGACATCGCGCGGCCATTCCATTTGCATGCGAGTCGCGTGGCCGTGAATGGGCAACCCTTCCCGCGGGCGGCCGCGAGGTGGACGCTGGTCAGTGCAGCGAGTCACCATCCGCTGGCCGGCCAAACAGCTCTGGACGGCAAACAGACCGAGTGCTTCCTGTGCACCGAGGAGGGGAGCGGCCAGATTCCCAGCCCCCCGCTGGGCCTGGCTGGCCGCGCTTGCACCCCCTCGACCCGACGAGACCCGACCGCCAGCATGGTCCGACGCAACCTCTTCACCTCTCGCTTCTCAGGCGGGTAGGGGCGCGACGCGCTTACACAAACACTGATTGTGCATTAGCTGCGAGCTTCGTTTTCGCGCTGCGCGATATCGCGTGCACGACGCGCCGCGCCGAGCCAAGCCGGCCGCTCGCCTGGCGTGTAGGCACCGCGACGGCACGCCTGTGCGGCGGGTCGGCCTGCGCGGAGATTCGCAGGGCGCTCCGCCGCGCCGCCCCCGCGCCGCCCCCGCGCCGCCTCGGCCCTGCGCTCGTGGGATCGCCGCCGGCACCGCCTGGACTATCCGGACGGTCTTAGACGGGGCCTGGACTCCCAATTGAACCCTGAACCGGCCACAGATGAATCACATTAGAAAGCAGGGCTGGCGGCGCTGCCGGCGCGGACAAAGGATCGAAGAGGTGGCTGCGGTGGCGGCCGGGGTGGAGGATGGGGGCGGGAAGGTCCAGCGTGCGAGAGGGGGTGCTAGACAACACGTAATACAGTGTATTGATGAGTCCGGGCTGAGGACGAGGACCCCTCTCCCCCCCCCCCATCCTCCAGCCGCGGCCGGCCGGCGGGAAGGACTTGGAGCTAGCCTCCCCCCGCTGGGCAGATTTTCTCACACCCTCCGCCGCCCCGCCACCAGCATGGTTTGACTTGGCGAGGCGCGTGCCGGCGTTTAAGCCAGGACCCACACAACGAGGCCGAACCGGCCGAACCCCACCCACCGGGACGATTCGCTCGCGCACAAAAAAAAAAAGGAAAAAGGAAGAAGGAAGCCCCCCTCCCCCGCCTCCTCTCCTCCCCGTCGTCCACGCTGTTAGCGGTAATAGTAATCATCCCGTGCATTAAGTGGCTGGAACGGACCCCACTGGGTAAGCAAGCCATTGTTACTCACTTGACGCGAGCAGCGTCCTCGGTCTGCGTCGCCTGCTGAGGCGTCTTCGGCCGGCCAGATATCGCTCGGGCCGGGCAGGCTGCTCCCCCGTCTCCTCCGTCTGGTTCCGAAGAATGGCCTTCCACCCCCGCCGCACAGTGGGCCAGAGGACCAGGCGGCCAAACCTTAAGACGTGTTTTGAGCCCCAGCGTCGCTGAACAGACCGAACATGACCGACCCCACCGATGGATTCCTCGTTCGGAGAGCAATCCATCGGTGGGGTCACACGTTCAAGTCGAGTCCCACCTCGCGACCCTGGAGCTCGTAACACATTGAGTTTTCACCGGCTGCGGCGGTCTTCTGGCCCACTTTGCAACGCTTCTTACAGTGGCGGGGAATTAGGGCCATCCGAACCTATAAAGTACAAATCCGATACATAATAGGATTTTAAGTGACACGGAAAGTGTGTGGCCGTCAGGTCACATGGCTGACCACGTAACTGGCTTCGAGGGTGGCGGCAGTTGAGAAGGTTCACGCCAACCCCTCGCCTCCTGGGGGTTATTTGGGCTGCGAGCACAGACATGACGGACAGACAGACGGACGGACAGACAGACGGACAGACGGACAGAAAAACCGGCAGTGCTGCGGGGCGAGGCGACGCCGCCCTTGAAATGATTTCCAATGGTAAGGTCCAAGATGCGTGGCAGTCTGTGTGTCTGCCGCCAGTCTAGACGGACTCTTCATGACTCGTCCCCGCGCAATTGGTCGGGACGGCCTGGACCGAGCTTGGACCGTGGCAGGGTGGAGGGGGAGAACGGCAGGGGGGAGGGGGGGGAGGAGACTGTCAACATAGGCGACGGGGACCATAAGTGTACGAGCCGCCTTGCCTTCGTGACGATGTATCATAACCTAAGCTAACCGGCCCTATGGGACAGTCCCCTGCCCTCCCCCCTCGCCCCTGGCCCGCCTCACTTGCACTGAAGCGCCGAGGCGGGGCGGGGCGGGGCGGCGTGGCGTCAATTGACAGTCATTTAAAAGGCGTCCTATGCAGCCGCCTAGATGCTTGCCTCGGTGCAGCCCGTCCCCAGCAGGAACCGGTGGGTGGGGCGGCACCCAAGAGGGGCTCTTTTTAATTATTTCTAAAAAATGGTTTTTTTTTGTGTTTTTTTTTGGTAACGATTTCACAGAGCTTTACTTATTTTCGACGGACTTATAGGGCCTCCGCAGGGACTTCAATGCACGGCACCGTCAGAGCGGGTGGACACCCGTAATCGCAGGCGAGCGCGAAGACGCACAGGCACGCACACACACGAACACGCACACACACACACACACACATACACACACACACGCGCGCGCTCAGGGTGGAGCTATGCATCAGCATGAGAGGCGGCAGTATGACAATGTGATGGAGTAAATCGTGGGGAGGGGAGGACGCCGGACGGGGATGGTACAAAGATTCGTCTGCCGATAACAGGAGCGGAGCCGAGCGGAGCGCACAGTCAGCTGTTGGGGTATTCGGAGGGGAGCCGTGGCGTGCCGCGCCGCGCCGTGCCGCGAGGGGTCAATGTTTAATTGGCACACAATTGTAGGGTTTGGTGTCGGCTCGGTGCGGTGGTGTGTGTCCGTGTGTGTCGGTGTGTGTGTGTGTGTGTGTGTGTGTGTGTGTGTGAGAGAGAGAGAGAGAGAGAGAGAGAGAGAGAGAGAGAGAGAGAGAGAGAGAGAGAGAGAGAGAGAGAGAGAGAGAGAGAGAGAGAGAGAGAGAGAGAGAGGGAGGGAAGCCTCTCGCCCGGCCAGTACCGAAAACTGCATGCCGCGCGGCATTCCCAGACAGTAACACGCGTCGGCCCTTTTTCGTATTTCATGTCTTGGTTTTTTAAGTCCATTTAAAAATAATACTTTTTAAAAAATAATAATTTTGAAAAAAAGGTTTAAGTGCCACTGGAGTGTCCGAGTCCTTTCCGCCTACTCTTCGCGACACCGCGCCGCGGCCCTGAGCAACAGCCGTGGTTGCCGTTGAAATTGCCATGAATCACCTCGTCCTTCGCTCTCACCTTTCTCCCTCTTATTTCCCGCTGGGAAACTTAATATTTTCCCTGCAATTTCCATTAAAACAAAAGGCGGTCCGTCCAGGGGGTCCGGGGGGGAGGCTGCACTGGGCTAAGCTGCGAGATTCGGCACGGCGATACCGCACGCCGCGAACGCAACGATGCACTCGGCTGTGACGTAAGTGCACTGCAAAAATAAATTTATTTTTTAAAATTAAAAAAGCGACCTACAGGACGCAACTGTTTTGAGGAATGACTTCTGTTTCGATCCACGTTTGAACCTGCCGCCTGCCGGTGTCAAAAATACCCCTCCAGAATCTTGGCATCTGCTTCCCGACAGGGTCGTCATGACAACCTGCTTATCTAAATTTGAGGCTACTTGCGCAACAACGGCAACCGCTTTACGGAAACAACAGCCTAACCGAGATCACACCCTCCCCACCTCCAGATGGCCGCGGCCAGGCCGGTCCACACCCTTTGGCCGTTCCGCGATCGCCACTTGAGATACGGCGAGGCACGGGCCGGCAGGCTCGCTCCGAACGGCCTCGCTCTGTCTCTCTCGCACCCACAGGGCGACCCGCAGGGGTGCGAGAGAGACAGAGCGATGTTCGGGCCGAGGGCCGCGGCCAGGCCACGCGGGGCGGCAGCGGCGGCAGCGGCGGCAGCCTCTCCACGGTCAAGTGATCAGCAGCCCGTGACCAGGGGATGGATGGGCGCAACAAGGACAGACGGACCGGCGGACTAACCTAACCTAACCTAACCTAACCGGCCTGGGCCGGCTGAGTGATCGGGGCCTGAGCCGGTTGCGTCTAGTCCGGTCCTACTCCCAGTCCAGGGCGGTGGTCTCTGGACCTGCTCAGATAGGGTAATACGCAAATAGCCAACACAGTACGGTAGTTGTTGTTCCATCAAAGTTGGCCGAAACGTTGCCAAAGTCTTTAAGTCGTCAAAGGGCCCCAAGAATAGAACGCCCTCTGCCTGCCTTTTAGACCAGGCTATACCGCGGAGGTATCTTTGGGGGTCCCTCGGGTCGGCCAATCTTAAATTACTTAATTATCATTAAATTTAAATTAATGGCCGCACGTTAAGTGGGCGCGGCGGGTTTTCAATTTATGAAGTCTCCCTTCGCTCATCATCAAGACACGTTATGCCGCGCGGACTTGCCTGACCTGTCTGACGATCACACAAAAACTCGCCACATCCTTTTTTTAAAAATGTTTTTTGTGTGGTGCAGTTACACATGTATTTTACACTTGAGGTCCATTCCTCCCCAACACCGAATGACCAGTAGTGGTTGCCGCCTGTCGTCACCGTGTGGAGGGGGAAATGATTTCGGTTATCCGGCGTACAGCAAATTGGTAATCCGTAATCCGGATAACCAGAAATTTCGAAGTAATCCGGTGGTAATCCGGGGAAATTCTGAGTTAATCCAGGGTAATCCGGCGTAACCCAATGGTAATCCTGGAAATTTTTCGATGTAATCCGGAGGTAATACGCGGTTTATCCGAAGTAATCCCTATCCGATGCACACAAAATTTCTCGGTCGTTTCCCTCTCGGTGTGTCCTCGTCTTGGTTTTGTTTTTCTGATTCGGCCTGGATGACTGGCCGCGTCGCCGCGGGGGCGCAGTGATGGCGGTGACCGCCGCGGTGACGTGGCACAAGGGCGTGTCCAACGCGGCGGCCCCGTTCGGTCGGCCTCGCACCCTCGACAGATGGTTTTAAATACCAGCGCAACGCGCGTGCGCCGGGGGGTTGACTCGCGGGGGTTGACCTACCGGGACGCGTGCCGACAGACAGACAGACAGACAGACAGACCGACAGAAAGACAGACAGACAGACAGCGAGGTACCCCACGGAGCCATATGCCTCGCGCCATGCCACAAGTTGTCAACTTGTCGACGCTATGATACCCCTCCGCACTGTGAGCGACTGTGAGTCAATTGGCGTGGCTAACGGACAGTAAAGCCGCCGCCATATGGCGGGGAGGGACCACTTACTCCGCCCGCCTTCCAAAAACAGAAAAAGTTCAATAAATGTAACGCATTTCAAAAGGCTACACTTGGATTCAAAAATAATGACAGGGCAACTGCTGCTGGGATCTCGGTGGGGCTTCATACTCCTTTGGAACTTCAGAGGGATCTCAGTATGGAAGAGACTTCTTTGGGATCTCGGATTTGTCTCGAACTCCTTAATTTGTCCCTGGGAAAAAAACGTTCTGTTAGGGCAGAGTCCGATGCCTCTACGCTCTCGGCCACTTTCTTTTTCTGTATCATATTGTCACATGAGACAAGTCTTGTGAAGTGGTACCTTTGGAAGGCTGGATCCGTACAGTGTCGGATCCCGAGGGCGATTCTTCTCGACAGGGGAGCGCGGCGCTCGGGGTGGGGTGGCTGTGCGACCGGTGCGGCCCCTCTAGGGCTCCCCTTGGGCCCCTCCACCGCTCGCGCACGTCGTTTCCCTGGTTATTTGCACTGCTCTATCTGGTCCCCTCCACGGGGGGCAGGGCTCGCCACGCCACGCCACGCCACGCCACGCCACGCGACGGCCCGGCGCGGGGCTTTGGCTCTGATCGTGTGCAGCATGCGGCCATGCGGGTGGGATCCCGGAACAGAGCGGGGGCACACGGTGCGAGCGGGGGCGGGGCGGGGCGGGGCGGGGCGGGGTGGGGCCCGCCGCGCCGGTGGAGGGAGAGAGATGGAAGAAGAGAAAACGAGCCGCTCCGGAGCAGGGGCGAGGGGGGGGGGGTCTTTAATCGCACGAGTGTGAGTGTGTGTGTGTGTGTGTGTGTGTGTGAGCAGCTCAGGTAGGTAATTAGCTCGGAGCAGGTGACACCGCAGTCCTCGCTTCGTACTGCGTATGTGAGTGTGAA
>CM060087.1:22290261-22418688 GCA_030522485.1 Stenchaetothrips biformis
GGCCAGTTATTTTCCCCTCGGTTTTGGCCGCCTGCTCCGGTCTTACACGCTAAGAATATTTTCAAAAACTCGACGAAACATCGTCGAAAACGCGACGGGTCCACCAGCAGTTTTTACCGTCGAAGCACGACGGGAACTGGTCACCACGAAAACACACCGTACGAGGTCCCCGATGGTGTCTCCGAGATCCCCCGGCACGGGGACTCCAACGCCGAGGTCGGCATGCCTCTAAGGCAAGCGGATCCGGAGATACGAAGACGTACCACGAGGAGTCCGTCAAAGCCACTTTTTTATTGGAGGCCAAAAGGGGCTGCGGCCTCTGGCCTCGTTCCCTTTGGATGTCCGGGACTTCTGACTGGGGCATCGCGTCGGTGTGGTCTCGGGTCACCCGGGAACCCTCATTGGTCGACGTCGGACCACCGGTGCGCCCAGGATGCCGATGAACGTGGGAGCTGTGCCGCCATCCGGTTCGTCACGGGTACGGCCCTCACCGACGAGGCTCCTGATGGTGTTCCCCGAGACCCATCGATAGGCTCCGAGGTCGACGCCGTGGGCGGCGATAGGCTGCCGAGGTCGACGCCGTGGCCGGCGACGCCTGACGCCGTGGCCGGCGACGCCTGACGCCGTGGCCGGCGACGCCTGACGCCGTGGCCGGCGACGCCGTGGACGGCGACGCCTGACGCCGTGGCCGGCGACGCCCGACGCCGTGGACGGCGACGCCTTGGGCGGCGACGCCGTGGCGGCCGATCCGTGAGCGGCGATAGGCTGCCGAGGTCGACGCCGTGGCCGGCGACGCCGTGACTGTCCAGGTCCACGCCGTGGCCACGGCGCCGTCCCGGCGTCGGGCGTCGCCGTCCACGGCGTCGGGCGTCGCCGTCCACGGCGTCGGGCGTCGCCGTCCACGGCGTCGGGCGTCGCCGCCACGGCGTCAGGCGTCGCCGGCCACGGCGTCAGGCGTCGCCGTCCACGGCGTCGACATCGGCAGCCTATCGCCGCCCACGGATCGGCAGCCACGGCGTCGGGCGTCGTCGTCCACGGCGTCGACCTCGGCAGCCTATCGCCGCCCACGGCGTCGCCCTCGGGAGCCTATCGATGGGTCTCGGGGAACACCATCAGGAGCCTCGTCGGTGAGGGCCGTACCCGTGACGAACCGGATGGCGGCACAGCTCCCACGTTCATCGGCATCCTGGGCGCACCGGTGGTCCGACGTCGACCAATGAGGGTTCCCGGGTGACCCGAGACCACACCGACGCGATGCCCCAGTCAGAAGTCCCGGACATCCAAAGGGAACGAGGCCAGAGGCCGCAGCCCCTTTTGGCCTCCAATAAAAAAGTGGCTTTGACGGACTCCTCGTGGTACGTCTTCGTATCTCCGGATCCGCTTGCCCTAGAGGCATGCCGACCTCGGCGTTGGAGTCCCCGTGTCAAAGGAGTCTCGGGGACATCATCACGAGCCTCGTCGGTGAGGGCCGTACCCGTGACGAACCGGATGGCGGCACAGCTCCCACGTTCATCGGCATCCTGGGCGCACCGGTGGTCCGACGTCGACCAATGAGGGTTCCCGGGTGACCCGAGACCACACCGACGCGATGCCCCAGTCAGAAGTCCCGGACATCCAAAGGGAACGAGGCCAGAGGCCGCAGCCCCTTTTGGCCTCCAATAAAAAAGTGGCTTTGACGGACTCCTCGTGGTACGTCCTCGTATCTCCGGATCCGCTTGCCCTAAAGGCACGCCGACCTCGGCGTTGGAGTCCCCGTGTCAAAGGGGTCTTGGAGACACCATCGGGGACCTCGTAGGGGGTGTTTCTCGTGGTGACCAGTTCCCGTCGTGCTTCGACGGCATACTCATCGACGGGAACCCGTCGTGGTCTCGTCAAAGATTCGGAGACCTTTTTTCACCGTCGTTGTCTCGTGACTTCGACGAGCGTCCTCGCCGGCTTCGACGGCCACCAGCAGTTTCTCGTCGAAAAGGCTATTTTCGTCGCAAATACGACGTGAGTTTTCGAAAAAATTCTTAGCGTGTATCTGGCTCGCTTTGCGTCGCCGCCCCTGGCGTCCGAGACGTTCACGGCTACCGGGCTAATCGTTCCGTGTTTGCAGCATGGGCTGTGCACCGCGCGGCCATCATCTGTCACCTTATCCTCTACCCCTTGCCCCGCTCCGCCCCGACGCCGGGCAGACCGGGCAGGCCGGGCACATGCGGGTGATTCCAATAAAATACGAAACGCGTCACACGCGACAAGCATCCACACCTGGACGGACCCTTTCCTTCTGTGCGGCGTCCTGCAGGCAGTCCTCTTCGTCGCTCCGTCAAACGGCCGCGTCGCAAAGCGAACGCGGACTTGGACATTACTCGTAGACACTCAGCGGCCTGTCCTGCCGTCGATGCGGAAGTGGGTTTGTGTCCCACTGTGCAGACAGACTGCATGCAGACCGTGACACACGCTTCACCGCTGCCGAGGCGGTGTTTTTGACAGGCTGGATCGGTGTACTACAGAGTGCGTGTCGAAATCAGCAAATGATATGGCATGATTCGAACATCAGCTCGCGGACTTTGTAGTCGGCGCACAGACGCTCTCGACCACAGTGCGACAGAGAGCGACGATGCGCGCCTTGTTCTTCATTCTCCAGGCCTCCAGGCTCGCTCCGCCTGCTCCGGCGTGTCGGTCCCGCGAACGCATTCGTCTTTGCCGCGGGCTAGCGCTGGTAGCGCGGGCCAGGGCCAGAGCGCCAGGGCCGACTTGCACGGTGCTGCCATCGGGTGGGGGAGGCTGGAGGCTCGACGCGCGAGCTAACTGGTGCGGCCTCGCGCCGAGGGAGCGCGCCACCTCCCCGTCAAGCTTGTCGAGAGGAGGTTAGTGTACAGGCACGCAAGCGACCAGCCAGCGACCGGCGTGGTTCTGTCAAGAAACCCGGCGACGCCGAGGAGACCTGATGTGGCGCAGTGGAAGGAGGCCGCCGCCAAATGACACTTGTGTCAGGGAATTCCCTCGGTTCGTCCCAAGGAGTTACCGGGCCGCCCTAAATGGTGGCGGTGCTTTGTTTGGATTCAAATTTTCGCGCGCTGGTGTATTGTAGAAAAGTTCTTTGAAAAGACCTTTGCAATTTACTTTTCGCAAGCCCCAAGTCGTGCGAGGTTTCTGAAGTTTAACAAGGACATTATCAGAGTGTTTGGGAGTTGTAAGCTCTCCTTTTCAAAACAGCCGTCCTCTCTGGTGTGAAAAGAGAAAACTCTCTGTTTGCCTGTAAAGGCCGCGCCAAATGGCTGGACGAGAGATAAGAAAAGATACACGAGGGCGTGAAAATAAACACAGCCTTTCTGGTTCACAATCGATGACTCCATTCATGTTTTGAGCGAAACTCGCGCGGAACACGGCACCTGAGATCCGTGAAAAGAAAGGAACGTTTACCTGAGGTGACGTCACTCACGTATCAACCAATCAGGAGCTCGGATCGGCCCGAGTTGCGCAGTGACACAATTCTATGTTACGAGCAAGGGGAAAACTCGACTCGGCCATCTTGGATTTTAAGCAAAGTTATGAATTAAAGTACCCAAGACGTGATTTTTATGTTTGACCAAACATAAAATTATTATTCCTAAATGGGTTAGTATAGTCGGTGCCGCATTGACTAAAAATTGGTTATCCTGTGTCGACGTGCGATCAAGTGCAGAAAAAAATGTTTGTTTTGTGAGTGCGGGATGGCTCGGACGGGGTCGAGTGGATGTGGCTGGTGTGACACTGAGGCATTTCTCCGGCTAGCCGCTGCTCTTACACGGCGGGCGGCGTTCGCAAATTGAAGTAAAGCGAGGACGAGGCGCGGCGTGGTGACGGACGGCATCCCAGTGCCTGGGCCGGCTGCGGCTGCCCTCAGGGAACCGACAGCAGAGAAGCCTATTTGCCATTGAAGTGCTCGGCTCGGCTCGACCTGTGGGAACAGATTTGGACGTCCTGCTGGCATGTCTTTGGACTTTCCATTGAGTCGGCGACCTGGAGCAAAGCCCAGCCCATTAGCGGACGTTGCCGCCTGCAAAGGGACTGTGTGTAAAGTCAGAAACTGGAAGCGCGTTGCGATCCTTCAAAACTTTTTAAAGGCCAACTAACCTAACTCTCTGTTGGCCTATTTTTGTGGTTTGAATACACCTCCAAGTACCTTATACAGTTCAGGTTCGGTCAATCCGGTGGACAGATGTTGGTTAACTGCTTAAATGTTGTGCCTTTGGTTATTTTAAAGACTTTAATGACTGTATGTTTGAGCAATGAGCTCAAAGCAGAAGAACATTTTGTGTTTGGGGGGTCCTCTTAGAGCCCCCCTGTAGCTCAGTTATTTTGAGTCCAGTGAGATCATGGTCTATGTATTTCTAAAGAATGGTTGAAAGCTTTATCTATGGTTACTCAAGTTTTACTTGTGAAGCAAAGACTTTTTAACCTTACCATTGCAATCTAATGTCATTTTTGATATTCATTTTGAAGATATTATATTGATATTTATATCTAATAGGTTACTGTTTACATGATCAGGATCTATTATGCTTAGAGTGTCTGATAACCATTTCCATTCTACCTGTGTGCCATTAAAACCAACTTCACTACGCTGCAGGGCTGCTTGATGGCTAATAGTGATTCAATTGTGTGTACTTACCCAAGTTTGAGGCCTGCAGAATGTTCTGATGGATAGTGGTAGCTGGCTCAGGTACTGCAAGGCTAGTGAGTGTCTGCTGTAATGATAGCAGATGCCTCTTATCAGTCTTCTATTTGGTCTGGTTCAGATTGTGAGGCTTGTGTGTGTTCTGCTATCAGATAAGGCCAGTGTTGGTCATAGAAACTGGATAAAGATTATGCAAACCCTTTCAAAACTGTTTAGAAAAATGACTATGCCAATCTGCTTGTATTTTGACCATTCGTTGGAACCGCTCTTGGAGCCCTAAATTTACTTTTACTTTAACGTAGTCTTATCTGCAGTTTTTGATTCAAAGTTTATTTTCTGTTGATTTTGACATTTTATTGTCATGTACTTGTAACTTGTAACTGTACTTGTGTGAATTGTGTTTTTTTTTGTCTACAGGTGTAATGCGTCATTGTACAGATCCGCAAACTTGATGCTGGATGGTAGGACAGTCAGCCGGGTACACCTGAACATTGTGACCTTTGCGTCGTGTGCATTTTCACATTTTGTTCACACTGGCGGACGATGTCGACCGGCATGCGTCCTACATTGCAGACTGTGCCAGAGTCTGTACCCGCTGACCATGTTAGTAATGCCAGCGGAAAGGTGAGTCTAGTTCACTCTTTGTGTTAGTTAAGTGTAGTTATGGCATGAGACTATGCATTTCATGAAAACAGAAAGAATCAAATTAAATATTTTCAATACATTTCCATGGTTTCCTAGTTCGGCAAATGATAACATTTAAGGAAACCAATCAAGAAACGATACTCAAAAACTTATTTTTCATTATCATCGCACAGGATGGCACCTTTGCCTTTAAACTGCTGTGTACAATTTGTGAAAGAGAATAACAGTAAGTTTGCGGGCCTGGAAATGTCATTTTTACGCCACATGTCTACGTGAAAAAAAAAAAAAAAGTGTTTTGGCCGTCTGCAGACTTGTACGCGGGGATTAATGTGGTGAGACAACTGCTGTTCCCTCGTCAGTATGGGGGGTGGACGATGCGGGGACGGCTGTTCTGCATGGCTGTCCGCCTCATCGGCCCTGCTTGGCAGGTGGCGCGGCCGTCCTCGCGGGTCCTGCATTTGGTTGTGTGTGCGTGTCTGTCATTCAGTGCCCTGGCGCCGCGACGGGGGAGGGGGAGGGGGGAGGGTCAGCGTGGCGGGGCAGGCCGGGTGAGAGGAAAGAGTGAACGAAGGGGGGGGGGGGCAGGGGCATGAGCCGTGCTGGGGCTGTATGGCGTGAAGCTGATCCGGAGAGGAGTCCGGCTGAGCCCCGTCCTGTCACTCGGATGCCGCTCCGACCTTGGCCCGGCTCCTTACGGCCCCGCCTCGCACATACGGCACGGCGTGGAGCGGGCCAGCCGACTCATTCCGAGAGTCTTTGTCGTCGCTCTGTCTCTCTCGCACTCGTGGAGCGCCCCCTATGAGTGCGAGAGAGAGAGGGAGAGAGGAAAGGACCGTCGAGTTCAGTCTGCAGGTCCCCCAAAGCCCCCCCCCCCCTCCCGGCCTCCGCCCTTCTCGTCGTCGTCGTCGTGGGTTCGAGTCCCGGCCGCGCCGCTTTCCTTCTTTTCTAGTCTCGACGCCGGGGTGGCGTGCCGCCGGTGCGGCCAGGGCGCGGGTTCGACTGATAGCATCTCGCTGTTAAGACGCGCCGCCGGCGCCTGGTTCGGCTGCTGTTGGCGTGATAACGGCGCCGCCCTTCAGTCCTTTATCGCCGCGACGCCGCGCACACACCGGAGCAATAACTCAGCGCGGCGTGGCGCTATTTTAGACGCTTGCTCAAATATGGCTTGCCGCCGCGTCTGGCTGGGCTCGGTGCTCGGTTCGTTGCTCAAGGAAGTGGCCGCCGCGATTGAGTGCTGAGCCTGGGGCTGGCCAGACTGCCCGGAAGGCCGCCCCACAGTGGGTCAGAAGACCGTCGCAGGCGACCTAAACCCTAGACCTGTTCTGAGCTCCAGAGTCTCGAGATGGGACTTGAACCGAACGTTTGACCCCACCAGTGGATTCCCCGTTCGGAGAGCAATCCATTGGTGGGGTTCGAGTCGCATTCAGCGACTCTCCAGGTCAATACGCCTCCGGTCTTCTGGCCCACTGTGCGCCCCGCCCCCGCCCCGTTCCACCCGCGGGGTGCACGCTTACGTGGCGCGCCACCGTTTGAAAACGTGACGGGGAATTTGATCTCGATGACGTGGTAGGGGCGCCCCGCGCGGGGGGTGGGGCAAGTGTCGGGTTGAGTGACCTGCAACCGAGGGGTGCGGGCCCGCGGCTCAGGCGCTGTGACGTGCAGGGGGCGTGGTGCAGGGCCCCGTGACGGTGGTTAGGTAGGCGTCGAGGAGTCGGACGACCGGCCGTCGCGACAGCCGCGCTCCGCCCTTGACATTAGCGTCGGCGCTGCACGCCCCTCCCCCCTCCGCCCTGCTGGCGGGCGGGCCGTGCCGGCAGTGTGCCCCGCGGTGCGCACGCCGGGGGGCTTGGCTAGTTTCCTCTGCCTGTCAAAATAAATGGCGTGTGTATCTGGGGCTTGTTGGCGGCGGGCCGCGCCGCGCCGCGCCGTGGACGGCGGACGTCCTCGGTGCTGTGACCTTGCCGTCGTGGTCGCGGGGTTGTTTTTATTTACGGTAACATGGAAATGAGGGGCGGGGCCGGCGCGGGGCTGTCTCGGTGAGCAAGGCGGGCAAGGTGGGGCGCGACGTTGGCGGAAGTGGAGTAAATATTTCGGCCCCCCGGGTGGGCCGTGTGCACAGCGGGGTGGCGGCCGGCGTTGGCACGCCGGTGTCATTGCTCTGGGGCCCTGCCGGCCGGTGACAGCCGGCTTGGCTTGCCCCAATCTTGGTGTGGCTGCACTGCACTGCAATCGATAGGACTGACGTTCGCCCCTCCGCGCCGCCGCGCGCCGCCACGCCCCCCGTGGGGCCCAGGGAGTCCCAGCCGGCCCGGCGCCGCGCGTGCGCCCCGCCCCGCCCTGCCACGCGACGCGGTGAAGTCGGCGGCTCGCCGGTCCGAACGCGTGGCGCCACACGGCGGTCCCGAAGCGACTTGGTCCTGTAGAGCGTCCGTCTGATTGACATTGTCTTCTTCTTTCCAGGTGAGTTCGGGCACCACGAAGCCGGCGCAGCAGGGCGAACTGACGACAGCGGTGAGTAGACTCTCGTGCGTCTGTCTGTCTGTCTGTCTCCCTCTTGTCTGCCCTGCCACCCCTTTTTCCGCGACCGCGCATGATGACGCGTCGTCGTGAAGCCCCTCGCGGTAATCAGGGCTGTGTCACGCCACCGGCAGCCCCGGCCGACACACAGTGGGCCGGAAGACCGTCAGAGGCGGTCAAAACCCAGGACGGGTTTTGAGCTCCAGAGTCGCTAAATGGGACTCGAATCGAACGTGTGACCCCACCAATGGATTCCTCGTTCGGAGAGCTGTCTACTGGTGGGGTCACACGTTGGGTTCGAGTCCCATTTCGGGACTCTGCAACTCGAAACCCGTCTGGAGTTTTGGCCGCCTGTGCCGGTCTTCTGGTCCACTGTGCGGCAGCCCCGCCTAGCGCCACGGTGCGCCGCCGCCCCGGCCCGGGGTATTTATAGTCATGCGGTCGCGTGTCTTCTAGCGGGGCTGGCGGTGCAGCCCGGAGCTGTCGGGCTGGACGTCACTTCACCCTAGTCCGGTGGCGCGGCGTGGCGTCTCGTGGACGGACATCGATCTGTCCGTCGTCTTCCCCGTCGGTCGGCCGGTCGGGGTTCGTTCGTTCGGCCGGGCTGCTCTCCGTAGTGACCCTCGTCCTTTTGCACGGAGAAGCCCCGCCGACCGGCCCTAATTATGTTGTGCATGCCGGACACTGCGCGCCGATAAGGCAGGCCAATTTTTATTTTTATCGCCGAGGTTGCCTTGCGTTGCCTGGCGTTGCCTCACTTCGGCGATGTGGCCGGCCATGGCGGGGGCACGGCGGGGTTATCGCGTCACGGGGCACAGTGGGTCAGAAGACCGTTGAGGCGGCCAAAATGCTAGAGGCGTTTTTAGCCCTAGAGTCGCTAGAACGTGTGACCACACCAATCGATTCCTCGTTCGGAGAGCAATCGATTGGTGGGGTCACACGTTCGATTTCGAGTCCCATTTAGCGACTCTGGAGCTGAAAACGTGTCCGGGGTTTTGGCCGCTTGAACGGTCTCCTGACCCACTGTGCGGGGTCGCTTGAGGCTCCTTGCTGCACACAGACGCGGCCGCGCGGTTTGGGTTTGCACGGCACAGGTTGGCCTGCAGGTCGACGCGGTGCTTCGCGGTGTTCGCGGCCCAACCCGGCTCGGCTCCCGCGCTCTGTCGCCCCGCCCGCCCCGCGGTGCCGGTGTGCCTGCCTGGCTGGCGTGGCGTGGCTGGCGCGGCCTCCGTCCGCGGTGCGGCACACTGGTGCGGCGCGGTCGGTCGGTCTCTCTGAGTCAGTGTTCTGTCGGTGGCCACGCAAGGTGGTCGTGTCGACGCGCGCCCGCCACTGGGACTTCCCCGGCGACTACCTCCGCGAGTGCTTCCGCGTGCGTGCGTGTGTGTGCGTGCAGCAGCGCGTGTGGTGGTGCGTGGCTCGAGAAGTTTGTGTGTGCGTGTGTGAGTTGTCGTTCTGTGCCGACAGGGTGTGCCCGTTGGTCGATACGGTGTCAAGCACCCGGAGTAGACTGAAAGGCGAAAGATTCGCCGGTGATATGTGGGCGGAGGGATGTGATTAGATCCTCTTCCTCCTCTTGTTCATCGTCAACGTCATCGACAACCTCGCCGACGACAAGCAAGAGTCCCCTCCGTCCCGTCGGTGGTCGGTGTTCGCGACCGCCCCCTAGGCCCCTCTCCCTTTGTGTCCGTGTGCTGGCTGACTGCCTGGCTGGCTGCCTTGCTGGCTGCCTGGCTGGCTGACATCAGGACGACGTCGACGGCGTAGATCGCGGCGCGTTGCCGCAGCTGGGCGGAGACTCAGTGGCGGTGACGCGCGTCGTCAGGCCGCTCAGAAACATGGCGACCGCGTTGGGAAACTTTGCCCCGCATTATCGGACCGTAATTGGCTGCGGACGCTGCGGACGCTGCAGCCGCCTGCACTTGTTGTTGGCGGCCGGGCGGGGCGGGGTGGGGTGGTGCGGGCGGCGTCATTTTCGCATCGTGCCGCCGGACGGTCCTTGCATTATCGCGAAGGGCGGGGCTGCCGGTGGCCGGAGACGCCTGCCTGCGTCTTGCTGGCGTTGCCGCGTTGCGTTGGCAGCCTTGGGATCCTCCACGTGCCGCTAGACGTGGTACAGTCCGCGCAGCCAACTTGCCGACTGCAAACTTGCAGACTGGCGCGGCGAATAGATACGGCCTGAAGAATTTATACTCGCGCTGGTAGTCTGTGTTTTTCTTTTCTCTATTTTTCAAACGTCGCGGCGGCCGCATGATCGTTCTTTCTCTCTCTCACTCACACTCTCCTTCTCGCGGCGTCGCGCGCGCACTCGCGGAATCGCTGAGGGCGCTCACGTGCGCGCACTGGGCAATAGGGCTCCGCGTTGCTCCCGCCCTGGTCCCGCCCTGCTCCCGCGCCCTTGCTGCATGCTGTTTGACATTGGCGCGGCTCGTCGTCTTGATTTACAGCCGCTTGACGATAAGCTCGCTCGCAGCGCCCCGCCCCGCCCCGCCCCGCCGCGTGGCGTGGCTGCCTGTAAATTTGTCATCCGCTGAGGTTTCGGGTTGAATCTACGTAACTTGCGCGGGTCTGGAGCGACCGGCCTTGTGCTCACGGGGGATCGGTTTGGCTGGCGTCTTCGTCTTCCTCATTACGTATGTAGATCCGCAGCGCCGCGGCCAAGGCTGCAGGCGCGGTGCAGGTGCATGGCCGCGGCGAGTGGGCGCGGCGCGCACTACTGCGCAGCTGCAGTCGCTCTGGGACGCGTCGCGGGTTCGAGTCCCGCCGCCCGCCTTTGTTTATTCGGCCCGGCGACGCGCCACGCGCGGACGCATCGCATCGGCCCGGCCTGCCGGCTAGTTCCGCGTTTTTAGTCCAGGAAACGAAGGTTTTCACCCAGAACAAAATTTTGTAAAGCTGGATTCTAGTGGGTATGATGTAGTTTGATGTGCTGAACCGGATTCCGAAGAGTCCACCTTTCCAAACCCTGTGCGTTAACCGGAAATTGAACAAAAGGGCCTAAATGCAAGGGTTTGTGGTATCCGCTCTAGCGCCGAAACTAATATTGCGATTTTGACCGGACAAGTGTCAAAATGTACAGAAAAGAACAAGGAACAAATCCACTGCAGAGCATAAGTCGCGCAATGCCTAATTGTAGTCGCAAATTTGATTTTAGTGAAATGTACCCGATTTCACAACAAAGTTTTTGAATATATCACATCATATCTTTTTATCGAGACTTAAGATCGAAAAATCGTCCGAGCTAACGTTGTGCGCCAACTCGTCAGCTACACGTCGGTGTCTTCGGTTTTCCGATCCACCTCACCGTTTAAATTCTAGCAGCCTTGAACTGTAGCGGTGCAGATGTCCTCCGCTGCGCGCCGCAGCCGGGGCGCGCGCGGCCCCGCTGCTCTCCCCTCCACTCTCGGCCTCGGTCGCGTCTGGAGGCAGGGTGTTGTCTCCCTCGCTCCCTTTGTAAACGCATCAGTGCGGGAAGGGTCGTGCATACCTGCTGTTTCGGAGCCCGGCAGAGCGGCCGGCTCGGATGTTTACGGCGCGCAATTCCTACTTCGAAGTTTTAGTCATCAAAATAAATTTTGTTGAAAGAATGGTTTGTTGAGCTTGGTAGAACGCAACGAGATCTTCTGCCTGGTTTTTCTTCCACAGTTCTCGGAGGATTTTTTCGCCTTGTTTTGTGCGAAAGGGCCTAAGCGCGTTCAAAGCCCTACGCCGAAAACGGCGGCACCTATAAATGCCGGACTGACGCTAAAATAACCGGAATGCAACAAGGAAACGTTTAAGCATCCACCGATTTAGTTAAATAAAATAATCCAGCTGCAATCTTTATTTTACTATTTTCTTTCATTGCTTTCTTCCCAACTTCTAACGCACGACTGCTTGTAAATGGAGCCGAAACCGCAAAATGAGTCCCGAGTGATCACCAAGCGCCTCTGTTTCACCTGCATTTAAGTATTTTCAGAATTTCGCTAAGTGCAACCGTTGCCGAATAAAATCAGTCAAAAGGCAACGGCGCGCCAGAGCCCCGCCGCGCAGCGCCGAGCGAACCGAAGGGAGCGCGGCAGACAGACGAGCTATCGCCACGTCCAAACGGGGAGGAAATCGAAAAACTGGCCCCGAGGGAGCGTCAAGCACTGATCTTTTAGCTACACGTAGGTGCTTTCGGATTTGAGCTAGGTCAAACGGCCGCGGCAGAAATGTCTTTCTGCCCGAATCCGACAATGCCGCGCCACTGCGCATACTGCGCACCGCACTCCTAAGCTGGCCGCCCGCCTTCGCATTGAGATTCCTTCACAGCAGTTTGATCTAGCTCAAATCCGAAAGCACCTACGTGTAGCTAAAAGATCAGTGCTTGACGCTCCCTCGGGGCCAGTTTTTCGATTTCCTCCCCGTTTGGACGTGGCGATAGCTCGTCTGTCTGCCGCGCTCCCTTCGGTTCGCTCGGCGCTGCGCGGCGGGGCTCTGGCGCGCCGTTGCCTTTTGACTGATTTTATTCGGCAACGGTTGCTCTTAGCGAAAGTCTGAAAATACTTAAATGCAGGTGAAACAGAGGCGCTTGGTGATCACTCGGGACTCATTTTGCGGTTTCGGCTCCATTTACAAGCAGTCGTGCGTTAGAAGTTGGGAAGAAAGCAATGAAAGAAAATAGTAAAATAAAGATTGCAGCTGGATTATTTTATTTAACTAAATCGGTGGATGCTTAAACGTTTCCTTGTTGCATTCCGGTTATTTTAGCGTCAGTCCGGCATTTATAGGTGCCGCCGTTTTCGGCGTAGGGCTTTGAACGCGCTTAGGCCCTTTCGCACAAAACAAGGCGAAAAAATCCTCCGAGAACTGTGGAAGAAAAACCAGGCAGAAGATCTCGTTGCGTTCTACCAAGCTCAACAAACCATTCTTTCAACAAAATTTATTTTGATGACTAAAACTTCGAAGTAGGAATTGCGCGCCGTAAACATCCGAGCCGGCCGCTCTGCCGGGCTCCGAAACAGCAGGTATGCACGACCCTTCCCGCACTGATGCGTTTACAAAGGGAGCGAGGGAGACAACACCCTGCCTCCAGACGCGACCGAGGCCGAGAGTGGAGGGGAGAGCAGCGGGGCCGCGCGCGCCCCGGCTGCGGCGCGCAGCGGAGGACATCTGCACCGCTACAGTTCAAGGCTGCTAGAATTTAAACGGTGAGGTGGATCGGAAAACCGAAGACACCGACGTGTAGCTGACGAGTTGGCGCACAACGTTAGCTCGGACGATTTTTCGATCTTAAGTCTCGATAAAAAGATATGATGTGATATATTCAAAAACTTTGTTGTGAAATCGGGTACATTTCACTAAAATCAAATTTGCGACTACAATTAGGCATTGCGCGACTTATGCTCTGCAGTGGATTTGTTCCTTGTTCTTTTCTGTACATTTTGACACTTGTCCGGTCAAAATCGCAATATTAGTTTCGGCGCTAGAGCGGATACCACAAACCCTTGCATTTAGGCCCTTTTGTTCAATTTCCGGTTAACGCACAGGGTTTGGAAAGGTGGACTCTTCGGAATCCGGTTCAGCACATCAAACTACATCATACCCACTAGAATCCAGCTTTACAAAATTTTGTTCTGGGTTGCTGCGTCTTTTTGACTTCGTTTCCTGGACTATTTGGCGCGCTCCCAGTCGCGCCCAGCCGGGGGGGGGGGGGGTGTAGTACCCGCGCGGTACTTATCGGAATGCACGCTGGGCGTGGGCCGCGGCGTTGCCGGCCCGGCGCTGGAGCGGGGCCCAGGGGGGCGGGGCTGGGGCTGGCCGTGGGCCAGGCGGGCACCGCGCGGCAACGTCGTGTCCAGCACGGCGGCGTGCCGACCAGCACGGCCCCATGACGGACTACGGCCTGTCCCACTGCAGACGACTGCCTTCCGCCTCCGTGGTTCTCTGCAGTGCGCGATGCGCGACCAAAAATGGGATGGCGGGGACGTTCCCCCTTGCTGCGAAGGGAGAGGAGGGGAAGGGGGAGCAATCGAAGTAGGAAGCGAGGCCGTTCGTCATTCTCGTCGGACCTGGCCAAACCTGGCCCGCGGGTACCTGCCGGCTGATGGCTCGTCTGGCCTCTGCCTGGTCTCTCTCGCACCTACGATGACCGCCCCATGAGTGAGAGAGAGAGAGAGAGAGAGAGAGAGAGAGAGAGAGAGAGAGAGAGAAGAGAGAGAGAGAGAGAGAGATTCGCTCTCCTGTCGGCATTGGCGCCTTGTCGTCTGCACGTCCCGCGCGGCAGTTTTCTCCGCGATCGACCCGCCGCGCCGCCTCGCGCCCCTTGTTGCGTTCCGGGCATTATCGCCTCGTGACGCAACACGCAACGCCGGAGTCGCCCGGAAAGCTCCCGGAAACAGCGAGGAGGCATGGCGCGCCGGGGAGTGGGGACCGTGCCTTGGGCGCATGTAGGAAGCGACGCGTAGAGAATAGAACGCGGAACACCGAAACGAAACTCGTTGTCGGCCAGCCAGCCAGGCAGCCAGCTGAGACACACTGCGGGTTGCCTTCCCCGTTGGAGTTGGTGGCAACCGAACCTCAAGCCCCCCTCTGACCTCAGGACTCGGCCCGTCGTGGTCAGTGGGTCGACGCCTTCGACAGACGACGGCGCGACGGCCCAGCGCGTCCATGCCGCCCCGGCCGAGGACGCCGCCGTGAAGCCTCCTCGCTCGCCCAGACGGCCCCCTGCCCGGGGGGATGCTCGGCGCGGCCAAGCCGGCCACCAAGCGCCCAGACACGCGGTCGGCACGCGACATGCCCCTCGCGGCCACCGTCAAGAACCACATGCTGCGCTTCTTGCGGCGGTCCAAGAGCACAAGCACGCGCCCGCGCGCCGCCGACATGGTGATCCCCAACAAGCCGAGCGTGACGAGCCCGCCCGTCATCGCGGAGCCCTTCCCCATCGCGCTGGGGTCGGCGGCCGCGTCCGCGCAGCACCACCGCCACCGACACAGCAGCGCGGCCGGCCACGCCAACGGCGGCGCCAACAACCACCACGCCGCCGCCGCGGCGCGCTCGCGCTCCGTCAGCACCCGCAGGGAGGTGCACCGGCCCCACTCGTCCGCGCGGCGCGCCAGGGCTCAGGTAAAAGACAGCGGGACGGTGGCCAGACAGACGCGCGTCGGCGGAGGCGGCGCCGCGGACTGGTTCGTTCTCACGGCCGCGCCAGCCGCCCCTCCCTTACTCTTCCCTGAGTCACTTGTTGGCGCCTTTCACCGCACCGGGCATAAGGTCGTCCGCAGCGTCCGGCAGCGCGCGGACGGGAAGAAAGGTCGTCCGCGACGGACGCCGGCGCGGCGTGTGCTCGGAGGACCCGTCGGGCAGTGACCCCGCGGCCCGCCTCGGCCGGCTGTCGGCGCTAATCGCTACCGATTTGGACCGCCTCGAATCGCCTGGGCGCGCCGGTAACCTGCACGCGCGGGGCGGAACGGAGCACCGCGGCAGCGCACTCGCTGATCGACTTGTAGTAGGCGGGCGGCACGCTCCCGGCCTGGCACGGGGATGGGCTCGGCCGGACGGACGGTCGGCCGGCGCACAAGTGGACCAGAAGATCGGCGCAGGCGGCCAAATCTCTTGACGCGCTTTGAGCTCCAGAGTCGCTAAACGGGACTCCAACCGAACGTGTGACCCCCTCCAATGGATTGGTCTCCAAACGAGGAATCCATTGGGGGAGGTTAACACGTTCGGTTTTAGTCCTGTTCAGCGACTCTGGAGCTCAAAATGCGTCTCAAGTTTAGGCCGCCTGCGCCGGTCTTCTAGTCCACTGTGCGGCGGTGATCTCACACCGAGACTGGCAGAAACTGACCCGCGTGCTCGCCGCTCGCGCCGAGTGGGCGTGGGGCCGGTTTGGGGGCCGCCGCGAGGCTGGTCGCCTGCCGGCCTGCCGCGAGGCGTGTCGTTGCTGTCTCTCTCGCACCCCGACGCCACGCCCCATGAGTGCGACGGAAACAGAGCGACTAATGAAGCTGTGTTCGGATCCGGCGTCGTCGATTCATTAAGGCAGCAGCGGCCGCCCGGGGGGTAGGCTGTCCCGCCGGCCGCCGGCGCACCGCGGGTCGGCAGCTCCGGCCCCTGACAAGCCAAGGCAGCGCACAGTGGGTCAGAAGACCGTTTAGACGGACAAAATTTTAGACGCGTTTTGAGCTCCAGAGTCGCTTTATGGGACTAGAATCGAACGTGTGACCCCATCAGTGGATTCCTCGCTTAGAGAGCAATCCACTGATGGGGTCACACGTTCGATTCGAGTCCCATATAGAGACTGTAGAGCTCAAAACGCGTCTAAAATTTTGTCCGCCTCAAGGGTCTTCTGACCTACTGTGCAGCGGCGGCGCGCGCGCACAGGTGCGTGGTGCGTATTTCGCGTCCGTCTGACGGTTGGCCGACGCTTGCGTGCGCAGGTGCGTGGTGCGTCGGCCGGTGTTTTGCAGCTGTTTCGGCGCAGTCTGCCCTTTCGAAACACGACTCCTGCACTGGCGGCGCAAGTGCACTCGGCGCGCGTCACTCTGATGATGACTCATCCGCACGGCGCTGCTGCTGCCGCCGCTGCGCTGCGCGGCGCTGGCCAAGGACATCGCGATCCTAGCCAACCTGCCCGCCGCCGCGGCATCAGCCACAGCTGCAGCGGCGAGGAAAATAACCCAGGATGGGATCCATTCTCTGCGAGCTGTACTATTCCACGCTCCACTTGGCCACGGCTCGTTGTAGTTGCGCTGCGCGAGTCGCCGAGGCGCTGCAGCGCGAGGGCGCCTCTGACTCACGGACGGGGCGCCGCGCTCCAGTCGCGCTCCAGCCTCACTCCCCCCCTCCCCGCTGAGCGCGGCAAATTGGCTCTGATGAGATGTGCGGCAAGGCAGGCAAGGCCGCGCGCCGCGCTGTTGCGATTTGGTGGCCAAGTGGAGGTGACCAGAGCGCTCCAGAGGTGACACGGCGCCGAGCCAAGCGCGGCGGCCGTGAGCCACACGCCACGCCACGCCCCCCGGGGCCTCCGGTCGGGGCAGTTTGGGGCTGCCCGTCCGAGCGGATGACTCAGGCCATTGTGCGGGCGGCTGCCCCGGCTGACGCGGGACGGCACTGGGTAGCGGAACCTGGCGTGGCCGACTCTGCACTGCACGGCGGGCCGGAAGACGGCGCAGGCGGCTAAAACTCTAGGCGCGTTTGGAGCTTCCGAGTCGCTAAACAGGACTCGAACCGAACGTGTGACCCCGCCAATGGATTGCTCTCCGAACGAGGAATTCATTGGTGGTGGGGGGTGTCACACGTCCGGTTCGAGTCCTGTTTATAGCGACTCTGAAGCTCTTAAACACGTCGAGAGTTTTGGCCGCCTGCGCCGTCTTCTGGCCCACTGTGCACCTACTGCACCGTGCTCGAAACGAACGTGGCGAATCACGCCAATGTGGCGATTGGGGTTCCGGCTGCGGGACCCCGCCATTGGGTTTCCCCTTTGGGCGCGCTCTAGTTGCGGCGCTGGGCCGCTCTGCTTGCGGTGTAGGCCCGGCGGCGGCATTCCCCGCGAGCCGTCCACGCGTCGTGCCCACCCGCGCCGCCCCTAACGCGATTACCCTGGCGAGCGACGACGTCGGGGGGGTCGTTTGGTCGCTCCGTCTCCCTCGCACAGTGGGTCTGAAGACCGTTGAAGCGGCAAAAATTCTAGGCGCGTTTTCAGCTCCAGATTCGACAAATGGGACTCGAATCGAACGTGTGACGCCACCAATGGATTGCTCTCCGAACGAGGAGCCCATTGGTGGGGTCACACGTTCGGTTCGAGTCCCATTTGCCGACTCTGGAGCTCTAAACGCGTCTATAATTTTTGGCCGCCTTAACGGCCTTCTGACCCACTGTGCCTGACACCTTGACGGGACGCCCCATGGTGGTGCGACGGAGACGGCGGCGGCGACACGACCGGTCGGAATGAGCCGGCCGGCTAACGCCCTGTTGTTGTTGTTGTTGTCGTCGTCGTCGTCGTCGTTGTTGTTGTTGTTGTTGTTGTTGTTGTTGTTGTTGTTGTTGTCGTCGTCGTTGTTGTTGTCGTCGTCGTCGTTGTTGTCATCGTCGTCGTTGTTGTCATCGTCGTTGTTGTTGTCATCGTCGTTGTCGTTGTTGTCGTCGTTGTGCCTCTCCTCTGGGCGGTGTGCCTCTCCTCTGTGCGGGGTGGGGGAGGACACGCCGGCCGGACCGTCCGCCCCGTTGACCCCCGCGTTGACCTTCGGTGATTGTGGCAACGAGCGCTCACTGTACTGACGCGAGGCTGCGGCGTGCACGCGCGCTTCGTGCGGGGATCGGGAGGGGGGGGGAGCAGAAAAAGAAGGATGCAAAAACAAAAATGTCGACTTCCAAAACGGATGGTGTCGCTTTACGGCGTGCCCGTTGGAAATGAAAGGAAAAAGGAGGCAGGCTATGGCGATCGCGGGCAAGCACGAGATGGGCGGGGCGCTGATGTGGGTCATGGTCATCATGGCGACGACGCGTGGCGCTATCGCGTGGCGCTCAAGAGCGCGGGGTGTGTTGAACTGCGTGCCGGCGCCGCGCCACCTGCTCGTCGTTTTTTGTCCGTATCAGGCTTTCCCGCCGTTTTAGCCCGTGGCTCGCCCGCCTCGCTATGCCACGCCCCGCCCCCCACCCCGCCGCGCTGCGCCCATGCTAATGGCGTCTCGCGCCTCAAAGTCGAGGCGTCCCCGAGAATGTCTCTGGGGCCAGGGGCTCCCTGCACGTGGCAGGAATACATCCCGCCTCCCCGAGGCCCTCCCCGCGATGGGGTCGTGTGCCCGCCGGCCTCGCTGCATGTGTAATGACGTTGTTGTTGTTTCAGGTATGTGCACCGCGGAGTACTCGAGCAAAGGACCCGATCCATGGCCGGGGGGACAGCACGCCCAGCAAGGTGAGCGGCATGAGGTTGCTTGTGGTGACTGAGTAGCGGCGTAGCGGTGCGGGTGGGAGAGAGTAATTGGCCGCCAGGTTGGCGCTGGAGGGCCCTCGCGCGCGGGGTAGCGCCGGCTCAGTTCTCTCTCCACTGGTGGAGTTGTCGCGGCCGTCGCGGCCTAGTCCTCCTGCCCTTGCCGCGTGCCGCGGTGGGCGGAAGGTGCGAGTCGCGCGCACGGCAGCAGTGTCGAATCAGTATTTGAAGCTCAAGGTCCTCAGGAACGTGACTAATGAGCGCGCGGCCGGACAGTGGGTCAGAAGACGGCACAGACCGCCAAAATGACGCGTTTTGAGCTTCAGAGTCGCTAAATCGAACGTGTGACCCCACCAATGGATTGCTCTCGAAACGAGGAATCCATTGGTGGGGTCACACGCTTGGTTCGAGTCCCATTTAGCGACTGTGGAGCTCAAAACGCGTCTAGAATTTTGGCCGCCTCAACGGTCTTCTGACCCACTGTGGGCCGGACCGACCGAGCAGCCAGCTGCCGGATCAGCGCCGCGCCTTCCACCCTCTGTGGGGGCGGAGCCGCGCGCTTCGTGGTTCGCGGTGTTTGTTGGCCGTCGGCCACTCTTTTGCAGTGTGGCGGCCCCGCGTCGCTTTGTTTGCCGGCGCCGGCCCACTGTGCCCTCCGCGCGAGGCGTGCGATGCCAGCAGGGCCGGATCCAAGTCGACGCTTTGTATTTGTTGGGCTGTTGGCGTATTGATCCCCGAGCTGGGCGATTGCGCTGTCGCGACGCTAACTGGACGCTACACTGCACAGTGGGCCAGAAGTCGGATGGAGGCGGTCAAATTTCCGGACGTGTTTCGAGCTCCGGAGTCGTTGAATGGGACCCCGAATTGAACGTGTGGTGACACCACCAATGGATAAGGGCGGATCCAGAGACGGGTTCATGGTGGGGGTGGGTGTCGCCAAAGTTGCCTACCTACAGGGGCTAAGTGCGACTAGTTGCCTACCTTTCAGGCGGCTTCGCCGCCTTCAGCCCCCCCCCCCTTGCATCCGCGCCTGCCAGTGGATTGCTCTCCGAACGAGGAGTCCATTGGTGGGGTCACACGTTCGGTTTGAGACCTGGAGCTCACAACGCGTGTAGAGTCTTGGCCGGCCGCGCCACTGTGCGCTGCCACCCTCGTGTGCCTCACCGGCCGCAGTGAAAGTCTCGTCTCGCCGCGAGAATCGCCACCGCGGCGGTAAAACTAATCCAGCGTGAACTCTCCCGCCATTGGTTTTGCAGCGGCGGCGGTGCGCTATGATTGCTTCCAGGGCAGTGCCACTACCTAGTGTGAAAGTTTGCCCGTTTTCGACAAGCGGCTCTCTTCCGTCAAGTGCCGCTAGTGCCGCTGGCCGGTTACCGCACAATGGCCACGTAACGGCACGGCCGCGGTGCCGCGTTTCCGAGAAGCCGTGCCGGCGGCGGGGTGGACGCCTGCCCCCCCACCTTCTCTCTCTCTCTCTCTCTCTCTCTCTCTCTCTCTCTCTCTCTCTCTCTCTCTCTCTCTCTCTCTCTCTCTCTCTCTCTCTCTCTCTCTCTCTCTCTCTCTCTCTCTCTCTCTCTCTCACACTCTCTCTCTCTTTGTTTCTCTGCCTCTCTCTCTGTCTCACTCTCGTTGTGCGTGTTGCCTATATGTCGGTGTCAGGGGCCGTGCCGTCTGCCGGCCTCATTGGATAAGTGGCCGAGGCCCGGCGAGGCTGTCCGTGTCTGTGCCAGCCTGGGCTGCCGCGGCGGGCACCGGGGTTCAAGAGCGTGGACGCGGTCCGGCCAGGTTTTGCCTAGAGTCCTTAAGTGTCTAGAGAGGAGCGGGGTGTGTCGCCTGGTCCGCCATCTTGTCACGAACCGGAGAATGTTTTCGCCGATAACTTCTAAACCGTTAATGTTAGAGGCGAATAGTATGCGAGCCGATTCTAGTTCCCCGTTCAAGCTACAATCGGCTCGCTTACTATGCCCCTCTAGCTTCAATGGTTTAGAAGCTATGAGCCAAAAACCAATCCGCTGTTTCGTTATACGATGGCGGGACTGGGCAACCCCGCGCCTCTTCAGACACTTAAGGACTCTAGTTTTACCAGGCTTGCGCCGGTGCGGTCGGTACGTTTTATGGCTCGTCGCGCTGCCTGACGGCGCCCCCCCCCCTCCTATTTTTTTTTGTAGGTCCTTTCCATTGTGGAGGACCGGCGTTAGTGCCATATGCTCTCTGCCGCTACACTTTTGTGTGGTGGTGGTGGTGGTGACGTCCTATTAATTTTTTGTAGTGCCCGCTCTCTTGATGGAGGGATTAATTCTGAACGAACGAGCTGTTTGCGAAAGGACACGGGAGAAAGGGGAGAGGGGGACCGTCGATTCTTTTTCCCATCAGACAACGCGCGGCGCGCGAAATCGGGCGACGCGGCGTCCGTGGCGTGGCGTCCTCTGCGCGAGTGCGCGGCTGGCTAGGACAGCGCCACCAACCAGTGCGCGGCTCTACGCTGATCAGGCATCCTGGCCTGATCCGTCAGAATCCATTGAACCAAGTGCCATTGTGTTTATTTTGCTTGGTGTGGCGGACTGGCGGTGTGATGCCCCTCGCGCTAAATATACTCTGCTTGTTTACTCTCCCTATGTGTATTAGCGCATCGAGTCTGTCTGTCCGCCCCTCTGTCTGTCTGTCTGTCGGGTTGACCCGGTCAATGAGTGGCGGTGCGCCGAGCCGCATGCCTCAATTAATGGCAACGCGATCCGTCCTTGTCCCTCCCCGCCGCGCCCCTCGAGTGGGAGAGCGAGAGAGAGAGAGAGAGAGAGAGAGAGAGAGAGAGAGAGAGAGAGAGAGAGAGAGAGAGAGAGAGAGAGAGAGAGAGAGACAGAGAGAGAGAGAGAGAGAGAGAGAGAGCGAGAAAGAGAGAGAGAGAGAGAGAGAGAGAGCGAGAGCGAGAAAGAGAGAGAGACGTGGCGTGTGCTCGCGTTAATTTTTCTCTTGCTTTCGAACGCGGCCCCTGGTTCGGTTTGGGCGCGGACTGCTGAGCGCGGCCCGCGCGGACCACTCAGTTCGTCCGTCAGTCGCGCCTGGCCGCACGGCGCCTGTCTGCTCGTCGCCGCGTCACGAAGTGCTGTGCGGGTCCACCGTGCCCCTGTTCGGCGTGCCCGTCGTCCTGCGCCGTCGCGGACGTGACGCGTATTGGCGGTGTCGTCGACGACGTATCGGGTCCGCCGCCGCCGTGTGATAGGGGTGGGCGGGGGAGGGGTCGTGACGTCATCGGCTGGTGATTTTAGGCTGTGCGTTGAGTGTGTGTGCGAGTGAGTGTGGGGCCGTGAGCAGGTGCCCCCCTGCCCGGGTGATGGGCTACCGCGCGGTCTGGCCCGTCCGTCCATCCAGTGGGTGGGGGCCCTCGGTTCGACTCCCGCGGACTCCCCCTTTGCGATGATGTCGGCTGGCGGGGCAATCGGCCCGTGGTGAGGCTGCGCCGCGCTACGCCGCGCTACGCCGCGCTGCATGTGGGGCAAGGGCACTACTGGCTGGCTGCATAATGCGAGGAGGGGGAGGGGGGCGTCTCGGTAGACGCTGGCTGCGGGATTGAAATTGCAAAGTGGCTGCCGCCGTGCCGCCGCGTTGCCTCTGCCTGACTCCTAGGGCGCCGCCCCGCGTGCGGCCGCGTGCTGCGTCCGTCCGTTTGGTTGGTGTGGCGCTGCCGAGCGGTGTAAACAAAACACCTGCAGGCGGGGCCGGGGTGGGAACGCGGCGTGTTGGCGCCCCGCTGGGCCGTGGCTCTGGGCCGCGGCTGACCGACGATGAGCCACGCTTCGGCACCGGAACGAGAGAGCACCGCGCCGCGGGTTGAAGTGCCTCCAGCTTATCCGCGCGCTGACCATAGAATAGACTGTAGCGGACTGCAGGGGCGGTCGAAGCGCCGGTGGCGGGGTTCGAAACCAGAACCCCGTCGTTGTCTCGTCTCGCCTGCTGGCAGTGTCGGTACCGTTGTTGCGCGCTGGCCGCGGCACGTGTCTGGCACGTGTGTGCGGGGGTGAGTTGCGGGGGGGGGGGGGCTCGAAATCGAGCTCGAAATAGCTCCACAGAGCGTGGCGGGGGCGGCAGCGACAGTGCAGTCGGCGTCTGCAATCGCATCAGCGATTCTATCGATCCGAATGATAAATAAAAGGTATTCCGGATTCGGGGGGGTACGGAGGGTGGCGTGCCATGCGTGCACATTACCTCTCTAGGGAGCTGTTGCGGTCAGCAATGTGCACAGTAAAACTCGGGAAAATTTGTTTTCTCATTTTTGAAAAGTCTAAAGTAGCGTCTTTTGTCAAAAAAAAATAAAATCGCGGAGAGCCCTAAAATGGTCGGGCTTGTATAGCCTCGTCGCTGTGGCTTGATCGGTTTGGCATCCTCTCCGCCTATTTCTTATTTTCTACGCTGTGCAGCGGCACTGGCTACTTATCGGCAGTGCGGACAGCTTTTGCGGTCGTTGGTTCTACTCCCCGCGGAGGCGGGTCAGTCTTTTTCTTTTCTTTCTGCACGCTTCGCCCCACTGCTGATGACTCACCGCGCGCTACGCGGCGCTACGCCCCGCCACGGTCCGTTCCCGCCCGTGTGAAGTAAACCGCGAAGAAAAGGAGATGCGTCAAGCTTGGGGAGGCCGCCGCTGGAGGGCGCCGCTGGCGTCGCGCAGTGGGCCAGAAGACCGGCTCAGGCGGCCAGCACTCGAGACGCGATCCGAAAGTGTGGACCCCGCCAGTGGATTGCTTTCCGAACGAGGAATCCATTCGTGGGATCACAAGCTCGGTCCGAGTCCTGTTTAGCGACCACGGATCTCAAACCGCGTCTGGAGTTTCGGCCGCCTGAGCCTGTCTTCGGGCCCACTGTGCGCCGCGACGCCGCGCCGCGCCCGGGCTGTGCAGTAGTGCGGGGCGCCGCCGGTAGATGGCGCCTCGCGCCTTGTCGGCAGGACGCTGTGAGCCTGGCGGGCTGGTGTCTGTCTGGCTCGCTTGGTTGGCCGGCGGGGCTCGCTGCCTCGGCTGCCCCGGCTGCCTCCCATATCCTCGCGGACAAATCTTTGTTTTCGTTCATCGACTGGCGAGGCCGCGTTTGATGTGTGGTCGGACCCGCGCGAGGAGGTCATGACCCCTGTGCTCCAGCGCGCTCCGTCCAGTCTGCTCGCAGGGGTAGATAGAGGGCTGCCCGCCCTGCCGGCCCTTTGCGACCGACCCACCGAGACGTGGCGAATGGGCGTATAGTAGTATTTCGGGCCCGCTAACGCCACGCTCTGCTCTGGGTCAAGGCCTCGCCGTGTGTGGGGCGCCGGAACTAGTGTGTGCCTGGATGGCGTCGGGGCTTGTCGCCGTGGTGATAGGGGGCCCGCGTCAGACCCATGTCAGCGTGCCCGCCGGGCCGCCTGGCCCCTCCGGGCCCCACTGGGCCACCGACTCGTCGTCGCGTTGCCGGCTGGGCCTCTGGTCGGGCCGGGGGGGGTAAACACTTCAAGAAATCGTGTACAGATTTCTTACGCTGTATATTACGCGGGGATATTACATGTGTATTCAGGGTCGTCGAACCGGGGGGGGGGGGGGAAATGGTGGCTTTGCCCCCACCACTTTTGTGGGGGGGGGGACAAGGGGGTGGGCAAGCAATTAACGAAATGCAAACATTTTAGACACGAAAAAACGCGAATGTGTCCCTCAAAATGCTCACAGATCTTCCTCTAAACCGCAAATTTTCTGTTACCGCCTTAAAATGCCAAAATTTGGCACATTTGACCTAAATATTACGTTCACGTGTATTACGCGTACCACACGCTTTTTTGTGTACAGGGTATTGTGTTTACCCCCTCGGGTCGGGCCTGCTGGGCCGCTGTTCGGCTTGGCATAAATGATTGTTTGATTCGCCATTGGCATCCCCCCGGAGTGCGACGCGGCGGAGGCCCTGGCCGGCCGTGCCGCTCCTTCCTGCCGCCTGATAGTGCTGCTGCCAGCGCGCCGACAATGGCGCCCCGCCCCGCGAGGGTAGGCACTACGCTGGGCATGGCGGGCGCTTAGTGGGCCAGATGACCGGCGGCGGCGCAGGTGTCCGAAACTCTAGACACGCGTTTGGAGCTCCAGAGTCGCTTCTAAATGGGACTCGAAACGAACGTGGGACCCCACCGATGCCCTCCGAACGAGGAGTCCGTTGGTCGGGTTACAGGTTCGGGTCGGGTCCTGTGGAGCGATTCTGGCGAGGGGGTAACCAATCAAGAAATCGTGTGTCCCCTTGAGCGCCAGAAATCTCTGAAAATCGGAAATCTTCCCCCAAGAAAGGCAAAAAAACAAGCAAAGTTTGGGCGTAAAATCGGTCGCAATCTTGCGAAATCCGCAGAAATCTCTTCACTTACGAAATCTTGTGTCCGCAAACATACCAAGTGGTTGCCCCCTCGGATTGTGGGGCTGAAAACGCGTCTAGAGTTTTGGCCGCCTGGCGCCGGTCTTCTGGCCCACTGTGAGGCGTGCTCGCCGCTGTCGCGTTCGGCTGCTGCCTGCGCCGAATGGAGCCAACGGATGGCGCCTCTCCAGTCGTCCTGTTCCCCGGGCTCTGGAAACGCACGCCGTGCAGTGCCTCTCTCTCTCTCTCTCTCTCTCTCTCTCTCTCTCTCTCTGCCTCGCCGTGACTCGCAGCGAGGCCCGGCCGTGCAGGCCTGGCCGCGTAGGCCCCCGGCTAGGCTTATCTGCCTCGTGCAGTGTGCATGAGCTCTGGTACCCGATCAGTAGTGGCTCGGCCGGCCCCGCGGTCTGTTCGCCCCTTTCGCACGTGTCCGCGTGACTCGGTGCGACTGTGTGTGTGTGTAAGAGACTGTGTTGGTGACTCGGCTCGGCGTCTGTGTGCGTGCGCGCGCGCGCGCGCGTCCGTGTGACGTAAGGCAGTGATTGTGCGCGGGGTGTAGATTGGCATCCGAGCAGGCACTGCTGGCGTTTGACAAGACAGGGACACTGGGGCCTGGGGGCCTGCATCGATTTGAATGAAGGCCCTCGCTGGAGGGTCTCCGTGTGTGTTTGTGTGTGTGTGTATCTTTTGGGTTTTTTTTTGGAGCAATTAGACGCACTTTCTCGGCTCGTTCTTGGGGGTGGCAGATACCACCCGCGACGCGACCTACACGCCCGCCCTTCCCTGGGCCGCTGGGCCGCCCTTGCTCCCTGTGACCGGGCTGCCCGCCGTCCACTCGGGCTCGCCCGTCGCATCGGACCGAAACTTTAAAAGTCAACGGCGCTGCCGCCGTAGCTGCTCACTTTGGGTTCGGTTCGGGGGCAGCTAGCTGACGTCTCAAGGCCGGGCCGGTCCGCAAGCGACGTGACTTCTCCCATGGCGCAGCCTGCCTGCGTGCGCGGTCGGTGCCGGTGTACAATTGGCTGTACAGCAACACTCTCGCGCTCACACACACACACACACACACACACTCTCTCTCTCTCTCTCTCTCTCTCTCTCTCTCTCTCTCTCTCTCTCTCTCTCTCTCTCTCTCTCTCTCTCTCTCTCTCTCTCTCTCTCTCTCTCTCTCTCTCTCTCACACACACACTCACACACACACACACACACGTAGAGTCGAAATAACTCTAATGAGATGTGGACGATTACCGCCGAACTGCTGCTGCTGTGGTCGTTGGCTGCCGTTTCCGTGGGAGCGTGCGGCCCGTGCCGTTGGCGACCGGAGAGGCGGACGAAATGCAGCTGCGGGCTGTGCAAGTTCGAAAGGCTACCATAAAACGTCTCTATTTTAAAAAAGGATTTTAAAAAAATCAAATAGTTACATAAAGTAATTTAAAAAAAAACACCAAAAAAAACAAATGTAAATAAATTATTATTGATTTTTTTATCAATATTCTGGGGCGGCCTCCTTTCTTTTAGACTATGAGTGGGCTTGCTGGGCGTATCAGAGGGGATTAGTCGCTTAAGAGGTGGAGAGTGGTTGGGAGCAGGAGGAGACCTCTCTCTCTCTCTTCTCTCTCTCTCTTTCTCTTTTTCCTTTTCTCTTTTTCCTTTTCCTTTTCTTTTTCTTTCTTCCATGACTCTGGTAATTGTATTGGCTGGACTTGGCGAGCGCGTGTCACCCCGCGTTAGCGGCCCGGCGCGGCCAGCGAGCGGCCAGCGGGCGGTGCTGCCGGCGGCATGGGGACGCTGTGCTTTGCACTGTGCCTCGGCGCCGCGCTGCACCATGTCTGGGTGGAGTCCGCCCCCGCGCTTCGCTTCTTCCCGATTCTCAGTGGCTCGGGCCGCTCAGGCTGCCTTGGATTTATTTTTGCTGCGCGATATTCTTGGCGGCCGGCGGGGCGGCCGTGTAGTGGAGCCGGCGGTGCCCCGCTCCAGCCCGCCGGGGCGGCCGTGTAGTGGAGCCGCCGGTGCCCCGCCCCAGCCCGCCGGGCCCGGCTGGCCCCCCGCCGACCACGCCGCACAGTGGGCCGCAGGCGGCCAAAACTGTAGACGCGTTTTGAGCTTCAAAGTCGCTAAATTGGACTGGAACTGAACGGGTGACACCACCAACGGATTCCTCGTTCGGAGAGCAATTCATTGGTGGGGTCACACGTTCGGTTCGAGGCTCATTCAGCGACTCTGGAGCTCAAAACCCGTCCGGGATTTTGACCGCCTACTCGGATCTCCTGGCCCACTGTGCGCCTGGCCGGCACGGGGATGGGATTCAGCGCGGCAGCCCGTCGTTGGGGCGGTGCTGGCCGTGCTGGCGGTGCTATAGGTGTTTTCCGACGACCTTCGGCCGGCCTTTTATCTTGCGCGGGCCTTATCAACATCGACAAGCTCGAAGGCGGGAAGGCGGAGGGAGAGGAAGGGAGAACGGGCGAACGGAGAGGAAGCTAACGTTGGAGAATGGAATGGAGGGGAACCCGATCGGGAGTGGGGGCCCGGTGTCCTCCCCGCCGCACACCTCGTGCCCTACGTGGCGGCATTCGGACGGGACGGGCAAACCGCGGAGTCGAACCAGTCGCGAGCCGATCCACGCGTGCGCGAGTTTGGTCGGTGTGTTTGTGTTGGGGTGTGTGTGTGTGCCGAGCCGAGTCATGATGGAGCGTGTCCCTTAGCATGCCCCTCAAGATGCTGGGCTGGAAGAAGCGCACCCCCCAGTGCCGCGAAGCGCCCCGCGAGACGGCAGCCGAAACGGCCGGGTCCGCGACGTCGGCCGCGACCACCTCCTCGTCGGACTCGGGCAACGGCGGCCACGCGGGCCTGGTGCGGCTTACGGACATCCTCAAGACGGAGAAGCCTGACAGGATGCAGCACAACATGACGGTGGACGCGCGCCTCGACTCGCGCCGGAAGCCGCTCTTCAAGGAGTGGACGCTCAAGAAGTCGACGTCCACGACGGCGGCCGCGGCCGACGACGTGGTCCCGGCCGGCCTGCAGCCCGGCCCCAGCCAGGACGACCTCCGCGAGCTGCGCGCCGTGGAGGAGCAGTACCGCCGCGGCGGCGACCCGGCCCAGGTGACGCAGTGGCTGGCGGCCATGGTGCCCAAGACGGTGGCGGTGTCGCCCGCCGACTCGGCCGAAGCGGACCGCGAGCTGGCGCGGCGGCCCCTGGGCGAGCTGGCCGCCATGGAGCGGCAGCTGCAGCGCCTGGAGCAAGGCACCCAGGGCACCGCGGCCATCGTGCGCCGCGAGTCGGAGCGGCTGCCGTCGGGCGGCGCGCCGCGCGTGCAGGGCGCCGCGGCCGGCCGGCGGCCCGTGACGCTGTCGCGGACGCACTCGGACTCGCACGGCCACGCCGAGACGCCCACGCCGCGCGTGCAGCGCCGCTGGCTCAACAAGCAGCCCAAGAGGGCGTCGTCGTCGTCCGCCTCGCCGCAGGCCTCGCCCGCCGTGGTGCGCCGCGCGCAGGGCCACCACACGTTCAACTACCACATCGAGGTAACGCGCAACGCCACCCTGGCTGTGTATTTCTCACGGGGACTTAGATAGCGGACGGCCTGGCTGGTCCGGCCTGCGCACTAGTGGGCCGGAGGACCGGATGGGTTGCTCTCCGAACGAGGGATCCATTGGTGGGGCCACACGTTATTCGGTTCGAGTCTCTTTATGTAGCGACTCCGGAGCTCAAAACGCGACCAGAGTTTTGGCCGCCTGCGCCGGTCTTCTGGCCCACTGTTTGGCGGTCACGTAAGGGTTTTTTTTTCGCACTGCAGCCAGTGAGTGCGGCGGCCGGGCTTGGTGCACCGGATATCGCGCCTGGCCGCGCTGCCCGCGCCATTAGCACTTGGAGGCCGGCCTGCGTCTGGGCGTGGCTGGCTGCCTACCCGCTGGCCGGCGGCCCGCCTGGGCGTGTCCGGCGTGTCGGCCGGCGCTTGCGGTGCGCCTTGATAGCGAGACTGGCAGTGTCAGTTTGGGGCCCGTCCGGGCCGACAAGGTGTCCGCGAGCGTGCACGCGGCGGGCCCGACAAGGCGGCTGCCTGATAGGGCCGCCGCCGATATCGCGACCGCCACCTTGGAGTCGAGCTGAGTTGGAGTGTCGAGCGCGCTCGTCCGGCGGCACTTAGCTGATTATCTGTTTTCCCCAATGGCCTGTTGTTGTGACTGCACCCCCCAATAAAAATAACATAATCAACAACATCGAGATGAAACTGAAGTTTCGTTGCGGTTTCCTCTCTTTTTTTGTTTACGGTGTCGAAATGCAAATGGCAGTGTGCTTCGATGCGCGTCCTTTTCTGTTGTATCCGCTGTCATCGAAGTGTATCGGATGGGCGAAGGGCGGGGAAGGGGATTGGGGGGGAAGGGGGCGCACAGTGGGTCAGAAGACCGTTGAGGTGGCCAAAACTCCAGACGCGTTTTGAGCTCCAGAGTCGCTAAATAGGACTCGAACTGAACGTGTGACCCCACCAATCGATTGCTCTTCGAATGAGCAATCCATTGGTGGGGTCACACGTTCGATTCGAGTCCCGTTTAGCGACTCTGGAGCTCAAAACGCGTCTGGGATTTTGGCCGCCTCAACGGTCTTCTGACCCACTGTGGGACGACGCGCTGTCGCGCCACACGGAGAGACGTATATTCCGTCTGGTGGAGGACGTGAGCGTGTGGCGGCCACAGGCTGGGTGCAGCCGTCTGTCCGGACCTGCTGCAGCATGTGTAGAGCGAGGCGTAGGATGGACCTACGACACCGAGGCGAGAGGGGGGCTGGGCCGGGGAAGACGGGTGGGGAGGGCGCTCGCCTGGTTGGCTCTCTTAAGGACTGGCCCGTGTGGCGCTTGTGTGGGCGATGAGACACTCTGTGTGTGTGTGTGTGTGTGTGTGTGCGCGCGCGCGCGTGACGTCACGTTATACTTTATTTTCGCGTGCCAAAGTTAATCATGCTTCATTTGTTGTTGGACCGCCGCAGCCGCTCGCCAGTTGTAACTTATCACTGGCGTTAATGGAAAGGTGCCGCCGCGGCCAAGGGGGACGGTCGGATAGACGGACGGACGGACGGACGGACAGACGGACGGACAGACTGACGGACGGAAGGGCTGCGCGGGGCGGCAGGTGGCAGGCCCAGCCGGGCTGTCGACACCGTGCCGCTCCGGAATGAATGTGCAAGTGCACTGGGTGGAGGGAGGGGGAGGAATCGGGAATGGGACTGTGGGTCGGCTGCGAAACGAAATGCAGCGCCGCGGTACCCACGCCCGGCCGGCCGCCTCGATCGCGGGTTCAGGAACACGGCCGGACTTTTTTCCTGTCTTTCTGCCTTGTGCGTGACTGCGTGGGTTCGACTACAACAGGTGTTCTGGTTTCTGTTTGTTGCAGGTGAGTGTGTGTTGTGTGTGCGACACGGAGGCGCGGCGCGGGCTCGCTGACATGTGAGTGCCGGTATGGCCATGCGGGCCGGAGACACGGGGACGCGCCGACGTACACGACGACGGGGTTGCGGTGGTGCGGGGGGGCGCGCCTGCTCGCCATGTTCGCCACGACTCGATGTTCGCCCTCCCGACCCCACGGCGCGCCATATTGGCACTTTGGGGCGAAGGGACTCTGACGCGGTCAGTGAGGCACTCGGGCTCACAGTAGGTCAGAAGACCGTTGAGACGGCCAAAATTCTAGACGCGTTTTGAGCTCCAGAGTCGCCAAATGGGACTCGAATCGAACGTGTGACTCCACCGATGGATTCCTCGTTTGGAGAGCTATCTATTGGTGGGGTCACTCGTTCGATTCGAGTCCCATTTAGTGACTCTGGAGCTCAAAACGCGTCTGAGATTTTGGCCGCCTCAACGGTCTTCTGACCCACTGTGCCGCGTCCCACCCTCGCGTAACCGCGCGCGGTTTGAACCGTGGCGCGCTCTGGCGGGGTTCGTGTGTCGTGACGGCGTCGTGACGGCGCGGGGCTCACGGGTCGGGGGCGTGCGCCTCCCAACAGCTGACTGGTGGGGTGGGGCGTGACGGGCCGGGCCGTGGCGAGCAGCGCTCCCTGCGTATCGACCAGCGCGCACAGGAGGGGGCAGGGCGGCGCGGCGCGGGGCGGCACAGGGGTGGGTCGGCTGGAGAGCGTGCGCTAGGGCCGCCAGGGCGTCCTTGTCGCTGATCCCGACCCCCGGCCGGGGGCGCGAGCGAGACGGGGAACTCGGAGGGGAGGCGTGGCCGGGGAGGGCCGAGCTGGAGCTGTGGGTCCAGGCCGCCCGGGCTGGATGAGCAGGCGGTGGCCAGGCAGTGCGGACGGGCCCGCCCAGGCGTCGCCACGATGAGCGCCACCGAGGCTTCCGGCGCCTCCGCTGCCACCCCGACGGAGCAGTCCGACGGGGAGGCCCCCGTGCGCGTCGAGGCCCCCAAAGCCGAGCCGGAACGCGCCGCCGACGAGGAGGTGGCCGTCGTGGCCCGGCCTCGCGGCGGCTCCGGTTCAGGCGGCGGCGGCTCCGGTCTGGGCGGCACGCTCAAGGCACACAAGGGCTCGTCGTCCGGGGGGTCGTCGTCGGGGAACGCGTCGGCGGGGTCCTCGGGCGGCGCGAGCATGGCGGATGCCCTGGCGACGCAGCCGCGGCACAGGCCTCAGGGCGGCGGCCGCCACCATCACCACCACCACCACCACCAGCAGGGCTCCGGGCAGGCGGCCGGCCGCCCCGCCACGCACCGCTCGTCGTCCGGGGTCAGCTCCGGGCACGCAGCGCACGGCCCGCAGCCGCCGCACTTGCGGCGCATCGTGATCCAGGGCGGCTCGCACGCCCCGCACACGCGCCTCTTGGTAAGTGGGTCACCCTGGCAGGCGTGCGGCCAGCGTGCGCCCAGCGTGAACGCATTTGTCTCTAAAGAAAAACACTATGGGAAAAATAGGGGGGGGGGAGTCTTGGGGGTGGGTGGGTCTTTGCGATCGCTCGCGCCCTCTGTTGGAATTTCTGTTGGCGCCACTGCTCGAAAGGTCATGTTGACCCGCGGCGCCCATTACCGCCACGGCACGGCGGGCCGCGATGAGCCGCCGCGGGGGAGGAGGTTGGGGTGGGCCAGGGCCTCGGCGAGGACCTCGGCCGCCGCGGCCAGTGCGGTCGGAGCTGCATTCGAGGGGGGGGGGGGGGATTGGGACTTGCCCGACTTGTTGGCGGTGAGAGAAGCAGAAGCGTGGTCCGCACGGCGGCACTTATTGTCGCGGCTCTTTCCTCAAGCCTTATGCCGGAGGGGCTGCCGGCAAGGACCAGGCCATGCCGTCCCATTGTCTCGTCTTGTTGGAGCCAGGTGGGCCAGGTGGGCCAGGTGGGCCAGGTGTGGGAAAAGGTGGGGGGGGGGGAGCTTCCCCGCGGGAAAGTGGCGGAGGCTTGGCTTGTAATTACTCCACCCGTTCCCCCTCGGCCCTTCACTTTGGCACTTTGACCTTCTTCGCCTCCTGTTCCTCCCAGGCGCTCCGCGCCCCGTCGGTGCGTCGCCCCGGGGCGCGCGGAGGGGGCGGCTCCGATTAGCACTGGACTGAATTAGGCCAGGAAGTCGATGTTCGGTCTGGTCGGGCGGGGCGGGGCGGTCTCGCTGGAGGCTGGCCGCTGGAGGCTGGCCGCTGGAGGCTGGCTGCTGGAGGCTGGCCGCGGAGCAGCACGTGCTGGCGACACGTGTCCGCCCGCCCGGCCGCTGCTGCCTTGCTCGCTCTGGCGATGCTGCGCCGAGTGACGTTCACCGAGTATTTCTTTGAATATTCGGAAAAAACAAGGGGAAACAAATACAGGAAGCCAGTGTGTGAGTGTGGACCCTGCTAGGAGAAATTCAGATATCTTAAATTATTTTTTTTACGATTTGAACCTGTAGTGTCTGTGGAACAAAAGTGATTAAAAAATGAAAAACATGATGGTGCCCTCAGGTGAAGTAGAAACATTCTTGATATGGTTAGAGTTGAATAAATGCAAAGCTTGTTAGTATTGACCTGACACTCAGTTTTGCTTTAATCACGTATTTTAGATCAAGGAAAATATTTTACTTGATTCGAAAAATCATTGTCTGAATGTGCTCTTTGCACCTCACTGAGTCATTGCTCGGACCTAGGCTTGGACGCTGCGCTGTGGGCCGCGCACGTGCCGGCCGCTCGCTGGAGGAGGCCGAGGCGTCCGAGGCCGCGGCTCCGCGCAGGAAATTGAATCGGCTGTCACGCTCGGCTGGCCGTTATCAGGGCCGCGGTGCGTCGCCGCCGTCCTCGCGTCACCGCCAGTGTGTCTCCTCGCTTCCGGGCCTCGGTGCGCGGCGTGCAGGACCGCCAGTCCGTCTGCCTGTCTCCCAGGGGGCCAGAAAACCGGCGCAGGCGCCTAGAAGTCTGGATGCGTTTTGAGCTCCACAGTCGCCAAACACGACTCGAACCGAACCTGTGACCCCACCTATGGATTCCTCGGTCGGAGAGCAATCCAATTGGTTGGGGTCTTACACGTCTGTCTGTCTGTCCGACGGGTGACGAATGGTCCCAAGTCATAATCCCCGCCGCTCCGCCCGCCGCCCGAGTCCTGAGCGCCGTGCGAGCGGCGGGTAGGCAACCCGGTGGCCGGGCCTGTCGGGCGGCACGGTCTACCCTCCAGGCGGCCCCGGCCTCTTCTTGTCCTTGTCAGCAGCCCTTTTGTTCTAGGGAGAGCGGGAGCGGGGCATTGTAGCAACGGGTGTGTTCGCAGCGACAGCCCGCCACGCACGGCCAGTCCCACAGCGACGGTTTTGTCGCAGGGAAATGGTTTCCGTGAGCTCGGGGCGGGGGGGGGGGGGGAATGAAGTGGAGGTGCTCTGCGGCGCGCGGGTCCCATCGCATGCCTGATGCAGCGGGGACCGTCGGGGACCGACTCGGAGACCTCTCAGGGCGAAACCTCTTTTTGTTAGGCACTGATGGAAAAAAGGACAGAAATAACACGAAAAATGTCTGGTCAATTTTTTACCTGGACCGTCCGTACCTTGCCAACCACGGAGGTTCCGTACATCACTGCAAAGCTAGTGGTAAGTTTGCTTGCCACAAATTTGGCAAGCTGTTTTAAATGCCAAAATTTGGCAAGCTTTGACCTGGAATCTTCAGAAGCTTGCCAAATTTTGGCAAGCTGGTGAGTATTTTCAGGTCAAGCTTGCCAATTTTTGGCATTCAAAACAGCTTGCCGATTCTGTGGCAAGCCAACTTACCACGGGATTTGCAGTGATGTTTTCCGTACCATTCCACACGAGATCCTTATGGGGACCACAGAACCAGTGCGGTAGGTCCGTACCTTTTCTGCACCCCATTTTCCGTACATTTTCCGTACCAAATCACGGAATTTTGTGCAGTGGGATGCGGATTTTGGTCTGCACTGAGCAGTGTTGCTGGCTAGGCTAGGCGAGGGGTCAGCGTGGTTAGGCTGCCTGCCCCCACGAGCTGCGTTGCTGCGTTGGAGGCGCCGTCCGTCTGTGCGCTGCGCCCTCTGGCGCTCTTTGTAGCCCCGCAACCTGACTCTGACGAGGCGTCAAAGCGCACCAAAGCGAATGGGACGGCAGTTCGGCGGCCTGCCTGCTGACGAAGGTGGAGGCGGGGCTGCGCGTCTGCGAGGGGCCGGTCGCTCTGGTCCGTTGCATACCGAGTGCGGGGGTGTCATATTGAGGGGCGCCGCGCGCACCACCTTCCGTTTGACTCCGTCCGTCCTGGCGGGTGGCTTTGGCTTCTCCAGGGTGGCCGCCTCGCTCGCCGCCGTCTCTCTCGCCCCCTCGCTATTGATTGCCCTATCCCCGTACACACCCCGCGGCCCCCGTCTTTTGGCCGCCCCCTCTATTCGGCGTCTCGCTCGCTCCGCCGCGCAGCCCCGGCCAGCCCCGGCCAGCCGGCCCACTAGGGGGTTGGCGGCGTTCGGTCGGCGCGGCGCTACAGCTGCGCCTGGCGCGGCGTGCTCGGTAGGGCTGCTCGCTAAAGTCTGGTGATTTGTTGCAGGATGTGTCTCTGGCTTCCCCCCCTTTTTTTTTGTTTTGCACCCTGGGTGCTGGCGGGTAGCGCATGGTCGCGACGCCGAGCCCTGCTGGCGTCGGGGGCGTCGATTGAGGCGGGGCGCGGGGCGGGGCGGCCGCGGAGGGTATGACACGGGTGTGGCTATGCGCCCCTACCTCCCCCTGAACCCCACGCAGAGAGGTACCCATCGGGGCGCCCCTGCATCCCCTCTCGCTATTCACTTGAACTCTCCGTGCGGGTGGGAAAGGGGCCTCCTCGCCGCGTGATGTGCGGCTTGTCCCACGTGAGCACGTGAGCCACGCGTTGGTTGCCTCGGGTAATCGGAATGGGAAAAATTTGCAGAGGATAACGATACGGATCGACGTGGGGCGGACGTGTGCGATGCGGCGGGCTTGGCGTCGGCGCGGCGTCGCGGCGCCCCGGGCCTCGTTAGTGGCGGGGCGCGGTGCGGCGTGGCGCGGCGGCTTGATTGGGACGCGCTGCGGCGGGGCTGGCGGCCAGTAGCGCGCGGACCAGCGTCAAACGGGGAATGCGCTCCCAAATCCCCGACTCTTTCTTTTTTTTTCGCGTCGCGCAGCGGGCGGGGCGGAGGCTGGGGCGGGGCCATGTTCCAGTACTTGACCGCGGCGTGGGCGGCGGCGGGCGAGGCGCTGGCGATGCTGGGCGCGCAGCGGCTGCCCCCGCCGCCGCCTGCTGCCCCCCGGCCCCGCGGCGCCACCCCCGCGACTTGTGGGCCACAGGTGAGGCGGCCTCCCTCATGGCCCAGCCAGCGGCCCAGCCAGCGGCCCACCCCCACATCGCCCTCGTCCGGCTGCGCCGTCAGCGCCGCCAGCGTGGCGTCGCTGGAAGCGGTCCGGGAGCGCTGTATGGCAGGGCTTAGCGGAGGAGGGCCTGTGCGGCGTGCCGTGCCCTCGGCCGCCTCATTAAGGCATGGCGCACGGCCGTGTCTGCGCCGGCCGCGTGCTCGTGGCTATTTCAGGCCAGCTTATTAATAAACAAACAAGTGCTCGGCGCGCATGGCGAGACGAGGCGCGCGACGCGGCCGCGTTGACCCTGCGGGGCCTGCCTCTACCTGGACAGGGCCGGGTTGGGCTCGCCCTGCCTGCCCCGCCCTGGGCTGCGCCGCTGTGCCTCGCTGGGGGTGGCGAGGGGGGGGGGTGGCGGTGGCGTTTGGCGGCAATATGTGGACGCCACTCGTGCGGCCCGATGCCGCCGTCGTGGAAGTGGTGCCAGTGCGAGGGGTGGTCGGCGAGGCGACATACGGGCCGGCAGCGGCGGCGTATGTGTAGTTGGGTGCTTTCTTTCTCTCGTTTTTATTAAATCCTTGCTTGGAGCGCGGCGTCGCGTCGGCGGGAGCGGCGGAAGGTGGTGGGCACACCGGCTTGTCGCTGGACGAATTGAGCCTTCCAGTGTGTAGCACGCCCCTGGGCAATTTTCTACAATGAAAAGAAAAAAAAACATTCTCTGGGCAATTATAATGTTTGTGCAACAAAATAAACAGTTAAAATATGCAAAAACAACGAAGATGGCTAACAATAACTTACGACAAGGTACGCCTCTTGAGCTCCAGAGTAGCTAAATGGGCCTCGAACAGAACGTATGACCCCAATGGATCCCTCGTTCGAAGTGCAATCCATTGGTGGGGTCACACGTTTCGGTTCGAGTCCCATTCAGCGACTCTGGAGCTCAAATCGCGTCCGGGACTTTGCCCAGTGTGGGACGCCAGGATGCGCCAGGCGGTGGCGGTGCGTCAGCGGCGTGTCGGCCGGCCGCCACGCCGCCACGTGAAAAGAGCTTTGCTGATAAGGGCGTCGCTGTCTCCCTGCCGCTGATAAGCGCGGTGGCAAGGTGCTCGCGGCCCGGGCCAGCTCTCGTCAGGGAAACAATATTAATAGAATTAAAAGCGATAATGGCGTTGGCGTGCGCGCCGCCGCCGGGCGTTTCCCACTTTGGATCGCGCGGGTGATCCTCGCCCGCCGCGGAGTCCTTTCCCCTCTGGGCGTCGGCTGCTGTGAGAGTTTCCCTCGGGCGCGGCCCTGGCAAGGAGGAGCACCGCGTAGCGCCGCCCCGGGGGGGGGGGGGGTGCCTGTTCGTTCTCTATTCTTTTCTTCTTTCTTTTTCGTCCGTTTTGCCCGCCGCCTTGATTACTTTTTCCGTGCCGCGCCACCGAGCTTTCTTATACTTGGGCCGATGGATGGCGCGTTACCCCGCACCCACCGCGAGAAACAAATGTCTTTGTTTTTGGTCGTTGTTCGGCGGCGGGCTGACGGTGTTTTCTCTCTCTCTCTCTGTTGGAGGTGAGGACTGACTCGCATGTTGGCGTTACGGAGCGCGGAGCCTCGCCACTGCGTTTTGTCGAGAGTGGTTCGGAACAAAAGTGCTGCGCTCTGCGCTCGGCGTGCATGGAATTGATTGGGGTGGGGCGCCGGGCGGGGTGGGGTGCGGTGGGGTGGGGTGGGCCCACCGCGAGGGATGTGACCTTTACAGACCGCAGCGGTGGCAGGGGCGTCCTCGCGTCGCGCAAGTTCTGCGCTGGGAGTGAGTTGCCAACTCGAGTCCATTCGGGCAGTCGGGGCAGCAGGCGCGCACTTTTGATCGCCTAACGCCACCGGACGCGTTTTGAGCTCCAGAGTTGCTAAAATGGGATTGGAGACAAACGTGTGACCCCACCCATTGGTGGGGTCACACGTGCGGTTCGAGTCCTGTTTTCGCGACGCTGGAGTTTAAAACGCGTCTAGAGTTTTGGCCGCATGCGCCTGTCGTGTGGCCCACTGTGCGCCACTCCGCCGGCCCCGTGACGTCCGCGTCGTCCGCGGTGCCGCGTGGAGGGCAAGGCCCCCTCGCAGCTGCTCGGCCCCATCTGGGCCGCCCTGTGCCCCGGCTGGGGCCCGTCTTTAATTTCCGAGATGCATCTTTCCGGCCGCCCCCTGCCTCCCGGCTTCCGGTTGCAGAGGAACCCGTTCCACGCTCGTCCGGAAGTGACCGCAACGCCCGGCCGGCCGGCCCCTCCCCCTCCCATCCGCTGCCGTGCCGTCCTCGCGGTCGCCGCGCTTGCCGCGCTGCCCACCATACCGCCCATGTGTCCTAATGGTTCGAGCTGCGCGAGGAGTGGCACTGCGTGTGAGTGTGTGTGAGTGTGTGTTTGTGTGTGTGTGTGCGTGTATGTGTGTGTGTGTCGCGAAACGTGAAACTCATCGGCGCGGCGTTTGCATAACACCGCGAGCCGGACGGGGCGCTCCAGTGGCGGCGCGGCCGGGACAGGTCCATGGACCGTCACCAGCACGGTGCATTTGAAAATGGAGCGTGGCGGGCGGGGAGACGGGCAGGTGAACTGTTGGATAAGGAGGAGGATGATGATGATGGGGAGGGGGCACGGCACGGGCGTCCGGCCCAAGGTGCCCAAGGTGGCCGAGCCACGGACGGTGGCACCGTCGTGACGTGGGCCGTGTGCCGTGCCCCTCCAGACCCCCCCAGGCCCCCCCAGGCCCGGCAGAGAGAGAAAGCCACGAGGCAGGCCAGCCAGCCGGGCCCAGCCGCCCAGCCATACCTTCCAGTCAGTCGCACGGCTGAGTCACCCGCCCGCCCCGCGCCCCCCGCCGCCCCCTCCCGGCCGCTGCGTGTCCTGGTGCGCGCCGCGTCCCGCCGCCCCGCGCCAGTCAGTCGCTCGCCTCGCCGCGTTGACGGTGTGAAGTGAACACAGGGCCGACGCGGCCCTGCGCCCCGCCGCGCGTGTGCAGTGCAGTGCAGTGCAGTGTGTGTTGTGTGACCGCGTGGTGCAGCGAGGTCTGCGGCGAGTGAGGGCGCGGCGGCGCCGTGACGCCCACCATGATGTGGGTGGAGAGCGCCCACATGCCCACGGTGTCGCCGGTTCGGTCCCCGGCGTCGGCGACATCTGCCGCGCTGCCCGTGGCCTCGGCCTTCCTGCCGCCGCCGTCGCGCGTCTCCGGCGTCGCCTCGACGACGACCACGGCGTCGTCGACCTTCACCCCTGCGCGGACGGCCGCCAAGACGACGGCCAGGACGACGTCCACGCGCGCCTCGGCCCCGGGCGCCCCGACGGTGGGTGCCCTGTGCTGGCGCGGTGCGATGGGGTGACGAACCGAGTGAAAGTGACTCTGCGCCGCGGCCCGGCCCGCCGGCCACGGCGTCGACCTTGTTAGGCCCCGGTCCCGGTGCGCGACGGGGCGCGACGCCTGCATGCTGCACGCTGCGTGCATGGGTGAAAGGCCCGGCGGGGCTGCCATTGTCCGCCGCCCGGCCGGCCTTGCTGATTACAATGACGGCGGTCAAGATGACGGCGCGGGCTGGGCTGCTGGCGGGTGTCGACAGCGCCGAGTCGTGTTGCAACCCTTGCGTCCAGCCCGGTCCAGAGTCCAGCCTGGAGCCGTCGCACGCATCCGCCCTCCGCGCCGGCGTTGCGCTGCGGGAGGCCGCCCGGCACGGCCGTGTGTCCACGCTCCACCCCGAGGGGGCCCCTCCACGCCGGGCCGGGTACCCGGGCACACAGCGTGCGCGCCGGCCGGCGGGGCGGGGAGGGAAGTCCAATTGAGGAGGGAGGCGTAAATTTGTCGCGCCGCGATGCGTCCTTTGCCGTCTTTGTCTTTGGCGAATGACGGCGGGGCGCGGGGGACACCGCGACCGCTGTGTCGTCCAGATTGGTCTCGGTGCTGTTTGGCAAACTGGCCTTCCTCCCTGTACCGCTCTGCGGCTCCGTAAGTACTGTACTGCGTGGATTCGGGTGCCCACCTTTTGCCTGTTGCCTTTCCCTGCCACACTGGGTGTGGCCGTCGTGTACCCGCGGGGACCGGTGCACCGGTCCGCGGTAACACCGGTCCGGTCCTACCCGCGGCGGCAGGCGGCCGGCCAGCGCGGCCAGGCCCACCTGTTGAGGGACTGACCTGCCCCGGTCTGACGGGGGCGACGCGTGGATGCGAACGCGGCACTGCTACTCCAAGGAGACGAATGGGGAGGAGGAGAAAACCGGGGGGGGGGGGACGTCCCGAGTGTCGGAACGGCACGTTGGTTCCGGAGGATTGTTTAGTCCGGTTTGCTCAAGTTACCCGGGGGAATGAATGGCAATGGAAGCACCCCGGGGGGGTCAACGTCGACGGCATCTTGCCAATGTGGTTTGTTTGGTTCCGCGGCTTTGGAACGTGTCTGCCCGTCGACGATGTATCCAGAGCAGGCGAGGGCGCGCGTGTGTGTGGGGGGGGGGGGGGTGACGTCAGAGAGCCGGGTTTGTGGTTGTGTGGCTCACTGTTGTGACCCGACTACTGCCGTAACGGGGGCGGAATGCCGTAGTGTTCCCTCAATACCCCCTTGCCTGCTTTGCACTTGTTTTGTTGACCGTCTTGCTCGTGTTGTTGTTGCAGGGCGGGGAGAGCACGGGTGGCGGCGGGCGCACGCCTTCCTCAAGGAGCCGCACCTCAGATGAACCACACATCGGCAAATACCGACTGCTCAAGACCATCGGCAAAGGCAACTTTGCCAAGGTTAAATTGGCCAAGCATATTCCCACGGGGAAGGAGGTGAGACTTTATCAGTTTTTATTATTTGTTGACTGATGCAAAGAGTGTGCATTTTAGGAGACATTGCTTTTTTTAAACTTGGGTATTTGTTTGCAGGTAGCAATAAAAATTATAGACAAGACACAACTAAATCCTGGCAGTTTACAAAAGGTAAAGAGCCTTTTAATTGGACCTGCTGATATGTAACCAGTCCAGCTATTTCATCATTTATTCACCTTGTATGAGCCATATGTGTTAATCGTTCTCATTTGTTACAGCTTTTTAGGGAAGTTAGAATAATGAAAATGTTAGACCATCCTAATATAGTTAAACTATTTCAAGTCATTGAAACTGAGAAAACTCTGTACCTGGTGATGGAGTATGCAAGTGGAGGAGAAGTGTTTGATTACTTAGTTCTCCATGGGAGAATGAAGGAAAAGGAAGCAAGAGCTAAATTTCGGCAGGTTAGTGATTGCCCCTAATTTACAATTGAGTATAATATTGTGTTCTTGTTTATTCATATTCTTTGTGTTTACAGATTGTATCTGCAGTTCAGTATTGTCATCAAAAAAAGATCATTCACAGAGACCTCAAGGCTGAAAATTTACTTCTCGATAGTGAAATGAACATCAAAATTGCCGATTTTGGGTTTAGCAATGAATTCACACCTGGTAACAAATTGGATACATTTTGCGGGAGTCCACCATATGCTGCACCAGAATTGTTTCAAGGTAAGAAATGAAATCAAGTAAATCAATAGGTTTGGTTTCAAAGTTGTTTTTCCTTGGCTCACAATTGTTTGTTGAGTTTTTAACTTGAATTGACTTTTCAGGCAAAAAGTATGATGGTCCAGAAGTTGATGTTTGGTCACTGGGGGTTATCTTATATACCCTTGTCAGTGGGTCCCTGCCCTTTGATGGCACAACTTTGAGAGAACTGAGGGAACGAGTACTTAGAGGGAAGTACCGAATTCCATTCTACATGTCAACAGATTGTGAGAACCTCTTAAAGAAGTTTTTGGTCCTCAACCCTGCCAAGAGGGCGTCATTAGAGGTAAATTCTACTCAGGTACTAAAACAATTAACAAAAACTATTGATGGCTCCATATGGTGCTTCAGTATACATGTACCATGCTTTGTGTTTGTCTTGGTTTGGTGTCATATTTATTAATGTGATGAGTTTTCCGTTAATTCATTTGAGATATGGCCACACTTGAAAGTAGATTTGTTCTCCCTTTTGTTTCCATTGTGTGAGCCATTCATTCATGCATGAGTACATTTATTGCTCAACTTCTGTGCACAAATAAATCTGATATTGGATCTTGAAAAGACAGTATTAGCATGGTCAAGTACTTTTGTTATTGTTGTTTGTACATATGTAAGATTGCACCAGCCTTCTCTTTCACCCACCAAAAAAAAAAAACAAAAAAAAAAAACTGTGTTGTCTTGAAAGTTTTGTCTGCACCGTGTTTACGTCTCTGCATAGTTTTTAAATTTGTTCTAACAATTTTACAATGCAATTTTGAGAGTTTCACTTTTGTACTAGTCTGCTAATACTTTTGTTTACTCTTCTTTTACCTTTTCAGACAATTATGAAAGACAAATGGATGAATTTGGGTTATGAAGAAGACGAACTCAAACCGTACTTAGAACCAGAACCAGATTTCAAGGACTTGAAGAGGATAGGTATGACATCAGGTTTGATCTTTAACTTACCACTAAGTAGTGTTTTAGAAGTAGAATTAGATGTGTGCTTGTTTAATGAAGTCTTAATCCAGTAACTCATAAAAATACTAATATTAAATCAACAATCTCAACCAAATTTACATCATTACTTTGAGAGAGAGTGTGCGTGTGTATGTATGTATGTATGTGTGTGTGTCCGCTTCTTAGTCATTGGTATCTTATTGTTTGGTGTATTGTTGTAATTCACCAAACATTCATTACATTATTTGTTATTGGGTTCTATGTATTCAGTAACAAATGTGTATTCCATATTAAATATTAGAAACTGCAGACTGTGCTTTTTGGGCTTACTTACCTATGTGGGTTGAAAGTGCAGTAATCGGTTCGTCCTTACATCTGTTTACAGAAGCACTTGTTGGTATGGGATACAGTCGAGGCGAGATTGAAGAAAGCCTGGCCCAAGCAAAATATGACGACGTCTTTGCTACCTACCTCTTATTAGGGCGGAAAAACACAGACGTAAGTATATTCAAGGCAAATTTAAGTGTCCATCATCAGGGGGACATAAATATTAACTAATGTCCTTTACAGCCGGAGAGCGACGGGTCACGGTCTGGCAGTTCGCTGTCGCTATGGAACCTTCCGCCCGGCGCCGTGTCGTCAGGCAACGCGCAGTCGCCCTCGCACGTGCACCGGGGCGTGCACCGCTCCATCTCGGCCACCAACGCCAAGCCCAGCAGGAGGGCCTCGTCCGGTGGGGAAACCTTGCGTGAGTCGCACGCGCACGCCCAGCCGGCGTGTGCAAACAGTGCGACAACAGGGACAGCCTCAGGTGGTGGGATTTGGATTCGCCTAATGCCTGGCATCTTGGGATCTTTGCTCCTCCTAGTCGTGCAAATGGCGTGCAAAGCGCGTGCCGCGCGTCGGACCCTGCATGGCCCCGTGCATAGCCCTAGTCTGGACCTTAGGCCTTGCCCTGGACCGTGTCACTGGGACCGGCCACATCACCTGGACCGTCCTGGTCGCTTGGTCCATGCCGTGGTTTAGCGTTGGCTCACCCGGCCTCGCACCGCCCCATGCCTTGCGTAGCCTCCCTACCCTTCTATTACCCTTGAATTAGACACCACCTTCGCTCTAGATAACGCCTCTGCCTGCGATTGGCACCCCCTTGTTTTTACATCTAGCTCTTCCCTAGATTCCACTTTAGGACTCTAGATTAGACAAGCCAAGCCAGCCAGAGTAGCCGGTCTTGGCCCTGCATTTAGACGCTGCCCTATCTTGCCGTGGTACTTTCAATGCACTTGACAGGCCTGTGTCACTTATTTGCACCACATTTTCTTGGACTCACTTTGGCACCAATTTCTAGAAAATGCAGAACATTTTTGCTCAAGACCAGCGCTTTTGTTATCCTAGAACTTTTCACATCAATGGTAATCTGAGTCTGCAATCATGCAATGCCTTTGATTGCACTATGTTTTGTCATTCTTTCTGTTTTTCTTTATCTGTGCTAAACTAAATGAAGCTTCTGTCCTGGTCTACAGTGGATGTGAGCATGTTCTGTATTGGTATTTGATTTGCACATCTTCCTGCGTTTTGTGTTCTTTCCTTCTTGTCCCAAATGTTGGTAGTTCACGGGTTGGCAATGGCATCTATAAGTCTGTTTTCTCTCGGGGGGACTATCATCAAAGTTACTTACATGAATGCATGAGAAAGCCATAGGTCCTCAAGGCTTTTCTTAAATCACTGTAGTAAATTAAAAAACAGACACTCGATTCTTCCCATACCCATCCTACATCGAATCTCTCACCAAGTTTAGATCTGGCTGTCGTTGTTGTCTTGGTGTTTTTAGTAACTGTTATCGCATTTCTTTGTGTGCATTTCATTTTTTGATTTATTATGCGTTATCATTTATTTTGTGCTGATTTACCCCCTTGGAAGATATTGGATCCCCCAACTTACTTTCATTTTGTTTTTCAGGTGTCCCAGCAGGAACGCCAAATTCTTCAAACCACAACCACAATTCTACTACTTCTAACTTCAAACGACAAAACACAGTTGATTCTGCCACCATCAAAGAAAACACTGCTAGAATTAATTCAGCATCAGCTGCAACAAGACCAACCCCAGTTAAGAATTCAACTAATATGCCTGTAGACTCAAGTAAGTCACCTTTGATGTCTATTTTTATCATAAGTATTATTCTGTTTCATGTGAGTTATTAAGTGATGTTGTGTTTTTTAGGTAGTGCAGCAAGTCCTGGCAAACCCAGAATGGGATATAAGTCAAGTACCATGTCAGGGGGTAACAGAAAATTGGAATCTGCTGGGTCTGTTGGTAGACGCAGCATTTATGATGCTAACAAGCCCTCATTTGACGACAAGAGCAATGCGTCTTCAGAAACTCCTAGGTAAGGTTCTGATCATATTTATACTTAACATCACTCTTTCCTGACCACATACAACATCTTATGAGCAAACAAATCACACACACACACAAAGAAAAAGAAAAAAGAGAACCTGGCATTTTATTTGTAATATAGGTTTCACACACCCTGCTTTGCAATAAGTGTGTTTTCCAGTCTTTAGATACCTCGTATGCCATTATTTATTTCTCTTATTACTCTCATTATTTCTACAGCATGCTAATTTAAGCCAGCCTCGCTTTGAAGGCCTGAGAAGGCTTCAAAAGGGGAGAAAAAGGTGCGATATAGAGGAAGAATGTGGTAATTTGAACGTAGGACAGATGTAGATCATATGCATCATTTACAAGCTCAGAATTAGGAACTTGCCAGGCACCCTGTTAATGAGATGTTGGTCAGGGAAGAGAACACCACAAAACTTGACAACCTTCTAAGAAAAAATAAACTCTAGCTGCAGTCTTATTTTTTTGGCATGGACTCTATTGTCAGAATTCAATAGGCAGGCACCATTTGCATGTTCATGATCTTGGTGTACACACCTGGACTCTCCTGGCCTCGCGTGGCACGGCTTCTTAGCTTGACCGAGGACTGTGACCAACTCTTTTCTTTGACAAGATTTCTTTTATCTTAATGAATTTTACTTTCATTTACTGTCATGCGTAATGATTTGCCTTTTCAACATTTATCCTAACTTAAACAATTATCACTAGTATAATTTTCATTTCTTACATCACTTTTACACTCCATAGTAGCAGAATGGGAGAATGACAAGCATAAACATTTCTTAGAATGTAGTACATGCTTTACTGTGCCTCTGGTCGGAATACTGGAGCGTTAATGTCCCATTTTGAAATGTCTCCTGTAGAGGCCTCCAAGTACTTCCCTGAGAAGGATACATTACTTAGAAGAAAACTTTTCTGACAACCTCAATTGTTTTAAAACACTGACTATTTCAAGCATCAAGTCTAATTACAGTTCTCTGCGGGAATGTTTGGGCATGGCCGTGAGCCGAGCTTGTATATAACCTACCCTACCCATGATGTGTGTGACGCTTTGTCCCTTACATGAGTCGTCTTGTTTGTAGCGGACAGGGGGCGGGCGACAGCCTTTCTGTCAACCGTTCTGTGAAGGGGCATATCAAGTCTGCCAGCATTTCAACCTCCGGCCGAACCGACCACTCGAACCTTGACCAAACTCTTGATACCTTAAGGCAAAGGTAGTATGCTGCGCTCTGCTCTGCTCTGAGACATTGCGCTGCTTTGCAACCCAGCTTTCGAAAAAAGAATGCTATCATTTTGTAGTTAGGGCAGATTTGAAGTTCTTTATCATAAAATGTGTAGTTCTTGATTTAACAATCGTAGCTTTCTGATCTGGTTGTTCTGTTCATGAACAGGACAGGTAGAGTGCAAAAGAAGTATCTAAGTTGTTTGCATAGTAGTTCTATCTATTTTTTTTGTTTAGGTATTAATTTTAAAAGACAATTTTACTGTTTGACAATGAAGTCAGTACATTTTGATCAGTTTGGTTGTATATTCTGACATTTATTTGCATGTATAGAAGTGTAGAAATTTTTCTTGACATCTCAAGTATATTCCAAGGTATAATGGTTGTATTCAAGAAAGTCTCACTCATGTGGTAGAAGTAGGTGACGATTTTAGGAGCGTTACCTCTACAGGCTTTTCTCTTTTATTTTATCTTCTTTCATATCCGTTTGCTCTAGATCTTTTTCTGGTTTTGTTGTCAAGTCATCTGTGCTTGGCATGGAAAAGGCAAAGTGCTTCAGCTGCAGGAGTATCACATGGGTGTCCTTTGCCTTGCTGTTAAAAACATTTGATTCCTATTCCTTTCCTTCCTCTCCTTTCCTACCCTCTAGTGTCTTTGTTTGAAAAAAAAAGGGATGAAAGTGTGAAAGGCTCTTCATGGAAAATAATCAGTTAAAAGTGAACTGAAACGTAGCATCTATGTGTGGACACACTGTTGCAGGTGATGCCTGTAGAGAGGACTCTGTAAATTACACCTCGCATGTTGATTTAGTTGATTGTCCATGTTTCATGACCTCCATTCATTTCCTGAATTGACAATGTTTTTGCTTGTGTGTTTACAGCAGTGTGGTCACCAGAGGACCTCCCGTTTCTCCCGCTGTTGGCAACCGAGCTCAGCAACCTTTCCCTAGAAATGTGCCAAGCCGATCGACGTTCCACAGTGGGCAGAACCGGCCCAGAAATCACACGGGGTCCGTGTCGGCATATGGTGCTTCCCCCCTCCAGTCGCAGGACACGTCTGCCATCCCTCATGGCCGCACATCATCCTTCTTTTCTAAGCTATCGTCAAGATTCTCCAAGCGGTGAGTGTTATTCAAATTTTGTCTGCAACTGTACCAACTTTTCCCTACATGAACTCAACAGCCAACAGATTTTTTTTATTTGATTTTTTTTTTTTTTTTTTTTGTGGAATATCTAGCTTTTACTAGATGTATTTAATAGATATAACGGCTCATTCCCTTGTCCATCGGTTTGATTCTATTTTGATTCTGGGATGTCAAATGTTGATGAACGTTCTCTACTAATTTGTCCTGTCAAATCTTTTGGCTGTTGGTTTTTGTGGGCAATTCACTATGGTAGGCTGAGGCTGATGCTGAGAGCTCACTAACTCATGTATCTGAGAGACGCGTGTGATTAGAAGTATCTTAGATGCATGGCAAGGCATAACCCTTATGTCACACTGGAAAATCTTGCTTTCCTTAATTTTGCTTCTATATTTTTTTTCGTGTAATAAGTTGCATTTGCACAGAGTTAAAATTCTTCACAATATTACCGAGTACAGTTTCTAAATTGATTCCCTATCTCCAAGGGGAGTTTGTAGTAGCACACATCAGTTCCCTCCAAAGTCAAGCAAGATTAAGCCATGTGATTCCATTATTTGGCATATAAGGCCTAGGCATTGCATTTGTTTCAACTAAGCTAGTCAATGAAAATTTCAATCAAAGTAAACCACAACTAAATCTTTGTCAGAATTGTAAGTTTTGTCACTCAGTGTCTGTTGCTGTTCAGAGTTTCTGTGGTTGACAGTCAATAATTACTGATGGTCTGCCACATAAAACTACACAACTTTGTGCTGTATTTCCACATTTCCATACCAGGCATTTCAATCAGATAATCTAGATTCAGATGTGTTTTGGTAACATTTGCCCATCTTAACATTCTACACTGCTTTTTATTTGCCACCTTCCTTTCCCACCGAAAGTATGAAGTGGCCCTTATATGCCAATATGCAAAAGCTCCCATACACTCAACTAACTTTCAGGCTATAGTCCAGGACCCGTCTGTCCCCCCTGTTATAATGTGAGGCCAGTCATGGTTGCATAGTTCAAGACAGTTCTTACATCTGACACATTTCCCGTATATGGTTTGACAAAATATATTTTAGGTTGAGAAAAGGACCTTTAGGGGGCTTTTTGTTTTTACTTAGTTCCTCATCTTAAAGGAAGATTATAAAGTTTTATTCCAACAAACTTTTCCTTTGGATTATGTTTGAAGCAATATTGTGATAAAATTTTCTTTTGTGATTGTAGAGTTGTGGCGCGTTTGTCTTCTATTATTGATAGCATAACAATTTACCATTAAGTTAAAGTATCATTACAGTGGCATTCTTTTTCTTTGTGGGAATGCAGGTTTTCTTTTCCTTTCAAGAACTGAACGAAGTGCATGAAGTGAGAATGTGAAAAAATCGACTTCTCAGAGGATGTTTCCATCTACGCGTCTAGGGCAACAGAAAAACTGACAACGCAGGCAGCTTTAGTTGTAGATTTGGTCATGGAGATGCACAATGATTTAACTTAATGGTTTATAATGCTTTGATTGTTGAAGGGTTTTTCCTTTTTTTTCCCCTTTTTTTTACCTTTGTGGTTTATTGTGTTAACATCATCCTCAAGAACAGAGACCATTGTGAAAGCTTTGCTGTTACATTTAATATAAAGAATGCTCTTTGAGACTTTGACTTTAGATGTATTGCTTCGTTTCTTTTTTTCTTTTCTTTTTTTTAATGTTTATTTAAAACTTAACTCATTGTGCATCTTACTTGTACTTCCTTCCCATAAAGTTTTCACTATGTGTAGAAATGCATTGCTGTTATTTCTTAATATTTTGAATGGTGCACGCTGCTCATGTTTTGTAATCCTTCATTAACAAGTTCAGTGCAAAAAATAGTGCAATATTTTTACATTGACAAACGGAACATGTTTTTCGTTCTGCACTGATCATGTTAACGATGATGGATGTGTACATTGGAATAACTGCTTCATGCGATACTCTGTGAAATCTAAGTGTGAGATGCAGAAGTCTTCCTTGTGTCGTTGACAGCATCATCTGCTTTGGTAAAATGTTGAAAAAGAAAGAAAAAGAAAAAGGAAAGGAAAAAGTCATCCGTAGAAGCTCTTTTCTTTTTGTTTTTACTTTACTTTTTAAAATAAAATATGAAGAAAGATTACTTTTTTATTTTTTTTTGGAGTTTGTGCAAGCAAGGCTTTCACTGGTGGTCCCTGCTCTGAGGGTTGGTTTGTCGGTGTGGCTGGTGGCACTGAACACATCTGACAGGCAGTGTTCTCTGCTTGCGTTCAGGACCTAATGGATCGCTAATGGGCCGCTGCCATGCTGGGTCGCTGGCTCTGCGCTCTGTGGCCCTCCCGTCCGGCACCGGCCCCGACACCACCTCAGAGCAAACCAGCCTGCTACGCTACGCGGCTACGCGGCGCCACGCCCTACATGCAGACGATCCAAGTGGTGTGCGTGTTGTGTTGTGTGGTTGGGTAGGTGTGTTGGGATGCAGAAAAGACAATGCAGTGCATCAGCATGACTTGCAGACTACCCTATGTGAAGCCAGAATGTGTTCAGCTCTGAAAAAAAGTGATATTTGTGTATATAAGAAACTTTTTGTGTACATATTCGGGTTATTTGCAAGCTTGTTGCAACCTGTGCACACGTTTCACATCTGTCAGTGTCCTTAATTTGGTGTGAGTGGAATCAATTGTGGTGTGTCTGCTGCTTCTTTGTGATTATTCAGATATTGTTGTTATATTGTTATAAGTATTTTTTTATCGAGTAAGAATAAGTAGAAAATATGTTTCTTTTTCCCTTTCTTTCTCTCTCTGTTTTGTGACTTGGTAAATTTCTGAAGGCTGAAAATTTTCTTAGGCCTATACAGCAATCTTGTTTTTTTAATGTGCCAACCTTTCTTTTACGGGAAAGGACTTTTTCCTTTAAAGGAGACTCTGAATCTACAGTTTTGGTGGGTCTAAATTGTGAAGTGTTGAGAGCCGCCGTATTCTACCTCAGTAAAATTTGCCTTACTATGTTATTGTTGACAGCTGCAAACCATCATTATTTACTCCATTCAATTTTTGTCCATCTTGGACTAGCTTTTCTCATATTTATTTTAACAACTTTTCCTAGTAGTAAAAATTTTGGAGACTATATGAAGGTGTGCTATTATCAACCAATTTTATGACAGTATTCCCACAGATACTTCAAATCGTAAATTATTTAAGATTGTGTTGTGGTGTTGTAGTTCAACTCAAAACATTTATGTCCCCAGAGAAATTGGTACGACAAACAATCTCTTTATGTTGTGTATGTCTCTTTTGTGAGAAAGAGAGAGAGAAAGATGTTTTTATTGAAAGGGTAGTTAACATTGGTCATTACCAAGTAATGAGCGTGTAGAACTTGCTACAAGTATGTTTTAATATGGGTTTTGATGAGCTGATTTCGCTTTTGTGTTAAAAGTCCCCTGAGTATCGCAGTGCCTTAATATTGCTATATTAGATCAGGTTTCCTACCTAGAGCTCTTTCAACAATGTGAAAGAGTAAATGTTTGGCAGCAATGCATTTCTCCTTTTAGTTTTGGGCAATTCTGGTTGTTATTATCCTGATAACTGTTAAATACCGTCTGTTCCATAAAAGAATCAAAGTGAAGTTTTGAAGACACTTCTGCTCCTTTCAATTTTTGACGGAGCTTTTTATCAATAGGCTAGGATTGATTACAACACAGCAGAGATCTGTACTATGTGCCTTCTTTGTATAAATGTTCTGACACGAGGAAGGTTTAATTGACTGACCTTAAGCGCTTTCCTCACCTATTCAGGAATTATTTTTTTCCAACTCCCTATTTTGCTTTAATTTGATTTTTCTTTTCATAATTTGTTATGTTGTTTGATGTATGTCCTAGCCTTGTCAATCATTGAATTATGACTCGAGTGCAACACCCCCTGGTGATTGGCTCCTGCTTATGTCACCAGCTTTCGTATGAGTCAGATGTGTTCCTGATGCTTGGTAACACCTGTCTTTTTCTATCTCTAAACTGCTAAGTGAGATAATTTTAATTTAAAAGCTCAGAACAATTTTTTATTAGAATGCACAGAAACATTATCTCTTTTATGTGTATAGAATCATCTTCAGAGTATTTCTTTACTTGTTGAAAAGTATTACAAAAGCAATGTGCTAAAAAGGAATTCTGTGTAAATCTCTATATTTCTTTGTAGACTACCTTTTGCATAATACTCTAGAGAATTGAAATTGGCAGGCTTTGGTCAGAAGTATACTGTACTTCAAGTGTCAACACTTGTTTTAATTATTGCAATCTGTATTGTGTCCATCTTTGAATGGTCTGCTGTTTTAAAGCATTTTAAATTCCACTTTAATTGATTGTTCTTTTTCTTTTATTTACCGTGGTCATTTTTGAATTAGTTTTGTTTGAATATCTAGTCAAGGGACTGCTGCAGCTGACTTTTAGCTGAGGTAGTCATGGTGGCTTTTTTACTCTGAAAAGTCCTTTGGGCTAAATGTATCAACTTATACTTTTTCAAATTGAAATAAAATTCTTGCATGTAAATTATCTTAATTGCCCTCTTTCCTTTTTACCTTAGAGCATTCTGTTATGACTCGATCATGTGGTTTTAACATGTTAATAAAAGATGATATTCACTTCATTTGTTTTCTACCATAATGAGGAAACCTTTGTGTCCCTATCAGAAACACCTTGCTGTTTAGTGTGGACCTGATGTGAGATGTTAATATCACGTATCTGGTTTTCTTAGCACCAGGCAATGTCACAATTAGCTTTGGTAGCATTAACTTTTGATAGTCTGAAGATTTTTTGCCTTGGTCTGAAAAGATTCAATTTTTCTTTATGTATGTGGCAACAGGTTGTGTAGTTTGGTTTGTTGGCTAGAGCACTGCTCTTGCCTCTGACTCTTGCCTGTGCTGCTATAATCCTGTGAATGCTGGCTTCAAATAAAATTATAGAATCAGGTCTTGCTGCTTTAAAAATAGATGCTACCAAGCAGCCTTTAATAAATGAAAGAATTGAAGCACTTACAAGATGCATTGCATGGAAATCAACAACATCCATGTAATATTTCTAAAGATGCCTGTAGGAAACCTATGGAACCTAGGAAACCTTATATGGTGTGACGCTCAAAACATGATCTGTTCGTCCTTTCATTCTGATAGTTTTTGCAGTAATACTTGTAAGGTGGGTTTACCCTCAACTCGCTTTTCAGAAATTTCCCTTATCTGCATTTCTCAACAAATAAGTGAGTTCATTTTGTTTTTGGTTTTCTTATTTGCACCATGGCTGGTTTAACTTCTCTCCATTTGGGAAAAACATACCTCTCCTTTTGTTGCCCTATCGTTATTACCCCATCCCCTGAGGTACTATTTTGCAGTGTAAGATGGTGTATGAAAGGCATGTCTTAATCAAATGCGCGGTATTGGTTATTTGCCATTTGTAGTGACATTTTTCTGCTTTAAAACGATACTTAAAATCTCAGCACTACTGCTACCATACTGTGGTGTTTTATTGTCTCAGCTTGCTTGGTATTTGGTTGTAACGTAATTGGACCCCTTAAAGGTGTTGTAGTGATTTACTAAGTTTAGGATATCTCCTCACTGTGAATGTTTGCTCGGTCGTGTGTGCATTTGTGTTTTGCTCTTGCTACTATGTGTTTGAATGGAATTTTTATATTTGATTTTTCTTTTATGTTTTAATTTCAGCCCCATGGATCCGCCTCCTAAGCATTTAGTTAGGTATGTCTTAGATTTGTGACTTTTTTTTTGGTTTTTACTTTGCATGTAACTTAATGTGACTATTCACTATCTTTTGCACATGGAATGATAGTTCATTAGCTTTCTTGAATATTAAACAATGGGGATCTTTTTTCAGTTTCCATTTACTGTTTATTTTCTCTTTTTTTTTAACTCTCTCTCTCCCTCCTTCTTTTTGTCAATGCACTCAATCATTGTTTTGTGACCAAAGGAGCATTTGGAATCGCCTACTAGGGAACCACCCTTTGTCAAAATCTGTATCATAGTCTCATAGTCTCTTGCTAAGTGAGCCAAAACTAGGTATATCTTTCTTTCTATGCACTTTTCGGCTATAGGTTCCCAAATGGCTCTCATTTTGATCTCCATTTTCATCGGGAGGATAATTTTGTTGGTTTCCAAAAATAAAATTCTGCTTTGATGTGGTAGTCCTTATGCTGCTTTTTTGGTTGAAGCCATGTACTACTTGTGTTGTTCATGGTGGTGGTAGATATTTTCTATTTTGAGCAAGTATTTCAAGCATGAGCTTCTGCAGCATACTGTGTACTTTTTAAGTCTTGGAAATTGGAAGACCATGGGATACATGTTCAGGGTTTTGTAGTTCCTTGTTTTTTTCTTTTGTTTTTTTCCCCCCTCATCTTTAATTTAAACACAAATTAAAAGATCATTAGGTGTTATTGCTAAAGTGTTCCTTGGCGTTATTCTGAGTAGGCTGGGACTGGGCACATACCAGGTGTCGGTTCTTTTAGCTCTCCACTATCCTAAGCAAGTAGAGAAATGAAAAAAACTGGCTCTGGGCTGTCTGCATCAAAACTGTTTTTCAATTTCCTCTCTTTTCTTTGCATCTTTTATGGAAGAAATATGACAGCTGCAGACCTTAACCTCTTTTGTAGAAATTTTGACTATCAGGTGATGGGATGGTGGAAGATAGATATTCATAATGTGATTGATTGTTTTCTTTCTCTTCAGTGGTGCAGTAAATGATGATCAAGCCAAACCACGCTCTCTAAGATTCACCTGGAGTATGAAAACGACATCTTCCAGGGACCCAAATGAAATCATGTCAGAAATTAGAAAGGTAAAAATGATTGTACATTCACATTTATTGTTTTTAAATCTTAAAGTCCATAACCGCATTATTTTTATGAAAATTTTGTTTTTATGGTAGGTGCTGGACGCCAACAACTGTGACTATGAGCAGCGGGAAAGATTCCTTCTTCTGTGTGTTCATGGAGACCCAAACACAGACTCCTTAGTCCAGTGGGAAATTGAAGTGTGTAAACTTCCTCGACTATCTCTGAATGGTGTTCGTTTCAAGCGCATCTCAGGAACATCAATTGGCTTCAAAAATATTGCATCCAAGATAGCTAATGAACTGAAACTGTGACTACCTGTAATGGAGGGGGAGGCAGACGAAGAGAAGGCAGATTCACTTTCACCTTCTCCTTGTATGCCTTCCCCCCTCCCTTCTTCGAATGCCTGACAAAGGGTTTCGGCTCATGAGCGGGCTGGTTGGATAACAAGGCTTCGGCAACTCCTCAAACTACCCACTCGTGGCCGTTGTCAGGAATCGCATGAGGAAGCTTCTTGAAAAAGCTTCCATCACCAGAAAACATTGGAATAGTTCGCTCCCAAACACCAATTGTAAGACTTGTTTCTCTCGCCTGTTCATATCTTGTCTCCCCATGTCAAATTTATTGTTCATTTTACTTGATTTCCAATTATGGTTTTGATGGACATATCTCCCTCCAGAAACTAATGCTAAACATCTAAATTCTCTGAAGCCTTTCCACAAGGACATAAATGTTCCAAGAAGTATTACTAAGCCTATCCTTGGGAGTGTTATGTGCCCAATATGAGATGAAGCCGCTCAAGTTTTTGTCTGTTCCTGTTTTCAAAACCAACATTTGTAATGCAAGTTCTGTATCATTCGTGATTAAAAAACGAATGAAGCAAATCTTGTCAATTTGTACAAAGAAAAAAATAACTCACTGTAAATAGCAGTCTTGAGTTTCAATCAGTGAACAAATGATAAAATATTGGTTTGGTGGAAGAAGTATGTACAGTCTTTGCAGTCTTCTTATCTATTCAATAGTCCCCTAGGAGTAATTGTGAATCAATATGATGGAAACTGACAGTGTTGACCGGACAGCATTCAGTGTGCTGGTGTAGGCTGTTAATTAGCTGAACTTTTAAGTCTTGTACAAATGTATAGACATTGTATTGTTATGTCCTGTGTAAATCCTATCAAGTTGAGTATGTGTTTCATGCATTGAGAAGATTGTGGTAGCTTTCATATTCCTTTAATTTCACCAGATGATAGATCATGAAACTCATTTAATCATGAATAATTATGTAGTCATTTATATATTTTCATTTAGCATGGTTCACTTTTTTCAAAATCATGGAATTTCGTGCCTCTAGGCCAAATCTTAGAGGTGTATTTACAATGTTGTTCACTTTTTGTCTGTTCTGTAGAACTGACATGACAATGTAAGACAAAAACTTGCGTTGAAATGTTATTTGCATGCTGCCAAATGGTCTGGCTGTCCATGAATTTCATTATGCTTTTTTCAGGAAACAAATGTGAAAAATTGTTAAGATTGGTTCCACAAGTGGTTTCTGTACAACCAATGTGTTCAGTTTAAGTTCCTGTGGGCTGTGTTTAGTGGCCTCAAATCAGCATAATGTTATTTTGAACGGCCCCCAAGTATCTCTTAGTAAAGCTCATGACATTGTACCCTGCATATATTAACATTTAACACATTCAATTTCAGAACTGTGGTTCTTGTTTTGGAGTGAACATGTTAATTTGGGTACATTTTTATTTGGTTGTTTCTGGTACTTAATCATGAGGTCATGAGTAGAGTTAACAGTTTGTCAGTCAGACAGGACAAGGAAAGTTGTGTCAATTATGTGTACCTTACTTGGAGTTAAGAAAGAACATGAAACATCTCTTCCTTCATGCTCCTGACATCATGTTTTTTCTTACTATTTGTTCACACACTTGACATAATTAACTTGTTATTTATGCTAAATCATTAATTGAATACATTTAATTGGAACTTTGAGAAGCAAGAATTTTCTGTGAGAAAGGAAACTCATTTCCTATCTTTGTTTACCTCTGTAAACACTCATCAATTTATGTCCTCAGAGGCACCACTTTTATTTTACAACATCAACTTTTTTTAAAAAATCTTTTTTTTTTGCATAAATTGCTTTGAGCTTTATTTTCACCAAGAGCTGATTGATTATTTAATGCTTTTACATCCAGGAGTGCCAAGCAGTTGTTGCATCAATTTACAAGTGACTTGCAGGGTCATGGACTTAAAAGAAGTATCCCCTGCATTAATATGAAACAAAACCTGTCTGTTTTCTGCTCTCCTCCGCTCCCCTCCCCGAATTTTGTTACATCCCAGACTGCACTGCTTGCCATCTTTTAAGTTGAAGGATGTGTATTTATGTTTAAAGTTTGTAATGAATTTATGTCTTTTGTTGGACGCTTCAACATGAGGTGGAATGCGCTACTATTGTGAAATAGTAGAGCCAAAGCCTTATCTCTTTGTATTATTTTTCCTTCTTTAATATTTAATTTCTTGTAAATATTTTAAATTTGTGATCTTTCTTAAGCAATCAGATAGATGGCCTGAGAGAAGTCTGGATGCTTTTTTGTTGCTGCTCTGTTGTCATGCCCCTCCTATTCTTGAGTCCATATTTGTGAGAATCTGAGAGTGGGAATGTATTATTATTTTTTATTATTGTGTTAACTCCTTAAACTGTTTGCACGCTGAGAAAATCCATTGTGTTCATTCATACTTTTGATTCATTCTATTTGGATAGTGTTTTTAAACGGTGATTTTATACTTGTATAATAATTTATATGGCATCCACAATAATTTGACCTGTATGTGAATGAATTTAAAGTTGTGATACTGATCCAAATGGGTTTTCTAAATCAATTTTATAACTTCTTTTTGTTTGTTTGTTTATAGTGCCTTTTATTACTCATTTTTGGCACAACGTGACAGGTGGCTGGCAGGGCACAGTTGTGTGATACACTGGAATGACCTTCCTGTTCTGTCCTGAACTTCCACAGCACAGCTGTGAACTGAAGCACTCCGGTTCATAGATCCTGTACTAAATTTGATTTGCTTAACAAGCTTATTTCTTTGTCTCCAGTTTTGAGTTATTGTGTACTAGCTGTGGTTTACAAATGTTCTATCATCTGTCTGTGATTGTCAAACTGATTACTCATCTCTCCATCTGTGATACAAATGTTTAGGTAGTATGTGTGGAAGAGAGGAAAAGGCCTCAAAACACTACATTTTTAAAGAGCCCATGCTATGCCGTTACAGCTCATTTTAAGCGCAGTATTACCTTGGTAAATCTTGTTTACAGTATCGTCCCCATGTTATGTTTTAATGTAGAACTCTACCTATTTCTGTAGGCAACTGCCAAATCTGGGTACAGGCCAAAAAAATGTAATTGTGGAACACTTATACTGAAACATTGGAGAAAGGACAAGGGACCATATGCATACTGAAGAGATGTCTGGTACTGAAGAGAGATGTGCAAAAAGTGTTTATACTAAACTTGTCCTAACAAGCAAATAAAAGAATGAAGATATAAAATTAAGTTTACTTGGTTGAGTTATTATTTAACCTACTGCACCAGCACCCACATTTGGCTCCTTTGGCGCAGCAAGGTGAATGTCCCTGGGCCACGGGGTCACCTTGTAGGTCAAGGAAAGTCGAGGAAAGAAAAGGTACGACATTGGCATTAAAAATAATAAGACATTTTATTGTTGATCAATACATACATACATCAGTCGACCACACAACTCATCCGTGTGGAAATTATTCGCGTTTACTTAGCACACGATGAATCATTTCACCGTTCACATCATTCCGCAAAAAAACAAGGGGCTGGGCGCCTACAGCGCGGTGCGTTCATTGTACACGATGACGGCCTCGTTGTCCACCAGGGTCTCCGTGTCGGTGGCCACCTTGTCCAAGAACTGGCTCCTGGACTTGCTGATGGCGATGATGGCGGCCTCGTCGTGCCGCATCCGGTTCTTCCGCTTTTTGCTGAAGTTGACCTTCGCGTACAGCTGGTCCAGGTCCTCCTCGGACGCGATGGGCCTCTGCTTGTTCCGCACACTGGAAGGCAGCGACCGCGTGCGGAGTGCTTCTGAGAGGCTGTCGCCGTCCAGCGAACCAGCGTCGTCCAGGACTGAGGGTTGTACAAAAGTTTCCGTTAGAGGAACGCTCCAAACCACCCACTTTTGAAAAAGAAAACAAAAAAAATCAGGTAGAGCGCCCGACCTGGACCAGCGTGGAACCTATTGCGGCTTTACCACTGGCACCAGCGCCCTATATGTATTTCCGGTTTGACTTTACCTAAGAATCATGCAGGTGGGTCCGACTCTTACCGCTGCTGGAGGCGTACTGGGCCGACGCGGCGGGGCCGCCGGGGTTGAACTCGCAGATGTCCGGCAGGAGGAACTCTGGCGGCGGCGGGGGCAGCACGGCCGAGTGGCCGGAGTGGCGGGGCGTGGCCGGACTGCAGCCCGCCGAGTAGCTGCCCATGGAGCTCACCACACTGAGGGGGCGGCCCGGTTGCCGGCTTGGGCCGTAGCCCCTGCCGTGCGCCCCGCCGTGCGCCCCGCCGTGGGCCCCGCCGTGCGCCCCGCCGTGGGGGAAGCCGCGCCGCCCGCCCTGCGACACGGGGCTCTGGAAGCAGGCGAAAGAGACGAGTCAATCGGTGGAAGGAGGCAGACAAGACTATCTGCGTCCGGCGACGTTGCTTGAACGCATTCACCGCCACTCTGTCAGCTCAACTGTATACATTGTACGCAGTAAATACTGCATACATGCTAGGTACGTATACAGCTAATGCTGCGTACATGCCCATGTGTGCAGTATATGCTGCGTACAAGGGATGTATACATCCAAAAAAAAAATGCATAGGGTTCATAGGCAGATTTAGCCGTATACATGGGCATGTACGCAGCATTTACTGTATACATGGGTATGTAGCAGTGTACATGACATGTACACGGTATTTCCTGTGGCATGTGTACAGTATTTACTGCATACAATGTATTCAGTTCAGCTGACAGAGCATGGCCTCCATGACGTCGAGAGCCAGCGACTCGAACTGCACCTGCAAGGACGGTGATGGTGGCGATATTAGAGTCGCCTCACCTCGCCTGTTTCCCTGGAATTGCAGCCCCCCTCCCGCTCCCCGTGGCGTGACTGCCTTCCATTCTCCTTCTCCGTCGCACACGATCCCGTTTCGCCACTTCCACCCCTCCCCGCCGACGCCGCCGACTGCGTGTTGCTGCACCACGGTGCACCACGGTGCGAGGGCCCCCTTGTTACCGTGGGGTCGGCGTCGTCCTTCTGAGCGGAGTACCGTCGGGACGCCCGGCGGCCGAACAAGAAGTGGGAGCCGGCGGCCGAAGCGTCCCTGAGCCAGGCGGCGGCCAGCGCCACGGACTCGGCCATTCTACTGGTGTAGGCGATAGGCGAGACAGGCGCAGCTGCACGCAGCCGTCTGTTGACGACGGTCGACTGGCGGTGTCGGCTCGCTCGACGACTGCCTCTGCCTCGGCCTGTGGCTGTCGCACAGTGGGCCGGAAGAACGGTGGAGGCGGTCAAAATCCCCGGAGGGTTTTGAGATCCGGATTCGCTATATGGGACTCGACCGAACGTGTGTCCCCACCATTGGATTCCTCGTTCGGAGAGGAAGCCGTGGGTGGGGTCACACGTTCGGTTCGAGTTTTGTTTATCGACTCTGGAGCTCGAAACGCGTCTAGAGTTTCGGCCGCCGGTGCGGGTCTTCTGGCCCACTGTGTGCCGGTCTGTCTGTGGCGATGACACTGAAGACACCCACCTGCTGAGCGAGCTGCAGACTGATGGAGCGGTGCACCGCCGGACTGGGCGACGCCGACGCCGACGCCGCTCGCTGCAGGGACTCAGCCACGATGGTGTCCCCGTAGACCCAGGCCTGCGGCGGGGGCGTCCCCAGCACGGGGGAGCGCAGCCCCGCGGGGGGCGTGGACGTGCCCCGGGGGGAGCAGTCGCCCCCGCTGCCCCCGTGAGGGGAGCCCAGCAAGCGGCTCTGGTACGCCCAGCGGCCGGACACGGGAGACGCGAACACCGCAGACTCGCTGGAACAGAAACACGGGGTTGGAATGCGAGTACACCCACATGCAGTGCGTCATCTCATCATATGTGGTGTGTGTGTGTGTGTGTGTGTGTGTGTGTGTGTGTGTGAGCGCGCGTGTGTGTGCGCGCAGCATACGGGGGCCGCAGACACTCAGTGTGAGTACACCCGGGCGAAATTATTGAGCCGAAGCGGCGGCCACAACCCACAACTCGTGCAAGCGACCGCCCCTATCACCTCAGTCCGCCCACACAGGCATGTGTGGTCGCCCCCTGCTTTCCCCTCCCCCCTTACCCCTTGTCGATACGGGGAATAGCGGCGGGAATGCCAAGCACGCATGGCAGCGCTGGCGGAGCAGGGTGCGGGGCGGGGAAGGGTACGTTTTTCGGTCTGGAAAGTAATATTTTATGTTGAAAAACCAGTGCAAGCGCATTCCAGGTCTTCTGGAACACCCCCCCGGCCCTCAGTATCAGCAGCAGGGTTGTTAACGTTACTTTTCAATGAAATTGCGCACACTTATTTTAACAATTTGTGTTAAAATAATTTTAATTGTTATTCTTAGTTCTTTGTTGGAGTAGACTCACAAGGGTTCAAATATTTTAAGAAAATTTTCAGTTTGATAAAATTTGTGATGCTGTTGGCCAAAGGAGGACGAGAAGTCAAAAGTAACGAGTAACGGCGTTACTCGTTACTTTTTTGTACTCGTTACTTTCACTTCTCGCTCTCCTGTGGCCAACAGCATCACAAATTTCATCAAACTGAAAATTTACGTAACGTAACGTATGGGCGTCTGGAAAGAGACAGTGTTTGGTTCTCACCTGGGCATCACTGGCTGCACGGGTCTCGGCTCCGGGGCGCACTCCCCCATGCGGACACCTGGCAGAGAGGAGGAGGCGTCATTACTCACTGGATGCAATAGCAGAGAAGATTGTCCTCCGAGCTGTCCGCCCCACCCCACCCCACCCCTGCAAACATCGCAGCGCCCCGCGAGAGAGAGAGAGAGAGAGAGAGAGAGAGAGAGAGAGAGAGAGAGAGAGAGAGAGAGAGAGAGAGAGAGAGAGATGTTCATACCGCTCGGAATCAGTGTAGAGTCATACGAGGCACGCCCCTGCGACAGGGTTCAACACGATCATTTCATCTTGGACACGACACGCGGGGCCGGCCGACAGCGCAGCGGGTCGGAGGGCTTCATTTCCGGGCGGGGATCGAAGCCGGACCGGACCGTCCACCCCCCCTTAATCTTTCCATTTCCAGGTCTCGCCTCCTTTCCTACAGTTCCCACCCACCCTCCACCCTTCCTTGCACGGCGTACTCACGGTACTGCTTGTCACGGCGCAGGACGCACAGCCTCCACACGACGGCGGCCACGACCAGCATGACGATGAGGGCGCCCCCGGCCACCCCACCCACCACGAGGGGCAGGTGCTCCCCGGACACCCGCCAGGCCGACCAGCCGCCCGCGCTGCCGGCCGCCCCGTCGCCCTCCTGCAACAACAACAATAACGACAAGGTTTATGGCCCGTGGGACAGAGGAGTGCACCTGCACCCTGCGCGACCGCGACGAGGAAAAGGAAAGGCGACAGCGGTGAGCCCTTCGTGCGGGTTTCACGCAGTCTCACTCAGTCATTCGATTTGCCGGAGTGAAAATGGCGGCCGGGTTCATTACACCACCCGCAAGCATAGCCAGGCCGCGTCTGTTAGTAAGGGGCTCGCTGCGCGGCGGGGAGCGGGGGGAGGGGGAGGGGGAGGAGGGGGGGGGCTGGGGCGTTCTCGAGACGAGGCGAGGCCGCTCTGCAGGACACACAGACAGGCAGGCGCCGAGTGTTTCACAAGGGTACCCCAGGCGCTTAGGAACCCTCAGGGGGGCCCGGCCTGGGCCCCTCACCGGCCACCTCACATTCACAAGGCAAGGAGCGCCCAAGCCAAGGGGCGCGGTGGAGAAGCAGGAGGAGGAGCGCGGCAGAGTGGCGCAGCCAGAAGACCGCTGGAGGCGTTCAAAATGCCGGGCGGGTCGCTAAATTGGGACACGAACCGAACTTGTGACCCCACCAATGGGTTGCTCTTCGAATGAGGGACCCATTGGTGGGATCGCTTGTTCGGTTCGGGTTCTGTTCAGCGACTCTGGAGCTCAAAATGCGTCCAGAGTTTTGGCCCGCCTCCACCGGTCTTCTGGCCCTATGTGCAGCGCAGCCGCCTGGCCAGCCTGGCCTGTCAAAGCGGCGCTGGCGCCGTGCGGCCGACACCGCTTTTAGAATACTTGCGCAAGAATATTTTTTTTGGGGCCGTTTCGGCAAGAGCCAGGGCGGAAACTACGAGACTACACTGCACTTTGACACGAGGACAGCCAGCCAGGGACACTCACTCGTTTCCCGCGGTGCACCTCAGTCTCAGTAGGGGGGGGAGATTGAAACCCAGGACGCCGATGACCTGCTCTATCCTGCCTCCGCCTCATTCGACGTCTTTTCAAAGAGCCTGGAGGACAAAAAAAAGGGGGGGGGAAAGGGCGCTTTCAGGTAAGGGCGCAGGCGAGAATAGCCCTGGACCACGGGGGGCTACACTGGACCGGTATGAAAGACAGGGAACACGGCGTGGGGTGGGCCGGCCGCTCCGCAGGCGTGCCGGCGGGCTGCCTACCCGCCGCACTGCAGGGGCGCTGGCCGCGCGGGCCCGACGCGACGACGACCACGCGCACACCGCCGATATCTCTCCTGTTTCCACGGTGTAGCGTGGCGGGGCGTGGTGTGCCATGTCGCATCATTGGTCTTGATTAACGCGGTGCTCGCCCGGCCGTGGCTGCAGAGTGTGTACGTTATTGGGGGGAAGGTGCCGTGATCGGGGAGGGGAGGGGTAGGTAGGGCCGGGGGTGGAGTCACCAGGGGGCGCTTAAACCCTGTGCGGGGCGGCCAGCCCGCCCGCAGCACAATAAGTCACAGGCCCAGGCCCGCGCCCCCCGCGCCCCCCACGTCCCCGTGCATCCAGCGGCAGCCACCAGTTCGATCCCTGCTGCCGCCTCGGTGCAAAGCTGATTCGCAGCGCGGGGGAGTCGAACCCGAGTTCCCGCGCCGCCCCATTTGCATCGTATTGCCCGAGTGGAATAAACATGACACTCCGGTGCCGCAGCCCACGGCCGATCGGAGCGGCCGCCGTGAAGGTCACCAAGCGGCACCTTGTGTGCGTGGGTCGGCGCACACGGCAACACAAACACACAGCGTCAAAGGGCCTGCCTGCCTGCCTGCCTCTCTGCCTGCCTGCCTGCCCGCCCGGCCCAGTTCATGAATTAAAGGGAGGGCAAAAAAGAAAAAAGGCTTAGAGGATTAGGGCGCGGCCGTGGCAGAGGCCTTGTCCCATCCCTGCCGGCAGAAAGCAGAAAGGCTGGCCGGCCTTTCTTTCTGGTGACGCGAGGAGCAGCAACGACGGCCTCGTCATCCGATTAGAACCTCACGCCTGCTTCTGGGCCCGAACCACCCACCCCATCACCCCCTCCCCAACCCGGCCTGCGTGACTAGGCGCGTACAACCCCCCGGCACAACGGCCAGGGCTAATGAGAGCAAAATGCAGAGCCAATTTCCACTTGGCAGCATACTGGCCGCAGCACGGCTCCATTGCCACCTTGCCTTGCGCCTCGCTACCTTGGCGAACAGTGGGCCGGAAGACTAGCGCAGGCGGTCGAAACTCTACACGCATTTAAGCTCCAGAGTCGCCAAACGTTACTCGAGCCGAAAAAGTGACCCTACCAGTGGATTCCTCGTACGGAGAGCAATCCATCGGTGGGGTGACACGTTCAGTTCGAGTACCATTTCGCGACTCTGGATGTCAAAACGCGTATATAGAGTTTTGGCCGCCTGCGTTGGTCTTCTAGCACACTGCGTGCCGCCCACCACACTGCTTGCTCACCTCGGGCCACATCTTGGCCGTCAGCGTGACGGACTGCTGGAAGATGGGCGCCCGCACGTAGTGGCCGCGGCTCTCGCCCGACGGGGCCTCATCTGCAAAACACACACACACACACTGTTAGTTCGCTCTGTAATCACGCCACGACCCCGGAGCTGCCCGGAGCCCGGACGGGACCGGCCCACCCGGACCCTCCCCCGGAAACGGGTCGTCGGCTCGTCACAGAGGCCGGATAGCTGCGCCACATCAGCAGCATGCGTCCGGAGTTTCCGGTGGAGGGGCGCGCGTTTCTTGCGCGCAAAAACGACTTCCTGCAGCGCCCTCGCCCCTGCATGCCGGCCCACTGTGCGCTGTCCGCCGCCCTGGGGTGCCGCCGCCACCTCCTTTCTGCTTCCCACACCCTTCTCACTTTTTTCTTCCCCCCCCCCTGGCCACGCTGCCACGCTGCGCCAATTAAATACCGAGCCCGGCCGCACGGAAGTTGCCGGTGCGGAGAGTTGGCCGAAGTGCGCGGCGCTGCGCGGACTGGGCCAGGCCGAGAGGGCAACCACTTTTTCATGTTTGGCTACACGAAATTTCTAAAGGGAGGATATTTTGTCGGTTTTCGTAATAGATTTCGTCGGATTTTGAACCCAAATTTGACAGGTTATAGTGCCCTTAACACCTTCACGCCGGTACGAGAAGGTTAGGTTAGGTAAGGCTTCGGCGCGAAGGTGTTGAGAGTAAAGAAAGATTTCGGGTTTCAAGGGATTTTAGGCGCTCAAAAGGACACAATCGGGACACAGGATTTTGCCAGTGGCTGCGCCCTCGGACCAGCCACTGCCTTTGCAGGCTGCCTCGGTGCGGCACAACCAAAGCCGTGCTTTACAGCCAAAATTTTTCATGACACATCAACCCTCTAAGGATCGGGGACCGGGGCAGCGTGCAGCTTGCAGGTCGCAAAAAGACGGCGAAATAAAAGAAAAAGAAAGAGAGGAGGACAAGGAGCGGTCCACGAAGGTAACCATCCAGGGTGGCGCAGTCTCTGCCAGGCGCCGGGGGGTTGCTGCGGTGGCGCGGGGGCGGCGCGGGGGCGGCGCGGGGGCGGCACATCGCGACGGGCACTGCCAAGTCCTGAATATTCCTGCAGTATACATCGCGCGTCCCGACCCAGCCCAGCCCCAGGATCGCCCAGGTTGGACATCCTCGTCTCGGCGCCCCGCCATAAAGCAAGGCCAGGGCGCAGGGCGGAGCGGCGGGGCGGGGAAGGTCCCGTTGGTCCCCACGCCACGCCGCCGCAACGTCCCAGTCCATCTGATAAGACGCCGACCCCGACCCCCGCGCCGTCAAGTAGGGCACGCCAGCCGCGCCAAGGCAGCCGGGCCTAGGACACAAAGGGAGACATTGTGTGCGCCGCGCAACCCCAATCTGAATGTGGCGCGCCCGTGCCGCGACACGAGCCCCAATCTGAATGTGGCGCCGCACCACGGCACCGCCGTCGTCGCCAGCAGAGCCCCTGCGGCGCGGCGGGTAGGCCACTCGGCCGCACGGCCGTCCGACGGGCTGCCTGCTGCACGGCGCGCTCCCTGCTCCGCGCTGTGGGCCGGAAGACTGACTGGCCCACTCAGGCCCACACGGCCGTCCGACGGGCTGCCTGCTGCACGGCGCGCTCCCTGCTCCGCGCTGTGGGCCGGAAGACTGACTGGCCCACTCAGGCCCACACGGCCGTCCGACGGGCTGCCTGCTGCACGGCGCGCTCCCTGCTCCGCGCTGTGGGCCGGAAGACTGACTGGCCCACTCAGGCCCACACGGCCGTCCGACGGGCTGCCTGCTGCACGGCGCGCTCCCTGCTCCGCGCTGTGGGCCGGAAGACTGACTGGCCCACTCAGGCCCACACGGCCGTCCGACGGGCTGCCTGCTGCACGGCGCGCTCCCTGCTCCGCGCTGTGGGCCGGAAGACTGACTGGCCCACTCAGGCCCACACGGCCGTCCGACGGGCTGCCTGCTGCACGGCGCGCTCCCTGCTCCGCGCTGTGGGCCGGAAGATACTGACTGGCCCACTCAGGCCAAAACTCTAGACGCGTTTTGAGCTCCAGAGTCGCCAACCGTTACTCGAACCGAAAGTGTGACCCCAACAATTGAATTTGTCGTTCGGAGAGCAATCCATCGGTGGGATCACACACGTTCGGTTGATCGAGTCCCATTTAGCGACTCTGGAGCTCAAAACCCGTCCGCCTCCACCGGTCTTCAGGCCCACTGTGGACCACCACGAACGCGCCCCGACGCACGTTGCGTTATTTATTCGGCCGCCCCGCGTCCGTTGCATCCGGGAGTCTGCCTCGGCCTCCCCGCGGGGGATCGGCACGGCGCGGCAGCTCGGGGCCTCTGGGGAGGCTGCTGCGGGGCGCGGGGCGGCGCGGGGCGGCGCGGGGCGGCGCGGGGCGGCGCGGGGCGGCGCGGGGCGGCGCGGGGCGGCGCGGGGCGGCGCGGGGCGGCGCGGGGCGGCGGAGACAGCTAAGCGGCCGCGACGTGCGCGGGGGCGCGGCCCTGCGCGGCCCTCGCCACTACACACACAGCGGGACACAGGAAGTGTCGGGACGCGTCGCTGCTACCCGGAACGCCGCCCGCCCACGCCACTGCGAAGGGACGCCGCTCCAGGTGGGGCTTGAGGACGACCCTCGCCGCCGAGCTCACCGCCCCCTGGCCTCCGGCAGGGGCCTCGCATCCTGCTTCGGGCCTGCACGGGCCCCGAGGGGGCCCCGCGTTTGACAGCCCTGCCAGCGCCGGGAAGTGTAAACTCTGCTTTTTCATTTGGTTCCTCCTCCGTCATGGAGGGACCATCCGACCTTAAGACCACCCGGCCCGGCCCCCAGGACCGGTGCAGCCGCCAGCCAAGCAATCCCCTGCCTTACCTCCTCCCCACAATCCTTTCTCGTTTCTCATTCGCCGCTCGCCGTCTCGGCCGAGAGAGAGAAAAAACTAAAACAACTATCGAGCAACAACTAGCGAGACGGCTAGGGACTGTGGTGGAGAGGACCGAGAAAGACGGAAGGGTCAATAAAGAGAGAGGCCCATTACGCGACGAGGCGGGCCGGGCGGTGGTGTGAATATTTAAAGCGACACGGCATTTAAGTGGTGTTCCGCCCCACCGCCTTCCAGCCTCCCAGTGCGCCAGCCGCGACGGCCTAAGCGACACCGCCCGCGCCGCCGCGCCGCAGCGTCGGGAGTCGAACCCGGGCCGCCACAGCGCTGCAGTGACCGACTGCGAGCGACAAGACCGCAAAGTTGCGGCGGTGTGTCGGGCGCGCACCCCGGAGTGGTGGTAAGGGGGGGGGGGAAGCCCTCACAGCACTGACCACCCACAATGACTCAACGCGACCGCCACGCCACTCCACGCCGCCACACCTGCGAGCGAGTGACACACTATCCGCCGGCCCTCTAGGGCGGCAAGGCGGGGCGGCGGCGTCACAACCATTCATCACGGCGAGTGCGGAGGCAGCCCCGCAGTCGCAGCCAATAGCCGCCTCGTGCTGATGCATGTTCCAGGAGCCCCGCGGCCCGGCCGCCCTACGGCCGCCCCGCTTATCCGCAGCGCACACGGTCCTGAGGGCCGCCGAAGCCCTGCTGCACCGCCACCGGGACGGCTGCTCGATATTGCAGCGCTTCCCCTTCCCTTGCCGTCGCCAGACTGCAGGCCGCCGCAGGCTCCCAAGCGCGGATCCAGAGGGGGGGGGGGGGCAAAGGGACAATAAGGTACTTCAAAAAAGCGCTGGACCGGAACAAAAGCCCCTCTTCACTGTTTTCATGCATTTTGAATCATCCCCTTGTTACAGCGACCGGGCCGCCCGCCGCCGGACAGAAACCACAGTAATTAATCTGTAAATTTTACCTGACGGCAGTAGGCAGCGACCGCGTGAATGTTTGATTGACCCGCGATAATTTGTTGGCAGTGCACACACAAACTTCCCCTCTCTGACGTGACGCGTGAAGTCACGGCGGGAGTACAATGGTGCCGGCTGACGGGGAAACAGAGTGACGTATCAGGGGAAACTTGGGGAGGCGGGCGGCGGCCATTGCCTGAGGAGGTAAACACTTCAAGAAGTCGTGTAACAGACTACTCGGTGTACGCTGTATTACGGTGGTATTACACGTGTATTACGGCATTAAAATGCTAAAAAATGGTATTACAAATACATGTATTACGCGTAATGCACGGCTTTTTTTGTACATGGCATTACGAAAGTGTTTGCCCCCTCGCCACCGCCACCATCGAGGCCTGCTCGGCGGCCGACATGCCCAGGTGCGATGGCGTCAGTCTGCTCACAATGCACTGCCTAAATTCGAAATGCAAAGCGTCCTTCGACGGCCTCGAGTCCAAGACGCCCCTTCTTTTTTTTTCCGCCACGTCTCTCCTCCTTCGTGGCTTACTGTCACACACACAGACACACACGACGTGCGTGGCGTGCTCGGCGCGCTCGCCATGTGCGAAGGCCGGCGAAGGCTCGCGCCCTCCCCTCCGACGAGAAGGGGAGAAACGCAGAGAGAAAGAAAAATATCAGGGAAAGAGAAATACGGTAGCCCAGCGTGCGGGGAGAAGGCGCGAAAAAGTTTGGTCTCTGCTTGGCTGCATTTGCGAGGCACATCAACTCACGCGAGAAGCACGGCGCGGCGCGGGAAAGCGCTTGCCAACGATAAAGGCAATCGGCTGACAAACTTGGTATGATTCTCCTCAACGGGCGCTCGATAGTCTCGATTGTCCCGACAGTCGCAGCAGTCTCGATAGTCTCGATACAGCCTAGACAGCCCCGGCAGTCGCTCGATAGTGGCGTGGCGGGGAGTGGCGTGGCGTGGCGGGGCGTGGCGGGGCGGGGCGTGGCGGCGCGTCGAGACAAAGGAACGCGCCAAATTCAAAAGCCAGCCATCAGCAGTCCGTCGCGTAATTGGGGGCAGCAGTCCGTCGAAGGGAAAGGAGGAGTGGGGTGGGCGGATTTTATAAATGGGGCAGCCCGCGAGTAAAAATGTCAATAACCTGACAAAGGCCTAATGCACTCTCCGCGAGGACGAGCAGCGCCAGAGCAGCGCGGCGCGGCAGGCGGATCGTGGAAACGCGGCTGAAAAATGGAACGGACGGCCTGAGGACGATGTCAGGGCGATGGGTCCGCCATGCCGCGCCGTGCCGTGCCGTGCCGGGCCGTGCCGGGCCGTGCCCGTGACCGCGAGTGGGGAGACAAGCGCGCCAACGCGGCCGGCGAAGAGAGAGGATGTTGTGCCGCGCCGCCGAGCAGTCGAGCACGCGTTTCCATTTCCGGCGGCCGGCGGCAAAAGCGCGACGAGCAGGTTCATTCTGTCTCATTCGCTCTCATGGAGCGTTCTCGTAGGGATGAGATGAGATATGAGAGAGAGGGAGAGAGAGAGAGAGAGAGAGAGAGAGAGAGAGAGAGAGAGAGAGAGAGAGAGAGAGAGAGAGAGAGAGAGAGAGAGAGAGAGAGAGAGAGAGAGAGAGAGAGAGAGAGAGACTTCGATCGGCAGCAGCCTGCGGTGCAATCCGCCAGAGGCGGGCCTACACTACTCGGGCGCCGCGAATCACACATTTCACCGCTCATTCCGAGTTCGCGCTTCAAGGGTCCGTGGGCTGTTCGGCGATGCGTCGCGGCGGCGCCTGCTTCTCGGAATGGGAGGGGGAGGGGGGGGAGTATTTCGGTGGCATTCTCTTCCTTCCCTCTGGCCGCGGCGGCGGCGCGCGGCTCGCGGCACGCGGCCGCAGTGACCCGTGGCTATCTGCCGGCCGCGCAGGCCGCGCAGGCCGTGCAGGCCGCCAAGGCCGTCGGGAGCAGCCGAGGGCGGACCGGGACACTTCGTCGCCGAGCCCGCCTTGCCGTGCCCTGTCTGCCCACACGCAGCACACCACATGTCAATCAGCTCGCCTCTCCGGCCGGTTGCTTCGGGTTGCCTGCCCGTGGGGAGAGCGCAACGGCATTGCGGTTTTGGTTTTCAGCAGCAGCTTTGCCGAGCTCCGCACATGGCGAACGTCGTCGGTCGCGGGGTAAGGCGCGCCCTCCGAGTGTGTACTTACACAGCGGTAAAATAAATAAACGCGTCGAAAGAAACGTCTAAAGAGGCGCAAAGGCCGCAGATGTCCACGATGATTAATTAATCAAGAGCGCGGCTGACGGGCGATGTTGGGCCTCCGCGTCCCATCAAGCGTGTGTATCGCTGCCGCCAGTGACGGATGAAATTGTTTATTTTGAGCGGCAATAAAACAACAATAAAAATAGATGATGCGTTGCCTGGCCAGACGGACCGAAGACCGACGGGCCGTCCCCAGAGCCCCAGGCCCAAGGCCGTCACGTACCGGTCGGCGCGACACACACACACACACAGGCGCGCGCGCACACACACACACACACACGCACACACACACGCACACACACACACACACGCTGAGCGTTCGGCGTCGGCGGAGGGCCCAACATACATTCGGGCCGCTGACTCACATTTTGTCGACAGAGCGCATTTGCAAAGCGGCGTGTGATGCCGCACCACTCCGTTGGCATTGGCTGAACGTCGCTGCATTTCGCGGAAGATCTGTCTGTCTGTCCCACCATCTATCTATCTGTCCGTCTGTCTGTTTGTGTGTATGTACGAGTGCCCATGGCGAGGCGCCGTCCCGAGCGGAGTCTCTCTCTGCCTTTATGGTACCCCGACACACACACACACACACACACACACACACACACACACACACACACACAAACGCCGTCAGAATGTAAATGTTACTCATTCGTGTGTGAATAATGAGTTATTGTGACGCGGAGAATTCGGCGCGAAATTTCAGAAACGTGCCACATGGCTAGCTTAGTGCAAGATTTGTGCAAGTTACTACATGCTATATGATATACAAGCCGCGCGCAATCTACTATAGTACGTTCAAAGGACGGCGCATTAGTATTTGGCGGCCGCCTCCTGCACCACGACGCGTCGCGACGCGTCGCCGCGGCAGCAGGGCGTCGCAGTGGGCCAGAGGTGCGCCCGGAAGCAACACAATCTCGCCGTCTGCCGTGGCCCCATTTAGTAGTCCACGGGTCCACGGGCCATAATGTCGCGTCTTCCCACGAGCCGTCTGATCAGCCAATCACAGGAGACCCCGCCCCCCCCCCCCCCCCGCCCCTCCCTGCCTCCGCGAAGCCGCTGTTGCACCTGTCCTGGGTCACCTGGTACGGCACACACGGCGGCGCGATTCAAAACGCCCACACTCACTCACACACTCACACAACACACGGACATCGCGTCCTCCGGGACGGACCGACACGAAGTAAGACTTGGGCGCAGGAGTGTTCCGCACGACACTCAGACAGACAGACAAACGGACAGACAGACCGGCGGGCTCGTGCCGACACAGAGGCCCGTGCGGCGCCGTGTTGGCGATTCAGCCGTGCGTCAGTCTGTACAGTCACACACCTTCCTTCCGCGGCACCGCGGGACGGGCACCGCGCGCACAGTGGAACGTTCCAGGCGAACGTCCGGGACGGGTCGACGCGGTGACCGCGACGCCGCCCTCACCACACAGTGGGCCAGAAGACCGGTCGAGGGGGTCAAAATTTGGGCCCCAAATTTCGATGTTGGGAGGTGTTGGGAGGTCTGACGGGGCCAATTGGGACCTCAAATTTCGATGCTGGGAGGTTCTGCGGAGTGCAGCCTGCCTGGGGCGGCAAGGGGCGGCGGGGGCGGCGGGGGCGGCGGGGGCGGCCTTGCCAAAATGGTTTGCACCTTGGCAGCGAGTCAGCCAATCCGTCGGGGGGGCCGGCATCTCCCTGACCATACCCCATGCGGCATGCGGCGGCCGGGCCTCGGGGCCGTCCGCACAGTGGCCGCTGCAGTACAAGTATCTGCCTGCAAGCCTGCAAGCCTGCAAGCAGCAGTCAGGAAGGAAGACGGCCAGACAGCGCCGGTCGGACCGGCCGGCCGGCGCGACGCAGCACCCACCAAAATAATAAATGAAACGAAGAATAAAGAAAAAGCGGCTCCATGACGCATAGGGAGAGGGCGAGGACGTTTTCATCACGCCTCGCCCAATTATTAGCAAAGTTCCACGAGTGATAAAATGGCGCTGCACCATGCAAAGTGTGTAACGCGATATGGCGCTCCCTCCGCCTCCCCCATCCCCTCGCGAGCCCAGCGCTTGTATCACGTCAGCGAGAGATATTTCAGCTTGTTGTTTCATTTGGCGCTGAAAAAGGAAGCAAGCAGGGAGCCCGCTCGCCACGCCACTCGCCGCGTGTTTCCACTCTTTTTAAAAGCAGCCCCGCAAAATAATCATTTCCAGCGGGCGAAAAAGTGAGCGCGCCTGGCCGACCGGCCTGACCACACACCGAGGGGCGGACCGCATCGTGTGTACAAGGCTGGCTTAATCACGCAGAATCAGCCTGGAATTGCAGCCCAGACATGCAAAATAGGGCAAAAGTAGCGATAGAGTAGGGCCGAAATCGCGCGAAATCACCTGTAATCTGTAATCGTGTATACACAAAAAGGAGAGTGGTTCGCCGCACACACTGCATGAACACGCTGTGCGCTGTGCTGTGACGCTGTGACACGGAGATTACTCCACTTGTCTCTGCCAAACGACCCACAGGCTTAAAATAAAATTAAAAAAAAAAAAACTAATACTAGCAGAATGCTCAAAAACACCGCATGTGAGGCCAGTCGGCGCGGGCAAGTTATGTCGTTCTCATGTCACATTATCCAGCCTCGAGGGAGTGCAAGAGAGAATAAATCTCACGCGAAAAAAAAAGTGCGAAGTTGACTCCATTTTGGCTGGGGTCCTTGCTGTTTCATGGCCACAACGGCAAGGCGCGGGAAGCGAGACACGTCCCGAAAACGACAGGGAAGCAGGCCGGCGGTTCGCGAAGAGGGACACTCTGAGAAATCTTGTTTCACATCAGCAACGAAAACTTTGGTATCCGGGATCAAAATGGGTTTCATCCGGCCAACCATATCACAGTTACCAAATTTTCGGTTCCAGGCATCAAACTTTGAAACGCTGAAAGGGAAAATTTTGATGCCTGGAACCCAAACTTCAGTGTCCGGGAGCAAAATGTGTTTCATCGGTCCGACCTTAACGCAGGCACTAAAGTTTTCGTTCCTGATGCGAGAAGAGGAAGCGCCCCAACTTGGCACCCCACTCCATCAGCGGATTCCATCGCACCAATGTCGGATTAGATTGCTGGCCGTGTAATCAGCAGGAACAGGAGTGTCGTGGCCCGGGGATCTATGGGGATGGATTCGGGGCGTGACGTCACGCGGAGCAGAGACGCAGCCGGGGGGGGGGGGTATGCACACAGACGATAAGCTGTAAACGGGCGGGGTGGCGAACTCCAGCAAGCGGGCGGCATAGGCCTCGGGGATTGAGCAAGATCGAAAGCGACGCTCCGTCCCCATCACTCCACGACGGCGTCCCGATTCCGTCCTCCCTCATCAACGCCGAGCCGCCGGCCGCGCTACCCGAGGCGCCCTGGTAGATTGGCCCGCACGGCACGAGACACAGTGGGCCCGAGTCGGACAAAATCCCGGACGCGTTTTGAGCTTCGGGTTCGCTAACTAGGACTCGGACTTAAAGTGTGACCCCACCAATGGATTGCTCTCCGAACGAGAAATCTCTTGGTGGGGGAAAATTTACAAACAAGTGTGTAGTAATATTCCTCTACATGTATATGTGAATTGTTTCATATGCATATAATGGAATTTCGCTACAAAAAAAAAAATTACAGTACACGTATGGTTCGAGTCCCATTTAGCAACTCTGGAACTCAAAGCGCGTCTGGAGTTTTGGCCGGCCGCGCCGGTCTGCTGGCCCACTGTGCGGCAGTGCGACGGCGGCGCGGCCGGCTGGCGCTCACCTCGCTGGGGCTGCGCCGGCTGCGCCACTCTGGCTGCGGCGCCGGGTCCGCGTCGTCCAGGTCGCTCGTTCGGTCCGCGCCGCCACACTGCGGCTCCTCGCGGTGCCTCGCGGTGGCCGCGGGGGGCGTGGGACTGTACTGGCTGCTCGCGGCTCAGCGGCCCCCTCCTTGCCCCCCCCCCCCGCTCCTCCTTCCACTCACGTCGCCGATGATAAGACCGAAGCGGACGTCACAGACAACGTGCCGCCGTGTGCGAGTGTGTTCTTGCACACATACACACACACACACACACACAACACACACACACGCACGCACGCGCGCGCGTAAACAAACACACGGACGATAGTTGGGGCCGTTTAAGCGCGCGGCGGTACAAACATATCGCTGACACGAGAGCGAGAGCGCGACTCGGAGGCCGACGGCACACGACAGAGACAGATAGCGTCCCGGGCAAGGGGTCCCCCACTCAAACAATAATCTGTGTACGCTTGGAGGAGACAATCCCACAATCTAGCGTCAAAAACGCCTGTAGCCAAAAAGCGCGACAACTTCATACGGAATCCTAAGCAATCCGACACAATCAAACAATCTGTGTACTGGCAAATTCAGAAGAAGGGACCCCTCGCCGGGTGGCCGAGCGGGCAGGGCCGAGGTGTGCTGCTGAAGCACGCTCCGGAGGGGACAAATGCGTCCGCGCCGGGGGCGGGACTCGAACCCGGGACTGACTGCCGCCGGGTCGGTGTGGGCACGGCAGCGGTGTGGATGCAGCGGCGTGGGTCGCTCCAGCCGCACCGCGCGCGTCCTCGCCGGCTGCGTGCTCTGGTCTCTGCCTTCGCCGGAATAATGAACCTGTCTGTCTGTCTGTCTGTCTGTCTGTCGATTTCTCGCTCGTATGTTTGTAATTGCAAATGCGTGCGTTCGCTGTGGTTCCAATCGGGACACATCGGGGCACAATACCACCACCCCCGTGTGAGCCACTCCACCCCGCCCCGCCCCGCCCCGCCCCGCCCCGCCCCGCCCCGAAGCCGTACATTCGGCATCGACAGGGCAAAGCGAGCCCTGCCGCTGCCGACCTACCCCCACGCTTATCGCCGTGAGGGACTGACTGATACGGGACTCACCTCCTCTGCGGGTGTACACCCTCCACCGGTGGAGGCCGTTGCCGCTGCCCAGGGCGCCGTCCGGGGTGCCGTCCGGGTCCGCGGGGTGCATGGCCACGTCCGGCGACGGGGCCGCGCCCTCGAGGCTGTCCGGGAACAGCTCCCAGTCCGCGGGGGCCTCGGCGGCCAGCCCGGCCAGCCTGGAGTCCGGGGCCGGCGACGTGGGCGCGGCCAGCCACTCGCGGTAGCGGCCTGCGGTCGGAGAGAGACAGAAGGCAGACACAGATGAGTATCGAGTCAGATTCACATTCGGATGCCGATGACCTCGCGAGGCGGGGAGGGCGGGCCGGATTCACATCTAGATTCGGCATCGGCACGCCCCGGCACCACAATAAAAACATCACGTGTCGAAACGGTTCTTCCCCGCGCAGTATCAAACCGTGTTTAAACCCCAGCCAGCCCAGCCCTTTCCGGGACAGTAATGAGCCTGCTGGAAATTGAACAAACTTGAAAGGTTAGCCCTCGCGACGCGCGACTCGGCATGAACTTTAGGCCCGCTTACTTTCCGCCATATTTTCTAAAAGGTCACTCCTTCGCAGTGCTGGCTGTTTTGCAGTGACACGGCCAGAGTGAGTACACAACGGCATGGCATTTCACACAATGGCGAACAGAGCATCGCCCATCTTTCAATTAAACGCCCGAGTCATTTGGCGAGGGGCTGCACAGTGGACTGCACGACGCCTCTCTCGTAAGGCGTCGCGCCAGAGTGTGAGAGAGACAGAGCGACAGAAGAGGAATCGCCGCTCTGCTTGCGCGCCGCTGTTTGTCGTGGGATGTGAAAACAGCACGGAGCAGGGAACACAGTGGGCCAGAAGACCGGCGCAGGCGGCCAAAACTCTAAACGCATTTTGAGTTCCAGAGTCGCTAAACAGGACTCGAGCCGAACGTGCGGCTACACCAATGGCTTCCTCGTTCGGAGAGCATTCCATTGGTGGGGTCACGCATTCGGTTCGGGTCCCATTCGGCGACGCTGGAGCTCAAAACGCGTTCAGAATTTTGTCCGCCTGCGCCGGTCTTCCGGCCCACTGTGAGGCGGCAGGCGGCAGGGCCTCGAGGGCGCAAACAAGTGCGGCCACAAACACAGGGCTGCCGCTGGAGTTGGCAGCCGGAATGCGGATGGCACACGCGCAGCGCCTTCGCCGTAAATTGTCCAGAAAAGAATTCAGCAGCCATTCGAAGAGCGCTGCCTTGTTGCCGCCGCGGCGCTCGCTGGAGATTATTTCCTTTGTGTCACCTCTATGCGCCACGCTGCGCCACGCCAGAAGCGCGGATGAATTTCAGTTTGCACCGCAAACAGATAAAAGCGAAAACACAAGAGAAAACAAGAAAACAAGAGAGAGAGGAGAAGAGAGAGAGAGGAGAGAGAGAGAGAGAGAGAGGAGAGAGAGAGAGAGAGAGAGAGAGAGAGAGAGAGAAGAGAGAGAGAGAGAGAGAGAGAACACTCGGGCCGCGATTCGACCGGCTTGTTTATTCCGCGTTTTATTATCAGGCACCGGCCGGACCGTGGGAAATAAATCATGCGAGAGGAGGAGGACTGGCGCGGGATCTGCATCGCAATTAGATGGGGGAGTGCAGCGCTGCAACGCACTGATTGCAGCGCAGCGGACAGCAATCGCAAGGCAGAGAGTGTCTCTGGGTTTTTCGCTCAGGACGACACCAAGATAGATTGGATTTCTACAACTTCGATTTGACAGCTGAGACGAACGGTCCCGCCCCCGCCACAGGGGTGTGAGGGGGGCGGCTGCCTGCCTGCCTGCCAGGGGCTGGCCCGGTCGAATGCTCAAGAATTCTGTGCGCGGGTGGGATGGCTGGGGGAGGGGGATTAATTTGCTCGAGGATCTGACCAGACTCCGATGCCAGGCCCGTGCCCACTTCGACTTCCATTACTAGACTAACCACACCAGACTAACAGGCGGACAGCCTACCTGGAAAACGACAGACAGACAGACGTTTTCGGCAAGCAGGCTCGTCACAGCCTTGCAAGGCGCATCGGCGCGGATTCGCACAGGCGGCCGAACGGACGCTTCCGTTAGCGAGTCGCCATGCAGCCGCGCATTCACACGTCAAGCGGGCACGTTTCACACGTCAAGCCGAGGGGGCCACCACCCCGGGAATACTGTGTACAAATTGACTGGTAATCTCCGGTAATCCATGCCGTAATCACCTCTTCCTTGATAAAAACCTGTAATTTTTTTTTGTAACGGTTTTAACCAATTTTCGAAAATTTCACGCGTCATCCCAAGTAAAATGCCCGTAATGTTGTGTACACCTGAAATGAGGTGGCGGCCCCCTCGCGTCAAGCCGCTCAACTCGACGGCACTCACCGCGCTGGTGCGGCACACTGGGGCTGTGGAAGACGGGGTGGGCGCTCATGGCCTCGCTGCGGCCTGCCTGGCCTGGCGGCGGGCCTGCTGCATCACAGGGACGCCCCTCTTCACCTGGCGGGGCAGCCGGCCTCGCAGCCGGCCCGGCTATCGGGTCGAGTCCTCACGTCCGGCATGTCGGCCAGGATGTCACCACAGAACAGAGCACACACTCACGCACACAGACAGACACACACACACACAGAGACGCGCGCGCACACACACGACGCACTGTGCGTTGTGGACTTCCCCGGCAGTGAGGTTCCCGCGGACGTGGTGGCGACCGGCGAGCGGCGGGGTGGCGACACGGACGCAACGCAGCGAGCCACACGACGCCTCTCGGGCTACTGACCGAGTGAGCCGAGCCGAGCCGAACCGCCGAGCGGCGCGCCGACACCACCGCCCCGCCGGGCGCCACGCCACGCTCCCTCCCTTCCCTACTCTTGACTCCCGGCGCGCAGCGTGGCTGGCGTGGCTGGCGGGGCGCTCCGGCCCACGGTCTGCGGCTCGGAGGGGTGCGCTCCAAGGGGTGGCTTCCTGGTACGGTGACTCACTCTATCTAACGGCGGGTAGCAAGGCGGCAAAGGCGGTGACGTCACCCTGAGTGAGTTATTATGCACTGTCGTCCCCTCCGACGCGTGCAGCGGCGTGTGCAGCCACCCTCCCCGTCTCTCGCTGCCAAAATGACTGTTAATGGCCCGACCGCTCGGCGGCGTTTAGTCGCCTGTTAGCAGATTAGCGAGACGGGTCAGGAGGAAGCAATTATAAAAAGGTCGACGTCATTTTTGCCCGATTTTCCCCAGCGCTGTGCTCACCCCCAATCGCCTCCTCCTCCAGACGAGGGGTGCACCAATAAGTCATGGGGACAAATTAATGGAGCGCGCGCCTGAAAACGACCCAGCCTGCCCCGCCCCGCTTCACTGGAGCCTGCTGCAGACTGATTCCGAGAGTCGTCCTCGTCTCTCTCGCACCGATACGGAACGTTCCACGAGCGCGAGAGAGAGAGACAGAGCGACGAAAACGACCCTCGGAATCAGCCTGCCTGCAGGACGGCCTGCAGGGCCCTCCGCCCCAGACAGCACCCCCTCCTCTTAAAGTGCTTCCGTCATGACTGCAGCCCGCGACCCTCTTCATGCGTGGTTGAAGCGAAGCGCGCCACCACAAAAGGAAAAAGAATGCACGCTAGAATTTCGCGGGGATATTACACCGCCATAAACGCGGCATCAACCGAGGGGCGAAACGGCGAAATATGAATGTCACCCTCCCGTGTCGCTAGTATTCGGATCCCGGAGGTCACGCGCCGTGCCAACGAACGGCGTTTCTCGTTTTCTCTCCTGTTCCCTTCCCACTGCCGGCATTCTTGCAGAGCACTGCGTGGCACTGCGCCGGAATGGAGTCGTTTCCGCGGGTCGGCTGTGCGACGTCCAAGCGCTCAACTTAGCGGTCACGCACAGATGCCCGTGAGGCGCGGCGGCTCGTTTGCGAGCCTTGGCGTGTCTGGGACGCAGCCACGCAGTGACCGGCCGCTGCGAACGAGCCAGCAAGCGAAGCGTGCGAACAGCTGGCCTCCCCCGCACGCGCCCTGCCCTGCCCCGGACCCTGCACGACACCTGGGCAGACCAGACCGTCCGTGCCGTCAGCAGGCCGTCAGCCGAGCCATTCAGAAGAGTCGCTCTGTTTCTATCGCACTCATGCAGGGCTGCGAGGGTGCGAGGGAGACTAGAGCGACGAACTGCCTGTGCGGGACCGCAGTGCCTCAGAGCCGCACGGACACGGCGCCCAGCGTGTCAGAGACTCTGTCGCACTCGCAGCCCGGCCCGGCCGGACTCTCATGAGGGGAGCATGACCGCAGGCAGCCGCATAACGAATGGGGAGGCGAGGGAGGGAGACGGCTGCCCCGCCCCCTGCCCGGGAGAACGCCAAATCACCAAAACGTCACAGTGACATCAAAAATTTAAAAATAAAAATGATTAGGACTTACCGGACCTCTCTAGGTTGACGGCGTTTGCGAAAGGCTCTCCGCTCGATCCACCAGGTGCGATGCGATCCATTGTCAGCTGTAGTAGAGACGTGGTAGACTGCATATGTATTCAGAGTTTCCCCCCTGCTTGACTTGAGCAGCATGCGCCTTCCCTCCCTTTGGACAACAGTTTTGTATCTGCATTTTTGCCAGAGTGATGTATGTTGGTTGGACTGGAGTCTTGGCATCCCCTGTCCTCATTAAAAGTGAAAGGGACACAAAATTTGAATAATATATTCCTTACAAAGTATTTATTAAGATATACAGCTATGTACACTTGTATTCTTCAGTCAGGTAATGTTACAAAAACAAAATTCGGTGATCATACCCAGTCAAAAACTTAACATACCAAGCAGCAAAAACAAATACACACTTTCTTCTCATTTATCCACAAGACATGTGCTCCTACGACAAAAATTTAATCTGACAATGAATTTTAAATAACAGTAGATATTAGATTAACTATATTAAACGCAGAAAAATTAAGCAACAAAATCCAAAGGTCGGTTGAAACCACCTTTCCGGTTCATGTATTGTCTGTATTTTCTCTTCAAAATGACATGGACTGTTCCAACATCATTTCCTTGGACTCGTTTCCCCTTGGATGAATCAAACGCGCAGAATCCCATTGCCTTCAACATTTCTTGTTCGTCAGGTGTCTTTCCAGCAAGGTCAGCATCTGGAAATAAATTAAGTTGGTTACGCGCAATAAAATAACGGCAAGGCTATTGGGAATATTGACGGTGACATAAGACATGAATCATTTAAAAATTTCTATATCTTACCAGACACAACTTTGGGTGCAGCAATTGGTCGAGCCTTTGGTTTGTCACGAGCAGGAGACTTGGATCTTGATCTCGATCTTGAGAAGCGTCGGTGATCCCTGTTTCTGTCCCGATCTTCTGATCTATAACACAGGGACAACAGTCAGTAAAAGGAATAACCACAGTCAACACGAGACTGAGTGAGCTCACAACACGCAACATAGGAATTATGACAGTGACAATGTGTACCTTCTCCTGATGGGTTCTCGCTCCCTGGAGCGGCGTCTCCTGCGATCGCGGTCCCTGTCGCGCTCTCGCTCACGCTCGCGCTCACGATCCCGGTCATGACGGTCCCTGTTGTCCCTAGAGCGACTGCGCCTCCTTCTGGGTGAAGGGGAACGGCTCTTGCCCATGGTTACACTTCACCTGGGCATTGAAAATTGTGTTGGCGTTTATTAAACAGGGAATGAATGATTAGAAAACAAACTATTGAGTCAAAGGAAAGTAATATTATGGACTGGTTCTCGATTGAAAAAGTGACAGTGACAGATGTTCAATGCTTCATAAAAATGATTCCAACGTGAGTTCCTTAGAACGCGACAAAAGTGAGTATCAGGTATCTAATTAATTTATATTATGGACGCGTAAGTGCTTTTCAGAACAATTTTATGAGCATTCCAAAAACGTTCCCAACATAACATAACCTACAAGCTACTGAGGAGCCTGTTTTATGGCAGGAAAGGGAGGCGAAGATTACGTTAACAACAACCACAACAATTTAAAAAAAAACACATAGAATAGATACTTACGTTTGTGTGACCAATGAATTACGGTATGGTCGGCAAAGATTTGCCAAATCCTGTGTGCTTACAGAAAACCAAAACAAACGTAAAACAAACGGCGTGTCCGGCGTGGATTCACCGGAAGCAAAGCAACTGAAAGAGAAGTGTCATGGCGGAGATAGACGGGATGTAGAAAGGGCACGAAGCAGAAGGCGGCAAGAAGACAAATTTCAAACCCGGACGCGTCAGTATCAAGACGAAACCAGACTGACTTGTACGAGTAAACCTACGAGAGTTGAGAACACTAACCCATGCAACTTATTAAAGGCTCGTTTAAAATATTTTAAAATAGTTATTCACCTGGCGATGAGGGTTAACGGTGCTAAACCTGCGTTTTATTACAGGGCTTTTTCATACACCTTTGTGCATGGAAAAAGACGCTTAATCGTGTCATCATTTTCCCCGGTTTTAAATGGGCCCCCAAATTTTCTAGGAAGAGTGGGCGCGGTCTGTCTGCCCCAAAACTTGATAACCAGACTGCCCCCCCCCTCTCTCTTTTAGCCCTTTCCGACACGAATAGGCGGCCATCCGGTCGACCCTTCTAGAGTCCTATCGCTAGGGACCCTTCCCTCCTCGGTGAGCCGATCCGATCTGCGAAGCACGGCCCGCGTCGCATCGAAAAGCGGCGGGACAGCGTAAGCAGGACGGCAGGACATTCCCCGGCGTACCACAGTGGGCCCGGGGTTTGAGTTCCGGAAGGCCCTGGGCTGACGCCGTCCGTCCAGCAACAGCGAGAAGAGAGAGAACGCCAGTCCGCGCCAAGGCGGAGCAGCCGGCAGACGTGCGCGCGTCAGCATGACACCGAGCGGCCGACACCAACAGTAGGAGCAACAGCAACAGCGATGACAGTCGCGACGTGAGTGCATGCGTGCTGCTTTCGCTTTCGTTTTCGGACAAGAGGTGTCAGACCTGACAGCTTGCCGTCGCCAGGTCGAGGAAGCTGGGCCGGAGAGGCTCGCTGTGCGCGCGCCGCGCCGGCGTGTGCGTCGTGGTGGCCCTGGTGCTGTACTTGCTGCTGTCGCCGAGGGCCTACCTGCACCACGAGGAGTACATCATCGAGCAGGCGCGCCCCAAGGACGTGTGGGAGTTCGTCTCGGACTTCAGCAACATGCCCAAGCTGAACCCGACCATGTGAGTCCCGCGAGCCGCCAAACACATGAAGCTTTACTAGCCTCCGTCTACAAACGTACAGTGGGCCAGAAGACCGGCGTAGGCGGCCAAAACTCGAGATGCGTTTCGAGCTCCACAGTCACTAAACAGGACTCGAACCGCACCAATGGATTCCTCGTTCGGAGAGCAAGTCTTCTGGCCCACTGTGAACTGCTGACGGAAGGCAACCCGCTCCAACCCAGCGCCTTGAAACGGCTCCATGGCACAGCCTTGACTGGGACCTGCTCTCGGACGCGGGCAAGCACGGCGTCTGGACGTACTCGGTGCGGTACTCGGAGCGGCTGAGCGGGCTGCCCGCGCTGACCAACTACGCCACCGCCCACTTCGAGGTGCTGCCCGCCAAGCCCGGCAGCGACTTCATCATCCGCTCCACGCACAGCACCTGCTTCTACACCGACTTCTTCTGCCGTGAGTACATCTGAAATTCAATCACGCAGAGGGCCCAGTGTCTCGGGCCTCGGGCCCGCCTTGGCTTCGGCCGCCGGAAGCTTTCTATCACGCAGCCGATAACGTCTCTCCGCGTGCGGGGTAGCGCCGCGGGCCGCGCCGCCGCTACGCGTGTGTGTCGCTACCCCGCGCGCGACTGACGCGCTGACGCTACCCCCTGCTGCAGTGCCCACGCTGTCCGAGTTCCGGTTCGCGCCGCGCGATGGCGGCATGGCCACCCTCTGCACGGAGCGCATCGAGTACGCCTGCCCGTGGTTGTTGAGCGGCTTCTGCAAGGAGGAGGTACACTACCAGCGCAACGCCATCCGGGAGAACCTCAAGCTCGAACTGTACAGTCAACAATAAAGTTCCTGTAGCACTCGCTCGGCTTTCAATCGTCACCACCTATATCCTCAACCCGCCCACACTCAAGCTCATCCAGTTCTCTAACAAAAGGCGAAGAAACTCAATCATGAGACCCGGCCAGGACAGGAGGGAAGTGCCGGTAGAAGCCGAATACAGAGGCCGAATCCACGCCGTGGCCGATATGGATTGATGTTTGGACGTCCCCCCGATGATAGGACAGTCTCAGCCTATAATTATTTCCTTATCGGTGAAAGGGTCGTCCGCCACTCAACGGCGGCGGGTAGTGCGACGCGCAGACGGACGATACAGGAACACTGACGCACCTTTCGACGAACGGGCCAGACCGGCGGCCAGTCGACCGGCCACGAGAACCATGACGGGCTGGCGGACAAGTCTCGCCGTGGCGTGCTTCCTCCACCTGGCGAGCTGCGCCCAGGTATACAGTATACATATTCTATTGGCCTTTTTGTTTGTCGAGGAAAAAGCGCGCGTGACCGACTCCGCCTGCTCTTCCCTCGCTCGCAGGCCCAGGGGGTTGACGGCGGCCTGTACAAGTCGGTGGAGGCTTGCCAGAAGGTGGTCAAGAGGCACGCCGTGCTCTCCGATGCCACCACTCGGGGCGCAGTGCAGCAACTGCAGGAGACTAACAGCGCGATGGAGGTAAGAACGCTGGACCCGTGTCCAGGCGGACTTCGCTTTCTACTTACACAGCGTCTTCTCAGGGCTACCTGGAGCAGTGGGGCGGCCGCGTGGCGGCAGGGGCGCCGGCCGGCACGCGCATCGCCGACGCGATCCTCGCCTGCCACCAGGAGTACGTCGAGGCGGCGGCGGCCGTCGCTGCCAAGCTGGAGGATAAGCTGCGCCAGGACATCGTGCGCCAGATCGCCTGGTACGACGCGAAGATCTTCAGCCTCTTCACGGACGTGCTGTCCGACCAGGGGAGGGCCGGCGTGGTGCAGTCAGTTCAGGTGAGAGCGACTCCCACGGCATAGTGGGCCAGAAGACCGATGGAGGCGGACAAAATTCCAGAGAGTCGCTGAATGGGACTCTGGCTGGAGCTCAAAACGCGTCTTGAGTTTTGGCCGCTTGCGCTGCTGGCCCACTGTGCACTGCCGCCGCGGTCCGGAACCAAACGGCATCATAATCCAATTTTCACCTGTAGAGCAACCTGGAGCCAACGCTGAAGCAGTTCGACAATCTAGCCATATCGGGGCTCAAGCAGTCGATGAAGGAGTTGAAGCCAGCGTACCAGACAGCATCAAAATGCATCAGGGACCTGTCTCTGCAAAGCGATTACTTCCTCGAACGATACCCGATTGTGTGAGTGTGCTTGTGTGTGTTCGTGAGTGTGTGTGTGTGTGTGTGTGTGTGTGTGTGTAGATTTATTATTTAATCATGATCCATCTCGGAATCCATGTGTGAACTGATTGATGCATTAAAGTGATCTCCATGAATCTCCGATACATTATATTTATTTCAAATATTTGTTTACGTCGTACATACTGCACATATTTTTTCCCTGCGCAACTACTTAAGAAATCAAATAAAAAAATTACGTAAACGATTGGTAACATTAGTAATTAAGTCCAATGGTTATACGCTAGTATGGGGATGAAGGTGCCACCCAACAACGATGAAAACGAACTTTTAGAAAGACGCTAAATGAGTAGGCACGACTCCTACTTTACCCTGTGATTCCTCAATGAGATTTGTTCGGCACGCTCCACGTGCCTTGTGTCCTTCGAGCCCGTCGGCTCCACTAGAAGAGGACGCTTCATCCCGTCAACGCTATCCGTTGTCAATACAAAGTGAAATGCACTTTACCAAACAATTAAGTAAACTTCTTTAGAGAACAACTAATAGTAACAGTTGGGAACGATCTCAGCCATAGTTTTTCATAGCACACCCTTCACTTTAGAATGAACTTGGTGCACATGAGTTGTCAAGTCTTAGCCAATTATTGTTTGTGCAGGGTCTATAGTAGTAATCAAACAAGGATAGTGACAACCCTCGCAAAATGTCGGCAGACCCTGAAAGCCAAGGTCCATGTACACAGACCGCGTGGATAATCACGAGTGTAAATGAATTCTTAATTTGACAAAATGTTGAGAGACCTGCTTTTCGCATTCCGTTACACATAGTCTTCATGTGCGTCTAGAACGCTTAATCTTAAATACTCCAGGTTTGTTGACTTGCGCCATACGACATGACAAAGTAGACAACGTCTGGAATCGAGGAACTGTCCTTACATTTAAAATAAAAAAGAATATATATTTTTACACAATTGATACGGAGTTCGCACATCTTACACGAGACAAAATAAGGTCCGGTAACAAAAATCTGTGAATCTTTGGCAAACACGCGCTTTAATACGCAAACAAAACAGGTACTGTGTGTTTGAAATATGGCACATTACACGACTGGAGCCCATCTAATCTACGCGACTGTACGAGGACAGCGCGGCGGATAAGCCAACAAACAAATGAATAAAATGCGCTAGGGGCACCCCTCTCAGTGATCTACGCAAAGCGCTCGGAAGCACGGTGAGCAGTCAACACGAGTGGGAGCACTGTGAGCGCGCTGCGAGCGCATCAACACCATGTACACAAGAGTCAAATTTCCACTTGGCGTTATTCACGCGCGAAACAGAATCGCTCTGGACGAAAATTGTTTGTTCGGTGACGGCGACGTCGGCGACGCGCCGGTTTGTGTCCTACGAGGGCACGACAGGGATGAGACGAGGCCAAGCCTTTGTTGCTCGATGCGGCCGCGCTGCTGCGCTGCAGGATGGACTGTCCGTGTCGCCAAACCGCTGACGTTTCTAGCGAGGAGGACGAGACAAGACGCGGGGTCAGGCGGTGAGGGGAGAAGCCAAGAGGGGTCGTGGTGTGGTGGAATAGGGTTGATAGGTGGTGAGGGGGGGGGGGGGCAGAAATTCAAAGTGATTTGTTTTGGAGGGAGAGGAATTTGAAGAGTGAAGAACGGCAGACATTTGAAGTGGCGGTGGTGGTGCAAAGTAGCAGGGGAAAGAAAGGCGAGGTGGTGGGGTTAGGGAATGCAAGATGAAGGGGTAAGAAATTGAAGCAGGTGAGCGCGAAGGGCGTCACTACTCGTAGCACTACAGAAGCGTGGGGACAGCGCGAAAGGGGTGCTTCTAGCCTCGCTGCGAGGCGCGGTGGCAAGGCGGCAGCGAGGTTCGCGCCAGAGTCAAACTAGGGAAGCATCAGCGGCTTAAGCGCCAACGGAAGCAGACGACGTCTCAGTGCTTCCCGGGCCGCTGCAGGGGCGGCTCCACGGGCTGCAGCGGCTCCAGGCGGGGCCGCTCCCTGGGCTGCACGGTCGCGCCCTCGTAGGTCCACCATCATGGGCCGTACGGCGAGCCGCAGAGGATGACGGTGGAGGCGATGGCCGTGGTGGCCATGAACAGCCAGAGCAGGAAGCGGTCCAGCACCAGCGCCACCTGCTTCCACTCCAGCTCGGCCGTCTCGCGGCGCTCCTGCTCCGCCAGCCGCGCCTCGTTCCGCTCGATGGTCGCGTTCACGCGCACCAGCACGCGCACGAACTGCGCCTCCAGGTCTGCGCACCACAACAACAACAATAACAACAACACTGTTATCCAAGTTGCGATACTTTCAACACAAAAACGTGCGATGATATCCGAAATGTGATTCCTTTACGAATCATTGCTCCTCAGATGCAATGACTTTTGTATCACAAAATTTTGCAATGATCATCGCACCTTTCTGAAATGAAAGTCGGACGTATTATTGCATAAAAATGCGACGATGACAACACAAAATCTGCAATCATTACAGTTTTTTTTGCAATGATCATCGCAAAATTCTGCGATACAGCAGCTCATCGCACCTTTTTGCGATGATCATCACAGAAAAATGCGATGAAATATGTATTGCGTTGAAAGTGCGGTCTGTATCGCAAGTGAAATAACAGTGAACACGCTCGCACCAGCACGCGGACGAACTGCGCCTCCAGGTATGCGCACCACCACAACAACAACAATAACAACAACGCGCGCGCAGGCCGGTGTGTGAACCTTGGACCCGCGGGCGCTGGGCGGGCAGTCTTGCGTGCTACGCGCGTCGGCGAAGCAGCAGGTCCCCGGAAATCCTTTTTCCAGGGTGCAGGTTCAAACACCGCCTTTCAGCGCGGGGTCGTTTTTTCCAATAATCTGCCCGACGCGCGCGGCGACCCTATATAGAGAAGGAAGTGCAAAGAAGGAGAAGAAGAAAGTTGTTACCTTCGGAGAACGCGCCGCTGAGGACCCCGCTGTTGCTGTTGTGACCCGCCCAGGCCGCTGCAAGAACCACCATCGGAATGAGAAAAACGGCGCAGCCGAGCTCACTAAGCCGGCCCAGTGGACCACACGAAAAAAAAAATTACTTTGTTGTTGTAATTGACTTTGTTCGATAGGCTAAATCGACGCGTCCTGATATAATGATCCTTACTGTCAGTGCGGATCCAAGACCATCCTAACTGTCAGTGCAGGCCCAAGACAATCCTAACTGTCAGTATCGATACAGACCTAGCACATAACGTGAAAATCGGTCTTTTTTTGAAGTCCGTGACGCTAACACACTATACATAAAACTACTTGCCGAAGACTTTATCAGAAAGTTTCATCCTTATTTAAAAACGTGGACATCTGCCCTGGCAGCTAGGATTGTCTTGGATCTGCACTGACAGTAACAGTTGTTCTATTGTTCTATTAGGCGGCGTCGAAATTGGATAGCTGCAATGGAAAATCCGGTACCCGCAACCCAAAGCTGGTTGCTGCGACCACACACACCAGCGGCACTGTATAAGGCCGCTTCGCCACCAGTGCACAGCTCCCCTACCAGGACTGGGTGCATGTGCAGCGGACCAGAATCACGCCCTGTTTTCCCAAACAAGCCTTGCGGCAGGCTGATGAGCCGCTCCGAGGTGCAGGGGCGGCCGGGGAGGGGGAAGGGGGGAAGGGGGAGGGGGGCAGCACCCGGTCCCGCCCTGAGGCGCGCGTGCCCCGCCAAGCTCCGAGATTACAATGCAGTGCACTTGCACCCGATAGCCTTGTTGCCGCCACCGAATTTACTCCTCGTCTTGGGGGAGGGGGCGGGGGGCGAGAGGGAAGGGGGTATGCCGTGTGATTACAATAGATAGAGGGCACTCCAGCAGGCACTCTGCGTGCTGTTGGTTTTGTCGTGGCCGTGCACAATAACAGGCCGTGTTGAGGCCGCGGGGGCCGGGCCGGGCTGGGGCAGCCCATGGGCTGCGGGCCGCCCCGGGCATGTGAGGGTGGGTGGGTGCGAAGTGGTGCCATCAAAATGGCGCCAAAATAATGGCGGTGGAAAAAGAGAGAGATTTTGCCCCGGCGGGCCCGGTGACCTGGCGTTAGCATTAGCGGCGTTTAGCCAGGCCGGCCCCACTGCTCAGTGGGCCAGAAGACCGCGCAAGCGGCCAAAACTCTAGATGCGTTTTGAGCTCCAGAGTCGCTAAATGGGACTCGAATCGAACGTGTGTGTCCCCACCAATGGATTCCTCGTTTGGAGAGCAATCCATTGGTGGGGTTACACGTTCGATTCGAGTCCCATTCGCGACTCTGGAGCTCACAACGCGTCCGGGATTTTGGCCGCCTTAACGTTCTTCTGACCCACTGTGCACTAATGGCTCGTCCTGGCCATGCTGGCGGCTTTGTCCGTCGTCAAGGGGTGCGTCGCTGGGCCGCCGTGGCGTGCCAAGGGCGTGCCTGTCGCGCTCACTTAGAATAAAAGAGTCATGATCCGGGCTAGGAATTCTTTATCACCCAAATTTGGGTGAGAATACCATGTAGCCATATGGGTAGCTGATACATCCTTCCTCACCCAAATTCGGGTGATGAAAGAGTACCTCGCCCAAAATTGGGTATTGATCAAGACCCTTCCATCCTCAGTGCTTCACTCACCGTTGCCCTGCGCGTCGGCGGCGGGGCGTCCGTCGGGGCGTCCGTCGGGCCGGCCGTCCGGCGTCCGCGAGGCGTTGGGCCGCTGCCGGATGCTGAACCGCGGGCTCATCTGCTGGGGGTCGGCGTTGGCAGCGTCCTCCGGCATCCACTTGTCGGGCCGCGGGCCGAGCCGCGTCACGTCCTGCAACAAGGCGAGGCTGAGGGCGCGGCGCGGCGCGGCGCGGCGCGGCACAGCACGGCCGGAGGGCAGGTGCGTCGCTAGGGCAATCGCTACAGGTGACATGCCAGCGGGGCAGGGGCAGAGTCAGGGCGCAGCGGCGGTACTCGTGAGTACCAGGCTCAGGTGTTCTCACTACACAGTCATTCCGTACACACTAAATACTTCTGTACTTTTTTGTACATAGTTATGCACGATTTTGCACATGCGTTTGTTATGCAAGACATTATACGTTGTTATGCATAATTTATTCATAACTATGTATAAATTATACGCCGCAATGCATAATAATTTGCAGAAGCTTACGCATGTGCAAAATCGTTCATAACTATGTACAAAAAAGTGCATAAGGATGCAGTGTGTAATAGTAGAAAGCTCGTCTGGAAAACCAGCCAAAGGAAAAAAAAAGAAATAATCGTGAAGGTCCCTTGGTGCGGGTACCCTTGGTGTAACTAAAACGACAGTACATATAAACGGCACAGAACCAAACACATTGATCGAGCAAAATTACAGAATACACTTCGCACCTAGTAGCCCACTGAGGTCATCGGTGTTGCCAACCGGGGGAAATTTCGCTGGAAATCGATCCGTGAATGCACACAACACTAAATAGGAAAATGCAATGCAATAACGCGTCGCATGGTGTTCCGGTTTAATCATATTTACTTAAACTCCAGTTTAAAAAAAGAAGCACCAGACCGAATACAATAGGGGCCCCTATCAAAAGGCCTAGGAAAAAATAAAATAAAAAATAAAATATAATAATAATAATTAAAAAAAAACAACGTTGGAACCAAACTAGACGTGTGCTTGACCGCAAAGGGAAAGTTCCCCTCGAGTTGGCAACCCATTCAGTCCAACAGGGCGACGGCGGGCGACGGTGGCGCGCTCACCAGGAGGGTAAGGGAACTAGCTCGGTGCGCCCGTGGGGGCGGTGGCGCGGCGCGGCGGGCCCTGCGGCTGGACCCCCAAATGTTGCCCCATCTGCCGCCAGCGGGCTGCTCCCGCTCCTGAAAATGTCCATCTGCCTAAGAGAATTTGACGCGTCATGGAGTCACGGAGTCATGGAGTCATGCAGAGTGGTGGCCGGGTGGACTTGTCCAGTGTGAATTTTTTGTGTGCTCAGTCCCGCGACGACAGACGTGCCCACTGTCCACCCGCGGCCGGCAAGGCTGTGCACAGGGTGTGAGCGTCGGGGTGCCGTGGGCGCAAGCCAGGCGTGACCAGCAATCTTACTTCCGCTTATTCACTCGCATTCGGAACAATTACTCAGTGTAGGAAGGTGTGTCATTAAACAAAAACGAAAAGCAAACCAAATAAGCGAGGCAAGACGCGGGCGACTTACGTTGACGTTGTGGTGGGCGGCCGCGGCGCCTTGGTGCGGTCCCTTGTTCTTGTCGCGCGGCTCGAAGCGCAGGAACACCAGCCGCGCCAGGTGCTGCAGCACCATGGTCTTGATGATGGGGGGCACGCCCGTGCCGCGCACGCCGCGGTGGTACACGTTGAGCGTGACCACGGACAGCCCGGACGCAAAGGACACCAGGCAGATGCTCACGCCGTAGTACAGGCCTGCGGGAGCAACAGGCGTGCCCAGGGAGCGTCCACAAATGACGTCACGATCTGACGTCACCCACACCCTACTATGCGTCCACAGCGTCACGCTCTGACGTCACCCACACCCTGCTATGCGACAACAAGTACGGGTACGAATGTTTGCCGCATAGCAGCACTGCAAAAGAAAATATTGGAAATTCCCGGAGAACTTTTTGAAAAAAAAAAAAAATTGCTGCTGGTCTTTGGAAATTACGAAAACTCACATGTTTCTATTTCGTATGAGTTTTCGATAGGTACAGTGAAAGAAATCTTTTTCAAAATAAAAACGAAGCCTTTCCAAATGTTTCTTAACAGTGACGTCACGTCAGAGTTTGACGTAACTTATGGACTCTCCCCAGCACAAGTAATATAGGCAGCACGCGCCAAGCGAGAGCGCCTGCGAGGCCAGGGTTAGGCCGGCCGCCGCGCGCGCGAGTGGAGCGGGCTGCCTACCCCCGACTCGGCGGGCGCTACCCTCGGAGCAGCTGAGCTTGAAGGAGGAAAAAGGACAGGAAAACGGAACGGAGCGGGTTTTGGAAAGCAGCTTGTGACCAGGAGACGGAATAGAACGCCGAGCCGCACAAGGCAATTCAGTGAGCTGGAGCGACAGGGCTCTATCTAGCCCCACCCCGCCGCACATCATTTCCTTTGCTCGCCGCTTATGCCCCTTCCCGCTGACATGGCCCGGCCGGGCCGAGGGCCAACACAGCCCCTCGCTACGCTGCTGCCGCCTGGCGGGCGCGGCTGTCGCTGTCGGCAGCAACGGCCGAGGTACAGCCAGCTCGTCATGAAAATATTTGGGCCAAACTTTATCCACTCGTGTTGGGATGTGTCTTGTACCGTCTGCCAGCCTCGTCCGCCCCGCCTAGACCCGCTCTAGCTCTAATAGAGCTGCTTGGGCGGCTTCAACGCGAAAGAAACTCTCGCGCAGCAGCCAGCCAGGCAGGCAGGCAGCCAGCTACACGGCAACTTCTCTTGTTGGCTTTCTAATCTGCTGCCCCCGTTCCCCTCTCTCACGCAGTGCAGCCTTTATCCTCTTAGCATGACCCGAAGCCACACACTGGTGTAAAGGAAGGATCAACGCCAAGCGGCGCCACCGACCCGTCGCGACGCCAAGCCGAAGGCCCTGGTAAGCCGCGGCGCCTCGGCGGGCCTGGGCGTCCGCAGGGTGGGCGGCGCGCACAGTGGGCCAGAAGACCGGCGCAGGCGGCCAACACTCTAGACGCGTTTTCAACTCCAGAGTTGCTTAACAGGACTCGGACCGAACGTCTGACCCCACCCATGGATTCCTCGTTCGGAGAGCAATGCAGCGACTCTGGAGCTCAAAACGCGTCCGAGGCGTTGACCGCCTCCACCGGTCCTCTGACCCACTGTGCGGGGCCTCGCCTGGACAGTCCCCGTCCTGACCCGTCCTCGCTACTCACTGATAAGGGGAGTCTTCTCAGTCGGGGGGAGGGACTCTCGTATTGTCATGAGGAAGACGGTCATGGACAGGAGCGCGCTGATCCCCAGGGTCACTTTCTCGCCGGACTCGGACGGCACGTAGAAGACAAGCAGGGCTGCCAACACAGACGCACACACACACACACACTTGAGCAGGGCAGTGAATCGCACCCTCGGTGCACCTGGACGCCGAGTGCGCCCAGTGCACTCCGAAAGGAGAACGTCCTGACCGATGCAGTTGATGAGGATGCACGGCAGGATGAGGTTGAACACGTAGAACAGGGGCCGGCGCCGGATGCGGATGACGTAGGTGATGTCCGGGTAGGGCTCGGGGCAGCACGAGTAGTACTCCACGTGCTTCATGGCGTCGAACGACACCAGGTCAAACTCGCCGTTGGCCTGGTAGTTGGACACGTCGCCCTCCTCCGTCTGCTTCACCAGGTCCAGCTGCGACAGAGTGCCACGACTCTTTAGCAAATATGTCACCTTTATTTTTCTCAGGACCATTGTGAAAAAGCCCCCGCGCGCCTTGGACGTTGTTGGTGGTGCTTGCTTCCAGGCCAGTCATTTAGGCAGACATCGCCCGAGACTTCTCTTTCCGCCGACTTCCCGTTTCCGAGTTCCCAGCGTCTCTGCCTCCCCCGATTTGTGTCTGCCGTGAGCCCCGCCGCCCCGCCGCCCCGCCGCCCCGCCGCCCCGCCGCCCCGCGGCCCCAACCCCCTCTCCCTTTTCAAGATTTTGTATTTCCCGGGCGGAATGGATTCGGTGCGAATGCAGTGCTGCGTCTCGCTCGCGCCCATTCGGCGGGACGGAGACGAAGATAATCGAACTCCGCGCTGCGCCACGCCGCGCCGCGCCACGCTCCGGTGAGGCGTGCGATATTTGCTGCATGTCTGCCACGACGAGCGGCCACGAGGCGGGCGGTGGCGCGCGCCACAGACGGTTGTATCCACCGGAAAATGAAATGTCGTGTCCCGCGCGTCTCCACACCGCACAGCGGGACAGAAGGCCGGCGCAGACGGCCGAAACTCTACAAACTAAATCGCGAGGGGGCAACCACTTAGTATGTTAGGGGACACAAGATTTCTTAAGGGAAGAGATTTCTACGGATTTCGCAAGATTTCGACCGATATTACGCCCAAAATTTGCTTCTTTTTGCGTTTTTGAGGGGAAGATTTCTGATTTTCAGAGATTTCTGGCGCCCAAGGGGACACATGATTTCTTAAGTGGTTCTTAAGTGGAGGCCCACTGTGCGTCGTCTGTTGCCCACCTGGTAGCCGTCGTACGTCCACGAGGCCCACTTCATGTTGCAGGCCTGGATGTCGAAGGGGAAGAACTCGACGTCGATGTCGCAGGACGAGCGGTAGATGCCGTGCGACAGCCACGTCACCATGCCGTTGCTGTACACGATGACGTTCGTGTTGATGGCCGCCGTGCTGTACTGCGAGTCGGCGCTGCAACAGCCAAAACGAAAATTTCCTCATTTATATTGTTTTGGTAAAATGTGTTTGTTACAAACCGAGTGAGTCGTGCGCTTCTCGAACAGCCACTCTGTTCATGTAGCTGTTTTTTTATGGACAACTTCTGATTGAAACGCGGATATCCGGAGAGGACAAAGGACAGCAGCGACAGCAGCCCAGAACTTGGGCGGTGCCGGCGGTGCCGCTCCGAGACGGAACGATTAAAAATGTAAGGAGGGACGACACTCTTAATCCGCGGCGCTGTGGCGCGTGACGGGGCCTCGGGGAGGAGCTGGTCCGGCCAGGGGAGAGGGCACAGTGGGCCAGTGATTTAACGCGGCGCGCGATGGAATCTCAATATCAGTGGCCCGGCCTGCCCCGCCTGGGCCGGCCGCGGGCAGGCGCCTGAGGCACAGTGGGCCGGAAAACCGTTGGAGGCGGTCAAAATCCCGGAAGGGTTTTGAGCTCCAGAGTCGCTAAATGGGACCCGCTGCTGTCTGCTGCTGTCTTTGCTCTCTGAACGAGGAATCCATTGGTAGGGTCACGCGTTTGGTCCGAGTCCCCTGTTTAGCGACGCTGAAGCCCAAAACGCGTCTCGAGTTTTGGCCGCCTGCGCCGGTCCTCGGGCCCACTGTGCGAAGGGTGGCGTTCGTGAGGCCGAGCCGCGTCGGTCGAGGCAGGCTTGTCTCAAGTTCCCCGCCGCCTCCGTGACAGTCAAAAGCCCTTACGCCGAGATTCGGGTCGACGGGCTCGGTCTAACCAATTTCCAGGTGGCCGCCGCTCGCAGTGCGGCCCCGCCTTCGGCACGTCCCTGCGCGGTGAGTTCACCGGAGCGCCGCTCGTTGTTACTCTGTTCCGCGGGCAAGTCGGCATTCATTAAAATGGCGCGAGGACGGCGCCCGGCTGCCACTCGCCTCTCAGAGCGTGCGTGCACAGTTTTTTTTTTTCTTCTTTTTTTTCTGAAAATTCATACTAAATGAACTGAAGCTTTTTTTTAAAGCATAATCGAGGGGCCCCTCACTCTGAATTTGCGTGCACACAGATGGTTTGATTGTGTCGGATTGCTTAGGATTCTGTTTGATTTTGTCGCGCTTTTTGCCTACTTACAGGCGTTTTTGACGCAAGATTGTGGGCTTGCACGCCGAGCCACGACGACGTCGGCGACGGGCAATCAGTGCGAGGGGGGGGGGGAGGAAGGGGCGGTCGGGCGGGGGCGCGCCATCAACCGGGATGGCGATGGGTCGGTAACCGTTGACACCGACACCGAAGAAAGCTCAACTCGCGTTGTGTCGCGCTCCGGGTCTGATTGGGAGGAGGAGATGGGGCCGGCCAGAGAGGCAAGCAGGCAGGCGACCTCGGCGCGGACTCTCGGCCCGCGCACCCCTGTCTGTCCACCACTTTGCCAACTGGAGCCGGGGCGGCGGTCGGCAGCGCAGGCGTCGTTCTTCGCCGGACAATGCATTGCGAAACCCTGGCCATGTCCCGGCGGATGCCTGCAGTGCTTTCGATACTCCCCCCACGCAAGCCCCTCCCTCCGCCATGTAGGCCGGAAACAAAGGTTCCGACGGAATCTTCTTTCGCCGAACATAATGAAAATGCCTTGAGCTGCTGCTGGGGGACTTGACCCATGGAGTTGGCGACCACGATCTCGGCAGCGCCCCCTCCCCTCCCCCTTCCCCCAAACCAGCCGGCATCCCCGGCTTTAAGCCCCTCTCCACTCCCGCTGCCGCTCATTCAGATTTTCACGATTAAGGGACGGGAGCAAGTGACGCACGGCAAAAAAAAGGACAAAAAAGACAAAATAAATCTGTGGCTGAAAAAAAAACAAACGTGTGCGCCTCATCCTTTTCCCTTTTTTATTTTGTTGCCAACTGTCAAACTCGCGTCCAAAAGTCGGGCCGCCGGCAACGCTGCAGTCAATGCCGCCAGATATCGGGCGATACATCTGCCTTCGGCTCTCACAGTTTACAGCCGCAACCCCTCTCCTCGACGCCTTTTTCTGCGGACCCTTTTGGGGCGGGGGGAAGGGGGGGGGAAACAATCATCAGGCCGCCGAGACAAACCTCACAATGCGGCGCCACTTATCATCACTGTCTCATTTAACCGGGTGAGCCGCAAGGGGACCGGGCGGAGCGGGGCGATGAATTGGTGAAGCCGTGCCCAGCCCGGCGACGGGCAACAAAGGAGTCAAAGCGGAGCGACATGTCGCTGTGCACAGCGGCCGAGTACCAAGCGATGACGAGTGTGCGGCGCGTTGGGGCGACGCCGTGCTATCCAATCTTGGACGGTACGTTTTCAAAGGTGGGCTGGTCTTTTAAAACGATTTTAAAACAAATGATATTCTTGTGATTTTTCTTTTGTGCTGATATGCTGGACACCATCCAGCTTCGTCCCATTAGAACACGCGTGTTGCAAAGAAACAGCGAACGCGTGCGAAAGAGAGCGTGGCCGCCGCAGAGACGGGGACGCGGGGACGGGGACCACAATCGCTGCGAAAACCGGAGCAAACCAGCCTGCAGAAACAAAAACAAAAAAGAACAAGTTGGAAAAAAACCTCGCGTCCCATAATGCATTGCACGCGACGCTGTACGGCAGCACGGCACGCATGATGTTGATAAATCGCCCTTCTTACCCACCCTGATGAGAAGCCAAGTGTTGCCGCGCACTCGCACACATTCGCAAGCACGCCCCACACACGCGCGTCCTCGCGCACGCACAGCCGCACATCCCGCGTTAGTGTTTGGCCGCCTGTAGTGCACGCCATATGCCCTTTCGGCTGGCGCTGTCGTGAATCGGGCCATTTGCAGTGTACTCTCTCTCTCTCTCTCTCTCTCTCTCTCTCTCTCTCTCTCTCTCTCTCTCTCTCTCTCTCTCTCTCTCTCTCTCTCTCTCTCTCTCTCTCTCTCACACACACACATACACACACACTACTCACTTCCACAGCCGGTGTCCGGCTCCACACGGCCCGGCCCCGTGACCCCATTTACAGTCACCCACTAATCCTCCAAGCAAAACACAAAATAGAGTAAAGCTACTTTTTTTCCGCTTTTTTTTTGTGTCACACTGCGGGTGACGGACCGCAAAGAGGCCTTATTTGGTCCTCGCGCGGAGGAAGGAAGCAAATAAGCTCGGCTTGACCCTCCCCCACCCCTTCCCTCCACGTCAGGCCTGCCTCTGGACCCGCCCCTTAGAGTCCTATAGTGGACCATAGGACTCTACCGGCCCTGAGCCTGCCTCCTCGGAGCGGCCGGTGTGAGTCGCCGCCGCCGCCCGCGGACCGACGGGTAGGCAACCCGACGCGCGCCCGCGTCACCCGCCCGGGGACGCTGCCTACGCCCCAGGGGCTCCGAGGGGCTGTCGGCCGGGGCTCCGACGGAGGGCGCGGGAAAGGGCGGCGTCGGCGGAGGAGGGGAGGCGAGGGACTGATGCGGATTTCCTGCCGGATATCGAGGCGCACACACGGTGAATGGAGACGGTGCCTGCCCGAGTTGACGAGCACACACACACACAGAGAGAGAGAGAGAGAGAGAGAGAGAGAGAGAGAGAGAGAGAGAGAGAGAGAGAGAGAGAGAGAGAGAGAGAGAGAGAGAGAGAGAGAGCTGCACACGGCCGTTGGGAGGCGCGGCCACACCCCGCGCGGTATTGGCCGCGTCTTTTATACTCTCCAAGTGCACCGCCCGTAAAATTCCATTAAGGCGTTGCGCCAGTGCAAATCCCGGGGACCAAAGAACAAGGAGGGGAACTTCGGGGAGGCGCGGAGGGGCTTCTTGGAGCTGCGCGGGGCGCACAGTGGACCAGACGACCGGCGCAGGCGGCCAAAACTGGACGCGTTTTGAGCTCCAGAGTCGCTTAATTGGATTCGAACCGAAATTGTGACCGCACAATTGATTCCTCGTTCGGAGAGTAATACACTGGTAAGGTCCCACGTTCGGTTCGAGTCCAAGTTAGCGACTCTGGAGGTCAAAATGCGTCTCGAGTTCGCGCCGCCTGCGCGGGTCTTCTGGCCCACTGTGGGGCGGGGCGAGAGTGGCCGCAGCATTAAGCAGATAGGTACGCCGAGTATCGACACAAGGAAAAATGAGCCCGATGCCGCGGCGGGTGTTCGAACCCGCGACCTTGCTACCGATACTGGCTCCGCTTTTCTGCCCTTTCCTCGCTTCCCCGCTAATTTATGTCCCTGCTCCGAGCAGACACACCCCGGACCGCGGCCCGCGACAACCCGTATCGGGCACTCGACTACCCCCCTCTCTCTTCCAGCCATATCGGCACACGTTCTGCGGCACAGTACACGCGAAAGCGGAGCAAACAACGAGCCGCTGGCGAACGAGGACTGCTTGGCCTCGGGGCGCCGCGCCGGGGATTGGGCGCTCGGACAGCCGGTCGGGGCACAGTGGGCCAGAAGACCGTGTGGGCGGCCAAAATCCCGGACACGTTTCGAGCTCCAGAGTCGCTAAACGGGACTCGAATCGAACGTACATTGGTGAGGTCTGGGGATGGCTCCGGTATTTTATTGGTCAATATTTTTCGGTATTAAACTGTTTTAAACCAGGTATTAAACCGGGATTTCTGAATTGGTATTTAACGGTTTTTTTACCGGTATGTTTCAGTATTTTATTCGGTTTGAAACCCATTAAAAATGTCAAAATATATAATACCGCTATTTCACCATCCCTAGTGAGGTCACACGTTCGGTTCGAGTCCTTAACGACTTTGGAGCTGAAAACCCGTCCGCGACTTCGACCGCCTCCACCGGTCTTCTGGCCCACTGTGGAAGGGGCCGCTTCCCAGGGTAATGGCACATAACGCGTCGGCATAAACAATTAATGAAAAAGAAGCTTTACGTCTCCAGGTGAATGACCCCCACCCCCAGCCCCGGGCCGTAAAGTTAAAGACCGCCGAAAGGACGGCCCGGAGGGCTCCGAGCAACGCCCCCGCCCCGCCCCCGCCCCGCCCCCGCCGGCTGCGGCGGGCCTTTGGGTGGGGCCCTCGGGCCAGTGGGCTGTCTGTCGAGCCTTCGGGGCGGCGGACGGTTTTGACGAGCGCCTGAAACCATCGAAAGTTTGAGTGAAAGTTTAAAGTGTCGCGGCTCGCCGTGCAATCCCTTCGGGAGTCCCGGTGGGGCGCGGCGGGGCGCGGTGGGGCGCGGCGGGGCGCGGTGGGGCGCGGCGGGGCGCGGTGGGGCGCGGCGGGGCGCGGTGGGGCGCGGCAGGCTGTACACTGTCACAAAGCCACGGCCAGGAGGTGTGCCGGTGTGAGGTGATGCTTACCCCCCCCGTGATGAATGCACCGGGGGTACATCTATCCCGGGATAAATGTACTCCCCCAGCGCGGAACCGAGAGGGGTCCAATCATCCCGGGATGGATGTACCCCCCTTTGAGATGGGGAGTCACTTCATCCCGGGATGAATGCACCCCCCTAAATTGATCCTTTAGACGATTTTTGGCAGCACTAGTCTCTCGTGAACTGCGAATAATGCCTGGCCACTGATAATAATGGCTGCACACCCTGCGATTAGTCTCAGCAGGGAGTACATTCATCACGGGATAAATGTACTCCCCCAGCATAGCCACTACGGACCAAGGCGGCGAGGGGAGTACTTTCATCACGGGATGAATGTACTCCCCTAGCATGGCCAATATAGACCAAGGGGGCCAGGGGAGTACTTTCATCACGGGATGAATGTACTCCCCTAGCATGGCCAATATAGTCCAAGGGGGCCAGGGGGTACTATCATCACGGGATGAATGTACTCCCAAAGTTACAATTTTCTGTATCAGGAAAGATACAAACAGAATTTTGTAACCTACATGTAACAAATTTCTGTAACGAGCTCCAAATGATACATTTTTCTGTAACCAGCCCATCTGTTACAAAATTCTGCACCACTTATACAAATTTCTGTAACGAGCTCCAAATGATACATTTTTCTGTAACCAGCCCATCTGTTACAAAATTCTGCACCACTTATACAAATGCCCTTGGACTATATTGGCCATGCTAGGGGAGTACATTCATCCCGTGATGAAAGTACTCCCCTGGCCCCCTTGGTCTATATTGGCCATGCTAGGGGAGTACATTCATCCCGTGATGAAAGTACTCCCCTGGCCCCCTTGGTCTATATTGGCCATGCTAGGGGAGTACATTCATCCCGTGATGAAAGTACCCCCCTGGCCCCCTTGGTCTATATTGGCCATGCTAGGGGAGTACATTCATCCCGTGATGAAAGTACCCCCCTGGCCCCCGTGGACTATATTGGCCATGCTAGGGGAGTACATTCATCCCGTGATGAATGTACCCCCCTCGCCGCCTTGGTCCGTAGTGGCTATGCTGGGGGAGTACATTTATCCCGTGATGAATGTACTCCCTGCTGAGACTAATCGCAGGGTGTGCAGCCATTATTATCAGTGGCCAGGCATTATTCGCAGTTCACGAGAGACTAGTGCTGCCAAAAATCGTCTAAAGGATCAATTTAGGGGGGTGCATTCATCCCGGGATGAAGTGACTCCCCATCTCAAAGGGGGGTACATCCATCCCGGGATGATTGGACCCCTCTCGGTTCCGCGCTGGGGGAGTACATTTATCCCGGGATAGATGTACCCCCGGTGCATTCATCCAGGGGGGGTAAACATCATGTTACACCGGCAGCGACGTCCAACGTCAGGAGGCCATCGCGAGTGACACGCGAGTGACGCGCGAGGGACGCGCGAGTGACGCACAAAACCGCCTCATGCGAGAGCGACCCCGTGCGTGCGAATAAAGCCAATTTGACGGTGGTGCCTTTAGCATGCCTGCAGGACGCAATCAGCGGCAAAGTGCGCGCGAGCGACGCGGGCGGAAAGCAGCGCCAATATGGGATGAAAACAGAGCGGAAAGAAGTGGCGATAAAAGTGGCGGATCCAATTTTATTGCCCTTTCCGCGTGTGCCCCCGTGTCAGTCCCACCGCATCACATGCATCGGCGACGCGGGGGGGGGGGGGGGCTGGGGGGGGGGCAGCCGCCGGCGATGGGATGGCCGTGGCAACAGTGGTTAAGTGTGCCGCGTGTTTTGTCCCGCCGCAGCACTCGTACTCGCACACAGACACACTTAGACCGACGCAGACACACACACACTCGCACACAGACAGACACACACACACACACACACACAGACGCAGACACACTCACACTCGCACACACACTCACACTCGCACACAGACCCACACACACATACACACACAGACGCAGACACACACTCACACACGTCGAAGGCGACAGCTGAAACGCTTTCGCCGCCGCGCTGCGCAATGCATTACAGGGCGGTGCAACTGCGTTACCACCCCGCGCGCTGCCTCAGTGAATTATTCTACACGCCCCCGCGGCTACCCGCGCTCGCAGCAGCACCAAGGCCCTTTTCATAATGATTAAGCCTCCACGGTCGCCGCGCACGCGGCCGAACCGCCATCACCACACTGCCAAAAACAAAAAAAACAAAAAAAAAAAAACAAAAAAAACAACAAAACCTGACAGAGAGGGGTACAAGCTCATGGGTCGACGTGACATGAAGTAACGAACGAACGGGTTAATGACACCGCGCTGCTTGTTCCCTGCGGCGGTGGCGGCGGTCGGTGTCCCTCGCACCTACAGGGGGCGCACAGTGGCCCACAAGACCGGCAGGCGGCGGCCAAAACTCTGAACGCGTTTTGAGCTTCAGAGTCGCTAAATGAGACTCCAACCGGACGTGCGGCCCCACCTATGGATTGCTCTCCGAACGAGGAATCCATTGGTGGAACCCACGTTCGGTTCGAGTCCCAAATAGGGACTTAAGACCCGTGCGGAACGGCGACCGCCTCCAGCGATCTTCTTGGATCTTCCGGCCCACTGTGCATGGGACGCCGCCGTGAGGGCGAGAGAGGCAGCCTGGCTGGCGCTGCGCGCTGCGGCGCTATGACGTGGCGTTGCGCGACACATTGGCGGTAACGAGGACGCGTCCTTTGCCACGGTCACTTTACAAACCTCCCCCACTCACTCCCACTCACGCGTCCGAGCGGCCGGTCCGCCCTGCAGCCCTCTCGTTAAACCGTTTAACACTCCATCGAGGTGCGCGCAGAGTCCCTCTCCTGTCGCTCCATCAGCGCGAATCCTTTCAAGGGCACCGCGACCTCGGCGGGGCGCGCTCAGACAGACAGACACACGCACACAGACACACACACACACGCACAGACAAAGACACACACACACACACAGACACACCTGTACGCGCGCGCCCAGACAGAGCGACTCACTTGTTGTAGAGGATGATGTCTGGCTTCCAGACCCGCGTGTAGGGGATCCGCACCACGTTGATGCCGTTGTACTCGGACGAGTTCCACCGCAGGTGGTGGTCCTTCCAAATCTGCGTCAGCCAGCAGTTCGTCGTCAGGATCTGGTTCTTCTCGTCCTGCACAAAAAAAAAGAAGAAAAAAAAAAACATTAGATACAAGAGTCGAGAAAGTAAAAAGATCTATTTTTCTATTCGGGGACGAAGGTAATCTTCTGCCAAAAACGTTTTATTTTTCGAATCGGCCTCGCGCTGTTCGCTCGGTGCAATAAAGAGGACTGTCCTTTCGCGCGCCGCGCGCCCTCCCTCAACAGACTATTCTCTTTTACAGCCAAGACTGTGCCGGCTGGGACGTATGGCCGCTCAGTATCGCGTTTCTGGCGGGCTGGCTGGCTGCTGGGCTGGCCGCTCCGGCGGCGGGCTGGCTGGCTGCTGGGCTGGCCGCTCCGGCGGCGGGCTGACTGGCTGCGGGTGGCTGCCTGTCGCATAAAGCAGGGCTCAGCGCTCAGCCTCCCCAGTTCGGCGGCGTGACTTTGGTTCGGTCGTGTTCCGGCCGCCCCTTTAATCATGGTAACATCTCCGGCCTCTAAAAACTCCCCGCCAGTTCCTCACGGTTCGGGTCTGGGGTTGTTCGGTCGAGGCGATTCGGTACCGCGCTACCGGGTCGCGCGGTCGCGGCAAAGTTCAAAAGGGGTGGAGGGGGGGGGGGACACGCTACTGTTTTTGCCGCCCCCTTTCGGAGTAATCCGGTGCGGTACTTGGCGGCCGCCTAGAAAATCTCCTCTGGGACGCCCCTTCCCTCCCTGCCCCGCTGGAGCCGGCCGGCCGGCCACCCCTGCTGGCCCCATCAGGCCCGAGGTGCCACACCGAGCCGGGCCTCTCCAGCACCACAAGCCGTCATGATGGTGCACGGCATGCTAATGGTTTCTTGATGATATGGTCTCCACGCTCGCCTGGCCCGGGGGAGGGTGACCGGGCGGGCAGGGCGGCGCGGACTACAGTGAAAGGGAGACGCAGCTCGGTGGAGGCTGTCAAAATTCCGGACGGGTTTAGAGCTCCTGAGTCGCTAACATGGGACTCGTACCGAACGCGTGACGCACACCAATGGATTCCTCTCCGAACGAGGAAACCATTTGGTAGGGTCACACGTTCGGTTCGAGTCCCATTTCGCGACTCTGGAGCTCAAAACGCCTCTTCAGTTTTGGCCCCCTGCCCTGCGTGCGCTGGTATTCCGCCCCACTGTGAGACGGAGAGCTAAGGACAGGCTGGTGGCGGAAAGGGCGGCGGCCTCATCACACGGTTAGCCGCGGCATGAGCCATTCAATCGTGACCAGAATAGCCGCACCGGCCTCGCCAGACACAATGGGACAGCCTTGCCGCCTCTCTCTCTCGCTCTCATTGCGAACGCGCAGCGCACTAAGACGACAGTACTCCCGCGGCTACAATGGCGAGGCCCCGTTCCGCTCAAACAAAACCGCGGTCCACATGCTCAAGGTCGTGCGGCGGCGCCCCCAAGGGCACGCGCCGGCCCGCTGCCTGCTTACGGTCCTCCTGCGGCACGACATGTGAAGAGCCGGAAAAAAAAGGGACAGGCGCTGAAGAAACGAGGTCCTCTGGAGCGAGCGGCGTCCCCTTTCAAGCCAAGCGACGCACAACCCACCTCAAGGACCGTCGGCAGGGTGGGGGCGTGCAGGCCGCGGGGCGAGGGCCGGCCGGGAAGGGGAAGCGATGCAAAGCCAGTAAACCCCCCGGCCGGCCGGCCGGACAGACGGAGCGGCCGGCTTGACGGCACGTCACGCGCCATCCATCACAGTGCAGGCTGACTCTCTGTCTCTCTCGCACTCACGGCGCGTTCCGGAAGGGTGCGAGAGAGACAGAGACTCTGTTCGGAATGATCATCACAGGTGTCGCCCCAAACTCGGTGTGGAAGCGGCGGGGCGGGGCGGGGCGGGGCGGGGCGGGGCGGCCCTCCCGCGTGTGGGCCGCGTATTCTGAGACGTGCCCAGCAGGAGCAGGCCAGGGGAGCCACCAATGTGTAGACGACGCGGCGGGCCGCTCCGGTGAACTGCCAAATTGAATTACAACCGCGATGATCAGGCGGGGCCGGGCAGGGCACAGTGGGCCGGGCGGGGCGCGCACAGTGGGCCAGAAGACCGCGCAGGCGGGCTACACTCTATACGCGTTTTGAGCTCCAGAGTCGCCAAATGGGACTCGAATCGAACGTATGTGGGCCCACCAATGGATTCCTCGTTTGGAGAGCAATCCATTGGTGGGGTCACACGACGTTCGATTCGAGTCCCATTTAGCGACTCTGGAGCTCAAAACGTGTCCGGGATTTTGGCCGCCTCAACGGTCTTCTGGCCCACTGTGGCGCGCCGAGGATCCGCGGTCCAACGGTACGCAGCTGTGACGCCCCGGCCGCGGCATGGCCGTCGCTGGCGATGACGCAACCGGAATGAGACTCCGCCGCGGGATACTTTGTCTGCTGGCGAACCGACGGACAAAGCTCGTGGAGTATGGCGGGGCCCGGCCGGGTGGGGCGGAGCCAAACTCAAACAAGAAAGCGGATTCCCTTGTGCAGCACTCCCGATCCATGTGTGGCTTTTCACGGCGAACCTGGCCCCTTCTTCCTACTAAATAAAAAATGCTGCTCTGCGGAAAAATGAAAGTTGATGCCACCCTGGCGCGAGGGGTTGTTGCCCACCCTGAGAATGGTGAGCAACATCACACTGTTATTAACACGTTCACGCCGAAGGCGATTTGGGGTGGAAAAGCCTAGATGCCGAAGGTGCTAAAAACCAAACCATACGTCGCAAACACATGGCACATGCATATTCGGACTTGCCATGACCGGCCAAACACCATGCGCCAAAAATTTCCTATACGAGAACCATGTTCTCGTATCGGCGTCTGAGCCATCGCCGTACGAGAACCATGTTCTCGTACCAAATGCAAAACCCTTATTGGTGGTTTGGGCTCAAAATGTTAGCAATGCACACCCCAAAAAGATCGATTTTAGACTCAAACTACATTGTGGAACACGTTCTGGTACCGGAAAGACATGGAAAACACGAGAACGTTGGTGAAATGGCGTTCCCGCCGGTACGAGAACATGGTTCTCGCGCTTATTTTTGCTCCCTTCTCCCCTCCTCTCCTTCCCTACTTTGTGCCTATGTCGTACGGCACGGGGTCAAAAATCCACTAGAATTTGTTTAGAAAAATGTCAAACTTCGTAAAAAGCCAAAAAAAGTGCGATTACCCTGTTTTCATGTTTACCATGGTGACATGGCGTTCCCGCCGGTACGAGAACATGGTTCTCGTGCCAAAACGCACGCTAGAGACCTAAATTTTTAGCCGAAATGTAGGAAATTTTACGTAGATTCCGAATATGGGGTCGCTTATTTGGTCCGAGTACCCCAATCTGATGTAGAGGTCTTGAACGAAAACAGCTCGCAACGAGAACCCCGTTCTCGTATCGGCCTTTTGGCTTTGTAGAATACGAGAACATGGTTCTCGTACCGGCGTGAACGTGTTAACGAATGTGACGTCCTATTCGTTCGAATGTGAATTTTGTCACGTTCGTTTGAATATGACGTTACATTCGTTTGAATGTTTACGCACGTTCAAACGAATGTGGCACCCTAATTTAACGGCCGTGTCACGTTCCAAGGAATGTGACCACATTTGTTGAATAACAGTGCAAGTCCGGGAATCATTCTCGTATCTTTATCGGAAATCCTGATAGTCCCAACGCAAAGTCATACTCTAGTGAGAGTGACGCAAAACAGTAAAAACTGAAGGAAATTGTTGGCAATTCTTCACTTTTCTCGTTAGCTATTGGGTAACCCCCTTGGCGGCGTCACTCCACCGACGCGAAGGCCTGCGCTGCAGTGCGCAGGTATGCAAAGCACGCGCTATTTTCATCAAAGTGCCCGACTTCTTTTTAGATTTTCACACCGGTTGGTTCAAGCCGGCAGGGGCTGCCTGTCTGCAGCCAGTCCCCCACGTGGGGTCTAAATAAGGCGCGGCAGTGACCTGCTTTTTTTTTTGTCTCTCTATTTTTAGCCAAAACCCTGGGGATCGACCGTGACGCTTCGCTGGCGGCAAGCTTCCTCTTTCGATTTTCCCGGAATAGGCCCCTTGTAGGGAAATCAAATTTCACATCGGATATATAAAGCGGCTTCAAAACAGACGGTTTTAATTTTTTACAACCAAAAAAATTAAGAAAAGAACTACTCAAAAGTTAAAAGAAACTGAAAATAAAAACTTTCAAAACAATTACAGGTGCGAGAGTCCTGACACGCCGTGCATCAAACGAAAGGCAGGCCACGTTCTGGCCAAAAAGTGATGCGACACCCGAGTTACTGCGGTTCTGTTTACATTGCTGGGTGCGTGGCGCGGCCGGGACAGAGACACATGGGCATCGCTCAGGGAATACGCAGCGATAAGCGTTTGATGTGTGGCACCACATACGGTTCTGCATTCAGTAAAAGCAACACGACAAAAAAAAGAAGAAGAGAGGAATATACACGTCCAGGTGCAAACGCAATGGGCTGCAGGCCTCCCCTTTTTAAGTGGGAATTTCACAGGCGCTTGAGCTTAATGGAAAAACGCGTCCCCCTTCCCGGCAGGTGTGCCATCCGCGTTGGCCGAGGCGTTGGCGCGTCCGGAGCGAGTTATCCCGCCTCCGTGTTGATGGCCTTGATGGCCTGCACGCCGAGGCGAGCCCCACGAAGCCGCCCCGGGGTTTGTTTCGCATTAAATTATATTCCCAAGTTAATTTCCAAACTGCGCCGCGCGCGGCGTTGCCTTCTGCACGCGGCCGAGGCGAGGCGGCCGCCCCACAGTGGGCCAGAAGACCGGTAGAGGAGGCGGTCAAAACTCTTGACTCGTTTTGAGCTCCTCGAACCGAACGTGTGACCCCACCAATCCACGCCTCGTTCGTTAAGAAACCCATTAGTGGGGTCATACGCTCGGTTCGAGTTTCATTTAGCGACTCTGGAGCTCAAAACGCGTCCGGAATTTTGACTGCCTGCACCGGTCCACTGTGCGCCCCGCTGGGTCTGCCTGTTCGCTGGCTTGCCCGGTCTGGTCTGCCCCTGTCGCCCTGCTGCCCGCAGTGCCTGCTTTGTAGCGGCCCCGTTCATCACATTTAATTCTCCGCGCGGAAAGGACTGAAAAGGGGTTTCCGCGACATTTCCCCAACACCGCGGCCGCCATTGTCTTGGCGTTGCACGACGTTATTTACTCTCAAGCAACAAATTCGTCCACCCAAGGCCCCAGGAAGGGCCGCCGTCGTCCAGGAGCAGAAATCGCATCCAGTGGGTCAGACGACCGGTGGAGGCGGTCGAAATCCCGGACGGGTTTTGAGCTCCAGAGTCGCTAAACAGACTCGAACTGTACGTGTGACCCCACCAATCCATTCCTCGTTTGAAGAGCAACGCATTGGTAGGGCCACACGTTCGGTTCGAGACCTATTTAGCGACTCTGGAGCTCAAAACGCGTCCAGAATTTTGGCCGCCTGCACCGGTCTTCGGCCCACTGTGCGGTGCGTCGGTCCAGTCGGCTCGCATCGCGGCAAACTTGGGCCGGTCCATACGAGTACGCAGCTTGACGGTCAATTCTTGGAGGAGACCGTCCAACGAACGGACTCACGCACAGCGGCCCCAACTCCAGCAGGGCGCGCCGATGCCTTTTCTTCGAAAAGAAAATCACCTTGGTTAGACAAAGAATGTTTTTTTTTTTTTTTTTTTTTTTTTTTTAAAGAACCCCAGCTCGAAGACGACGACGAGGCCAGGCGGACACAGTACTTACTTAACGAGCGACCGGACTGGACTCGCGAGAACGCGCGCGGCATCGGCAAGGCGGAGTCCTCAAAATTCGCGGTTAATTTCCGGATTGCAAGATTGGATCGGAATGAAAACAAGGAAAAATAATAATCTCGCCTCCTAACCCAATTAACACGGGCCTTGCGTTCCACTAGACTGCCGCGCATAATGGCGCACAGTGGGTCAGAAGACCGTTGCGGCGGCCAAAATTTTGGACCCGTTTTGAGCTCCAGAGTCGCTAAATGGGACTCGAATCGGACGTGTGACCCCATGAATGGAGAGCAATCCATTGGTGGGGTCACACGTTCGATTCGAGTCCCATTTAGCGACGACTCTGTAGCTCAAAACGTGTCTGGGATTTTGGCCGCCTCAACGGTCTTCTGACCTACTGTGTGGCGTCGCGGCAAATCATGTTGGCGAACTCGGCGTCAGCAGCGAGCACCACGAACACGTACGTACAAATTCCACAAAGCACAATCTGAGCGCGTTACTGACTTATCAATCAATACGTACATTCGTTTAAGCAAGCATAATACTTGGTATTTTTTGGGTAAGGATGACCAATTTGCTTTGTAAAATTATTTACAAAGCAAATTGGTCAGCACACCAACTTACCAATTCATAGGTAGTTCTTTAAGAAACGGAAAGTTCGTATTATATTTGCACAAGTTACTTGGATAACTACTGACAAATTGACCAAAAAGTCAGAAGCGCGCTGAGAGTGCAACATCGCCAACGACGTCCATTTAACGAACTTGCGCATATCCCCGCTGGTGAAACGCTGAGCGGGCAGCGCGGGAACGGACCGGCAAGCGAAGCGACCGCAGGCGGGGTTTAGGCGGGGTGCGGCCGGGCAAGCCGCTCTGTTATGCCTGTGCCCTTAGGAGGGAGAGAGAGAGAGAGAGAGAGAGAGAGAGAGAGAGAGAGAGAGAGAGAGAGAGAGAGAGAGAGAGAGAGAGAGAGAGAGAGAGAGAGAGAGAGAGAGAGAGAGAGAGAGAGAGAGACCGGGGGAAAGCCAATCCGCTCATCGAAGCAAAATCTTTATCCGGCCCTTATCAGAGCGTCAGACCGTCCGAGCGGCCAATAGTAGCGCAGCGTGCTTCAAAGCGCGACGCGTTCTCAACGGCCGACGTGTTGCTGCGCGGCCGATCAGGCCAATCCCAGCGCGGCCAAATAAACAGGGCCGCCTCAAACAAAAGAAGCGTCGCGCACACACGGTTCATGCAGACAGACAGACTGACGGACACGCAGGCACACACTTTTGTACTCAGACAGACAGAAGACAGACAGACACACAGGCAGACGGACAGCGAGAGGCCCTCTTGGCTCTCGTGTTTGCTCTTCGCGTGCCCGGCGAGCCAGGTCCCAACCTCATTACACGGCGGGATTCGATGGGGACGGTGCCTGAGACCACCAAGACGGTACCCCACAATGGCGCCGCAAGTGGTGACCGAATAGCCGCCGCAAGCGGCGACGATCTCGTACTCGGGGAACGAGCGGGAAAAGCACCGGCGGGGGACGAGCCGGGGCACGCCGATGTCGTCACCGCGGAAACAATCTCTGCACTCTGCCACAAGTAAACTACTTGAACCGGGGGCCGGGTTATGTTTTTCCGCGAAGACTCGACTTCAACTAACTCTAATTCGGGGCAGCTAAACCCGCGGCGAGTGAATGCCGACACTGCATCGGATCGGCCGCCGCGCCGGGCAATAAGGCAGCCTTCCGTGCGGACGGGCCGCGGGGCCGTGGGGGTGGGGGCCGCGGGGAATGGAGGGGGCGTCCAGTGGGGCGCCGCCGCGCCGCCTCCACCGGCCAGGTGACTCGGCTCCAGCGCGGCTCCAGGGCCGCTCCAGGTGCCTCCGGCGAGGTAGGCCGCCAGGTAAGTCAAAGAGGAGAACGGCGGACCGGGGCCGCAGCCCGGCGAGGAGGTGGCCGCGTCGCACCGCCGTGCTCGTCCAGGTGGGCAGGGGGTGGCGCTGCCGCCGCCGTGCGCGCCGCCACCCCGCGCCACCACCCCGCGCCGCCACCCCGCGCCACCACCCCGCACCGCGCCGCCCCCGCCGCTCCAGCCCGGCGGCCCGCGCGTCGACACCCAGCTTTGCCATAGCCGGGGACGGGCCGGGGCGCGGGACGGGCTGAGGCCCCGAAGGAGCCGCTAAGTCGTTTACAGAAGCTCAACTTTCACCCGGGCAGCGCTGCTTCACTGTCTGGAATTGCTTTGCTTGCGTCGCTGTCGCCGCGCGGTGAAATAGGAACGTTGTTATTAGGGTGGCGGTGCGCGGTGGGGGTGGGGGTGGGGGAAGATGCGTTAACTGTGCAGGCGGGCTGCTGTCTCTCTCGCACTCCACTCAGGTGCGGGGAAGATAGAGCGGTGCGCGGTGGCGGCGCAGCCATTGACGCGATACGGCCCTCTATTATTCGCATGATCAATAGCGCCGCCGAGCAGTCCGCGCCTCGCCTGCAGCCAACTCGTTACCGTCTGCCGGCGGCCTACGCGCCTCTGCAAAGTGGGCCAGCAGAGGACCGGCGCACGCAGCCAAAACTCTAGACGCGTTTTGAGCTCCAGAGTCGCTAAATGGGACTCGAACCGAACGTGTGACCCCACCAATCGATTCCTTGTTCGGAGAGGTATCCGTTGGTGAGGGCCACCCGTTGGGTTTGATACCTCTTTAGTGACTCTGGAGCTCAAAACGCGTCGAGAGTTTTGGTCCACTGTACTCTGCTCTCGCGCCACGCCTCTGGCCGCGCCGCGGGCCTCAACTTCCTGGCATCGATCACAAAGAGACCGTCCTGGCTGCCGGGTCCATGATTAGCTCCCCGAGGACAGGGAGATTCCTGCCCCCGCCCCGCGGCGCCGCAGCACCGCTTAGCGCTGTAACACGTCCAGAGGGAAAAACGCCGGCTCAGGTCGGTATTTGAACCCGGGACCCAGGGGGACTGCTGGGGTGGCGCCATTGTTAGGCACGTGTGGGATAGAACACACTCGCGCAGCCGCAGCCACCGCAAGGGTTGGACCGCGCTCGCGCCACGAGCTGCCGCCGTGCTAGTCCGGTGAATAGACCACTGCGGACGGACCTACGGACCGCACTGCCCGGACGGGCTGGGTTTCCCTCTGATATTCCTGTTACCGACACACCACGCTGCCGGCACCAGGCTCGCCTGGTGGTCCGCGAAACAAAGCCCGACCGACAGTCTTGCAAACAAACCTCCCCTCCAAAAGGGCTGATTGGCTCACAAAAAAGGGAAAGGAAAAAAAAAAGACTGTTGTGATAATTAACTTTGTTCAAGCCTAAATTCAGCTGCAATCGAAAATCCAACCGATCCTAACCACCGAAAGCTGGCAGGCACGACCAAACAACTGACCTGGGGTTTCTTAACGTCGTAAGTGCCCGGTCGTCGCAACCAGCTTGTGGCTGCAGACATCAAATGCATACCAGGTAACGGACTCAGCCAGCCGAACAGAGTTGATCGGCTCTACAAAGTCTTTTTTTTTCGTGAAGGTGTATGGACTGATTGCATTGAGGGGGGTAGGAATAGACGGGGGTGGGGGGGGAACCTTGGGGTCGGCTCGGTGGTGATCTGCAGGGCAGGGCGGCGCTGCGGTAGACAACAACATGCTCGCCGTGCCGGACCACTGAGCAATTCTATCAATTGGAAGGGAAAGGACGGAGCCTCCAAGACCAGGCCCGAGTGTTGGTTCTCCAGGACCTGCCTCCTAGGACCTGCCCCTAGGAGCTGCCTCCAGGACCCAGCCTCCAGGCCAACATCTCAATAAGGCGTCGTGCCGCACTCGGCCGGGGCCAGTCAGTCGCCGCGTCGCCGCGTTTGCCAACATGTCAGGGCACTACATGGAGGGCTTGGCGGCGGTGGCCGTGACGCGGCGGGAAGCGGGCGCCGGCCTTAGCCTCGGCGAGCCACGAGGATCTTGGGGGATCCTGACAGCGACACGCGCGGCGACGCAGCGGGGTCCGGGGGCTCTCGACGACCAGCAGCGGGGCCGTGGTGTGGACGCGACGGGGGCGCGGCGGGGCCGAGGCAAAAGTGTGTAAATCACTGTCAGGGATAAGGGAGCACGGCATAGCATAGCGGGGCGGGGTGGGGTGGGCCGGCAGGGTGGCCGTGCCACAGTGGGCCAGAAGACCCGGTGCAGGCGGTCAAAATCCTGGACGCGTTTTGAGCTCCAGAGTCGCTGAATGGGACTCCAACCGAAAGGTGTGACCCCACCTATGGATTTCTCGTTTGGAGAGCAGTCCCCATGAGGGTCACACGTTTGCTTCGAGTCCCATCTAGCGACTCTGGAGCTCAAATCGTGTCCGAGATTTTGACCGCCTCCACCGCTCTTCTGGCCCACTGTGCGTGGCGGCCGCTAGGGGAGCACTCGGTCCCTGTTTGCCCCGGCCCTGCCGTTGGCAAGCCGATGGCAAGCCGATGGCAAGCCGATGGCACACAGATGGACGTGCGACTCTTGACACGAATCCAGGGACCCGGAGCGCTGCCCGGCGCGGCCCGCCCGACCTAGCGACTTATGCTGCCTGCTACGCACCCGACGATGGTCCCGAGCGAGTCCCAGGTGATGGGAAAAGCGCCCCGGGCGCGGGATTCGAACCCCGGGCCCTATCGAGCGCGACGCGGTGCGCCAAGTTATTAATTATTTGCTCAGTTCGCTGAGACTAGGGGTCTCGCCTCACGTCGCTGCACTGCGATCCGAGGTGTGGAGCGTGGGAAGGCGACGCGGCGGGCGCCGGGGCGCGAACCCGAGCCGAGATGAGAGGAGTCCGTAAAATTATTGTTCTGGAAACGCGAAATTCTACTTTGCAACAAATTTCAACTCGGCGAAGTCGCAGCGCAAAGCAGTACAAGGCAAGGCAGGCGGCGGGGCGGGGCGGGGCGGCGAGGTCGCGGATGCCGCGAGCGGCACTGCTACTTCGAAGACTGTTCCTACGGGCTGAGCGACGGCGTTGTTACATCCCGGCGGAGAAGGAGAGGGGGGAGACGAACCAGGGATGGCACATGGTGTGTGTGTGTGGTTCAGCGCGACGAGGGGCAACGAGCTGTTAACGACCCATCCATCCGCCCTTCCTGCCTGCCTGCCTGCCTGCCCGCTGCCTGCCAGCCTGCCAGCCTGCCAGCCCTGCCTGCCCGTCCGTCTGTTAGTCAGCGATTTTCCAGTCAAGTGGCAAAGCGTCGCCCTGTCTCTGCAGCTCCCCGAGTGTGCCGCGTTGCAACTGCCTCCGAGATGGCGGTGGTGGTGGTGGTGGTGGTGGTGGTGGTGGTGGTGGTGGTGGTGGTGGAATTTCACAATCACACAATAAAGGACCCATCATCGTCCCCTTCCGAGGGTACCGGGGGAGGGAGGGGAGATTGATATTGTTGCCTAAATCCTAACGCCCCCTCCCTTTTTTCCTCTCCTCAACGGAACGTCGCTTTGAACTTTACCTTTTTCCCGGATGGACGCTTTCGGTCTTTCCTGTTTAGAATATCGCGTGGCTGGCGGAGCGACCGACTGCCCACAGTGTGCATCACACAGCCCGCCGCCGCGTACAGGAGGAGAGAGGGCCGGCCGCCGCGTCAGACTTGCGGCACCCTAATTTGCTGGAATGAGGTGTGCGCGGCGAGGCGCCTGGAGCCTCCAGGGGGTGTCCACCCCGCCCCGCTTCGCCCCGCCCCGCAGCCTTGCACGTCAAACGCTCCGTTATCCTCGAGGCCGCCTTTCTTTTGACGAGTCTTGGACCAAAGTCCCCAAAAGCCCACTGTAAAGTCGGTGTCAAGGTTGCCTGCCACGCGAAATTGGCAAGTCTCTTTAAATGCCAAAACTATTCCCCAGCTTGCCTAAAATTTGGCGCTGCAGGCGGCTGAAGCGTAATCTGATGCCGATTTCAGATCATATGGCTTGCCAAATTTTGGCATTCGTAACACGACTTGCCCCAGAGGATTTGCAGTGCTCAATTATTTCCAGAGGCCTCGCGCCACGTGATGCGCCACGTGATGCGCCACGTGATGCGCCACACGTGATGCGCCACGTGATGCGCCACACGTGATGCGCCACGTGATGCGTGACGCCCCACTCGGAGCCAGCCCGCTCCACGCCCACCAACCAACACCTTCATGGAAAACTCCTTTTCTCTTTCGCGTCCAGAGAGCAGCAGGGACGCGATACTTCTCTCGCCAGCGGCGGCGCGTCGCTTCGGCCTGACCATCCATTTTGTGGGACAATTTCCTGGGAGGGGACCGGGGGGAACGAGAGGGGAGGGGGGGGGGCGGTGATGTTACGGCAGAAGCCCTCGCTGATACGGGCCGAAGCGCTCGTCTGGGTCCATCCCAACATATGCCATACGGGAGAGGCTTTGGAGAAAGCAAGAAAAACATCACCCGGGCGGCAGAAGCGAGATACAGCCGGCAGCGCGGCAGCAAAAGGACGAGAAATGGAAAGCTTCGGCCACTCGCAGACACTCTCGGCCACATCGCAGTGCAGGCGGCCAAAACTCCAGACGCGTCTTGAGCTCCCGAGTCGCTAAATGGGACCCGAACCGAACGTGTGACCCCACCAATGGATTGCTCTCCGAACGAGGAATCCATTGGTGTGGGTCACACGTTCGGTTCGGGTCCCATTAAGCGACTCAGGAGCTTAAAACGCGTCTAAAGTTTTGTCCGCCTCCTTTCTGTCTTCTGGCCCAATGTGCCCTGCCGTGCCCGCGATCAGGTTCGCTTTCCATCCGCTCACTCACTCACCACGTCGATGATGTGGTGCAGCGACACGCCGAACGTGACCTGCAGCGGCATGGAGGCGTTCTCCACGGGCCTCACCGACGCGTCGTACCGGTCCATGAGGTAGCGCGTCAGCTGGTACTCCATCTCGTCACACCGCCCTGCACAAACACCAACACATCAGACAGCTCGAGAGGGTAGTTTCGACCCTCAGCATAGGGCAGTAGTATTGCTCTAAGCCGTTTGTGGGACTCGTGCAGTTCAATCTCTCTTTTCAATTTACTTTTTTTTCCTTCAAATCTTTTTCGGAAGTCCCCGCTTAGAAAAAGCACTCCGACAGCTAACTAACTCCTCGCGGCGACACGGGTACGCTTCGGTTGGCACAAGGCAAAGTGATGCCCCCTCCCCCCCCCCTTCTCATCGGAATCCTCGCCGGCCATAACTCCGTCTGTCTGCTCCGGAACACGGCTCGTGCCCCCGGCGTGGCTTGGCGGGGTATACTGGGGTAGGGCGGGGCGGGGCGGGGCGGGGGGGGGGCGGGCCCCGGGGAGGAATGCAAATATAATAGCGTTCCGACTCGCGGTCACGTTGGGGCCTCGCTGGCCTGGCTTCTTACTTTCCAGATGGAATCTGCATTCCGCCTCCAAAATCACGGCCCCGGCTCGATGAAAAAAGTTTACCGTCATCGGATGAGAAACGGATCACCTTCCAGCGGGCCGTCCCAGGGCGTCCGAGGGCCGTTCGAAGGGCCGTCCGAAGGGCCGTCCGAAGGGCCGTCCGAAGGGCCGTCCGAAGGGCCGTCCGAAGGGCCGTCCGAAGGGCCGTCCGAAGGGCCGTCCGAAGGGCCGTCCGAAGGGCCGTCCGAAGGGCCGTCCGAAGGGCTGACGGAGGCTCGGCCCGAAGGGTAGGCCGGCCGATTCCAACTGCGGTCCAGACCGGCCTAGCGCCGTTGTTGCTCGGTGGGCCGGGTGGGCGCGTCGTGTCGGCGGGATGGCACGGCCGATCGCAAACCCCGACAATGCGGAAACACGCTGCCGCGGCGCCACTATCCTCGGGGAGCGGCCGGGGCCGGACGGCGTGACAGCGTGATGGAAACGTCATGCGCGGCGGTGTGGCCGTGTCTCGAGAGACTTCGCCGGTATCACACGTCGAGGTGGGTGGAGGCCGTGGGATCGAATCCCCCCCGCCGCCGAAACAAAAGGACACGCAGCAGAGCAAAGGTGCGCGCACCGTGCGAACCGACGCGTCGTATTCTTTTCCGGCGGCGGCGACACCAGAATCGACGGCCGACTAGTATTAAACGTGTAAATTTGACGGTAATTGGAAGGGCTCCGGCATCGGCCTCACGACCCGCCCCGCCCCGCCCCGCCCCGCCCCGCCCCGAGTCGTGCCTAATGTCGTTGGCGTTCCTCGCTGCTCGTCGGCTTTAGCGCCGCCATTAGCACGCCGCGCCACACCCCGCCCCGCCACACCCTGCCCCGCCTCGCCCCGCCACGCCTTCCTGCAATCGGCCATTCCATTCCACCGCGGTATCACTTGAGCAAATACGCGTCTTACGGTGTACGCGCGCCGCCTTGAACGAGTGCCAACGCAAGGCGGAGCCCTCGAGGGGGAAACGACTGAGAAATTTTGTGTACATCGGATAGGGATTACCCGCGGATTACCTCCGGATTACATCGAAAAATTTCCAGGATTACCATTGGATTACGCCGGATTACCTCAGAATTTTCCCGGATCACCACCGGATTACTTCGAATCCCGCCACACATTTTTTACATTTTTCAACATGCTTTCCCCCACTATGCGACTCAACCCCGTCGTCCAACACTCGGCAGAGAGCGCCTCTTGGGGCGCCCTTGGAGCGCCCCCTGGGAGCGCCCCCTTGGAGCGCCACCCCAGTGCAGCGCGAACGCCGCCACTCCGGCCTCTTAATCGCTACAAGGCTGAGCTGGGTGGGGCGCGGCGGCGCGGCACGGCGGCACGCAATGAAACAGACAGGGGCGCGGCTTGCGACTGAGAGTCCGCATCTATCTGCACACAGCCCTTTCTTTGCTCACACAGACGAGGACACACACACACACGCACACAGAGACGGAACACACACAACACGGCACCAGAGCCGCGACACTAATTTGCATAAAAGGGTGAGGCAACATCCCTTATTGTCGATGTAAACGATTCAGCACTGTGGAGCGCGCCCCACGGCCCCGCACTGAGTGGGGGCGGAACGTCGGTGGCAGGGGGAGGGGAGTAGGGGCAGGGGGCGGAACGGGGCGGGCCGTGGTGCTTCCCCGCGCGCTGCCCCGCCGCCCCGCCCCGACAGGTAGCCGGCGGCGGCTCTTTGCGGCAGCCATTCGGCCGGGCCGCTTGGTCCGCGCGGCCCTGCCCGCCTAAATCCACAGTCAATCAGAATAAGCCTTCGGAAGTGTAGGGCCGAGTGGGCCGGGCGGGGCGGGCGGCCAACCGGGCCGGGAATGGAGACGCCCCCCTCAAAGAGACACTCCGACCGTCGGGGCGAGACGAGACGACCCGCGGCACGTCGAGTGCGTGTGCGTGCGCGCGGGTGTGCGTGAGAGTGGGAGAGAGAGAGAGAGAGAGAGAGAGAGAGAGAGAGAGAGAGAGAGAGAGAGAGAGAGAGAGAGAGAGAGAGAGAGAGAGAGAGAGAGAGAGAGAGAGAGAGAGAGAGAGAGAGAATTTGCCTTTACCTGTTTTGAATTTTCACCTCCATTGGTACCAAAGCCGTTCGCCAGGCCGCGTGGCGGACGCTGGAAATATATTAGCGTTCTCACACCTCTGTAGCTATCTGCATTCATTTATGCACCCTTTTTTTCCTTTCCGGCTGATGTGTCCCCGTGTCGCTCCGTGTACCATCGTGTTCCACCGTGTCCCTCTGTGTCCCACCCGAGTCCCACCGCGTTGAGCAGTGTGCCCCTACACTGCCTTAAGGCGCTTACTTACAGATCACCCAGGAATAACAGTGTAGGTGGTGAAAGGGGTGAGCCTTCGCCGCTAATGATAGGACAAGGACATCCGCAAGGCCGGGCCGGAACTAGCAACCCTCCGAACTGCAATCACGCATTTTCCGATTGCGCTGCACACGGTTGCGCAGGCACACGACGGCGCCCCGTCACGCCGCGTCACGCCGCGTCACGCCGCCCGATCCATGAGTCCATGATTCATTCATGGCATTGGTGGCTGCCGCTGCTGCCGCGCCGCCGAGCCGCGAAAACCGCCCTCACATATTTATGGCGCGAATAATTCCGCTTGATGATAATGACCGTCCTGGCGGCGGTGCGGCACTGGTGCGGCGGTGCGGCGCGCAGTGGGCCAGAAGACGGGCGCAGGCGGCCGAAACTCTAGACGCGTTTCGAGCTCCAGAGTCGCTCGTGTGACCCCGCCAATGCTATCTCCGAATACGAGAAATCTATTGGTGCGATCGAACGTTCGGTTCTAGTCCTGCTACGCGACTGAGGAGCTCAAAACCCAAGTAGAGTTTTAGCCGCTTTCGACCGTCTTCTGGCCCATGTGCGGCAGTGCGCTGGTAGAGCGGTAATCCCGGCATTCCGCCGCACCAGCAGCGCCGCACCGCCAGCCAGTCTATTTGGCGGCGTTTCCAAAAGTCACCGCCGCTGGGAGACGAGAATATCGGGCCCGGCCCGCCCCGCCGGGTCGCCGAGTTTGAGCTGACGTGTCAATCAGGCCCTTGACGGCGTGGCGGCGTGGCGGCGAGCCAGCAGAGGCCAGCAGCCCCACCGGCCCGACGCGGCGTCACTAGACCCCAGCCGCAACTGATGACTCGGCCAGGTGTGTTGTGCGAGACCGGGGGGGTTGCTGGGGCCGGGATGGCGTGCTGACGACGCCGAAGGAGTCGCAGCCATCCAGGACGCCGTGGAGCTGGCACGGGCCCAGGGCGCGGGGCGGGGTGCGGGCCGCACAGTGGGCCAGAAGACCGGTGGAAGCGGTCAAAATCCCGGTCGGGTTCTGAGCTCCAGGGTCACTAAATGAGACTCGAATCGAACGTGTGACCCCTCCTATGAATAGCTCTCCGGACGAGGAATCCATTGGTGGGGTCACACGTTCGGTTCGAGTCCCATTTAGCGACTCTGGAGCTCAAAACGCGACTAGAGTTTTGGCCGACTGCGCCGGTCTTCTGGCCTACTGTGGGGCGGGGCGCAGGGCGGGCCCCGGGGGAGAGGGGGGAGGGGATACAAGTCGCCTGCCAAAAGCACTAAGTGAGGCGCGAGGACGGCCGCCAATGGCCGGCTTGACGCAGACATGACGGCCGAGAGGAAAACACGACGATGTGGCTTCCGAAACCGGGCCGAGAGTTGCGCGTTCGGTCCGCGTCTTCTGTGGTCATTTTGCTGGGGGGCTCAACAAAAGCTGTGGCCTGCCTGGTTTTAACAAAAGCTGTGACCTGCCTGATTTTAACAAAAGTTGTAACCTGCCTGGTTCAAAAAAAATAAAAATAAAAAATAATAATTGTGAACTGCTTGGTCTCAAAAAAAGCCGTGACCTGGCCTGGTCTCAACAAAAGCTGTGACCTGCCTGGTTTTAACAAAAGCTGTGACCTGCCACGACCGTGGAAACACCCCGAGGGGCACGCCAGGGCACGCCGCCGAGTAGAAAGAGACACGGCGGCAGTGGAAGGGGGGGAGGGGGCAGACAAACACTTCGGTCCCTTCCAGTCCAGAATTCCGGCATCACGTGCTGAAGGCAGTGCTGGCGTGGGCCGCCGCGCGTCCTGGGCGAAATGTTGCTGGGGGAAGGAGGCAAGGCGGCGGCCAGAAGCGGCGACAGAGATGTTTACAAACACAATCTCGCTTTTTACTCCGCGCTGCGTGCTGATTCCGCGGGAAACAAGTTTTTCGAAAGCGCCGCCTCTCCGCGGCCGAGTCGAGCCGAGCAGGCGGACGCTCGAGGGGGTATACTCTCAAAACGAGTGACCTGACTAATACGCTATTACACTCTTATTACGCTTCTAAAAAGGCCCCCTGAAAACAAGCCCAAAACAACCCCAACGCAGTCCAAAACAACCAAAAAACAGGCAAAATCCGGTGTTTATCCGGAGCAATGCGGGGTAGTCCAAGGGTAATCCTGGAAATTTTTCGATGTAATCCGGAGGTAATCCGCGGGTTATCCGGGGTAATCCGGGGTAATCCACCGGTAATCCTGGAAATTTTTCGATGTAATATCCGGAGGTATCCCCGGGGTAATCCCTATCCGATGTACACAAAATTTCTCAGTCGTTTCCCCCTCGCTCGGACCACAAGGACTCCTCGCTCGCCTCGCCTCGCCTCGCCTCGCCCACGGCGGCGGCGGTCTGGCGGGACTCGGCAGGCGGGCCCTTTAACATTCCGGCCCTCGGCGCGCATTCTGATTCGGCCGCCATTTAGCTCAGGCAGCCCGGCCAGCCCGCAGCCCGGCCCGACAGACTGGCTCTGTCTTCCTCGCGTCCCCCGGCGACGCCCCTCGAGCGCGAGAGAGACAGAGCGCTGTTGAGCCTGCAGGCCGGCGGGACAATCGCAGGGCCGCACACGAGTCACTCAGTCAATACCGGTGGCAGCGGGGCAGCGGACCGGGCAGAGGCAAAAAAGTCTCTCTTTGTGTTTATTCGGGTTGGGGCGGTGCGGGGGCCGGGCGCCAGTAAGGAACAGTGCAACAATAGTTGGAGACACTGGTGTCGGGGGTAGGCGGGGGCGGGGGAACCTTGTTAACAGTTCCGATCGTGACCTTAAATCTGGCGCTGGCTGCCTGCCTGCCTGCCTGCAGCCATGGCTGCGCTCGGCGTGGTGGCGGCGGCGTGCATTTCCCTCGCCATCCGGACACTTGACTTCCTTTTAGGCGTCCTCGAAGCGTCCCCAAGCAGCCCCGCGCATTATGCCTCCCTAACTGGACGATTAGCATAGCAATGCCTGCAGTCTCGGGTCCCCAGCGGCCCACTGCCTGGCCCACTGTGCCCGCCTTGGCCCGCCTCGGCCCGCCTTACCTTGTCTCCGTTGCTGTTTTCGAATTTCCGAATGAGATGCGATCTCCGCGGGCAACGCGACGACGGAGCCACGCGGTGTAGTCGCGGGGAAAGCCGGGGAAGAATAAGTTGCAAAGTAAATGAAAGGGAAGATGGAGACAGGGTGATAGGGCCGATATCAGGGCTGCCGCTCCGATGCTATCTACTGGAGGGCGAGGGATCGGCCGAGGTGCGCGCTGGGGTGGAAGGACCGCCTCGCACTGCGTCATCTAGACTGGCCGGCCTTCATATGGACCCATCGCTTCATAAATGGGGCGTCGACAAAAAGAAGTTAATCACCTCAACGGGCGGGATTGACTTTCCTGGGGGCTATCTCTCGGGGCTGGCCCACCGTGCGGCGGTTCGGAGCCGCCCGGAGCTCGCAGCCCCGCAGCCGTCGTGGAGGCTTCGATATTAATATGCCTCCAGAGACTCGCCCTTAATCTGCTTCCCGTTTCCCGCGTCTCCCGTCGGCACGCTCTTTTATTCATATTACACCTGACACTGTACCCAGGGATCAATACACGATACAAAGTTGGCGGCAAGTCGAGTTGGCCGAGGCTGACACGGGAACCGTCTTAGCCGAGAAAGTGTCGCCAAGTTGTGCGGTGAAAGGCAGCAGCCGGCATCCGCCTGCCGAGGGCCGCACAGTGGGCCGCACAGTGGGCCGGAAGACCGGACGCAGGCGGCCAAAACTCGCGTTTTGAGCTCGAGTGAAGGTAAACGGGACTCAAACCGACCGTGTGACCCAACCAATAAATTCCTCCTTCGAAGAGCGATATATTGGTGGGCTCACACGTTCGGTTCGAGTCCCATTTTAGCGACTCTGGAGCTCAAAACTCGTCCGGAATTTTTAACGCCTCCCACGCCGGTTTTCAGGCCCATGTGCGAGGACGGGGCTTTACTTGGCGTGCTTTGCACCGCCGGCTTCACCAGCCGCGTGCCGCCGGGCGACGCCGACGACGTGGTGCCACTGGGATCGCCTCGCGGTGATCATTGTGTATGGTGATGGTGATGGTGGAGACCGGCTCGACCGGCTGATGAAAAAGGGGGCGTCCAACAGGTTCATTAGGGCCTCGTCCACCATCCCCCTCCCCGTCGGGGCCCCGCGGCCCCCCGATAAGACGAGCCCCACCACGCCGCGGCGCTCCGCTTGGAAAGTCTTTCCCAGCGGCCCGGCCGCGTCTGCTCCTCTGCACTCCAGAATGCTGGCAATTATGACCACCACCGCGCGCCGTTCCCGAACTAACCCTTCGCCCGGCGATAAAAGCGAGGGAAAGGAAAAACACTCACGCTCATTTCGCCCAAACAATAATAATTAAGACGAATGAGAAGGCGTTTGTAATTTCCCGCCAACGGGTTTCGGTTATCGCTGTCGGAGCAACCACGTGACTTTATAATTGGCGAGAATGTTTTCTGTGCTGCCTCGTGATATGATTCCGGCCCTTTAAAGCCCGTTGACAAGCGTCGGAAGTCAGAGGCTCGGAGAAATAAACTAACGAAAAATACCGCCGTGAACCTTAGTCTGAAGACGAAACACGGCACGCCGAACGGCGCGGCTCGTCGCTTGGTATCATTATAATAATGCCGGTAAAACACGAACCCCACCGCGGGGTTCGACTGCGAGTGAGTGCGGCAGGCTCCAGGATATGCCATCTTATTTTGCCCGCAGACGGTCGATGGTACGAATCGACCAAAGAAAAACCAAGCGCCTGCTCAATCCCCACAAAAACTCCCTCTGAAGAGACTCTAAATCTATTTTTTTTTCTTTTAGGAAGGTTCTCACGCCAGGAGGATATATCCGCTCCGTCGAATCGAATACCGACACTTGACTGACGAGACGTCCAGCGAGCCTTGCCGTGCCGCCCCGCACAGTAGGCCAGAAGACGGGGGAGGCATCAAAATCCCGGACGGGTTTTTCAACTCCAGAGCTGCTGAATGGGACTCGAACCGCCCTGCCCTGCCGCCGCCGCCGCATTGGTTTTTGAAGCGCGCACGCACCGCACCGCCGCCGTGCCCGACAAGTTTGTTGCCGAGCGAGAAGGAGAGCGCAGGAAAGGCGCTGCCGGCTTTAGCGGCCAGCAGTTTGATTCCGAACACTGCTCTCGTCGCTCTGTCTCCCTCGCACTCACGGGGCGCCCCGCAGCGGTGCGAGGGCGACGGAGCGAAGAAGCACTGTTACGCCAGCCCAGCCGGGCCTCGCAGTTCTGCGCGTTTCGCTGACCTGGCGGTTTCTCGCGGTGAGGGAATGAGGAACAGAGACGCGATAAGGGCGTGCCGCACAGTGTGCCGGTGGCTAGAGGCGGAAGGGGGAAATTGATAAGACCGACCGGAAGCGGACGTGCTCGAACTGCGTCGCGTCGCCGCGTTCTCCTCTTCCAGCCGCTCGCTCATCCCACGCGGACGAGTCTGTTTCCATTCCTTGTGTTGGAGGTGTCAGGCTGTGACGGGCCGCGCGGCGCGACGCCAGTTTTCCATTTGCATGTGACGCAGTCTATCAATCACAGCGGAGCAGCGCGGCGGCCCACATGCCCGGGCGGGCCGCTGAGAACCAAACGCTGGCATCCTCTCGGCGGCGGGGACGCGGACCGACCGGCGCACAGTGGGCCAGACGACCGGCGCAGGCGGCCAAAACACTAGACGCGTGTTTGAGCTCTAGAGTCGTTAACTGAGACTCGAACCGAACGTGTGACCCCACCAATGGATTCCTCGTTCGGAGAGCAATTCATTGGTGGGGTCTTACGTTCGGTTCGAGTCCCATTTAGCAACTCTGGAGCTCAAAACGCGTCCCGGATGGCCCCAATTTACGCCGGGTGAGGCGTGCAGCGCGGAGCGTGCTACACACGGCAGCGCAGCGGGTTGCCTACGCTCGACTCCGCGGGCGCGCCGTCGTGGGCTGGGCTGGGGGCCGCGATCCGCTGTCGTCGCCAGTGCGTGGTAACTCCCAGGGTGGGGGGTTTCAAACTGGAGGAGCAGGGCTACCAACAAAAAACGGACTTTAAATTCATTTTCTGCGACATGACAAGCATTGGCGGTTAGGCAACGATTGATAAATGACCACCAGTTTACAGTGCCTCAGTACAAAAGAATATTTTGTTTTCAGTTTGAATTATTTTTTCAACATTACATGTTGGTGTCAATGCTCCTCCAGTTTGCGAAAGAACAGAATCCCACATAAGTCCGGAGTTACTACGCACTGGGGCTAGGGGGCGCCCCGTCGTTGGGGTGCGGGAGAGACAGAGCGACGAATCTCTGCCGGTGGCTCTGCCGTCGCGCAGCGGGCGGGCGGCCCGCGCGGCGAGGCGGCATGGCATGGCATGGCGCCGCCCGAGGGAGGGCACGCGCCGAGTCCGAGGTCGCCCGCCTGCGTCAGTCTGTGTTTCTAACTGTGTTTCTTTTCGATCTCGTCCCGGAGATGAATGCCTATTAGCCTCGTCTGTCTGTCCGCCTGTCTGTCTGTCTGTCCGTCTGCCTGTCCACGTATCCGTCCGCCCGCCCGCGGGGCGACGAGCCAAGCCGCCAAGCCCCGATAATCGGTGCCGCTGGCGCTCCCAGGTAAAAATGGGCTTTATAAAACCTCACGGGTTTTTTTATAAGCAATGATGAAACTTTATAAAACTTCATTAAGGTCTTTATAAGCTTTTATATTAATACCTATAGGTGAATATATAAATTATTATAAATCCATATAAAATGCTTTATAAGGCATTATATGTCTTATAAAGACAACATTATAAAGTCTTATACAACTGTTTAGATAGATCTGTATAAAAGAAAATAAGCATTTGTTTGTAGTTATTTGCCCTTCAGGAGTTTTGATAAACCTACATATGACTTCCTTAAGTTGTATGAAAACCAATTTGTTGTTCTATATTAACTTGTATACATTTGTATGGCCTTGGGTTGGGAGAACAGTGAACATGGTTCCGTTGTCCACTCTATCGTAAAGATTCAAATCACAGAAACCGTCAACGGAGTGATCTTACACTTTTTGGAAATTACCCAGTTATCGCTTATGCTCTTTTGATGAATACCCATTTGCATCATTCATTTGTTAATTTTTAGTTTTCCCTGCGAACAGTTTTTTTGTTTCTCCTGAAAAATGATGAAAATTGAGTTATCCCCTTCGCTTTCGCTTCATGAATCAAAATTCATGCTGTATGTTATGAAAGATGGGGTCTTCGTTACTACAAGCATTGTCAAAAGTACTAAATTAGAAAGTGAATAACAAAATCCGACAACAGGAGACTATGGTCTCGATCAATTGAAGTGGAAAGGTCGGAAAGTCTAATACCTAGTTACAGGATTGCAAGAATCTCACAAAATAATTACAATTAAAATGATTTGGATAAAACTCTTTTTATTTTTTCTGGAACTATAGAACAAATCTGTACAAATGAGGCCTTACATAAAGGTGATGGCCTATTTTTCCAACTTTTACAACATTAGGTACAAAGTCAGAAAATTTCACAGCAACAAAACAGTCTGATACTTTGATAGGAACGAATTGTTCTAAGCAGCGTAAGGTACTCTTGTGGTAAAACACTGAAGTGTGATCAACTGTAAATTGTCGAACAACAACAAAGTTACCAGTCCTGCATTTAGCAAAATACTTAATACTACCATACTTGGTAACTCCTTGATCACTCCACTTAATGTAAAAGTCTTCAGAGTTAAGAGCTTTGTGAATCTCAGAGGTAAAAGTATCGTACCCCAACTTAGCCCTCGCATAGATAATAGCATTAGGATCTGGAAGAACATTTAATTCTTCTGGTGACAACAATACCTTTCTCACCTCACTTCCAAGAAATTCTCCTTCTGAGACATAACTTTGATTAGGAATATTGAGGCCATGTTGCCCTCTCACAATATTTTCTAACATGAGGATACCCTGACATATTTTTATATTGTTAACAATTTCAGCATCAACATGTAGAGTACCATGTGTAGCTTTAGAAATCATGCCATTTAGGTCCTCATAAGGAAATGCACTAAAACAAAACAAAGGGCCATACATCCGTACACAGGTTGCCAGGTGCAATAGTTGGTGACAATTATGGGTTAATGCCCGATCACCATACAGTGACATGAATTGGTTCACAAAAAGTTTCAACAGCAATTCTGCCTCATCAACTTCTGGGCTCTTTATGGAGGATTTAAGAAGTGTAAAAATAGCCTTTACAAGCAACATGAGATGCTGCAGATACAGTTCAGGGAGATGTCCTTGCAGAGCTGGCACAGCTTCAAACAGTAGAAAATAGTAAAAATCAGATGCTTTCCAATTTTTTAAATTTTTAAGCTGTCTTGTACCCCTATGCACGAAATCAGGGTGTTTGAAACTCAATAAGAAAGCATCTATCTCAGTAATTCTGTCGGCAATGGACCAAGGATGCCCTGGCTTACACCAAAGACTGACCAACTGTTTCACAACTCCTATCAAAACAGAATGAAGGTACTCTGGCACTATACATTTTGAAATATCTGCTGATGGTACAATGCACAATACACTGGGACCCTTTACTCCTCTCACATGTTCCTTGCCTTCCGCTACAGCTTTTGCAGCCTGCTCTAACATTCTTTCTTTGGTACGAAGAGGAGGATTGTGAACATAATGATAAACTCGAACAGCTTTGCGGCCTATTACAGGTGCACTCTTTTGGGCCTTGATTTCACACAAATTACAGCCATATTTACTATTGAACATCTTAGTATTTTGCACCATAGCTCGAGCTGGAGCATCCAGAACAGTGATAGGCAAGCGTACACAACTCTTATGTTTCTCTCCTGTAGTGGGATGGGTCCATTCAATACCATTTTGATCCAAACTTTGTAATGATTCAGAAAAGGGTTTGAGAAAAACTTTCATGTCTGGCTTTTTAGAGTGATACCATACACCAACAACCGTGAGGAAAGACCTTTGTAAATAAATAGGCAGTTCGGCAATTGTGACCATTGCCAACCATAATTCTTTTTTACTCCCTTTTTTAACTCTAATACCATCAGCATTTAAAAAGAGATTAACATCATACTTTCCTCTATTAATGTTCAAAGCTTGGTAAACACTACCATCTTTCAAATCTGTCAAAAGGTTAGGATCTCTGTTGGCTCTCTTTGCTGTTTCACTATCAATAAGATCTGCTAAATTCCTACACTCAAAAAAAAATTTGATCAGACTTGATACATCAAAAATGTAAAAATAACCGAAGACATTATCTTGGCAGATAGCACAATGGCCAGCATTACTTTCACCATGATAATATAAGCATTTCTCACAATAAAAATATTTTGTTGCTGGCACTGGAGGTGCTAAGCTTTGAACATAAGAAAGAACCTGATAGGAGCTAGTTGGTAAGTTATGATTTATAGGAAGAAAATTACATATGACTGTAATGAAACGTTGCAGACCTCTCTTGGAAAGTTTGTCCTTTAAATACACATTCATTATTTGGAGAAGAGCCTCTTGCACTGAGAGAACACTACCAGTGGCACTACTGTACAATGATATATCATATTGACGAATATTAGATAAGAGCTTTGAAACAGCATCTGTTTCGAGGACAGTAACATTTGATTCATTCATTGTTTGCTCATGCTCTCCTAATAAATTAACTGCCACAAAAAATTCAGACATACTATCTTCTTGAGAAATGTCTGAGTCTGCATTGCTTTCTTCTGAAGAACAGGAATCTCCATCCTCACTTTCAGATGAACTCTCATCATCACTGTCTTGGTCCAACTGATGGGAAATAAATAAATCTTCAATTTTGATGGGAGAGAAATTAGGCCATGCTGATGAGGATGGAGTGTTGGTCTGTTTCATTGGAGTACTTGTACTATTGGCCCATTGGTCCTCTTCGGTGTTAGGTGCATCTACAATTTTAAAATTTTTTAATTAAGAGTTTTTGAAGAAGGGGGAAAATTGTTTATTAGAAGTTGAGAAAAAAGACTTACCAGGAACAACAAATGTTCCATCACAATGTGAAGTTGAATTAAAGACAAAGACTTCATCAGGATTTTCATCACTTGCCTGAAACACAATGAATAAAGTTTAAAAATGTATCTGTCAGTGAAAATTTGTGAAAGGAACCTCACATGTAATAGATTTAAAAGTAAAGTGTAAAAATAGGAAATATAAATGCTTCATACCTGTCTCGTGTCTTCCTCAGACAAAAGTAAAGTATAATTAAATTGCTGTAAAAAACAAAGGTCAATGCATTTATGGTGGAAAATTGTTTACTTGCACTATTATCCAAAATAATTTGAAACATGAAAAGAAATTTACCTCATTGAAGTGACTGCTTGTGTCTAAGTGCATATCTTGTTCGGGTTCAGAAGGAATATTGAATGACTTTAAGGTATTGTCCTGACTACATTGGGAGTTATTCTCATCCCCTAGTACAAATTCTGAAGCCTTAAAGAAAAGAACAAATAAACTTTAGAAAGTTGTTACACATACACATACACAAGAGGCAGACTCTTGTCATAATACACACCTGTAGTTTTTGGTGTACATGAAAACTCATGTTGGATACTTCTCCTTCTGAAAGGAAAGTTTGGTCACAATCTGAATCGTCATTATCATCCGATGCCTGACTTTCATTCAGTTTGTCGACTTCACTAACTGGTTGGCCAATCAGATCCACCGTCTTTAAGAGACAACGAGAAGAATCAATACGGTGCAATGAAGGAACAAAAATTTAAAAATAAACAGAACACGTCACTAAGCTTTATACCTTCAAATGATCTTCCACAAACAAATTTAGATCATCACTATCAGCAGCTTCATCTCCTTCATCATTGATTTCCTCAGAGTCAGAAGATGAAATTGAAACCAGGTTATCTTTCAAAACATCATCCAGTATATCGTCTTCCCCCAACCTGAAGTGCTTCTGTACCAGCCTTTTCTTTTCCATCATTGGTTTCTGAAGTTTCACTCTCCTCAAATTGCATTTGGTCCAAACAAGATACCTGTGAACCAAATAAACACAATGAAACTTGATTACTACACGGCTATTGAGCATCTCGTTAGGTTAACCATTATCAAGCAAACTACATCAAAACACGGTAGTACAAATTATGAAAAGCATTCAGCTGAATCACAAATGCTGAGCTAAACGCTGTTCCCCCACAAACAAAACCATGAGGGACTGAGTTGTTCCGTTAAAAAAATGA
>CM060087.1:22419688-22539870 GCA_030522485.1 Stenchaetothrips biformis
TTTATGGAAGAAATATGACAGCTGCAGACCTTAACCTCTTTTGTAGAAATTTTGACTATCAGGTGATGGGATGGTGGAAGATAGATATTCATAATGTGATTGATTGTTTTCTTTCTCTTCAGTGGTGCAGTAAATGATGATCAAGCCAAACCACGCTCTCTAAGATTCACCTGGAGTATGAAAACGACATCTTCCAGGGACCCAAATGAAATCATGTCAGAAATTAGAAAGGTAAAAATGATTGTACATTCACATTTATTGTTTTTAAATCTTAAAGTCCATAACCGCATTATTTTTATGAAAATTTTGTTTTTATGGTAGGTGCTGGACGCCAACAACTGTGACTATGAGCAGCGGGAAAGATTCCTTCTTCTGTGTGTTCATGGAGACCCAAACACAGACTCCTTAGTCCAGTGGGAAATTGAAGTGTGTAAACTTCCTCGACTATCTCTGAATGGTGTTCGTTTCAAGCGCATCTCAGGAACATCAATTGGCTTCAAAAATATTGCATCCAAGATAGCTAATGAACTGAAACTGTGACTACCTGTAATGGAGGGGGAGGCAGACGAAGAGAAGGCAGATTCACTTTCACCTTCTCCTTGTATGCCTTCCCCCCCCTTCGAATGCCTGACAAAGGGTTTCGGCTCATGAGCGGGCTGGTTGGATAACAAGGCTTCGGCAACTCCTCAAACTACCCACTCGTGGCCGTTGTCAGGAATCGCATGAGGAAGCTTCTTGAAAAAGCTTCCATCACCAGAAAACATTGGAATAGTTCGCTCCCAAACACCAATTGTAAGACTTGTTTCTCTCGCCTGTTCATATCTTGTCTCCCCATGTCAAATTTATTGTTCATTTTACTTGATTTCCAATTATGGTTTTGATGGACATATCTCCCTCCAGAAACTAATGCTAAACATCTAAATTCTCTGAAGCCTTTCCACAAGGACATAAATGTTCCAAGAAGTATTACTAAGCCTATCCTTGGGAGTGTTATGTGCCCAATATGAGATGAAGCCGCTCAAGTTTTTGTCTGTTCCTGTTTTCAAAACCAACATTTGTAATTGCAAGTTCTGTAGCATTCGTGATTAAAAAACGAATGAAGCAAATCTTGTCAATTTGTACAAAGAAAAAAATAACTCACTGTAAATAGCAGTCTTGAGTTTCAATCAGTGAACAAATGATAAAATATTGGTTTGGTGGAAGAAGTATGTACAGTCTTTGCAGTCTTCTTATCTATTCAATAGTCCCCTAGGAGTAATTGTGAATCAATATGATGGAAACTGACAGTGTTGACCGGACAGCATTCAGTGTGCTGGTGTAGGCTGTTAATTAGCTGAACTTTTAAGTCTTGTACAAATGTATAGACATTGTATTGTTATGTCCTGTGTAAATCCTATCAAGTTGAGTATGTGTTTCATGCATTGAGAAGATTGTGGTAGCTTTCATATTCCTTTAATTTCACCAGATGATAGATCATGAAACTCATTTAATCATGAATAATTATGTAGTCATTTATATATTTTCATTTAGCATGGTTCACTTTTTTCAAAATCATGGAATTTCGTGCCTCTAGGCCAAATCTTAGAGGTGTATTTACAATGTTGTTCACTTTTTGTCTGTTCTGTAGAACTGACATGACAATGTAAGACAAAAACTTGCGTTGAAATGTTATTTGCATGCTGCCAAATGGTCTGGCTGTCCATGAATTTCATTATGCTTTTTTCAGGAAACAAATGTGAAAAATTGTTAAGATTGGTTCCACAAGTGGTTTCTGTACAACCAATGTGTTCAGTTTAAGTTCCTGTGGGCTGTGTTTAGTGGCCTCAAATCAGCATAATGTTATTTTGAACGGCCCCCAAGTATCTCTTAGTAAAGCTCATGACATTGTACCCTGCATATATTAACATTTAACACATTCAATTTCAGAACTGTGGTTCTTGTTTTGGAGTGAACATGTTAATTTGGGTACATTTTTATTTGGTTGTTTCTGGTACTTAATCATGAGGTCATGAGTAGAGTTAACAGTTTGTCAGTCAGACAGGACAAGGAAAGTTGTGTCAATTATGTGTACCTTACTTGGAGTTAAGAAAGAACATGAAACATCTCTTCCTTCATGCTCCTGACATCATGTTTTTTCTTACTATTTGTTCACACACTTGACATAATTAACTTGTTATTTATGCTAAATCATTAATTGAATACATTTAATTGGAACTTTGAGAAGCAAGAATTTTCTGTGAGAAAGGAAACTCATTTCCTCACTTTTATTTTACAACATCAACTTTTTTTAAAAAATCTTTTTTTTTTTGCATAAATTGCTTTGAGCTTTATTTTCACCAAGAGCTGATTGATTATTTAATGCTTTTACATCCAGGAGTGCCAAGCAGTTGTTGCATCAATTTACAAGTGACTTGCAGGGTCATGGACTTAAAAGAAGTATCCCCTGCATTAATATGAAACAAAAACCTGTCTGTTTTCTGCTCTCCTCCGCTCCCCTCCCCAAATTTTGTTACATCCCAGACTGCACTGCTTGCCATCTTTTAAGTTGAAGGATGTGTATTTATGTTTAAAGTTTGTAATGAATTTATGTCTTTTGTTGGACGCTTCAACATGAGGTGGAATGCGCTACTATTGTGAAATAGTAGAGCCAAAGCCTTATCTCTTTGTATTATTTTTCCTTCTTTAATATTTAATTTCTTGTAAATATTTTAAATTTGTGATCTTTCTTAAGCAATCAGATAGATGGCCTGAGAGAAGTCTGGATGCTTTTTTGTTGCTGCTCTGTTGTCATGCCCCTCCTATTCTTGAGTCCATATTTGTGAGAATCTGAGAGTGGGAATGTATTATTATTTTTTTATTGTGTTAACTCCTTAAACTGTTTGCACGCTGAGAAAATCCATTGTGTTCATTCATACTTTTGATTCATTCTATTTGGATAGTGTTTTTAAACGGTGATTTTATACTTGTATAATAATTTATATGGCATCCACAATAATTTGACCTGTATGTGAATGAATTTAAAGTTGTGATACTGATCCAAATGGGTTTTCTAAATCAATTTTATAACTTCTTTTTGTTTGTTTGTTTATAGTGCCTTTTATTACTCATTTTTGGCACAACGTGACAGGTGGCTGGCAGGGCACAGTTGTGTGATACACTGGAATGACCTTCCTGTTCTGTCCTGAACTTCCACAGCACAGCTGTGAACTGAAGCACTCCGGTTCATAGATCCTGTCCTAAATTTGATTTGCTTAACAAGCTTATTTCTTTGTCTCCAGTTTTGAGTTATTGTGTACTAGCTGTGGTTTACAAATGTTCTATCATCTGTCTGTGATTGTCAAACTGATTACTCATCTCTCCATCTGTGATACAAATGTTTAGGTAGTATGTGTGGAAGAGAGGAAAAGGCCTCAAAACACTACATTTTTAAAGAGCCCATGCTATGCCGTTACAGCTCATTTTAAGCGCAGTATTACCTTGGTAAATCTTGTTTACAGTATCGTCCCCATGTTATGTTTTAATGTAGAACTCTACCTATTTCTGTAGGCAACTGCCAAATCTGGGTACAGGCCAAAAAAATGTAATTGTGGAACACTTATACTGAAACATTGGAGAAAGGACAAGGGACCATATGCATACTGAAGAGATGTCTGGTACTGAAGAGAGATGTGCAAAAAGTGTTTATACTAAACTTGTCCTAACAAGCAAATAAAAGAATGAAGATATAAAATTAAGTTTACTTGGTTGAGTTATTATTTAACCTACTGCACCAGCACCCACATTTGGCTCCTTTGGCGCAGCAAGGTGAATGTCCCTGGGCCACGGGGTCACCTTGTAGGTCAAGGAAAGTCGAGGAAAGAAAAGGTACGACATTGGCATTAAAAATAATAAGACATTTTATTGTTGATCAATACATACATACATCAGTCGACCACACAACTCATCCGTGTGGAAATTATTCGCGTTTACTTAGCACACGATGAATCATTTCACCGTTCACATCATTCCGCAAAAAAACAAGGGGCTGGGCGCCTACAGCGCGGTGCGTTCATTGTACACGATGACGGCCTCGTTGTCCACCAGGGTCTCCGTGTCGGTGGCCACCTTGTCCAAGAACTGGCTCCTGGACTTGCTGATGGCGATGATGGCGGCCTCGTCGTGCCGCATCCGGTTCTTCCGCTTTTTGCTGAAGTTGACCTTCGCGTACAGCTGGTCCAGGTCCTCCTCGGACGCGATGGGCCTCTGCTTGTTCCGCACACTGGAAGGCAGCGACCGCGTGCGGAGTGCTTCTGAGAGGCTGTCGCCGTCCAGCGAACCAGCGTCGTCCAGGACTGAGGGTTGTACAAAAGTTTCCGTTAGAGGAACGCTCCAAACCACCCACTTTTGAAAAAGAAAACAAAAAAAATCAGGTAGAGCGCCCGACCTGGACCAGCGTGGAACCTATTGCGGCTTTACCACTGGCACCAGCGCCCTATATGTATTTCCGGTTTGACTTTACCTAAGAATCATGCAGGTGGGTCCGACTCTTACCGCTGCTGGAGGCGTACTGGGCCGACGCGGCGGGGCCGCCGGGGTTGAACTCGCAGATGTCCGGCAGGAGGAACTCTGGCGGCGGCGGGGGCAGCACGGCCGAGTGGCCGGAGTGGCGGGGCGTGGCCGGACTGCAGCCCGCCGAGTAGCTGCCCATGGAGCTCACCACACTGAGGGGGCGGCCCGGTTGCCGGCTTGGGCCGTAGCCCCTGCCGTGCGCCCCGCCGTGCGCCCCGCCGTGCGCCCCGCCGTGCGCCCCGCCGTGGGCCCCGCCGTGGGGGAAGCCGCGCCGCCCGCCCTGAGACACGGGGCTCTGGAAGCAGGCGAAAGAGACGAGTCAATCGGTGGAAGGAGGCAGACAAGACTATCTGCGTCCGGCGACGTTGCTTGAACGCATTCACCGCCACTCTGTCAGCTCAACTGTATACATTGTACGCAGTAAATACTGCATACATGCTAGGTACGTATACAGCTAATGCTGCGTACATGCCCATGTGTGCAGTATATGCTGCGTACAAGGGATGTATACATCCAAAAAAAAATGCATAGGGTTCATAGGCAGATTTAGCCGTATACATGGGCATGTACGCAGCATTTACTGTATACATGGGTATGTAGCAGTGTACATGACATGTACACGGTATTTCCTGTGGCATGTGTACAGTATTTACTGCATACAATGTATTCAGTTCAGCTGACAGAGCATGGCCTCCATGACGTCGAGAGCCAGCGACTCGAACTGCACCTGCAAGGACGGTGATGGTGGCGATATTAGAGTCGCCTCACCTCGCCTGTTTCCCTGGAATTGCAGCCCCCCTCCCGCTCCCCGTGGCGTGACTGCCTTCCATTCTCCTTCTCCGTCGCACACGATCCCGCTTCGCCACTTCCACCCCTCCCCGCCGACGCCGCCGACTGCGTGTTGCTGCACCACGGTGCACCACGGTGCGAGGGCCCCCTTGTTACCGTGGGGTCGGCGTCGTCCTTCTGAGCGGAGTACCGTCGGGACGCCCGGCGGCCGAACAAGAAGTGGGAGCCGGCGGCCGAAGCGTCCCTGAGCCAGGCGGCGGCCAGCGCCACGGACTCGGCCATTCTACTGGTGTAGGCGATAGGCGAGACAGGCGCAGCTGCACGCAGCCGTCTGTTGACGACGGTCGACTGGCGGTGTCGGCTCGCTCGACGACTGCCTCTGCCTCGGCCTGTGGCTGTCGCACAGTGGGCCGGAAGAACGGTGGAGGCGGTCAAAATCCCCGGAGGGTTTTGAGATCCGGATTCGCTATATGGGACTCGACCGAACGTGTGTCCCCACCATTGGATTCCTCGTTCGGAGAGGAAGCCGTGGGTGGGGTCACACGTTCGGTTCGAGTTTTGTTTATCGACTCTGGAGCTCGAAACGCGTCTAGAGTTTCGGCCGCCGGTGCGGGTCTTCTGGCCCACTGTGTGCCGGTCTGTCTGTGGCGATGACACTGAAGACACCCACCTGCTGAGCGAGCTGCAGACTGATGGAGCGGTGCACCGCCGGACTGGGCGACGCCGACGCCGCTCGCTGCAGGGACTCAGCCACGATGGTGTCCCCGTAGACCCAGGCCTGCGGCGGGGGCGTCCCCAGCACGGGGGAGCGCAGCCCCGCGGGGGGCGTGGACGTGCCCCGGGGGGAGCAGTCGCCCCCGCTGCCCCCGTGAGGGGAGCCCAGCAAGCGACTCTGGTACGCCCAGCGGCCGGACACGGGAGACGCGAACACCGCAGACTCGCTGGAACAGAAACACGGGGTTGGAATGCGAGTACACCCACATGCAGTGCGTCATCTCATCATATGTGGTGTGTGTGTGTGTGTGTGTGTGAGCGCGTGTGTGTGCGCGCAGCATACGGGGGCCGCAGACACTCAGTGTGAGTACACCCGGGCGAAATTATTGAGCCGAAGCGGCGGCCACAACCCACAACTCGTGCAAGCGACCGCCCCTATCACCTCAGTCCGCCCACACAGGCATGTGTGGTCGCCCCCTGCTTTCCCCTCCCCCCTTACCCCTTGTCGATACGGGGAATAGCGGCGGGAATGCCAAGCACGCATGGCAGCGCTGGCGGAGCAGGGTGCGGGGCGGGGAAGGATACGTTTTTCGGTCTGGAAAGTAATATTTTATGTTGAAAAACCAGTGCAAGCGCATTCCAGGTCTTCTGGAACACCCCCCGGCCCTCAGTATCAGCAGCAGGGTTGTTAACGTTACTTTTCAATGAAATTGCGCACACTTATTTTAACAATTTGTGTTAAAAATAATTTTAATTGTTATTCTTAGTTCTTTGTTGGAGTAGACTCACAAGGGTTCAAATATTTTAAGAAAATTTTCAGTTTGATAAAATTTGTGATGCTGTTGGCCAAAGGAGGACGAGAAGTCAAAAGTAACGAGTAACGGCGTTACTCGTTACATTTTTGTACTCGTTACTTTCACTTCTCGCCCTCCTGTGGCCAACAGCATCACAAATTTCATCAAACTGAAAATTTACGTAACGTAACGTATGGGCGTCTGGAAAGAGACAGTGTTTGGTTCTCACCTGGGCATCACTGGCTGCACGGGTCTCGGCTCCGGGGCGCACTCCCCCATGCGGACACCTGGCAGAGAGGAGGAGGCGTCATTACTCACTGGATGCAATAGCAGAGAAGATTGTCCTCCGAGCTGTCCGCCCCACCCCACCCCACCCCTGCAAACATCGCAGCGCCCCGCGACAGAGAGAGAGAGAGAGAGAGAGAGAGAGAGAGAGAGAGAGAGAGAGAGAGAGAGAGAGAGAGAGAGAGAGAGAGAGAGAGAGAGAGAGAGAGAGATGTTCATACCGCTCGGAATCAGTGTAGAGTCATACGAGGCACGCCCCTGCGACAGGGTTCAACACGATCATTTCATCTTGGACACGACACGCGGGGCCGGCCGACAGCGCAGCGGGTCGGAGGGCTTCATTTCCGGGCGGGGATCGAAGCCGGACCGGACCGTCCACCCCCCCTTAATCTTTCCATTTCCAGGTCTCGCCTCCTTTCCTACAGTTCCCACCCACCCTCCACCCTTCCTCGCACGGCGTACTCACGGTACTGCTTGTCACGGCGCAGGACGCACAGCCTCCACACGACGGCGGCCACGACCAGCATGACGATGAGGGCGCCCCCGGCCACCCCACCCACCACGAGGGGCAGGTGCTCCCCGGACACCCGCCAGGCCGACCAGCCGCCCGCGCTGCCGGCCGCCCCGTCGCCCTCCTGCAACAACAACAATAACGACAAGGTTTATGGCCCGTGGGACAGAGGAGTGCACCTGCACCCTGCGCGACCGCGACGAGGAAAAGGAAAGGCGACAGCGGTGAGCCCTTCGTGCGGGTTTCACGCAGTCCCACTCAGTCATTCGATTTGCCGGAGTGAAAATGGCGGCCGGGTTCATTACACCACCCAGCAAGCATAGCCAGGCCGCGTCTGTGAGTAAGGGGCTCGCTGCGCGGCGGGGAGCGGGGGGAGGGGGAGGGGGAGGGGGCGTTCTCGAGACGAGGCGAGGCCGCTCTGCAGGACACACAGACAGGCAGGCGCCGAGTGTTTCACAAGGGTACCCCAGGCGCTTAGGAACCCTCAGGGGGGCCCGGCCTGGGCCCCTCACCGGCCACCTCACATTCACAAGGCAAGGAGCGCCCAAGCCAAGGGGCGCGGTGGAGAAGCAGGAGGAGGAGCGCGGCAGAGTGGCGCAGCCAGAAGACCGCTGGAGGCGTTCAAAATGCCGGGCGGGTCGCTAAATTGGGACACGAACCGAACTTGTGACCCCACCAATGGGTTGCTCTTCGAATGAGGGACCCATTGGTGGGATCGCTTGTTCGGTTCGGGTTCTGTTCAGCGACTCTGGAGCTCAAAATGCGTCCAGAGTTTTGGCCCGCCTCCACCGGTCTTCTGGCCCTATGTGCAGCGCAGCCGCCTGGCCAGCCTGGCCTGTCAAAGCGGCGCTGGCGCCGTGCGGCCGACACCGCTTTTAGAATACTTGCGCAAGAATATTTTTTTTGGGGCCGTTTCGGCAAGAGCCAGGGCGGAAACTACGAGACTACACTGCACTTTGACACGAGGACAGCCAGCCAGGGACACTCACTCGTTTCCCGCGGTGCACCTCAGTCTCAGTAGGGGGGGGAGATTGAAACCCAGGACGCCGATGACCTGCTCTATCCTGCCTCCGCCTCATTCGACGTCTTTTCAAAGAGCCTGGAGGACAAAAAAAAGGGGGGGGAAAGGGCGCTTTCAGGTAAGGGCGCAGGCGAGAATAGCCCTGGACCACGGGGGGCTACAGTGGACCGGTATGAAAGACAGGGAACACGGCGTGGGGTGGGCCGGCCGCTCCGCAGGCGTGCCGGCGGGCTGCCTACCCGCAGCACTGCAGGGGCGCTGGCCGCGCGGGCCCGACGCGACGACGACCACGCGCACACCGCCGATATCTCTCCTGTTTCCACGGTGTGGCGTGGCGGGGCGTGGTGTGCCATGTCGCATCATTGGTCTTGATTAACGCGGTGCTCGCCCGGCCGTGGCTGCAGAGTGTGTACGTTATTGGGGGGAAGGTGCCGTGATCGGGGAGGGGAGGGGTAGGTAGGGGCGGGGGTGGAGTCACCAGGGGGCGCTTAAACCCTGTGCGGGGCGGCCAGCCCGCCCGCAGCACAATAAGTCACAGGGCCAGGCCCGTGCCCCCCACGTCCCCGTGCATCCAGCGGCAGCCACCAGTTCGATCCCTGCTGCCGCCTCGGTGCAAAGCTGATTCGCAGCGCGGGGGAGTCGAACCCGAGTTCCCGCGCCGCCCCATTTGCATCGTATTGCCCGAGTGGAATAAACATGACACTCCGGTGCCGCAGCCCATGGCCGATCGGAGCGGCCGCCGTGAAGGTCACCAAGCGGCACCTTGTGTGCGTGGGTCGGCGCACACGGCAACACAAACACACAGCGTCAAAGGGCCTGCCTGCCTGCCTGCCCGCCCGGCCCAGTTCATGAATTAAAGGGAGGGCAAAAAAGGCTTAGAGGATTAGGGCGCGGCCGTGGCAGAGGCCTTGTCCCATCCCTGCCGGCAGAAAGCAGAAAGGCTGGCCGGCCTTTCTTTCTGGTGACGCGAGGAGCAGCAACGACGGCCTCGTCATCCGATTAGAACCTCACGCCTGCTTCTGGGCCCGAACCACCCACCCCATCACCCCCTCCCCAACCCGGCCTGCGTGACTAGGCGCGTACAACCCCCCGGCACCACGGCAGGCAGGGCTAATGAGAGCAAAATGCAGAGCCAATTTCCACTTGGCAGCATACTGGCCGCAGCACGGCTCCATTGCCACCTTGCCTTGCGCCTCGCTACCTTGGCGAACAGTGGGCCGGAAGACTAGCGCAGGCGGTCGAAACTCTACACGCATTTAAGCTCCAGAGTCGCCAAACGTTACTCGAGCCGAAAAAGTGACCCTACCAGTGGATTCCTCGTACGGAGAGCAATCCATCGGTGGGGTGACACGTTCAGTTCGAGTACCATTTCGCGACTCTGGATGTCAAAACGCGTATATAGAGTTTTGGCCGCCTGCGTTGGTCTTCTAGCACACTGCGTGCCGCCCACCACACTGCTTGCTCACCTCGGGCCACATCTTGGCCGTCAGCGTGACGGACTGCTGGAAGATGGGCGCCCGCACGTAGTGGCCGCGGCTCTCGCCCGACGGGGCCTCATCTGCAAAACACACACACACACACTGTTAGTTCGCTCTGTAATCACGCCACGACCCCGGAGCTGCCCGGAGCCCGGACGGGACCGGCCCACCCGGACCCTCCCCCGGAAACGGGTCGTCGGCTCGTCACAGAGGCCGGATAGCTGCGCCACATCAGCAGCATGCGTCCGGAGTTTCCGGTGGAGGGGCGCGCGTTTCTTGCGCGCAAAAACGACTTCCTGCAGCGCCCTCGCCCCTGCATGCCGGCCTACTGTGCGCTGTCCGCCGCCCTGGGGTGCCGCCGCCACCTCCTTTCTGCTTCCCACACCCTTCTCACTTTTTTCTTCCCCCCCCCCTGGCCACGCTGCCACGCTGCGCCAATTAAATACCGAGCCCGGCCGCACGGAAGTTGCCGGTGCGGAGAGTTGGCCGAAGTGCGCGGCGCTGCGCGGACTGGGCCAGGCCGAGAGGGCAACCACTTTTTCATGTTTGGCTACACGAAATTTCTAAAGGGAGGATATTTTGTCGGTTTTCGTAATAGATTTCGTCGGATTTTGAACCCAAATTTGACAGGTTATAGTGCCCTTAACACCTTCACGCCGGTACGAGAAGGTTAGGTTAGGTAAGGCTTCGGCGCGAAGGTGTTGAGAGTAAAGAAAGATTTCGGGTTTCAAGGGATTTTAGGCGCTCAAAAGGACACAATCGGGACACAGGATTTTGCCAGTGGCTGCGCCCTCGGACCAGCCACTGCCTTTGCAGGCTGCCTCGGTGCGGCACAACCAAAGCCGTGCTTTACAGCCAAAATTTTTCATGACACATCAACCCTCTAAGGATCGGGGACCGGGGCAGCGTGCAGCTTGCAGGTCGCAAAAAGACGGCGAAATAAAAGAAAAAGAAAGAGAGGAGGACAAGGAGCGGTCCACGAAGGTAACCATCCAGGGTGGCGCAGTCTCTGCCAGGCGCCGGGGGGTTGCTGCGGTGGCGCGGGGGCGGCGCGGGGGCGGCGCGGGGGCGGCACATCGCGACGGGCACTGCCAAGTCCTGAATATTCCTGCAGTATACATCGCGCGTCCCGACCCAGCCCAGCCCCAGGATCGCCCAGGTTGGACATCCTCGTCTCGGCGCCCCGCCATAAAGCAAGGCCAGGGCGCAGGGCGGAGCGGCGGGGCGGGGAAGGTCCCGTTGGTCCCCACGCCACGCCGCCGCAACGTCCCAGTCCATCTGATAAGACGCCGACCCCGACCCCCGCGCCGTCAAGTAGGGCACGCCAGCCGCGCCAAGGCAGCCGGGCCTAGGACACAAAGGGAGACATTGTGTGCGCCGCGCAACCCCAATCTGAATGTGGCGCGCCCGTGCCGCGACACGAGCCCCAATCTGAATGTGGCGCCGCACCACGGCACCGCCGTCGTCGCCAGCAGAGCCCCTGCGGCGCGGCGGGTAGGCCACTCGGCCGCACGGCCGTCCGACGGGCTGCCTGCTGCACGGCGCGCTCCCTGCTCCGCGCTGTGGGCCGGAAGACTGACTGGCCCACTCAGGCCCACACGGCCGTCCGACGGGCTGCCTGCTGCACGGCGCGCTCCCTGCTCCGCGCTGTGGGCCGGAAGACTGACTGGCCCACTCAGGCCCACACGGCCGTCCGACGGGCTGCCTGCTGCACGGCGCGCTCCCTGCTCCGCGCTGTGGGCCGGAAGACTGACTGGCCCACTCAGGCCCACACGGCCGTCCGACGGGCTGCCTGCTGCACGGCGCGCTCCCTGCTCCGCGCTGTGGGCCGGAAGACTGACTGGCCCACTCAGGCCCACACGGCCGTCCGACGGGCTGCCTGCTGCACGGCGCGCTCCCTGCTCCGCGCTGTGGGCCGGAAGACTGACTGGCCCACTCAGGCCAAAACTCTAGACGCGTTTTGAGCTCCAGAGTCGCCAACCGTTACTCGAACCGAAAGTGTGACCCCAACAATTGAATTTGTCGTTCGGAGAGCAATCCATCGGTGGGATCACACACGTTCGGTTGATCGAGTCCCATTTAGCGACTCTGGAGCTCAAAACCCGTCCGCCTCCACCGGTCTTCAGGCCCACTGTGGACCACCACGAACGCGCCCCGACGCACGTTGCGTTATTTATTCGGCCGCCCCGCGTCCGTTGCATCCGGGAGTCTGCCTCGGCCTCCCCGCGGGGGATCGGCACGGCGCGGCAGCTCGGGGCCTCTGGGGAGGCTGCTGCGGGGCGCGGGGCAGCGCGGGGCGGCGCGGGGCGGCGCGGGGCGGCGCGGGTTGGCGCGGGGCGGCGGAGACAGCTAAGCGGCCGCGACGTGCGCGGGGGCGCGGCCCTGCGCGGCCCTCGCCACTACACACACAGCGGGACACAGGAAGTGTCGGGACGCGTCGCTGCTACCCGGAACGCCGCCCGCCCACGCCACTGCGAAGGGACGCCGCTCCAGGTGGGGCTTGAGGACGACCCTCGCCGCCGAGCTCACCGCCCCCTGGCCTCCGGCAGGGGCCTCGCATCCTGCTTCGGGCCCTGCACGGGCCCCGAGGGGGCCCCGCGTTTGACAGCCCTGCCAGCGCCGGGAAGTGTAAACTCTGCTTTTTCATTTGGTTCCTCCTCCGTCATGGAGGGACCATCCGACCTTAAGACCACCCGGCCCGGCCCCCAGGACCGGTGCAGCCGCCAGCCAAGCAATCCCCTGCCTTACCTCCTCTCTTCAATCCTTTCTCGTTTCTAATTCGCCGCTCGCCGTCTCGGCCGAGAGAGAGAAAAAACTAAAACAACTATCGAGCAACAACTAGCGAGACGGCTAGGGACTGTGGTGGAGAGGACCGAGAAAGACGGAAGGGTCAATAAAGAGAGAGGCCCATTACGCGACGAGGCGGGCCGGGCGGTGGTGTGAATATTTAAAGCGACACGGCATTTAAGTGGTGTTCCGCCCCGCCGCCTTCCAGCCTCCCAGTGCGCCAGCCGCGACGGCCTAAGCGAAACCGCCCGAGCCGCCGCGCCGCAGCGTCGGGAGTCGAACCCGGGCCGCCACAGCGCTGCAGTGACCGACTGCGAGCGACAAGACCGCAAAGTTGCGGCGGTGTGTCGGGCGCGCACCCCGGAGTGGTGGTGGTGGTGGGGGGGAAGCCCTCACAGCACTGACCACCCACAATGACTCAACGCGACCGCCACGCCACTCCACGCCGCCACACCTGCGAGCGAGTGACACACTATCCGGCCCTCTAGGGCGGCAAGGCGGGGCGGCGTCACAACCATTCATCATGGCGAGTGCGGAGGCAGCCCCGCAGTCGCAGCCAATAGCCGCCTCGTGCTGATGCATGTTCCAGGAGCCCCGCGGCCCGGCCGCCCTACGGCTGCCTCGCTTATCCGCAGCGCACACGGTCCTGAGGGCCGCCGAAGCCCTGCTGCACCGCCACCGGGACGGCTGCTCGATATTGCAGCGCTTCCCCTTCCCTTGCCGTCGCCAGACTGCAGGCCGCCGCAGGCTCCCAAGCGCGGATCCAGAGGGGGGGGGGGGGGGCAAAGGGACAATAAGGTACTTCAAAAAAGCGCTGGACCGGAACAAAAGCCCCTCTTCACTGCTTTCATGCATTTTGAATCATCCCCTTGTTACAGCGACCGGGCCGCCCGCCGCCGGACAGAAACCACAGTGATTAATCTGTAAATTTTACCTGACGGCAGTAGGCAGCGACCGCGTGAATGTTTGATTGACCCGCGATAATTTGTTGGCAGTGCACACACAAACTTCCCCTCTCTGACGTGACGCGTGAAGTCACGGCGGGAGTACAATGGTGCCGGCTGACGGGGAAACAGAGTGACGTATCAGGGGAAACTTGGGGAGGCGGGCGGCGGCCATTGCCTGAGGAGGTAAACACTTCAAGAAGTCGTGTACAGACTACTCGGTGTACGCTGTATTACGGTGGTATTACACGTGTATTACGGCATTAAAATGCTAAGAAAATGGTATTACAAATACATGTATTACGCGTAATGCACGGCTTTTTTTGTACAGGGCATTACGAAAGTGTTTGCCCCCTCGCCACCGCCACCATCGAGGCCTGCTCGGCGGCCGACAGGCCCAGGTGCGATGGCGTCAGTCTGCTCACAATGCACTGCCTAAATTCGAAATGCAAAGCGTCCTTCGACGGCCTCGAGTCCAAGACGCCCCTTCTTTTTTTTTCCCGCCACGTCTCTCCTCCTTCGTGGCTTACTGTCACACACACAGACACACACGACGTGCGTGGCGTGCTCGGCGCGCTCGCCATGTGCGAAGGCCGGCGAAGGCTCGCGCCCTCCCCTCCGACGAGAAGGGGAGAAACGCAGAGAGAAAGAAAAATATCAGAGAAAGAGAAATACGGTAGCCCAGCGTGCGGGGAGAAGGCGCGAAAAAGTTTGGTCTCTGCTTGGCTGCATTTGCGAGGCACATCAACTCACGCGAGAAGCACGGCGCGGCGCGGGAAAGCGCTTGCCAACGATAAAGGCAATCGGCTGACAAACTTGGTATGATTCTCCTCAACGGGCGCTCGATAGTCTCGATTGTCCCGACAGTCGCAGCAGTCTCGATAGTATCGATACAGCCTAGACAGCCCCGGCAATCGCTCGATAGTGGCGTGGCGGGGCGTGGCGTGGCGTGGCGGGGCGTGGCGGGGCGGGGCGTGGCGTGGCGTGGCGGGGCGTGGCGGGGCGGGGCGTGGCGGCGCGTCGAGACAAAGGAACGCGCCAAATTCAAAAGCCAGCCATCAGCAGTCCGTCGCGTAATTGGGGGCAGCAGTCCGTCGAAGGGAAAGGAGGAGTGGGGTGGGCGGATTTTATAAATGGGGCAGCCCGCGAGTAAAAATGTCAATAACCTGACAAAAGCCTAATGCACTCTCCGCGAGGACGAGCAGCGCCAGAGCAGCGCGGCGCGGCAGGCGGATCGTGGAAACGCGGCTGAAAAATGGAACGGACGGCCTGAGGACGATGTCAGGGCGATGGGTGCCGGGCCGTGCCGGGCCGTGCCGGGCCGTGCCGGGCCGTGCCGGGCCGTGCCCGTGACCGCGAGTGGGGAGACAAGCGCGCCGCCGCGGCCGGCGAAGAGAGAGGATGTTGTGCCGCGCGGCCGAGCAGTCGAGCACGCGTTTCCATTTCCGGCGGCCGGCGGCAAAAGCGCGACGAGCAGGTTCATTCTGTCTCATTCGCTCTCATGGAGCGTTCTCGTAGGGATGAGATGAGATATGAGAGAGAGAGAGAGAGAGAGAGAGAGAGAGAGAGAGAGAGAGAGAGAGAGAGAGAGAGAGAGAGAGAGAGAGAGAGAGAGAGAGAGAGAGAGAGAGAGAGAGAGAGAGAGAGAGAGAGAGAGACTTCGATCGGCAGCAGCCTGCGGTGCAATCCGCCAGAGGCGGGCCTACACTACTCGGGCGCCGCGAATCACACATTTCACCGCTCATTCCGAGTTCGCGCTTCAAGGGTCCGTGGGCTGTTCGGCGATGCGTCGCGGCGGCGCCTGCTTCTCGGAATGGGAGGGGGAGGGGGGGGAGTATTTCGGTGGCATTCTCTTCCTTCCCTCTGGCCGCGGCGGCGGCGCGCGGCTCGCGGCACGCGGCCGCAGTGACCCGTGGCTATCTGCCGGCCGCGCAGGCCGTGCAGGCCGCCAAGGCCGTCGGGAGCAGCCGAGGGCGGACCGGGACACTTCGTCGCCGAGCCCGCCTTGCCGTGCCCTGTCTGCCCACACGCAGCACACCACATGTCAATCAGCTCGCCTCTCCGGCCGGTTGCTTCGGGTTGCCTGCCCGTGGGGAGAGCACAACGCCATTGCGGTTTTGGTTTTCAGCAGCAGCTTTGCCGAGCTCCGCACATGGCGAACGCGTCGTCGGTCGCGGGGTAAGGCGCGCCCTCCGAGTGTGTACTTACACAGCGGAAAAATAAATAAACGCGTCGAAAGAAACGTCTAAAGAGGCGCAAAGGCCGCAGATGTCCACGATGATTAATTAATCAAGAGCGCGGCTGACGGGCGATGTTGGGCCTCCGCGTCCCATCAAGCGTGTGTATCGCTGCCGCCAGTGACGGATGAAATTGTTTATTTTGAGTGGCAATAAGACAACAATAAAAATAGATGATGCGTTGCCTGGCCAGACGGACTGACGACCGACGGGCCGTCCCCAGAGCCCCAGGCCCAAGGCCGTCACGTACCGGTCGGCGCGACACACACACACACACAGGCGCGCGCGCGCGCTCGCACACACACACACACACACACACACACGCGCACACACACACACACACGCACACACACACGCACACACACACACACACGCTGAGCGTTCGGCGTCGGCGGAGGGCCCAACATACATTCGGGCCGCTGACTCACATTTTGTCGACAGAGCGCATTTGCAAAGCGGCGTGTGATGCCGCACCACTCCGTTGGCATTGGCTGAACGTCGCTGCATTTCGCGGAAGATCTGTCTGTCTGTCCAACCATCTATCTATCTGTCCGTCTGTCTGTTTGTGTGTATGTACGAGTGCCCCTGGCGAGGCGCCGTCCCGAGCGGAGTCTCTCTCTGCCTTTATGGTACCCCGACACACACACACACACACACACACACACACACACACAAACGCCGTCAGAATGTAAATGTTACTCATTCGTGTGTGAATAATGAGTTATTGTGACGCGGAGAATTCGGCGCGAAATTTCAGAAACGTGCCACATGGCTAGCTTAGTGCAAGATTTGTGCAAGTTACTACACGCTATATGATATACAAGCCGCGCGCAATCTACTATAGTACGTTCAAAGGACGGCGCATTAGTATTTGGCGGCCGCCTCCTGCACCACGACGCGTCGCGACGCGTCGCCGCGGCAGCAGGGCGTCGCAGTGGGCCAGAGGTGCGCCCGGAAGCAACACAATCTCGCCGTCTGCCGTGGCCCCATTTAGGAGTCCACGGGTCCACGGGCCATAATGTCGCGTCTTCCCACGAGCCGTCTGATCAGCCAATCACAGGAGACCCCGCCCCCCCCCCGCCCCTCCCTGCCTCCGCGAAGCCGCTGTTGCACCTGTCCTGGGTCACCTGGTACGGCACACACGGCGGCGCGATTCAAAACGCCCACACTCACTCACACACTCACACAACACACGGACATCGCGTCCTCCGGGACGGACCGACACGAACTAAGACTTGGGCGCAGGAGTGTTCCGCACGACACTCAGACAGACAGACAGACAAACGGACAGACAGACAGACCGGCGGGCTCGTGCCGACACAGAGGCCCGTGCGGCGCCGTGTTGGCGATTCAGCCGTGCGTCAGTCTGTACAGTCACACACCTTCCTTCCGCGGCACCGCGGGACGGGCACCGCGCGCACAGTGGAACGTTCCAGGCGAACGTCCGGGACGGGTCGACGCGTTGACCGCGACGCCGCCCTCACCACACAGTGGGCCAGAAGACCGGTCGAGGAGGTCAAAATTTGGGCCCCAAATTTCGATACTTCGAGGTGTTGGGAGGTCTGACGGGGCCAATTGGGACCTCAAATTTCGATGCTGGGAGGTTCTGCGGAGTGCAGCCTGCCTGGGGCGGCAAGGGGCGGCGGGGGCGGCCTTGCCAAAATGGTTTGCACCTTGGCAGCGAGTCGGTGGGGCCGGCATCTCCCTGACCATACCCCATGCGGAATGCGGCGGCCGGGCCTCGGGGCCGTCCGCACAGTGGCCGCTGCAGTACAAGTATCTGCCTGCAAGCCTGCAAGCCTGCAAGCCTGCAAGCCTGCAAGCAGCAGTCAGGAAGGAAGACGGCCAGACAGCGCCGGTCGGACCGGCCGGCCGGCGCGACGCAGCACCCACCAAAATAATAAATGAAACGAAGAATAAAGAAAAAGCGGCTCCATGACGCATAGGGAGAGGGCGAGGACGTTTTCATCACGCCTCGCCCAATTATTAGCAAAGTTCCACGAGTGATAAAATGGCGCTGCACCATGCAAAGTGTGTAACGCGATATGGCGCTCCCTCCGCCTCCCCCATCCCCTCGCGAGCCCAGCGCTTGTATCACGTCAGCGAGAGATATTTCAGCTTGTTGTTTCATTTGGCGCTGAAAAAGGAAGCAAGCAGGGAGCCCGCTCGCCACGCCACTCGCCGCGTGTTTCCACTCTTTTTAAAAGCAGCCCCGCAAAATAATCATTTCCAGCGGGCGAAAAAGTGAGCGCGCCTGGCCGACCGGCCTGACCACACACCGAGGGGCGGACCGCATCGTGCGTACAAGGCTGGCTTAATCACGCAGAATCAGCCTGGAATTGCAGCCCAGACATGCAAAATAGGGCAAAAGTAGCGATAGAGTAGGGCCGAAATCGCGCGAAATCACCTGTAATCTGTAATCGTGTATACACAAAAAGGAGAGTGGTTCGCCGCACACACTGCATGAACACGCTGTGCGCTGTGCTGTGACGCTGTGACACGGAGATTACTCCACTTGTCTCTGCCAAACGACCCACAGGCTTAAAATAAAATTAAAAAAAAAAAACTAATACTAGCAGAATGCTCAAAAACACCGCATGTGAGGCCAGTCGGCGCGGGCAAGTTATGTCGTTCTCATGTCACATTATCCAGCCTCGAGGGAGTGCAAGAGAGAATAAATCTCACGCGAAAAAAAAAGTGCGAAGTTGACTCCATTTTGGCTGGGGTCCTTGCTGTTTCATGGCCACAACGGCAAGGCGCGGGAAGCGAGACACGTCCCGAAAACGACAGGGAAGCAGGCCGGCGGTTCGCGAAGAGGGACACTCTGAGAAATCTTGTTTCACATCAGCAACGAAAACTTTGGTATCCGGGATCAAAATGGGTTTCATCCGGCCAACCATATCACAGTTACCAAATTTTCGGTTCCAGGCATCAAACTTTGAAACGCTGAAAGGGAAAATTTGGTGCCTGGAACCCAAACTTCGGTGTCCGGGAGCAAAATGTGTTTCATCGGTCCGACCTTAACGCAGGCACTAAAGTTTTCGTTCCTGATGCGAGAAGAGGAAGCGCCCCAACTTGGCACCCCACTCCATCAGCGGATTCCATCGCACCAATGTCGGATTAGATTGCTGGCCGTGTAATCAGCAGGAACAGGAGTGTCGTGGCCCGGGGATCTATGGGGATGGATTCGGGGCGTGACGTCACGCGGAGCAGAGACGCAGCCGGGGGGGGGGGGGGGGGGTGGGGGGGGGGTATGCACACAGACGATAAGCTGTAAACGGGCGGGGTGGCGAACTCCAGCAAGCGGGCGGCATAGGCCTCGGGGATTGAGCAAGATCGAAAGCGACGCTCCGTCCCCATCACTCCACGACGGCGTCCCGATTCCGTCCTCCCTCATCAACGCCGAGCCGCCGGCCGCGCTACCCGAGGCGCCCTGGTAGATTGGCCCGCACGGCACGAGACACAGTGGGCCCGAGTCGGACAAAATCCCGGACGCGTTTTGAGCTTCGGGTTCGCTAACTAGGACTCGGACTTAAAGTGTGACCCCACCAATGGATTGCTCTCCGAACGAGAAATCTCTTGGTGGGGGAAAATTTACAAACAAGTGTGTAGTAATATTCCTCTACATGTATATGTGAATTGTTTCATATGCATATAATGGAATTTCGCTACAAAAAACGTTAACGCTAACGCTAACGTGAAAGCAGATGATACTAATGTTTATTTCAATGTATGTTTGTTCATCATTTAATTAAGGAAAACAAATTATTTTTAATTTTCTAATTTGGCCTGATGTATTCATGTCTGCGCATGTGTGTCCACAATGATATGCCTAATACCACTTGTGTTGGGTATCATTCTCTTTGTTTCAACGCGAGGATGCACAATATGATGGCCAATCACATAAATACTCAATACCCGTAAAAGTTGTTCTCTGTACTAGCGCGGGATCGCCGCAGCACTTGACACTCAGCCGTCCGGTCACGATAAGCAGCCGAGCTTCGTCAGTCGACTTCAACATAAACAAACAAGAGCAGCGCGGCGCAGCGCAGCGCAGCACTCCGCGCCACTTGTAACCAGACGCCGCGCATCCGTTCCGCCCTAGTACCAATGCGAACTTTTGCGGGTATCAGCAAAATAGTTGAACGGATGCCGAATTCCGCATCCTCACGTTCCGACGAGAAAAATGATACCAAATAAGACTAGGATAGCGGCGGGGGCGCGGGCGCGGGCACGGGCGAGGCTGTCTGCCAGCTATAGGACTCTGGGTGCGGGGCGCGGCGCGGGCGCGGCGCGGCGCGGCGCGGGCGCGGCCGAGCGCCCTTCGCCCATATAATCTTCTAGTCTAGCCATCCAGCCGCTTGCTCCCCGCACGAGAGTACAAGCATTCTGATACATTTATAATTATAATTTCTTTTTTCAATTTTTGCGTATAGCTGTGAACATAAATGTATCATCTGCTAAAAAAAAATTTACAGTACACGTATGGTTTGAGTCCCATTTAGCAACTCTGGAACTCAAAGCGCGTCTAGAGTTTTGGCCGGCCGCGCCGGTCTGCTGGCCCACTGTGCGGCAGTGCGACGGCGGCGCGGCCGGGCTGGCGCTCACCTCGCTGGGGCTGCGCCGGCTGCGCCACTCTGGCTGCGGCGCCGGGTCCGCGTCGTCCAGGTCGCTCGTTCGGTCCGCGCCGCCACACTGCGGCTCCTCGCGGTGCCTCGCGGTGGCCGCGGGGGGCGTGGGACTGTACTGGCTGCTCGCGGCTCAGCGGCCCCCTCCTTGCCCCCCCCCCCCACCCCGCTCCTCCTTCCACTCACGTCGCCGATGATAAGACCGAAGCGGACGTCACAGACAACGTGCCGCCGTGTGCGAGTGTGTTCTTGCACACATACACACACACACACACACACAACACACACACACACACGCACGCACGCGCGCGCGTAAACAAACACACGGACGATAGTTGGGGCCGTTTAAGCGCGCGGCGGTACAAACATATCGCTGACACGAGAGCGAGAGCGCGACTCGGAGGCCGACGGCACACGACAGAGACAGATAGCGTCCCGGGCAAGGGGTCCCCCACTCAAACAATAATCTGTGTACGCTTGGAGGAGACAATCCCACAATCTAGCGTCAAAAACGCCTGTAGCCAAAAAGCGCGACAACTTCATACAGAATCCTAAGCAATCCGACACAATCAAACAATCTGTGTACTGGCAAATTCAGAAGAAGGGACCCCTCGCCGGGTGGCCGAGCGGGCAGGGCCGAGGTGTGCTGCTGAAGCACGCTCCGGAGGGGACAAATGCGTCCGCGCCGGGGGCGGGACTCGAACCCGGGACTGACTGCCGCCGGGTCGGTGTGGGCACGGCAGCGGTGTGGATGCAGCGGCGTGGGTCGCTCCAGCCGCACCGCGCGCGTCCTCGCCGGCTGCGTGCTCTGGTCTCTGCCTTCGCCGGAATAATGAACCTGTCTGTCTGTCTGTCTGTCTGTCTGTCGATTTCTCGCTCGTATGTTTGTAATTGCAAATGCGTGCGTTCGCTGTGGTTCCAATCGGGACACATCGGGGCACAATACCACCACCCCCGTGTGAGCCAATCCACCCCGCCCCGCCCCGAAGCCGTACATTCGGCATCGACAGGGCAAAGCGAGCCCTGCCGCTGCCGACCTACCCCCACGCTTATCGCCGTGAGGGACTGACTGATACGGGACTCACCTCCTCTGCGGGTGTACACCCTCCACCGGTGGAGGCCGTTGCCGCTGCCCAGGGTGCCGTCCGGGGCGCCGTCCGGGGCGCCATCCGGGTCCGCGGGGTGCATGGCCACGTCCGGCGACGGGGCCGCGCCCTCGAGGCTGTCCGGGAACAGCTCCCAGTCCGCGGGGGCCTCGGCGGCCAGCCCGGCCAGCCCGGCCAGCCCGGCCAGCCTGGAGTCCGGGGCCGGCGACGTGGGCGCGGCCAGCCACTCGCGGTAGCGGCCTGCGGTCGGAGAGAGACAGAAGGCAGACACAGATGAGTATCGAGTCAGATTCACATTCGGATGCCGATGACCTCGCGAGGCGGGGAGGGCGGGCCGGATTCACATCTAGATTCGGCATCGGCACGCCCCGGCACCACAATAAAAACATCACGTGTCGAAACGGTTCTTCCCCGCGCAGTATCAAACCGTGTTTAAACCCCAGCCAGCCCAGCCCTTTCCGGGACAGTAATGAGCCTGCTGGAAATTGAACAAACTTGAAAGGTTAGCCCTCGCGACGCGCGACTCGGCATGAACTTTAGGCCCGCTTACTTTCCGCCATATTTTCTAAAAGGTCACTCCTTCGCAGTGCTGGCTGTTTTGCAGTGACACGGCCAGAGTGAGTACACAACGGCATGGCATTTCACACAATGGCGAACAGAGCATCGCCCATCTTTCAATTAAACGCCCGAGTCATTTGGCGAGGGGCTGCACAGTGGACTGCACGACGCCTCTCTCGTAAGGCGTCGCGCCAGAGTGTGAGAGAGACAGAGGGACAGAAGAGGAATCGCCGCTCTGCTTGCGCGCCGCTGTTTGTCGTGGGATGTGAAAACAGCACGGAGCAGGGAACACAGTGGGCCAGAAGACCGGCGCAGGCGGCCAAAACTCTAAACGCATTTTGAGTTCCAGAGTCGCTAAACAGGACTCGAGCCGAACGTGCGGCTACACCAATGGCTTCCTCGTTCGGAGAGCATTCCATTGGTGGGGTCACGCATTCGGTTCGGGTCCCATTCGGCGACGCTGGAGCTCAAAACGCGTTCAGAATTTTGTCCGCCTGCGCCGGTCTTCCGGTCCACTGTGAGGCGGCAGGCGGCAGGGCCTCGAGGGCGCAAACAAGTGCGGCCACAAACACAGGGCTGCCGCTGGAGTTGGCAGCCGGAATGCGGATGGCACACGCGCAGCGCCTTCGCCGTAAATTGTCCAGAAAAGAATTCAGCAGCCATTCGAAGAGCGCTGCCTTGTTGCCGCCGCGGCGCTCGCTGGAGATTATTTCCTTTGTGTCACCTCTATGCGCCACGCTGCGCCACGCCAGAAGCGCGGATGAATTTCAGTTTGCACCGCAAACAGATAAAAGCGAAAACACAAGAGAAAACAAGAAAACAAGGGAGAGAGAGAGAGAGAGAGAGAGAGAGAGAGAGAGAGAGAGAGAGAGAGAGAGAGAGAGAGAGAGAGAGAGAGAGAGAGAGAGAGAGAGAGAGAGAGAGAGAGAGAGAGAGAGAGAGAGAGAGAGAGAGAGAGAGAGAGAGAGAGAGAGAGAGAGAGAGAGAACACTCGGGCCGCGATTCGACCGGCTTGTTTATTCCGCGTTTTATTATCAGGCACCGGCCGGACCGTGGGAAATAAATCATGCGAGAGGAGGAGGACTGGCGCGGGATCTGCATCGCAATTAGATGGGGGAGTGCAGCGCTGCAACGCACTGATTGCAGCGCAGCGGACAGCAATCGCAAGGCAGAGAGTGTCTCTGGGTTTTTCGCTCAGGACGACACCAAGATAGATTGGATTTCTACAACTTCGATTTGACAGCTGAGACGAACGGTCCCGCCCCCGCCACAGGGGTGTGAGGGGGGCGGCTGCCTGCCTGCCTGCCTGCCAGGGGCTGGCCCGGTCGAATGCTCAAGAATTCTGTGCGCGGGTGGGATGGCTGGGGGAGGGGGATTAATTTGCTCGAGGATCTGACCAGACTCCGATGCCAGGCCCGTGCCCACTTCGACTTCCATTACTAGACTAACCACACCAGACTAACAGGCGGACAGCCTACCTGGAAAACGACAGACAGACAGACGTTTTCGGCAAGCAGGCTCGTCACAGCCTTGCAAGGCGCATCGGCGCGGATTCGCACAGGCGGCCGAACGGACGCTTCCGTTAGCGAGTCGCCATGCAGCCGCGCATTCACACGTCAAGCGGGCACGTTTCACACGTCAAGCCGAGGGGGCCACCACCCCGGGAATACTGTGTACAAATTGACTGGTAATCTCCGGTAATCCATGCCGTAATCACCTCTTCCTTGATAAAAACCTGTAATTTTTTTTTGTAACGGTTTTAACCAATTTTCGAAAATTTCACGCGTCATCCCAAGTAAAATGCCCGTAATGTTGTGTACACCTGAAATGAGGTGGCGGCCTCCTCGCGTCAAGCCGCTCAACTCGACGGCACTCACCGCGCTGGTGCGGCACACTGGGGCTGTGGAAGACGGGGTGGGCGCTCATGGCCTCGCTGCGGCCTGCCTGGCCTGCCTGGCCTGGCGGCGGGCCTGCTGCATCACAGGGACGCCCCTCTTCACCTGGCGGGGCAGCCGGCCTCGCAGCCGGCCCGGCTATCGGGTCGAGTCCTCACGTCCGGCATGTCGGCCAGGATGTCACCACAGAACAGAGCACACACTCACGCACACAGACAGACACACACACACACACAGAGAGAGAGAGACGCGCGCGCACACACACGACGCACTGTGCGTTGTGGACTTCCCCGGCAGTGAGGTTCCCGCGGACGTGGTGGCGACCGGCGAGCGGCGGGGTGGCGACACGGACGCAACGCAGCGAGCCACACGACGCCTCTCGGGCTACTGACCGAGTGAGCCGAGCCGAGCCGAACCGCCGAGCGGCGCGCCGACACCACCGCCCCGCCAGGCCGGGCCGCCGGGCGCCACGCCACGCTCCCTCCCTTCCCTACTCTTGACTCCCGGCGCGCAGCGTGGCTGGCGTGGCTGGCGTGGCTGGCGGGGCGCTCCGGCCCACGGTCTGCGGCTCGGAGGGGTGCGCTCCAAGGGGTGGCTTCCTGGTACGGTGACTCACTCTATCTAACGGCGGGTAGCAAGGCGGCAAAGGCGGTGACGTCACCCTGAGTGAGTTATTATGCACTGTCGTCCCCTCCGACGCGTGCAGCGGCGTGTGCAGCCACCCTCCCCGTCTCTCGCTGCCAAAATGACTGTTAATGGCCCGACCGCTCGGCGGCGTTTAGTCGCCTGTTAGCAGATTAGCGAGACGGGTCAGGAGGAAGCAATTATAAAAAGGTCGACGTCATTTTTGCCCGATTTTCCCCAGCGCTGTGCCCACCCCCAATCGCCTCCTCCTCCAGACGAGGGGTGCACCAATAAGTCATGGGGACAAATTAATGGAGCGCGCGCCTGAAAACGACCCAGCCTGCCCCGCCCCGCTTCACTGGAGCCTGCTGCAGACTGATTCCGAGAGTCGTCCTCGTCTCTCTCGCACCGATACGGAACGTTCCACGAGCGCGAGAGAGAGACAGAGCGACGAAAACGACCCTCGGAATCAGCCTGCCTGCAGCACGGCCTGCAGGACATCCAGCAGGGCCCTCCGCCCCAGACAGCACCCCCTCCTCTTAAAGTGCTTCCGTCATGACTGCAGCCCGCGACCCTCTTCATGCGTGGTTGAAGCGAAGCGCGCCACCACAAAAGGAAAAAGAATGCACGCTAGAATTTCGCGGGGATATTACACCGCCATAAACGCGGCATCAACCGAGGGGCGAAACGGCGAAATATGAATGTCACCCTCCCGTGTCGCTAGTATTCGGACCCCGGAGGTCACGCGCCGTGCCAACGAACGGTCGAGGCGTTTCTCGTTTTCTCTCCTGTTCCCTTCCCACTGCCGGCATTCTTGCAGAGCACTGCGTGGCACTGCGCCGGAATGGAGTCGTTTCCGCGGGTCGGCTGTGCGACGTCCAAGCGCTCAACTTAGCGGTCACGCACAGATGCCCGTGAGGCGCGGCGGCTCGTTTGCGAGCCTTGGCGTGTCTGGGACGCAGCCACGCAGTGACCGGCCGCTGCGAACGAGCCAGCAAGCGAAGCGTGCGAACAGCTGGCCTCCCCCGCACGCGCCCTGCCCTGCCCCGGACCCTGCACGACACCTGGGCAGACCAGACCGTCCACGCCGTCAGCAGGCCGTCAGCCGAGCCATTCAGAAGAGTCGCTCTGTTTCTATCGCACTCATGCAGGGCTGCGAGGGTGCGAGGGAGACTAGAGCGACGAACTGCCTGTGCGGGACCGCAGTGCCTCAGAGCCGCACGGACACGGCGCCCAGCGTGTCAGAGACTCTGTCGCACTCGCAGCCCGGCCCGGCCGGACTCTCATGAGGGGAGCATAACCGCAGGCAGCCGCATAACGAATGGGGAGGCGAGGAAGGGAGCCGGCTGCCCCGCCCCCTGCCCGGGAGAACGCCAAATCACCAAAACGTCACAGTGACATCAAAAATTTAAAAATAAAAATGATTAGGACTTACCGGACCTCTCTAGGTCGACGGCGTTTGTGAAAGGCTCTCCGCTTGATCCACCAGGTGCGATGCGATCCATTGTCAGCTGTAGTAGAGACGTGGTAGACTGCATATGTATTCAGAGTTTCCCCCCTGCTTGACTTGAGCAGCATGCGCCTTCCCTCCCTTCGGACAACAGTTTTGTATCTGCATTTTTGCCAGAGTGATGTATGTTGGTTGGACTGCAGTCTTGGCATCCCCTGTCCTCATTAAAAGTGAAAGGGACACAAAATTTGAATAATATATTCCTTACAAAGTATTTATTAAGATATACAGCTATGTACACTTGTATTCTTCAGTCAGGTAATGTTACAAAAACAAAATTCGGTAATCATACCCAGTCAAAAACTTAACATACCAAGCAGCACAAACAAATACACACTTTCTTCTCATTTATCCACAAGACATGTGCTCCTACGACAAAAATTTAATCTGACAATGAATTTTAAATAACAGTAGATATTAGATTAAATATATTAAACGCAGAAAAATTAAGCAACAAAATCCAAAGGTCGGTTGAAACCACCTTTCCGGTTCATGTATTGCCTGTATTTTCTCTTCAAAATGACATGGACTGTTCCAACATCATTTCCTTGGACTCGTTTCCCTTTGGATGAATCAAACGCGCAGAATCCCATTGCCTTCAACATTTCTTGTTCGTCAGGTGTCTTTCCAGCAAGGTCAGCATCTGGAAATAAATTAAGTTGGTTACATGCAATAAAATAACGGCAAGGCTATTGGGAATGTTGACGGTGACATAAGACATGAATCATTTAAAAATTTCTATATCTTACCAGACACAACTTTGGGTGCAGCAATTGGTCGAGCCTTTGGTTTGTCACGAGCAGGAGACTTGGATCTTGATCTCGATCTTGAGAAGCGTCGGTGATCCCTGTTTCTGTCCCGATCTTCTGATCTATAACACAGGGACAACAGTCAGTAAAAGGAATAACCACAGTCAACACGAGACTGAGTGAGCTCACAACACGCAACATAGGAATTATTACAGTGACAGTGTGTACCTTCTCCTGATGGGTTCTCGCTCCCTGGAGCGGCGTCTCCTGCGATCGCGGTCCCTGTCGCGCTCTCGCTCACGCTCGCGCTCACGATCCCGGTCATGACGGTCCCTGTTGTCCCTGGAGCGACTGCGCCTCCTTCTGGGTGAAGGGGAACGGCTCTTGCCCATGGTTACACTTAACCTGAGCATTGAAAATGGTGTTGACGTTTATTAAACAGGGAATGAATGATTAGAAAACAAACTATTGAGTCAAAGGAAAGTAATATTATGGACTGGTTCCCGATTGAAAAAGTGACAGTGACAGATGTTCAATGCTTCATAAAAATGATTCCAACGTGAGTTCCTTAGAACGCGACAAAAGTGAGTATCAGGTATCTAATTAATTTATATTATGGACGCGTAAGTGCTTTTCAGAACAATTTTATAAGCATTCCAAAAACGTTCCCAACATAACATAACCTACAAGCTACTGAGGAGCCTGTTTTATGGCAGGAGAGGGAGGCGAAGATTACGTTAACAACAACCACAACAATAAAAAAACCACATAGAATAGATACTTACGTTTGTGTGACCAATGAATCACGGTATGGTCGGCAAAGATTTGCCAAATCCTGTGTGCTTACAGAAAACCAAAACAAACGTAAAACAAACGGCGTGTCCGGCGTGGATTCACCGGAAGCTAAGCAACTGAAAGAAAAGTGTCATGGCGGAGATAGACGGGATGTAGAAAGGGCACGAAGCAGAAGGCGGCAAGAAGACAAATTTCAAACCCGGACGCGTCAGTATCAAGACGAAACCAGACTGACTTGGACGAGTAAACCTACGAGAGTTGAGAACACTAACCCATGCAACTTATTAAAGGCTCGTTTAAAATATTTTAAAATAGTTATTCACCTGGCGATGAGGGTTAACGGTGCTAAACCTGCGTTTTATTACAGGGCTTTTTCATACACCTTTGTGCATGGAAAAAGACGCTTAATCGTGTCATCATTTTCCCCGGTTTTAAATGGGCCCCCAAATTTTCTAGGAAGAGTGGGCGCGGTCTGTCTGCCCCCAAACTTGATAACCAGACTGCCCCCCCCCCCTCTCTCTTTTACCCCTTTCCGACACGAATAGGCGGCCATCCGGTCGACCCTTCTAGAGTCCTACAGCTAGGGACCCTTCCCTCCTCGGTGAGCCGATCCGATCTGCGAAGCATGGCCCGCGTCGCATCGAAAAGCGGCGGGACAGCGTAAGCAGGACGGCAGGACATTCCCCGGCGTACCACAGTGGCCCCGGGTTTTGAGTTCCGGAAGGCCCTGGGCTGACGCCGTCCGTCCAGCAACAGCGAGAAGAGAGAGAACGCCAGTCCGCGCCAAGGCGGAGCAGCCGGCAGACGTGCGCGCGTCAGCATGACACCGAGCGGCCGACACCAACAGTAGGAGCAACAGCAACAGCGATGACAGTCGCGACGTGAGTGCATGCGTGCTGCTTTCGCTTTCGTTTTCGGACAAGAGGTGTCAGACCTGACAGCTTGCCGTCGCCAGGTCGAGGAAGCTGGGCCGGAGAGGCTCGCTGTGCGCGCGCCGCGCCGGCGTGTGCGTCGTGGTGGCCCTGGTGCTGTACTTGCTGCTGTCGCCGAGGGCCTACCTGCACCACGAGGAGTACATCATCGAGCAGGCGCGCCCAAAGGACGTGTGGGAGTTCGTCTCGGACTTCAGCAACATGCCCAAGCTGAACCCGACCATGTGAGTCCCGCGAGCCGCCAAACACTGGAAGCTTTACTGGCCTCCGTCTGCAAACGTACAGTGGGCCAGAAGACCGGCGAAGGCGGCCAAAACTCGAGATGCGTTTCGAGCTCCACAGTCACTAAACAGGACTCGAACCGCACCAATGGATTCCTCGTTCGGAGAGCAAGTCTTCTGGCCCACTGTGAACTGCTGACGGAAGGCAACCCGCTCCAACCTAGCGCCTTGAAACGGCTCCATGGCACAGCCTTGACTGGGACCTGCTGTCGGACGCGGGCAAGCACGGCGTCTGGACGTACTCGGTGCGGTACTCGGAGCGGCTGAGCGGGCTGCCCGCGCTGACCAACTACGCCACCGCCCACTTCGAGGTGCTGCCCGCCAAGCCCGGCAGCGACTTCATCATCCGCTCCACGCACAGCACCTGCTTCTACACCGACTTCTTCTGCCGTGAGTACATCTGAAATTCAATCACGCAGAGGGCCCAGTGTCTCGGGCCTCGGGCCCGCCTTGGCTTCGGCCGCCGGAAGCTCTCTATCACGCAGCCGATAACGTCTCTCCGCGTGCGGGGTAGCGCCGCGGGCCGCGCCGCTGGCCGACGCGTGTGTGTCGCTACCCCGCGCGCGACTGACGCGCTGACGCTACCCCCTGCTGCAGTGCCCACGCTGTCCGAGTTCCGGTTCGCGCCGCGCGATGGCGGCATGGCCACCCTCTGCACGGAGCGCATCGAGTACGCCTGCCCGTGGTTGTTGAGCGGCTTCTGCAAGGAGGAGGTACACTACCAGCGCAACGCCATCCGGGAGAACCTCAAGCTCGAACTGTACAGTCAACAATAAAGTCCCTGTAGCACTCGCTCGGCTTTCAATCGTCACCACCTATATCCTCAACCCGCCCACACTCAAGCTCATCCAGTTCTCTAACAAAAGGCGAAGAAACTCAATCATGAGACCCGGCCAGGACAGGAGGGAAGTGCCGGTAGAAGCCGAATACAGAGGCCGAATCCACGCCGTGGCCGATACGGATTGATGTTTGGACGTCCCCCCGATGATAGGACAGTCTCAGCCTATAATTATTTCCTTATCGGTGAAAGGGTCGTCCGCCACTCAACGGCGGCGGGTAGTGCGACGCGCAGACGGACGATACAGGAACACTGACGCACCTTTCGACGAACGGGCCAGACCGGCGGCCAGTCGACCGGCCACAAGAACCATGACGGGCTGGCGGACAAGTCTCGCCGTGGCGTGCTTCCTCCACCTGGCGAGCTGCGCCCAGGTATACACTATACATATTCTATTGGCCTTTTTGTTTGTCGAGGAAAAAGCGCGCGTGACCGACTCCGCCTGCTCTTCCCTCGCTCGCAGGCCCAGGGGGTTGACGGCGGCCTGTACAAGTCGGTGGAGGCTTGCCAGAAGGTGGTCAAGAGGCACGCCGTGCTCTCCGATGCCACCACTCGGGGCGCAGTGCAGCAACTGCGGGAGACTAACAGCGCGATGGAGGTAAGAACGCTGGCCCCGTGTCCAGGCGGACTTCGCTTTCTACTTACACAGCGTCTTCTCAGGGCTACCTGGAGCAGTGGGGCGGCCGCGTGGCGGCAGGGGCGCCGGCCGGCACGCGCATCGCCGACGCGATCCTCGCCTGCCACCAGGAGTACGTCGAGGCGGCGGCGGCCATCGCGGCCAAGCTGGAGGATAAGCTGCGCCAGGACATCGTGCGCCAGATCGCCTGGTACGACGCGAAGATCTTCAGCCTCTTCACGGACGTGCTGTCCGACCAGGGGAGGGCCGGCGTGGTGCAGTCAGTTCAGGTGAGAGCGACTCCCACGGCATAGTGGGCCAGAAGACCGATGGAGGCGGACAAAATTCCAGAGAGTCGCTGAATGGGACTCTGGAGCTCATAACGCGTCTTGAGTTTTGGCCGCTTGCGCTGCTGGCCCACTGTGCACTGCCGCCGCGGTCCGGAACCAAACGGCATCATAATCCTATTTTCACCTGTAGAGCTACCTGGAGCCAACGCTGAAGCAGTTCGACAATCTAGCCATATCGGGGCTCAAGCAGTCGATGAAGGAGTTGAAGCCGGCGTACCAGACAGCATCCAAATGCATCAGGGACCTGTCTCTGCAAAGCGATTACTTCCTCGAACGATACCCGATTGTGTGAGTGTGCTTGTGTGTGTGCGTGAGTGTGTGTGTGTGTGTGTTGATTTATTATTTAATCATGATCCATCTCGGAATCCATGTGTGAACTGATTGATGCATTAAAGTGATCTCCATGAATCTCCGATACATAATATTTATTTCAAATATTTGTTTACGTCGTACATAATGCACATATTTTTTCCCTGCGCAACTACTTAAGAAATCAAATAAAAAAATTACGTAAACGATTGGTAACATTAGTAATTAAGTCCAATAGTTATACGCTAGTATGGGGATGAAGGTGCCACCCAACAACGATGAAAACGAACTTTTAGAAAGACGCTAAATGAGTAGGCACGACTCCTACTTTACCCTGTGATTCCTCAATGAGATTTGTTCGGCACGCTCCACGTGCCTTGTGTCCTTCGAGCCCGTCGGCTCCACTAGAAGAGGACGCTTCATCCCGTCAACGCTATCCGTTGTCAATACAAAGTGAAATGCACTTTACCAAACAATTAAGTAAACTTCTTTAGAGAACAACTAATAGTAACAGTTGGGAACGATCTCAGCCATAGTTTTTCATAGCACACCCTTCACTTTAGAATGAACTTGGTGCACATGAGTTGTCAAGTCTTAGCCAATTATTGTTTGTGCAGGGTCTATAGTAGTAATCAAACAAGGATAGTGACAACCCTCGCAAAATGTCGGCAGACCCTGAAAGCCAAGGTCCATGTACACAGACCGCGTGGATAATCACGAGTGTAAATGAATTCTTAATTTGACAAAATGTTGAGAGACCTGCTTTTCGCATTCCGTTACACATAGTCTTCATGTGCGTCTAGAACGCTTAATCTTAAATACTCCAGGTTTGTTGACTTGCGCCATACGACATGACAAAGTAGACAACGTCTGGAATCGAGGAACTGTCCTTACATTTAAAATAAAAAAGAATATATATTTTTACACAATTGATACGGAGTTCGCACATCTTACACGAGACAAAATAAGGTCCGGTAACAAAAATCTGTGAATCTTTGGCAAACACGCGCTTTAATACGCAAACAAAACAGGTACTGTGTGTTTGAAATATGGCACATTACACGACTGGAGCCCATCTAATCTACGCGACTGTACGAGGACAGCGCGGCGGATAAGCCAACAAACAAATGAATAAAATGCGCTAGGGGCACCCCTCTCAGTGATCTACGCAAAGCGCTCGGAAGCACGGTGAGCAGTCAACACGAGTGGGAGCACTGTGAGCGCGCTGCGAGCGCATCAACACCAGTGGGAGCACTGTGAGCGCGCTGCGAGCGCATCAACACCATGTACACAAGAGTCAAATTTCCACTTGGCGTTATTCACGCGCGAAACAGAATCGCTCTGGACGAAAATTGTTTGTTCGGTGACGGCGACGTCGGCGACGCGCCGGTTTGTGTCCTACGAGGGCACGACAGGGATGAGACGAGGCCAAGCCTTTGTTGCTCGATGCGGCCGCGCTGCAGGATGGACTGTCCGTGTCGCCAAACCGCTGACGTTTCTAGCGAGGAGGACGAGACAAGACGCGGGGTCAGGCGGTGAGGGGGGAAGCCAAGAGGGGTCGTGGTGGAATAGGGTTGATAGGTGGTGAGGGGGGGGGGCGGCAGAAATTCAAAGTGATTTGTTTTGGAGGGAGAGGAATTTGAAGAGTGAAGAGCGGCAGATATTTGAAGTGGCGGTGGTGGTGCAAAGTAGCAGGGGAAAGAAAGGCGAGGTGGTGGGGTTAGGGAATGCAAGATGAAGGGGTAAGAAATTGAAGCAGGTGAGCGCGAAGGGCGTCACTACTCGTAGCACTACAGAAGCGTGGGGACAGCGCGAAAGGGGTGCTTCTAGCCTCGCTGCGAGGCGCGGCGGCAAGGCGGCAGCGACAGAGTCAAACTAGGGAAGCATCAGCGGCTTAAGCGCCAACGGAAGCAGACGACGTCTCAGTGCTTCCCGGGCCGCTGCAGGGGCGGCTCCACGGGCTGCAGCGGCTCCAGGCGGGGCCGCTCCCTGGGCTGCACGGTCGCGCCCTCGTAGGTCCACCATCATGGGCCGTACGGCGAGCCGCAGAGGATGACGGTGGAGGCGATGGCCGTGGTGGCCATGAACAGCCAGAGCAGGAAGCGGTCCAGCACCAGCGCCACCTGCTTCCACTCCAGCTCGGCCGTCTCGCGGCGCTCCTGCTCCGCCAGCCGCGCCTCGTTCCGCTCGATGGTCGCGTTCACGCGCACCAGCACGCGCACGAACTGCGCCTCCAGGTCTGCGCACCACAACAACAACAATAACAACAACACTGTTATCCAAGTTGCGATACTTTCAACACAAAAACGTGCGATGATATCCGAAATGTGATTCCTATACGAATCATTGCTCCTCAGATGCAATGACTTTTGTATCACAAAATTTTCCAATGATCATCGCACCTTTCTGAAATGAAAGTCGGAATTATTATTGCATAAAAATGCGACGATGACAACACAAAATCTGCAATCATTACAGTTTTTTTGCAATGATCATCGCAAAATTCTGCGATACAGCAGCTCATCGCTCCTTTTTGCGATGATCATCACAGAAAAATGCGATGAAATATGTATTGCGTTGAAAGTGCGGTCTGTATCGCAAGTGAAATAACAGTGAACACGCTCGCACCAGCACGCGGACGAACTGCGCCTCCAGGTATCCGCACCACCACAACAACAACAATAACAACAACGCGCGCGCAGGCCGGTGTGTGAACCTTGGACCCGCGGGCGCTGGGCGGGCAGTCTTGCGTGCTACGCGCGTCGGCGAAGCAGCAGGTCCCCGGAAATCCTTTTTCCAGGGTGCAGGTTCAAACACCGCCTTTCAGCGCGGGGTCGTTTTTTCCAATAATCTGCCCGACGCGCGCGGCGACCCTATATAGAGAAGGAAGTGCAAAGAAGGAGAAGAAGAAAGTTGTTACCTTCGGAGAACGCGCCGCTGAGGACCCCGCTGTTGCTGTTGTGACCCGCCCAGGCCGCTGCAAGAACCACCATCGGAATGAGAAAAACGGCGCAGCCGAGCTCACTAAGCCGGCCCTGTGGCCCACACGAAAGAAAAATTACTTTGTTGTTGTAATTGACTTTGTTCGATAGGCTAAATCGACGCGTCCTGATATAATGATCCTTACTGTCAGTGCGGATCCAAGCCCATCCTAACTGTCAGTGCAGGCCCAAGACAATCCTAACTGTCAGTATCGATACAGACCTAGCACATAACGTGAAAATCGGTCTTTTTTTGAAGTCCGTGACGCTAACACACTACATAAAACCACTTGCCGAAGACTTTATCAGAAAGTTTCATCCTTATTTAAAAACGTGGACATCTGCCCTGGCAGCTAGGATTGTCTTGGATCTGCACTGACAGTAACAGTTGTTCTATTGTTCTATTAGGCGGCGTCGAAATTTGATAGCTGCAATGGAAAATCCGGTACCCGCAACCCAAAGCTGGTTGCTGCGACCACACACACCAGCGGCACTGTATAGGGCCGCTTCGCCACCAGTGCACAGCTCCCCTACCAGGACTGGGTGCATGTGCAGCGGACCAGAATCACGCCCTGTTTTCCCAAACAAGCCTTGCGGCAGGCTGATGAGCCGCTCCGAGGTGCAGGGGCGGCCGGGGAGGGGGAAGGGGGGAAGGGGGGAAGGGGGAGGGGGGCAGCACCCGGTCCCGCCCTGAGGCGCGCGTGCCCCGCCAAGCTCCGAGATTACAATGCAGTGCACTTGCACCCGATAGCCTTGTTGCCGCCACCGAATTTACTCCTCGTCTTGGGGGAGGGGGCGGGGGGCGAGAGGGAAGGGGGTATGCCGTGTGCGCGGATTACATTAGATAGAGGGCACTCCAGCAGGCACTCTGCGTGCTGTTGGTTTTGTCGTGGCCGTGCACAATAACAGGCCGTGTTGAGGCCGCGATGGCCGGGCCGGGCTGGGGCAGCCCATGGGCTGCGGGCCGCCCCGGGCATGTGAGGGTGGGTGGGTGCGAAGTGGTGCCATCAAAATGGCGCCAAAATAATGGCGGTGGAAAAAGAGAGAGATTTTGCCCCGGCGGGCCCGGCGACCTGGCGTTAGCATTAGCGGCGTTTAGCCAGGCCGGCCCCACTGCTCAGTGGGCCAGAAGACCGCGCAAGCGGCCAAAACTCTAGATGCGTTTTGAGCTCCAGAGTCGCTAAATGGGACTCGAATCGAACGTGTGTGTCCCCACCAATGGATTCCTCGTTTGGAGAGCAATCCATTGGTGGGGTTACACGTTCGATTCTAGTCCCATTCGCGACTCTGGAGCTCAAAACGCGTCCGGGATTTTGGCCGCCTTAACGTTCTTCTGACCCACTGTGCACTAATGGCTCGTCCTGGCCATGCTGGCGGCTTTGTCCTTCGTCAAGGGGTGCGTCGCTGGGCCGCCGTGGCGTGCCAAGGGCGTGCCTGTCGCGCTCACTTAGAATGAAAGAGTCATGATCCGGGCTAGGAATTCTTTATCACCCAAATTTGGGTGAGAATACCATGTAGCCATATGGGTAGCTGATACATCCTTCCTCACCCAAATTCGGGTGATGAAAGAGTACCTCGCCCAAAATTGGGTATTGATCAAGACCCTTCCATCCTCAGTGCTTCACTCACCGTTGCCCTGCGCGTCGGCGGCGGGGCGTCCGTCGGGGCGTCCGTCGGGCCGGCCGTCCGGCGTCCGCGAGGCGTTGGGCCGCTGCCGGATGCTGAACCGAGGGCTCATCTGCTGGGGGTCGGCGTTGGCAGCGTCCTCCGGCATCCACTTGTCGGGCCGCGGGCCGAGCCGCGTCACGTCCTGCAACAAGGCGAGGCTGAGGGCGCGGCGCGGCGCGGCACAGCACGGCCGGAGGGCAGGTGCGTCGCTAGGGCAATCGCTACAGGTGACATGCCAGCGGGGCAGGGGCAGAGTCAGGGCGCAGCGGCGGTACTCGTGAGTACCAGGCTCAGGTGTTCTCACTACACAGTCATTCCATACACACTAAATACTTCTGTACTTTTTTGTACATAGTTATGCACGATTTTGCACATGCGTTTGTTATGCAAGACATTATACGTTGTTATGCATAATTTATTCATAACTATGTATAAATTATACGCCGCTATGCATAATAATTTGCAGAAGCTTACGCATGTGCAAAATCGTTCATAACTATGTACAAAAAAGTGCATAAGGATGCAGTGTGTAATAGTAGAAAGCTCGTCTGGAAAACCAGCCAAAGGAAAAAAAAAGAAATAATCGTGAAGGTCCCTTGGTGCGGGTACCCTTGGTGTAACTAAAACGACAGTACATATAAACGGCACAGAACCAAACACATTGATCGAGCAAAATTACAGAATACACTTCGCACCTAGTAGCCCACTGAGGTCATCGGTGTTGCCAACCGGGGGAAATTTCGCTGGAAATCGATCCGTGAATGCACACAACACTAAACAGGAAAATGCAATGCAATAACGCGTCGCATGGTGTTCCGGTTTAATCATATTTACTTAAACTCCAGTTTAAAAAAAAAAGAAGCACCAGACCGAATACAATAGGGGCTCTTATCAAAAGGCCTAGGAAAAAATAAAATAAAAAATAAAATATAATAATAATAATTTAAAAAAAACAACGTTGGAACCAAACTAGACGTGTGCTTGACCGCAAAGGGAAAGTTCCCCTCGAGTTGGCAACCCATTCAGTCCAACAGGGCGACGGCGGGCGACGGTGGCGCGCTCACCAGGAGGGTAAGGGAACTAGCTCGGTGCGCCCGTGGGGGCGGTGGCGCGGCGCGGCGGGCCCTGCGGCTGGACCCCCAAATGTTGCCCCATCTGCCGCCAGCGGGCTGCTCCCGCTCCTGAAAATGTCCATCTGCCTAAGAGAATTTGACGCGTCATGGAGTCACGGAGTCATGGAGTCATGCAGAGTGGTGGCCGGGTGGACTTGTCCAGTGTGAATTTTTTGTGTGCTCAGTCCCGCGACGACAGACGTGCCCACTGGCCACCCGCGGCCGGCAAGGCTGTGCACAGGGTGTGAGCGTCGGGGTGCCGTGGGCGCAAGCCAGGCGTGACCAGCAATCTTACTTCCGCTTATTCACTCGCATTCGGAACAAGTACTCAGTGTAGGAAGGTGTGTCATTAAACAAAAACGAAAAGCAAACCAAATAAGCGAGGCAAGACGCGGGCGACTTACGTTGACGTTGTGGTGGGCGGCCGCGGCGCCTTGGTGCGGTCCCTTGTTCTTGTCGCGCGGCTCGAAGCGCAGGAACACCAGCCGCGCCAGGTGCTGCAGCACCATGGTCTTGATGATGGGGGGCACGCCCGTGCCGCGCACGCCGCGGTGGTACACGTTGAGCGTGACCACGGACAGCCCGGACGCGAAGGACACCAGGCAGATGCTCACGCCGTAGTACAGGCCTGCGGGAGCAACAGGCGTGCCCAGGGAGCGTCCACAAATGACGTCACGATCTGACGTCACCCACACCCTACTATGCGTCCACAGCGTCACGCTCTGACGTCACCCACACCCTGCTATGCGACAACAAGTACGGGTACGAATGTTTGCCGCATAGCAGCACTGCAAAAGAAAATATTGGAAATTCCCGGAGAACTTTTTGAAAAAAAAAAAAAATTGCTGCTGGTCTTTGGAAATTACGAAAACTCACATGTTTCTATTTCGTATGAGTTTTCGATAGGTACAGTGAAAGAAATCTTTTTCAAAATAAAAACGAAGCCTTTCCAAATGTTTCTTAACAGTGACGTCACGTCAGAGTTTGACGTAACTTATGGACTCTCCCCAGCACAAGTAATACAGGCAGCACGCGCCAAGCGAGAGCGCCTGCGAGGCCAGGGTCAGGCCGGCCGCCGCGCGCGCGAGTGGAGCGGGCTGCCTACCCCCGACTCGGCGGGCGCTACCCTCGGAGCAGCTGAGCTTGAAGGAGGAAAAAGGACAGGAAAACGGAACGGAGCGGGTTTTGGAAAGCAGCTTGTGACCAGGAGACGGAATAGAACGCCGAGCCGCACAAGGCAATTCAGTGAGCTGGAGCGACAGGGCTCTATCTAGCCCCACCCCGCCGCACATCATTTCCTTTGCTCGCCGCTTATGCCCCTTCCCGCTGACATGGCCCGGCCGGGCCGAGGGCCAACACAGCCCCTCGCTACGCTGCTGCCGCCTGGCGGGCGCGGCTGTCGCTGTCGGCAGCAACGGCCGAGGTACAGCCAGCTCGTCATGAAAATATTTGGGCCAAACTTTATCCACTCGTGTTGGGATGTGTCTTGTACCGTCTGCCAGCCTCGTCCGCCCCGCCTAGACCCGCTCTAGCTCTAATAGAGCTGCTTGGGCGGCTTCAACGCGAAAGAAACTCTCGCGCAGCAGCCAGCCAGGCAGGCAGCCAGCTACACGGCAACTTCTCTTGTTGGCTTTCTAATCTGCTGCCCCCGTTCCCCTCTCTCACGCAGTGCAGCCTTTATCCTCTTAGCATGACCCGAAGCCACACACTGGTGTAAAGGAAGGATCAACGCCAAGCGGCGCCACCGACCCGTCGCGACGCCAAGCCGAAGGCCCTGGTAAGCCGCGGCGCCTCGGCGGGCCTGGGCGTCCGCAGGGTGGGCGGCGCGCACAGTGGGCCAGAAGACCGGCGCAGGCGGCCAACACTCTAGACGCGTTTTCAACTCCAGAGTTGCTTAACAGGACTCGGACCGAACGTCTGACCCCACCCATGGATTCCTCGTTCGGAGAGCAATGCAGCGACTCTGGAGCTCAAAACGCGTCCGAGGCGTTGACCGCCTCCACCGGTCCTCTGACCCACTGTGCGGGGCCTCGCCTGGACAGCGAGGGGTCCCCATCCTGACCCGTCCTCGCTACTCACTGATAAGGGGAGTCTTCTCAGTCGGGGGGAGGGACTCTCGTATTGTCATGAGGAAGACGGTCATGGACAGGAGCGCGCTGATCCCCAGGGTCACCTTCTCGCCGGACTCGGACGGCACGTAGAAGACAAGCAGGGCTGCCAACACAGACGCACACACACACACACTTGAGCAGGGCGGTGAATCGCACCCTCGGTGCACCTGGACGCCGAGTGCGCCCAGTGCACTCCGAAAGGAGAACGTCCTGACCGATGCAGTTGATGAGGATGCACGGCAGGATGAGGTTGAACACGTAGAACAGGGGCCGGCGCCGGATGCGGATGACGTAGGTGATGTCCGGGTAGGGCTCCGGGCAGCACGAGTAGTACTCCACGTGCTTCATGGCGTCGAACGACACCAGGTCAAACTCGCCGTTGGCCTGGTAGTTGGACACGTCGCCCTCCTCCGTCTGCTTCACCAGGTCCAGCTGCGACAGAGTGCCACGACTCTTTAGCAAATATGTCACCTTTATTTTTCTCAGGACCATTGTGAAAAAGCCCCCGCGCGCCTTGGACGTTGTTGGTGGTGCTTGCTTCCAGGCCATAGTCATTTAGGCAGACATCGCCCGAGACTTCTCTTTCCGCCGACTTCCCGTTTCCGAGTTCCCAGCGTCTCTGCCTCCCCCGATTTGTGTCTGCCGTGAGCCCCGCCGCCCCGCCGCCCCGCGGCCCCAACCCCCTCTCCCTTTTCAAGATTTTGTATTTCCCGGGCGGAATGGATTCGGTGCGAATGCAGTGCTGCGTCTCGCTCGCGCCCATTCGGCGGGACGGAGACGAAGATAATCGAACTCCGCGCTGCGCCACGCCGCGCCGCGCCACGCTCCGGTGAGGCGTGCGATATTTGCTGCATGTCTGCCACGACGAGCGGCCACGGGGCGGGCGGTGGCGCGCGCCACAGACGGTTGTATCCACCGGAAAATGAAATGTCGTGTCCCGCGCGTCTCCACACCGCACAGCGGGACAGAAGGCCGGCGCAGACGGCCGAAACTCTACAAACTAAATCGCGAGGGGGCAACCACTTAGTATGTTAGGGGACACAAGATTTCTTAAGGGAAGAGATTTCTACGGATTTCGGATTACGCCCAAAATTTGCTTCTTTTTGCGTTTTTGAGGGGAAGATTTCCGATTTTCAGAGATTTCTGGCGCCCAAGGGGACACATGATTTCTTAAGTGGTTCTTAAGTGGAGGCCCACTGTGCGTCGTCTGTTGCCCACCTGGTAGCCGTCGTACGTCCACGAGGCCCACTTCATGTTGCAGGCCTGGATGTCGAAGGGGAAGAACTCGACGTCGATGTCGCAGGACGAGCGGTAGATGCCGTGCGACAGCCACGTCACCATGCCGTTGCTGTACACGATGACGTTCGTGTTGATGGCCGCCGTGCTGTACTGCGAGTCGGCGCTGCAACAGCCAAAACGAAAATTTCCTCATTTATATTGTTTTGGTAAAATGTGTTTGTTACAAACCGAGTGAGTCGTGCGCTTCTCGAACAGCCACTCTGTTCATGTAGCTGTTTTTTTATGGACAACTTCTGATTGAAACGCGGATATCCGGAGAGGACAAAGGACAGCAGCGACAGCAGCCCAGAACTTGGGCGGTGCCGGCGGTGCCGCTCCGAGACGGAACGATTAAAAATGTAAGGAGGGACGACACTCTTAATCCGCGGCGCTGTGGCGCGTGACGGGGCCTCGGGGAGGAGCTGGTCCGGCCAGGGGAGAGGGCACAGTGGGCCAGTGATTTAACGCGGCGCGCGATGGAATCTCAATATCAGTGGCCCGGCCCGGCCTGGCCTTCCCCGCCTGGGCCGGCCGCGGGCAGGCGCCTGAGGCACAGTGGGCCGGAAAACCGTTGGAGGCGGTCAAAATCCCGGAGGGGTTTTGAGCTCCAGAGTCGCTAAATGGGACCCGCTGCTGTCTGCTGCTGTCTTTGCTCTCTGAACGAGGAATCCATTGGTAGGGTCACGCGTTTGGTTCGAGTCTAGCGACGCTGAAGCTCAAAACGCGTCTCGAGTTTTGGCCGCCTGCGCCGGTCCTCGGGCCCACTGTGCGAAGGGTGGCGTTCGTGAGGCCGGGCCGCGTCGGTCGAGGCAGGCTTGTCTCAAGTTCCCCGCCGCCTCCGTGACAGTCAAAAGCCCTTACGCCGAGATTCGGGTCGACGGGCTCAGTCTAACCAATTTCCAGGTGGCCGCCGCTCGCAGTGCGGCCCCGCCTTTCGGCACGTCCCTGCGCGGTGAGTTCACCGGAGCGCCGCTCGTTGTTACTCTGTTCCGCGGGCAAGTCGGCATTCATTATAATGGCGCGAGGGGGGCGGCTGGCTGCCACTCGCCTCTCAGAGCGTGCGTGCACAGTTTTTTTTTTCTTTTTTTTCTTTTCTGAAAATTCATACTAAATGAACTGAAGCTTTTTTTTTAAGCATAATCGAGGGGCCCCTCACTCTGAATTTGCGTGCACACCGATGGTTTGATTGTGTCGGATTGCTTAGGATTCTGTTTGATTTTGTCGCGCTTTTTGCCTACTTACAGGCGTTTTTGACGCAAGATTGTGGGCTTGCGCGCCGAGCCACGACGACGTCGGCGACGGGCAATCAGTGCGAGGGGGGGGGGGGGGGGGGGAGGGGAGGAAGGGGCGGTCGGGCGGGGGCGCGCCATCAACCGGGATGGCGATGGGTCGGTAACCGTTGACACCGACACCGAAGAAAGCTCAACTCGCGTTGTGTCGCGCTCCGGGTCTGATTGGGAGGAGGAGATGGGGCCGGCCAGAGAGGCAAGCAGGCAGGCGACCTCGGCGCGGACTCTCGGCCCGCGCACCCCTGTCTGTCCACCACTTTGCCAACTGGAGCCGGGGCGGCGGTCAGCAGCGCAGGCGTCGTTCTTCGCCGGACAATGCATTGCGAAACCCTGGCCATGTCCCGGCGGATGCCTGCAGTGCTTTCGATACTCCCCCCACGCAAGCCCCTCCCTCCGCCATGTAGGCCGGAAACAAAGGTTCCGACGGAATCTTCTTTCGCCGAACATAATGAAAATGCCTTGAGCTGCTGCTGGGGGACTTGACCCATGGAGTTGGCGACCACGATCTCGGCAGCGCCCCCCCCTCCCCCCCTCCCCCAAACCAGCCGGCATCCCTGGCTTTAAGCCCCTCTCCACTCCCGCTGCCGCTCATTCAGATTTTCACGATTAAGGGACGGGAGCAAGTGACGCACGGCAAAAAAAGGACAAAAAGGACAAAATAAATCTGTGGCTGAAAAAAAAAACAAACGTGTGCGCCTCATCCTTTTTCCTATTTTATTTTGTTGCCAACTGTCAAACTCGCGTCCAAAAGTCGGGCCGCCGGCAACGCTGCAGTCAATGCCGCCAGATATCGGGCGATACATCTGCCTTCGGCTCTCACAGTTTACAGCCGCAACCCCTCTCCTCGACGCCTTTTTCTGCGGCCCCTTTGGGGCGGGGGGAAGGGGGGGGGAAACAATCATCAGGCCGCCGAGACAAACCTCACAATGCGGCGCCACTTATCATCACTGTCTCATTTAACCGGGTGAGCCGCAAGGGGACCGGGCGGAGCGTGGCGGTGAATTGGTGAAGCCGTGCCCAGCCCGGCGACGGGCAACAAAGGAGTCAAAGCGGAGCGACATGTCGCTGTGCACAGCGGCCGAGTACCAAGCGAAGATGAGTGTGCGGCGCGTTGGGGCGACGCCGTGCTATCCAATCTTAGACGGTACCTTTTCAAAGGTGGGCTGGTCTTTTAAAACGATTTTAAAACAAATGATATTCTTGTGATTTTTCTTTTGTGCTGATATAGCGGACACCATCCAGCTTCGTCCCATTAGAACACGCGTGTTGCAAAGAAACAGCGAACGCGTGCGAAAGAGAGCGTGGCCGCCGCAGAGACGGGGACGCGGGGACGGGGACCACAATCGCTGCGAAAACCGGAGCAAACCAGCCTGCAGAAACAAAAACAAAAAAAAAGAACAAGTTGGAAAAAAAACCTCGCGTCCCATAATGCATTGCACGCGACGCTGTACGGCAGCACGGCACGCATGATGTTGATAAATCGCCCTTCTTACCCACCCTGATGAGAAGCCAAGTGTTGCCGCGCACTCGCACACATTCGCAAGCACGCCCCACACACGCGCGTCCTCGCGCACGCACAGCCGCACATCCCGCGTTAGTGTTTGGCCGCTTGTAGTGCACGCCATATGCCCTTTCGGCTGGCGCTGTCGTGAATCGGGCCATTTGCAGTGTACTCTCTCTCTCTCTCTCTCTCTCTCTCTCTCTCTCTCTCTCTCTCTCTCTCTCTCTCTCACACACACACACACACACTCCCACCCACCCACACACACACACACACACACACACACACACACACACACGCACTACTCACTTCCACAGCCGGTGTCCGGCTCCACACGGCCCGGCCCCGTGACCCCATTTACAGTCACCCACTAATCCTCCAAGCAAAACACAAAATAGAGTAAAGCTACTTTTTTTCCGCTTTTTTTTTTGTGTCACACTGCGGGTGACGGACCGCAAAGAGGCCTTATTTGGTCCTCGCGCGGAGGAAGGAAGCAAATAAGCTCGGCTTGACCCTCCCCCACCCCTTCCCTCCACGTCAGGCCTGCCTCTGGACCCGCCCCTTAGAGTCCTATAGTGGACCATAGGACTCTACCGCCCCTGAGCCTGCCTCCACGGAGCGGCCGGTGTGAGTCGCCGCCGCCGCCCGCGGACCGACGGGTAGGCAACCCGACGCGCGCCCGCGTCACCCACCCGGGGACGCTGCCTACGCCCCAGGGGCTCCGAGGGGCTGTCGGCCGGGGCTCCGACGGAGGGCGCGAGAAAGGGCGGCGTCGGCGGAGGAGGGGAGGCGAGGGACTGATGCGGATTTCCTGCCGGATATCGAGGCGCACACACGGTGAATGGAGACGGTGCCTGCCCGAGTTGACGAGCACACACACACACACACACAGAGAGAGAGAGAGAGAGAGAGAGAGAGAGAGAGAGAGGGAGAGAGAGAGAGAGAGAGAGAGAGAGAGAGAGAGAGAGCTGCACACGGCCGTTGGGAGGCGCGGCCACACCCCGCGCGGTATTGGCCGCGTCTTTTATACTCTCCAAGTGCACCGCCCGTAAAATTCCATTAAGGCGTTGCGCCAGTGCAAATCCCGGGGACCAAAGAACAAGGAGGGGAACTTCGGGGAGGCGCGGAGGGGCTTCTTGGAGCTGCGCGGGGCGCACAGTGGACCAGACGACCGGCGCAGGCGGCCAAAACTGGACGCGTTTTGAGCTCCAGAGTCGCTTAATTGGATTCGAACCGAAATTGTGACCGCACAATTGATTCCTCGTTCGGAGAGTAATACACTGGTAAGGTCCCACGTTCGGTTCGAGTCCAAGTTAGCGACTCTGGAGGTCAAAATGCGTCTCGAGTTCGCGCCGCCTGCGCGGGTCTTCTGGCCCACTGTGGGGCGGGGCGAGAGTGGCCGCAGCATTAAGCAGATAGGTACGCCGAGTATCGACACAAGGAAAAATGAGCCCGACGCCGCGGCGGGTGTTCGAACCCGCGACCTTTCTACCGATACTGGCTCCGCTTTTCTGCCCTTTCCTCGCTTCCCCGCTAATTTATGTCCCTGCTCCGAGCAGACAAACCCCGGACCGCGGCCCGCGACAACCCGTATCGGGCACTCGACTACCCCCCTCTCTCTTCCAGCCATATCGGCACACGTTCTGCGGCACAGTACACGCGAAAGCGGAGCAAACAACGAGCCGCTGGCGAACGAGGACTGCTTGGCCTCGGGGCGCCGCGCCGGGGATTGGGCGCTCGGACAGCCGGTCGGGGCACAGTGGGCCAGAAGACCGTTGGGGCGGCCAAAACCCCGGACACGTTTCAGCTCCAGAGTCGCTAAACGGGACTCGAATCGAACGTCCATTGGTGAGGTCTGGGGATGGCTCCGGTATTTTATTGGTCGGTATTTTTCGGTATTAAACTGTTTTAAACCAGGTATTAAACCGGGATTTCTGAATTGGTATTTAACGGTTTTTTTACCGGTATGTTTCAGTATTTTATTCGGTTTGAAACCCATTAAAAATATCAAAATATATAATACCGCTATTTCACCATCCCTAGTGAGGTCACACGTTCGGTTCGAGTCCTTAACGACTTTGGAGCTGAAAACCCGTCCGCGACTTCGATCGCCTCCACCGGTCCTCTGGCCCACTGTGGAAGGGGCCGCTTCCCAGGGTAATGGCACATAACGCGTCGGCATAAACAATTAATGAAAAAGAAGCTTTACGTCTCCAGGTGAATGACCCCCACCCCCAGCCCCGGGCCGTAAAGTTAAAGACCGCCGAAAGGACGGCCCGGAGGGCTCCGAGCAACGCCCCCGCCCCGCCCCCGCCCCGCCCCGTCCGCCCCGCCCCCGCCGGCTGCGGCGGGCCTTTGGGTGGGGCCCTCGGGCCAGTGGGCTGTCTGTCGAGCCTTCGGGGCGGCGGACGGTTTTGACGAGCGCCTGAAACCATCGAAAGTTTGAGTGAAAGTTTAAAGTGTCGCGGCTCGCCGTGCAATCCCTTCGGGAGTCCCGGTGGGGCGCGGCGGGGCGCGGTGGGGCGCGGTGGGGCGCGGTGGGGCGCGGCAGGCTGTACACTGTCACAAAGCCACGGCCAGGAGGTGTGCCGGCAGCGACGTCCAACGTCAGGAGGCCATCGCGAGTGACACGCGAGTGACGCGCGAGTGACACGCGAGTGACACGCGAGTGACACGCGAGTGACACGCGAGTGACGAGCGAGTGACACGAGAGTGACACGAGAGTGACGCACAAAACCGCCTCATGCGAGAGCGACCCCGCGCGTGCGAATAAAGCCAATTTGACGGTGGTGCCTTTAGCATGCCTGCAGGACGCAATCAGCGGCAAAGTGCGCGCGAGCGATGCGGGCGGAAAGCAGCGCCAATATGGGATGAAAACAGAGCGGAAAGAAGTGGCGATAAAAGTGGCGGATCCAATTTTATTGCCCTTTCCGCGTGTGCCCCCGTGTCAGTCCCACCGCATCACATGCATCGGCGACGCGGGGGGGGGGGGGGGGGCAGCCGCCGGCGATGGGATGGCCGTGGCAACAGTGGTTAAGTGTGCCGCGTGTTTTGTCCCGCCGCAGCACTCGTACTCGCACACAGACACACATAGACCGACGCAGAAACACTCACACCCGCACACAGACAGAGACACACACACACACACAGACGCAGACACTCTCACACTCGCACACAGACCCACACACACATACACACACAGACGCAGACACACTCACACACGTCGAAGGCGACAGCTGAAACGCTTTCGCCGCCGCGCTGCGCAATGCATTACAGGGCGGTGCAACTGCGTTACCACCCCGCGCGCTGCCTCAGTGAATTATTCTACACGCCCCCGCGGCTACCCGCGCTCGCAGCAGCACCAAGGCCCTTTTCATAATGATTAAGCCTCCACGGTCGCCGCGCACGCGGCCGAACCGCCATCACCACACTGCCAAAAAAAAAAAAAAAAAAAAAAAAAACCTGACAGAGAGGGGTACAAGCTTATGGGTCGACGTGACATGAAGTACCGAACGAACGGGTTAATGACACCGCGCTGCATGTTCCCTGCGGCGGTGGCGGCGGTCGGTGTCCCTCGCACCTACAGGGGGCGCACAGTGGCCCACAAGACCGGCAGGCGGCGGCCAAAACTCTGAACGCGTTTTGAGCTTCAGAGTCGCTAAATGAGACTCCAACCGGACGTGCGGCCCCACCTATGGATTGCTCTCCGAACGAGGAATCCATTGGTACGGGTCCCACGTTCGGTTCGAGTCCCAAATAGGGACTTAAGACCCGTGCGGAACGGCGACCGCCTCCAGCGATCTTCTTGGATCTTCCGGCCCACTGTGCATGGGACGCCGCCGTGAGGGCGAGAGAGGCAGCCTGGCTGGCGCTGCGCGCTGCGGCGCTATGACGTGGCGTTGCGCGACACATTGGCGGTAACGAGGACGCGTCCTTTCCCACGGTCACTTTACAAACCTCCCCCACTCACTCCCACTCACGCGTCCGAGCGGCCGGTCCGCCCTGCAGCCCTCTCGTTAAACCGTTTAACACTCCATCGAGGTGCGCGCAGAGTCCCTCTCCTGTCGCTCCATCAGCGCGAATCCTTTCAAGGGCACCGCGACCTCGGCGGGGCGCGCTCAGACAGACAGACACACGCACACAGACACACACACACACGCACAGACAAAGACACACACACACACACAGACACACCTGTACGCGCGCGCCCAGACAGAGCGACTCACTTGTTGTAGAGGATGATGTCTGGCTTCCAGACCCGCGTGTAGGGGATCCGCACCACGTTGATGCCGTTGTACTCGGACGAGTTCCACCGCAGGTGGTGGTCCTTCCAAATCTGCGTCAGCCAGCAGTTCGTCGTCAGGATCTGGTTCTTCTCGTCCTGCACAAAAAAAAAGAAGAAAAAAAAACATTAGATACAAGAGTCGAGAAAGTAAAAAGATCTATTTTTCTATTCGGGGACGAAGGTAATCTTCTGCCAAAAACGTTTTATTTTTCGAATCGGCCTCGCGCTGTTCGCTCGGTGCAATAAAGAGGACTGTCCTTTCGCGCGCCGCGCGCCCTCCCTCAACAGACTATTCTCTTTTACAGCCAAGACTGTGCCGGCTGGGACGTATGGCCGCTCAGTATCGCGTTTCTGGCGGGCTGGCTGGCTGCTGGGCTGGCCGCTCCGGCGGCGGGCTGGCTGGCTGCTGGGCTGGCCGCTCCGGCGGCGGGCTGACTGGCTGCGGGTGGCTGCCTGTCGCATAAAGCAGGGCTCAGCGCTCAGCCTCCCCAGTTCGGCGGCGTGACTTTGGTTCGGTCGTGTTCCGGCCGCCCCTTTAATCATGGTAACATCTCCGGCCTCTAAAAACTCCCCGCCAGTTCCTCACGGTTCGGGTCTGGGGTTGTTCGGTCGAGGCGATTCGGTACCGCGCTACCGGGTCGCGCGGTCGCGGCAAAGTTCAAAAGGGGTGGAGGGGGGGGAGGGGGGGGGGACACGCTACTGTTTTTGCCGCCCCCTTTCGGAGTAATCCGGTGCGGTACTTGGCGGCCGCCTAGAAAATCTCCTCTGGGACGCCCCTTCCCTCCCTGCCCCGCTGGAGCCGGCCGGCCGGCCACCCCTGCTGGCCCCATCAGGCCCGAGGTGCCACACCGAGCCGGGCCTCTCCAGCACCACAAGCCGTCATGATGGTGCACGGCATGCTAATGGTTTCTTGATGATATGGTCTCCACGCTCGCCTGGCCCGGGGGAGGGTGACCGGGCGGGCAGGGCGGCGCGGACTACAGTGAAAGGGAGACGCAGCTCGGTGGAGGCTGTCAAAATTCCGGACGGGTTTAGAGCTCCTGAGTCGCTAACATGGGACTCGTACCGAACGCGTGACGCACACCCATGGATTCCTCTCCGAACGAGGAAACCATTTGGTAGGGTCACACGTTCGGTTCGAGTCCCATTTCGCGACTCTGGAGCTCAAAACGCCTCTTCAGTTTTGGCCCCCTGCCCTGCGTGCGCTGGTCTTCCGCCCCACTGTGAGACGGAGAGCTAAGGACAGGCTGGTGGCGGAAAGGGCGGCGGCCTCATCACACGGTTAGCCGCGGCATGAGCCATTCAATCGTGACCAGAATAGCCGCACCGGCCTCGCCAGACACAATGGGACAGCCTTGCCGTCTCTCTCTCTCTCTCGCTCTCATTGCGAACGCGCAGCGCACTAAGACGACAGTACTCCCGCGGCTACAATGGCGAGGCCCCGTTCCGCTCAAACAAAACCGCGGTCCACATGCTCAAGGTCGTGCGGCGGCGCCCCCAAGGGCACGCGCCGGCCCGCTGCCTGCTTACGGTCCTCCTGCGGCACGACATGTGAAGAGCCGGAAAAAAAAGGGACAGGCGCTGAAGAAACGAGGTCCTCTGGAGCGAGCGGCGTCCCCTTTCAAGCCAAGCGACGCACAACCCACCTCAAGGACCGTCGGCAGGGTGGGGGCGTGCAGGCCGCGGGGCGAGGGCCGGCCGGGAAGGGGAAGCGATGCAAAGCCAGTAAACCCCCCGGCCGGCCGGCCGGACAGACGGAGCGGCCGGCTTGACGGCACGTCACGCGCCATCCATCACAGTGCAGGCTGACTCTCTGTCTCTCTCGCACTCACGGCGCGTTCCGGAAGGGTGCGAGAGAGACAGAGACTCTGTTCGGAATGATCATCACAGGTGTCGCCCCAAACTCGGTGTGGAAGCGGCGGGGCGGGGCGGGGCGGGGCGGCCCTCCCGCGTGTGGGCCGCGTATTCTGAGACGTGCCCAGCAGGAGCAGGCCAGGGGAGCCACCAATGTGTAGACGACGCGGCGGGCCGCTCCGGTGAACTGCCAAATTGAATTACAACCGCGATGATCAGGCGGGGCCGGGCAGGGCACAGTGGGCCGGGCGGGGCGCGCACAGTGGGCCAGAAGACCGCGCAGGCAGGCTATACTCTAGACGCGTTTTGAGCTCCAGAGTCGCCAAATGGGACTCGAATCGAACGTATGTGGGCCCACCAATGGATTCCTCGTTTGGAGAGCAAGCCATTGGTGGGGTCACACGCTCGATTCGAGTCCCATTTAGCGACTCTGGAGCTCAAAACGTGTCCGGGATTTTGGCCGCCTCAACGGTCTTCTGGCCCACTGTGGCGCGCCGAGGATCCGCGGTCCAACGGTACGCAGCTGTGACGCCCCGGCCGCGGCATGGCCGTCGCTGGCGATGACGCAACCGGAATGAGACTCCGCCGCGGGATACTTTGTCTGCTGGTGAACTGGAGTATGGCGGGGCCCGGCCGGGTGGGGCGGAGCCAAACTCAAACAAGAAAGCGGATTCCCTTGTGCAGCACTCCCGATCCATGTGTGGCTTTTCACGGCGAACCTGGCCCCTTCTTCCTACTAAATAAAAAATGCTGCTCTGCGGAAAAATGAAAGTTGATGCCACCCTGGCGCGAGGGGTTGTTGCCCACCCTGAGAATGGTGAGCAACATCACACTGTTATTAACGAATGTGACGTCCTATTCGTTCGAATGTGAATTTTGTCACGTTCGTTTGAATATGACGTTACATTCGTTTGAATGTTTGCGCACGTTCAAACGAATGTGGCACCCTAATTTAACGGCCGTGTCACGTTCCAAGAAATGTGACCACATTTGTTGAATAACAGTGCAAGTCCGGGAATCATTCTCGTATCTTTATCGGAAATCCTGATAGTCCCAACGCAAAGTCATACTCTAGTGAGAGTGACGCAAAACAGTAAAAACTGAAGGAAATTGTTGGCAATTCTTCACTTTTCTCGTTAGCTAGTGGGTAACCCCCTTGGCGGCGTCACTCCACCGACGCGAAGGCCTGCGCTGCAGTGCGCAGGTATGCAAAGCACGCGCTATTTTCATCAAAGTGCCCGACTTCTTTTTAGATTTTCACACCGGTTGGTTCAAGCCGGCAGGGGCTGCCTGTCTGCAGCCAGTCCCCCACGTAGGTTCTAAATAAGGCGCGGCAGTGACCTGCTTTTTTTTTTTTTTGTCTCTCTATTTTTAGCCAAAACCCTGGGGATCGACCGTGACGCTTCGCTGGCGGCAAGCTTCCTCTTTCGATTTTCCCGGAATAGGCCCCTTGTAGGGAAATCAAATTTCACATCGGATATATAAAGCGGCTTCAAAACAGACGGTTTTAATTTTTTACAACCAAAAAAAATTAAGAAAAGAACTACTCAAAAGTTAAAAGAAACTGAAAATAAAAACTTTCAAAACAATTACAGGTGCGAGAGTCCTGACACGCCGTGCATCAAACGAAAGGCAGGCCACGTTCTGGCCAAAAAGTGATGCGACACCCGAGTTACTGCGGTTCTGTTTACATTGCTGGGTGCGTGGCGCGGCCGGGACAGAGACACATGGGCATCGCTCAGGGAATACGCAGCGATAAGCGTTTGATGTGTGGCACCACATACGGTTCTGCATTCAGTAAAAGCAACACGACAAAAAAAAAAGAAGAAGAGAGGAATATACACGTCCAGGTGCAAACGCAATGGGCTGCAGGCCTCCCCTTTTTAAGTGGGAATTTCACAGGCGCTTGAGCTTAATGGAAAAACGCGTCCCCCTTCCCGGCAGGTGTGCCATCCGCGTTGGCCGAGGCGTTGGCGCGTCCGGAGCGAGTTATCCCGCCTCCGTGTTGATGGCCTTGATGGCCTGCACGCCGAGGCGAGGGCGAGCCCCACGAAGCCGCCCCGGGGTTTGTTTCGCATTAAATTATATTCCCAAGTTAATTTCCAAACTGCGCCGCGCGCGGCGTTGCCTTCTGCACGCGGCCGAGGCGAGGCGGCCGCCCCACAGTGGGCCAGAGGACCGGTAGAGGAGGCGGTCAAAACTCTGGACTCGTTTTGAGCTCCTCGAACCGAACGTGTGACCCCACCAATCCACGCCTTGTTCGTAAAGAAATCCATTAGTGGGATCATACGCTCGGTTCGAGTTATTTAGCGACTCTGGAGCTCAAAACGCGTCCGGAATTTTGACTGCCTGCACCGGTCCACTGTGCGCCCCGCTGGGTCTGCCTGGTCGCTGGCTTGCCCGGTCTGGTCTGCCCCTGTCGCCCTGCTGCCCGCAGTGCCTGCTTTGTAGCGGCCCCGTTCATCACATTTAATTCTCCGCGCGGAAAGGACTGAAAAGGGGTTTCCGCGACATTTCCCCAACACCGCGGCCGCCATTGTCTTGGCGTTGCACGACGTTATTTACTCTCAAGCAACAAATTCGTCCAGCAGCCCAAGGCCCCAGGAAGGGCCGCCGTCGTCCAGGAGCAGAAATCGCATCCAGTGGGCCAGACGACCGGTGGAGGCGGTCGAAATCCCGGACGGGTTTTGAGCTCCAGAGTCGCTAAACAGACTCGAACTCGAACATCGCGGCAAACTTGGGCCGGTCAATACGAGTACGCAGCTTGACGGTCAATTCTTGGAGGAGACCGTCCAACAAACGGACTCACGCACAGCGGCCCCAACTCCAGCACGGCGCGCCGATGCCTAGCGCCCCGCAACTCGTTAAATCTTTAAACTTTTCTTCGAAAAGAAAATCACCTTGGTTAGACAAAGAATTTTTTTTTTTTTTTAAAGAATCCCAGCTCGAAGACGACGACGAGGCCAGGCGGACACAGTACTTACTTAACGAGCGACCGGACTGGACTCGCGAGAACGCGCGCGGCATCGGCAAGGCGGAGTCCTCAAAATTCGCGGTTAATTTCCGGATTGCAAGATTGAATCGGAATGAAAACAAGGAAAAATAATAATCTCGCCTCCTAACCCAATTAACACGGGCCTGTCGTTCCACTAGACTGCCGCGCATAATGGCGCACAGTGGGTCAGAAGACCGTTGCGGCGGCCAAAATTTTGGACCCATTTTGAGCTCCAGAGTCGCTAAATGGGACTCGAATCGGACGTGTGACCCCATGAATGGAGAGCAATCCATTGGTGGGGTCACACGTTCGATTCGAGTCCCATTTAGCGACGACTCTGTAGCTCAAAACGTGTCTGGGATTTTGGCCGCCTCAACGGTCTTCTGACCCACTGTGTGTGGCGTCGCGGCAAATCATGTTGGCGAACTCGGCGGCAGCAGCGAGCACCACGAACACGTACGTACAAAATCCACAAAGCACAATCTGAGCGCGTTACTGACTTATCAATCAATACGTACATTCGTTTAAGCAAGCATAATACTTGGTATTTTTTGGGTAAGGATGACCAATTTGCTTTGTAAAATTATTTACAAAAATAAATGGTCAGCACACCAACTTACCAATTCATAGGTAGTTCTTTAAGAAACGGAAAGTTCGTATTATATTTGCACAAGTTACTTGGATAACTACTGACAAATTGACCAAAAAGTCAGAAGCGCGCTGAGAGTGCATCATCGCCAACGACGTCCATTTAACGAACTTGCGCATATCCCCGCTGGTGAAACGCTGAGCGGGCAGCGCGGGAACGGACCGGCAAGCGAAGCAAGCGAAGCGACCGCAGGCGGGGTTTAGGCGGGGTGCGGCCGGGCAAGCCGCTCTGTTATGTCTGTGCCCTTAGGAGGGAGGGAGAGAGAGAGAGAGAGAGAGAGAGAGAGAGAGAGAGAGAGAGAGAGAGAGAGAGAGAGAGAGAGAGAGAGAGAGAGAGAGAGAGAGAGAGAGAGAGAGAGAGAGAGAGAGAGAGAGAGCGGGGGAAAGCCAATCCGCTCATCGAAGCAAAATCTTTATCCGCCCTTATCAGAGCGTCAGACCGTCCGAGCGGCCAATAGTAGCGCAGCGTGCTTCAAAGCGCGACGCGTTCCCAACGGCCGACGTGTTGCTGCGCGGCCGATCAGGCCAATCCCAGCGCGGCCAAATAAACAGGGCCGCCTCAAACAAAAGAAGCGTCGCGCACACACGGTTCATGCAGACAGACAGACTGACAGACACGCAGGCACACACTTTTGTACTCAGACAGACAGAAGACAGACAGACACACAGGCAGACGGACAGTGAGAGGCCCTCTTGGCTCTCGTGTTTGCTCTTCGCGTGCCCGGCGAGCCAGGTCCCAACCTCATTACACGGCGGGATTCGATGGGGACGGTGCCTGAGACCACCAAGACGGTACCCCACAATGGCGCCGCAAGTGGTGACCGAATAGCCGCCGCAAGCGGCGACGATCTCGTACTCGGGGAACGAGCGGGAAAAGCACCGGCGGGGGACGAGCCGGGGCACGAGCCGGGGCACGCCGATGTCGTCACCGCGGAAACAATCTCTGCACTCTGCCACAAGTAAACTACTTGAACCGGGGGCCGGGTTATGTTTTTCCGCGAAGACTCGACTTCAACTAACTCTAATTCGGGGCAGCTAAACCCGCGGCGAGTGAATGCCGACACTGCATCGGATCGGCCGCCGCGCCGGGCAATAAGGCAGCCTTCCGTGCGGACGGGCCGCGGGGCCGTGGGGGTGGGGGCCGCGGGGAATGGAGGGGGCGTCCAGTGGGGCGCCGCCGCGCCGCCTCCACCGGCCAGGTGACTCGGCTCCAGCGCGGCTCCAGGGCCGCTCCAGGTGCCTCCGGCGAGGTAGGCCGCCAGGTAAGTCAAAGAGGAGAACGGCGGACCGGGGCCGCAGCCCGGCGAGGAGGTGGCCGCGTCGCACCGCCGTGCTCGTCCAGGTGGGCAGGGGGTGGCGCTGCCGCCGCCGTGCGCGCCGCCACCCCGCGCCGCCACCCCGCGCCACCACCCCGCACCGCGCCGCCCCCGCCGCTCCACCCCGGCGGCCCGCGCGTCGACACCCAGCTTTGCCATAGCCGGGGACGGGCCGGGGCGCGGGACGGGCTGAGGCCCCGAAGGAGCCGCTAAGTCGTTTACAGAAGCTCAACTTTCACCCGGGCAGCGCTGCTTCACTGTCTGGAATTGCTTTGCTTGCGTCGCTGTCGCCGCGCGGTGAAATAGGAACGTTGTTATTAGGGTGGCGGTGCGCGGTGGGGGGGGAGGATGCGTTAACTGTGCAGGCGGGCTGCTGTCTCTCTCGCACTCCACTCAGGTGCGGGGAAGATAGAGCGGTGCGCGGTGGCGGCGCAGCCATTGACGCGATACGGCCCTCTATTATTCGCATGATCAATAGCGCCGCCGAGCAGTCCGCGCCTCGCCTGCAGCCAACTCGTTACCGTCTGCCGGCGGCCTACGCGCCTCTGCAAAGTGGGCCAGCAGAGGACCGGCGCACGCAGCCAAAACTCTAGACGCGTTTTGAGCTCCAGAGTCGCTAAATGGGACTCGAACCGAACGTGTGACCCCACCAATCGATTCCTTGTTCGGAGAGGTATCCGTTGTTGAGGGCCACCCGTTGGGTTTGATACCTCTTTAGTGACTCTGGAGCTCAAAACGCGTCGAGAGTTTTGGTCCACTGCACTCTGCTCTCGCGCCACGCCTCTGGCCGCGCCGCGGGCCTCAACTTCCTGGCATCGATCACAAAGAGACCGTCCTGGCTGCCGGGTCCATGATTAGCTCCCCGAGGACAGGGAGATTCCTGCCCCCGCCCCGCGGCGCCGCAGCACCGCTTAGCGCTGTAACACGTCCAGAGGGAAAAACGCCGGCTCAGGTCGGTATTTGAACCCGGGACCCAGGGGGACTGCTGGGGTGGCGCCATTGTTAGGCACGTGTGGGATAGAACACACTCGCGCAGCCGCAGCCACCGCAAGGGTTGGACCGCGCTCGCGCCACGAGCTGCCGCCGTGCTAGTCCGGTGAATAGACCACTGCGGACGGACCTACGGACCGCACTGCCCGGACGGGCTGGGTTTCCCTCTGATATTCCTGTTACCGACACACCACGCTGCCGGCACCAGGCTCGCCTGGTGGTCCGCGAAACAAAGCCCGACCGACAGTCTTGCAAACAAACCTCCCCTCCAAAAGGGCTGATTGGCTCACAAAAAAGGGAAAGGAAAAAAAAAAGACTGTTGTGATAATTAACTTTGTTCAAGCCTAAATTCAGCTGCAATCGAAAATCCAACCGATCCTAACCACCGAAAGCTGGCAGGCACGACCAAACAACTGACCTGGGGTTTCTTAACGTCGTAAGTGCCCGGTCGTCGCAACCAGCTTTTGGCTGCAGACATCAAATGCATATCAGGTAACGGACTCAGCCAGCCGAACAGAGTTGATCGGCTCTACAAAGACTTTTTTTTCGTGAAGGTGTATGGACTGATTGCATTGAGGGGGGTAGGAATAGACGGGGGGGGGGGGGGCCTTGGGGTCGGCTCGGTGGTGATCTGCAGGGCAGGGCGGCGCTGCGGTAGACAACAACATGCTCGCCGTGCCGGACCACTGAGCAATTCTATCAATTGGAAGGGAAAGGACGGAGCCTCCAAGACCAGGCCCGAGTGTTGGTTCTCCAAGGACCTGCCTCCTAGGACCTGCCCCTAGGAGCTGCCTCCAGGACCCAGCCTCCAGGCCAACATCTCAATAAGGCGTCGTGGGCCAGTCAGTCGCCGCGTCGCCGCGTTTGCCAACATGTCAGGGCACTACATGGAGGGCTTGGCGGCGGTGGCCGTGACGCGGCGGGAAGCGGGCGCCGGCCTTAGCCTCGGCGAGCCACGAGGATCTTGGGGGATCCTGACAGCGACACGCGCGGCGACGCAGCGGGGTCCGGGGGCTCTCGACGACCAGCAGCGGGGCCGTGGTGTGGACGCGACGGGGGCGCGGCGGGGCCGAGGCAAAAGTGTGTAAATCACTGTCAGGGATAAGGGAGCACGGCATAGCATAGCGGGGCGGAGTGGGGTGGGCCGGCAGGGTGGCCGTGCCACAGTGGGCCAGAAGACCCGGTGCAGGCGGTCAAAATCCTGGACGCGTTATGAGCTCCAGAGTCGCTGAATGGGACTCCAACCGAAAGGTGTGACCCCACCTATGGATTTCTCGTTTGGAGAGCAGTCCCCATGAGGGTCACACGTTTGCTTCGAGTCCCATCTAGCGACTCTGGAGCTCAAATCGTGTCCGAGATTTTGACCGCCTCCACCGCTCTTCTGGCCCACTGTGCGTGGCGGCCGCTAGGGGAGCACTCGGTCCCTGTTTGCCCCGGCCCTGCCGTTGGCAAGCCGATGGCAAGCCGATGGCACACAGATGGACGCACGACTCTTGACACGAATCCAGGGACCCGGAGCGCTGCCCGGCGCGGCCCGCCCGACCTAGCGACTTATGCTGCCTGCTACGCACCCGACGATGGTCCCGAGCGAGTCCCAGGTGATGGGAAAAGCGCCCCGGGCGCGGGATTCGAACCCCGGGCCCTATCGAGCGCGACGCGGTGCGCCAAGTTATTAATTATTTGCTCAGTTCGCTGAGACTAGGGGTCTCGCCTCACGTCGCTGCACTGCGATCCGAGGTGTGGAGCGTGGGAAGGCGACGCGGCGGGCGCCGGGGCGCGAACCCGAGCCGAGATGAGAGGAGTCCGTAAAATTATTGTTCTGGAAACGCGAAATTCTACTTTGCAACAAATTTCAACTCGGCGAAGTCGCAGCGCAAAGCAGTACAAGGCAAGGCAGGCGGCGGGGCGGGGCGGCGAGGTCGCGGATGCCGCGAGCGGCACTGCTACTTCGAAGACTGTTCCTACGGGCTGAGCGACGGCGTTGTTACATCCCGGCGGAGAAGGAGAGGGGGGAGACGAACCAGGGATGGCACATGGTGTGTGTGTGTGGTTCAGCGCGACGAGGGGCAACGAGCTGTTAACGACCCATCCATCCGCCCTTCCTGCCTGCCTGCCTGCCTGCCCGCGTGCCTGCCAGCCTGCCAGCCTGCCAGCCCTGCCTGCCCGTCCGTCTGTTAGTCAGCGATTTTCCAGTCAAGTGGCAAAGCGTCGCCCTGTCTCTGCAGCTCCCCGAGTGTGCCGCGTTGCAACTGCCTCCGAGATGGTGGTGGTGGTGGTGGTGGAATTTCACAATCACACAATAAAGGACCCATCATCGTCCCCTTTCGAGGGTACCGGGAAAGGGAGGGGAGATTGATATTGTTGCCTAAATCCTAACGCCCCCTCCCTTTTTTCCTCTCCTCAACGGAACGTCGCTTTGAACTTTACCTTTTTCCCGGATGGACGCTTTCGGTCTTTCCTGTTTAGAATATCGCGTGGCTGGCGGAGCGACCGACTGCCGACCTGCCAGCCGCACAGTGTGCATCACACAGCCCGCCGCCGCGTACAGGAGGAGAGAGGGCCGGCCGCCGCGTCAGACTTGCGGCACCCTAATTTGCTGGAATGAGGTGTGCGCGGCGAGGCGCCTGGAGCCTCCAGGGGGTGTCCACCCCGCCCCGCTTCGCCCCGCCCCGCAGCCTTGCACTTCAAACGCTCCGTAATCCTCGAGGCCGCCTTTCTTTTGACGAGTCTTGGACCAAAGTCCCCAAATGCCCACTGTAAAGTCGGTGTCAAGGTTGCCTGCCACGCGAAATTGGCAAGTCTCTTTAAATGCCGAAACTATTCCCCAGCTTGCCTAAAATTTGGCGCTGCAGGCGGCTGAAGCGCAATTTGATGACGATTTCAGATCATATGGCTTGCCAAATTTTGGCATTCGTAACACGACTTGCCAATATTTGCGACAAGGCAACTTGCCAGAGGATTTGCAGTGCCCAATTATTTCCAGAGGCCTCGCGCCACGTGATGCGCCACGTGATGCGCCACGTGATGCGCCACACGTTATGCGCCACGTGATGCGTTACGCCCCACTCGGAGCCAGCCTGCTCCACGCCCACCAACCAACACCTTCATGGAAAACTCCTTTTCTCTTTCGCGTCCAGAGAGCAGCAGGGACGCGATACTTCTCTCGCCAGCGGCGGCGCGTCGCTTCGGCCTGACCATCCATTTTGTGGGACAATTTCCTGGGAGGGGACCGGGGGGAACGAGAGGGGAAGGGGGGGGGGGCGGTGATGTTACGGCAGAAGCCCTCGCTGATACGGGCCGAAGCGCTCGTCTGGGTCCATCCCAACATATGCCATACGGGAGAGGCTTTGGAGAAAGCAAGAAAAACATCACCCGGGCGGCAGAAGCGAGATACAGCCGGCAGCGCGGCAGCAAAAGGACGAGAAATGGAAAGCTTCGGCCACTCGCAGACACTCTCGGCCACATCGCAGTGCAGGCGGCCAAAACTCCAGACGCGTCTTGAGCTCCCGAGTCGCTAAATGGGACCCGAACCGAACGTGTGACCCCACCAATGGATTGCTCTCCGAACGAGGAATCCATTGGTGCGGGTCACACGTTCGGTTCGGGTCCCATTAAGCGACTCAGGAGCTCAAAACGCGTCTAAAGTTTTGACCGCCTCCCTTCTGTCTTCTGGCCCAATGTGCCCTGCCGTGCCTGCGATCAGGTTCGCTTTCCATCCGCTCACTCACTCACCACGTCGATGATGTGGTGCAGCGACACGCCGAACGTGACCTGCAGCGGCATGGAGGCGTTCTCCACGGGCCTCACCGACGCGTCGTACCGGTCCATGAGGTAGCGCGTCAGCTGGTACTCCATATCGTCACACCGCCCTGCACAAACACCAACACATCAGACAGCTCGAGAGGGTAGTTTCGACCCTCAGCATAGGGTAGTAGTATTGCTCTAAGCCGTTTGTGGGACTCGTGCAGTTCGATCTCTCTTTTCAATTTACTTTTTTTTTCCTTCAAATCTTTTTCGGAAGTCCCCGCTTAGAAAAAGCACTCCGACAGCTAACTAACTCCTCGCGGCGACACGGGTACGCTTCGGTTGGCACAAGGCAAAGTGATGCCCCCCTCCCCCCCCCCTTCTCATCGGAATCCTCGCCGGCCATAACTCCGTCTGTCTGCTCCGGAACACGGCTCGTGCCCCCGGCGTGGCTTGGCGGGGTATACTGGGGTAGGGCGGGGCAGGGCGGGGCGGGGTGGAGGGGCGGGCCCCGGGGAGGAATGCAAATATAATAGCGTTCCGACTCGCGGTCACGTTGGGGCCTCGCTGGCCTGGCTTCTTACTTTCCAGATGGAATCTGCATTCCGCCTCCAAAATCACGGCCCCGGCTCGATGAAAAAAGTTTACCGTCATCGGATGAGAAACGGATCACCTTCCAGCGGGCCGTCCCAGGGCGTCCGAGGGCCGTCCGAAGGGCCGTCCGAAGGGCCGTCCGAAGGGCCGTCCGAAGGGCCGTCCGAAGGGCTGACGGAGGCTCGGCCCGAAGGGTAGGCCGGCCGATTCCAACTGCGGTCCAGACCGGCCTAGCGCCGTTGTTGCTCGGTGGGCCGATCGCAAACCGCGACAATGCGGAAACACGCTGCCGCGGCGCCACTATCCTCGGGGAGCGGCCGGGGCCGGACGGCGTGACAGCGTGATGGAAACGTCATGCGCGGCGGTGTGGCCGTGTCTCGAGAGACTTCGCCGGTATCACACGTCGAGGTGGGTGGAGGCCGTGGGATCGAATCCCCCCCGCCGCCGAAACAAAAGGACACGCAGCAGAGCAAAGGTGCGCGCACCGTGCGAACCGACGCGTCGTATTCTTTTCCGGCGGCGGCGACACCAGAATCGACGGCCGACTAGTATTAAACGTGTAAATTCGACGGTAATTGGAAGGGCTCCGGCATCGGCCTCACGTCCCGCCCCGCCCCGCCCCGAGTCGTGCCTAATGTCGTTGGCGTTCCTCGCTGCTCGTCGGCTTTAGCGCCGCCATTAGCACGCCGCGCCACACCCCGCCCCGCCACACCCTGCCCCGCCTCGCCCCGCCACGCCTTCCTGCAATCGGCCATTCCATTCCACCGCGGTATCACTTGAGCAAATACGCGTCTTACGGTGTACGCGCGTCGCCTTGAACGAGTGCCAACGCAAGGCGGAGCCCTCGAGGGGGAAACGACTGAGAAATTTTGTGTACATCGGATAGGGATTACCCGCGGATTACCTCCGGATTACATCGAAAAATTTCCAGGATTACCATTGGATTACGCCGGATTACCTCAGAATTTTCCCGGATCACCACCGGATTACTTCGAATCCCGCCACACATTTTTTACATTTTTCAACATGCTTTCCCCCACTATGCGACTCAACCCCGTCGTCCAACACTCGGCAGAGAGCGCCTCTTGGGGCGCCCTTGGAGCGCCCCCTGGGAGCGCCCCCTTGGAGCGCCACCCCAGTGCAGCGCGAACGCCGCCACTCCGGCCTCTTAATCGCTACAAGGCTGAGCTGGGTGGGGCGCGGCGGCGCGGCGCGGCGGCACGCAATGAAACAGACAGGGGCGCGGCTTGCGACTGAGAGTGCGCATCTATCTGCACACAGCCCTTTCTTTGCTCACACAGACGAGGACACACACACACACGCACACAGAGACGGAACACACACAACACGGCACCAGAGCCGCGACACTAATTTGCATAAAAGGGTGAGGCAACATCCCTTATTGTCGATGTAAACGATTCAGCACTGTGGAGCGCGCCCCACGGCCCCGCACTGAGTGGGGGCGGAACGTCGGTGGCAGGGGGAGGGGAGTAGAAGCAGGGGGCGGAACGGGGCGGGCCGTGGTGCTTCCCCGCGCGCTGCCCCGCCCCGACAGGTAGCCGGCGGCGGCTCTTTGCGGCAGCCATTCGGCCGGGCCGCTTGGTCCGCGCGGCCCTGCCCGCCTAAATCCACAGTCAATCAGAATAAGCCTTCGGAAGTGTAGGGCCGAGTGGGCCGGGCGGGGCGGGCGGCCAACCGGGCCGGGAATGGAGACGCCCCCTCAAAGAGACACTCCGACCGTCGGGGTGGGACGAGACGACCCGCGGCACGTCGAGTGCGTGTGCGTGCGCGCGGGTGTGCGTGAGAGAGAGAGAGAGAGAGAGAGAGAGAGAGAGAGAGAGAGAGAGAGAGAGAGAGAGAGAGAGAGAGAGAGAGAGAGAGAGAGAGAGAGAGAGAGAGAGAGAGAAAGAGAATTTGCCTTTACCTGTTTTGAATTTTCACCTCCATTGGTACCAAAGCCGTTCGCCAGGCCGCGTGGCGGACGCTGGAAATATATTGGCGTTCTCACACCTCTGTAGCTATCCGCATTCATTTATGCACCCTTTTTTTCCTTTCCGGCTGATGTGTCCCCGTGTCGCTCCGTGTACCATCGTGTTCCACCGTGTCCCTCTGTGTCCCACCCGAGTCCCACCGGGTTGAGCAGTGTGCCCCTAGGTGGTGAAAGGGGTGAGCCTTCGCCGCTAATGATAGGACAAGGACATCCGCAAGGCCGGGCCGGAACTAGCAACCCTCCGAACTGCAATCACGCATTTTCCGATTGCGCTGCCGATTGCGCTGCCGGTTGCGCAGGCACACGACGGCGCCTCGTCACGCCGCGTCACGCCGCGTCACGCCGCCCGATCCATGAGTCCATGATTCATTCATGGCATTGGTGGCTGCCGCTGCTGCCGCGCCGCCGAGCCGCGAAAACCGCCCTCACATATTTATGGCGCGAATAATTCCGCTTGATGATAATGACCGTCCTGGCGGCGGTGCGGCACTGGTGCGGCGGTGCGGCGCGCAGTGGGCCAGAAGACGGGCGCAGGCGGCCGAAACTCCAGACGCGTTTCGAGCTCCAGAGTCGCTCGTGTGACCCCGCCAATGCTATCTCCGAATACGAGAAATCTATTGGTGCGATCGAACGTTCGGTTCTAGTCCTGCTACGCGATTGAGGAGCTCAAAACCCAAGTAGAGTTTTAGCCGCTTTCGACCGTCTTCTGGCCCATGTGCGGCAGTGCGCTGGTAGAGCGGTAATCCCGGCATCCCGCCGCACCAGCAGCGCCGCACCGCCAGCCAGTCCATTTGGCGTCGTTTCCAAAAGTCACCGCCGCTGGGAGACGAGAATATCGGGCCCGGCCCGGCCCGCCGGGTCGCCGAGTTTGAGCTGACGTGTCAATCAGGCCCTTGACGGCGTGGCGGCGTGGCGGCGAGCCAGCAGAGGCCAGCAGCCCCACCGGCCCGACGCGGCGTCACTAGACCCCAGCCGCAACTGATGACTCGGCCAGGTGTGTTGTGCGAGACCGGGGGGGTTGCTGGGGCCGGGATGGCGTGCTGACGACGCCGAAGGAGTCGCAGCCATCCAGGACGCCGTGGAGCTGGCACCGCTGGCACGGGCCCAGGGCGCGGGGCGGGGTGCGGGCCGCACAGTGGGCCAGAAGACCGGTGGAAGCGGTCAAAATCCCGGTCGGGTTCTGAGCTCCAGGGTCACTAAATGAGACTCGAATCGAACGTGTGACCCCTCCTATGAATAGCTCTCCCGACGAGGAATCCATTGGTGGGGTCACACGTTCGGTTCGAGTCCCATTTAGCGACTCTGGAGCTCAAAACGCGACTAGAGTTTTGGCCGGCTGCGCCGGTCTTCTAGCCCACTGTGGGGCGGGGCGCAGGGCGGGCCCCGGGGGGGAGGGGGGAGGGGATACAAGTCGCCTGCCAAAAGCACTAAGTGAGGCGCGAGGACGGCCGCCAATGGCCGGCTTGACGCAGACATGACGGCCGAGAGGAAAACACGACGATGTGGCTTCCGAAACCGGGCCGAGAGTTACGCGTTCGGTCCCGCGTCTTCTGTGGTCATTTTGCTGGGGGGCTCAACAAAAGCTGTGGCCTGCCTGGTTTTAACAAAAGCTGTGACCTGCCTGATTTAACAAAAGTTGTAACCTGCCTGGTTCAAAAAAAAATTTAAAAAAATACTGGGAACTGCTTGGTCTCAAAAAAAGCCGTGACCTGCCTGGTTTTAACAAAAGCTGTGACCTGCCACGACCGTGGAAACACCCCGAGGGGCACGCCGCCGAGTAGAAAGAGACACGGCGGCAGTGGAAGGGGGGAGGGGGCAGACAAACACTTCGGTCCCTTCCAGTCCAGAATTCCGGCATCACGTGCTGAAGGCAGGGCTGGCGTGGGCCGCCGCGCGTCCTGGGCGAAATGTTGCTGGGGGAAGGAGGCAAGGCGGCGGCCAGAAGCGGCGACAGAGATGTTTACAAACACAATCTCGCTTTTTACTCCGCGCTGCGTGCTGATTCCGCGGGAAACAAGTTTTTCGAAAGCGCCGCCTCTCCGCGGCCGAGTCGAGCCGAGCCGAGCAGGCGGACGCTCGAGGGGGTATACTCTCAAAACGAGTGACCCGACTAATACGCTATTACACTCTTATTACGCTTCTAAAAAGGCCCCCTGAAAACAAGCCTAAAACAACCCCAACGCAGTCCAAAACAACCAAAAAACAGGCAAAATCCGGTGTTTATCCGGAGCAATGCGGGGTAGTCCAAGGGTAATCCTGGAAATTTTTCGATGTAATCCGGAGGTAATCCGCGGGTTATCCGGGGTAATCCGGGGTAATCCAACGGTAATCCTGGAAATTTTTCGATGTAATATCCGGAGGTATCCCCGGGGTAATCCCTATCCGATGTACACAAAATTTCTCAGTCGTTTCCCCCTCGCTCGGACCACAAGGACTCCTCGCTCGCCTCGCCTCGCCTCGCCCACGGCGGCGGCGGTCTGGCGGGACTCGGCAGGCGGGCCCTTTAACATTCCGGCCCTCGGCGCGCATTCTGATTCGGCCGCCATTTAGCTCAGGCAGCCCGGCCAGCCCGCAGCCCGGCCCGACAGACTGGCTCTGTCTCCCTCGCGTCCCCCGGCGACGCCCCTCGAGCGCGAGAGAGACAGAGCGCTGTTGAGCCCTGCAGGCCGGCGGGACAATCGCAGGGCCGCACACGAGTCACTCAGTCAATACCGGCGGCAGCGGGGCAGCGGGGCAGCGGACCGGGCAGAGGCAAAAAAGTCTCTCTTTGTGTTTATTCGGGTTGGGGCGGTGCGGGGGCCGGGCGCCAGTAAGGAACAGTGCAACAATAGTTGGAGACACTGGTGTCGGGGGTAGGCGGGGGCGGGGGAACCTTGTTAACAGTTCCGATCGTGACCTTAAATCTGGCGCTGCCTGCCTGCCTGCCTGCCTGCAGCCATGGCTGCGCTCGGCGTGGTGGTGGCGGCGTGCATTTCCCTCGCCATCCGGACACTTGACTTCCTTTTAGGCGTCCTCGAAGCGTCCCCAAGCAGCCCCGCGCATTATGCCTCCCTAACTGGACGATTAGCATAGCAATGCCTGCAGTCTCGGGTCCCCAGCGGCCCAAGCGGCTGCCTGGCCCACTGTGCCCGCCTTGGCCCGCCTTGGCCCGCCTTACCTTGTCTCCGTTGCTGTTTTCGAATTTCCGAATGAGATGCGATCTCCGCGGGCAACGCGACGACGGAGCCACGCGGTGTAGTCGCGGGGAAAGCCGGGGAAGAATAAGTTGCAAAGTAAATGAAAGGGAAGATGGAGACAGGGTGATAGGGCCGATATCAGGGCTGCCGCTCCGATGTTATCTGCTGGAGGGCGAGGGATCGGCCGAGGTGCGCGCTGGGGTGGAAGGACCGCCTCGCACTGCGTCATCTAGACTGGCCGGCCTTCATATGGACCCATCGCTTCATAAATGGGGCGTCGACAAAAAGAAGTTAATCACCTCAACGGGCGGGATTGACTTTCCTGGGGGCTGGGGGCTATCTCTCGGGGCTGGCCCACCGTGCGGCGGTTCGGAGCCGCCCGGAGCTCGCAGCCCCGCAGCCGTCGTGGAGGCTTCGATATTAATATGCCTCCAGAGACTCGCCCTTAATCTGCTTCCCGTTTCCCGCGTCTCCCGGCGGCACGCTCTTTTATTCATATTACACCTGACACTGTACCCAGGGATCAATACACGATACAAAGTTGGCGGCAAGTCGAGTTGGCCGAGGCTGACACGGGAACCGTCTTAGCCGAGAAAGTGTCGCCAAGTTGTGCGGTGAAAGGCAGCAGCCGGCATCCGCCTGCCGAGGGCCGCACAGTGGGCCGCACAGTGGGCCGCACAGTGGGCCGCACAGTGGGCCGGAAGACCGGACACAGGCGGCCAAAACTCGCGTTTTGAGCTCGAGTGAAGGTAAACGGGACTCAAACCGACCGTGTGACCCAACCAATAAATTCCTCCTTCGAAGAGCGATATATTGGTGGGCTCACACGTTCGGTTCGAGTCCCATTTTAGCGACTCTGGAGCTCAAAACTCGTCCGTAATTTTTAACGCCTCCAACGCCGGTTTTCTGACCCATGTGCGAGGACGGGGCTTTACTTGGCGTGCTTTGCACCGCCGGCTTCACCAGCCGCGTGCCGCCGGGCGACGCCGACGACGTGGTGCCACTGGGATCGCCTCGCGGTGATCATTGTGTATGGTGATGGTGATGGTGGAGACCGGCTCGACCGGCTGATGAAAAAGGGGGCGTCCAACAGGTTCATTAGGGCCTCGTCCACCATCCCCCTCCCCGTCGGGGCCCCGCGGCCCCCCGATAAGACGAGCCCCACCACGCCGCGGCGCTCCGCTTGGAAAGTCTTTCCCAGCGGCCGCGTCTGCTCCTCTGCACTCCAGAATGCTGGCAATTATGACCACCACCGCGCGCCGTTCCCGAACTAACCCTTCGCCCGGCGATAAAAGCGAGGGAAAGGAAAAACACTCACGCTCATTTCGCCCAAACAATAATAATTAAGACGAATGAGAAGGCGTTTGTAATTTCCCGCCAACGGGTTTCGGTTATCGCTGTCGGGGCAACCACGTGACTTTATAATTGGCGAGAATGTTTTCTGTGCTGCCTCGTGATGTGATTCCGGCCCTTTAAAGCCCGTTGACAAGCGTCGGAAGTCAGAGGCTCGGAGAAATAAACTAACGAAAAATACCGCCGTGAACCTTTGTCTGAAGACGAAACACGGCACGCCGAACGGCGCGGCTCGTCGCTTGGTATCATTATAATAATGCCGGTAAAACACGAACCCCACCGCGGGGTTCGACTGCGAGTGAGTGCGGCAGGCTCCAGGAAATGCCATCTTATTTTGCCCGCAGACGGTCGATGGTACGAATCGGCCAAAGAAAAACCAAGCGCCTGCTCAATCCCCACAAAAACTCCCTCTGGAGAGACTCTAAATCTATTTTTTTTTTTTTTTTTTTTTTTTTTTTTTAGGAAGGTTCTCACGCCAGGAGGATATATCCGCTCCGTCGAATCGAATACCGACACTTGACTGACGAGACGTCCAGCGAGCCTTGCCGTGCCGCCCCGCACGGTAGGCCAGAAGACGGAGGAGGCATCAAAATCCCGGACGGGTTTTTCAACTCCAGAGCTGCTGAATGGGACTCGAACCGCCCTGCCCTGCCGCCGCCGCCGCATTGGTTTTTGAAGCGCGCACGCACCGCACCGCCGCCGTGCCCGACAAGTTTGTTGCCGAGCGAGAAGGAGAGCGCAGGAAAGGCGCTGCCGGCTTTAGCGGCCAGCAGTTTGATTCCGAACACTGCTCTCGTCGCTCTGTCTCTCTCGCACTCACGGGGCGCCCCACAGCGGTGCGAGGGCGACGGAGCGAAGAAGCACTGTTACGCCAGCCCAGCCGGGCCTCGCAGTTCTGCGCGTTTTGCTGACCTGGCGGTTTCTCGCGGTGAGGGAATGAGGAACAGAGACGCGATAAGGGCGTGCCGCACAGTGTGCCGGTGGCTAGAGGCGGAAGGGGGAAATTGATAAGACCGACCGGAAGCGGACGTGCTCGAACCGCGTCGCGTCGCCGCGTTCTCCTCTTCCAGCCGCTCGCTCATCCCACGCGGACGAGTCTGTTTCCATTCCTTGTGTTGGAGGTGTCAGGCTGTGACGGGCCGCGCGGCGCGACGCCAGTTTTCCATTTGCATCTGACGCAGTCTATCAATCACAGCGGAGCAGCGCGGCGGCCCACATGCCCGGGCGGGCCGCTGAGAACCAAACGCTGGCATCCTCTCGGCGGCGGGGACGCGGACCGACCGACGCACAGTGGGCCAGACGACCGGCGCAGGCGGCCAAAACACTAGACGCGTGTTTGAGCTCTAGAGTCGTTAACTGAGACTCGAACCGAACGTGTGACCCCACCAATGGATTCCTCGTTCGGAGAGCAATTCATTGGTGGGGTCTTACGTTCGGTTCGAGTCCCATTTAGCAACTCTGGAGCTCAAAACGCGTCCCGGATGGCCCCAATTTACGCCGGGTGGGGCGTGCAGCGCGGAGCGTGCTACACACGGCAGCGCAGCGGGTTGCCTACGCTCGACTCCGCGGGCGCGCCGTCGTGGGCTGAGCTGGGGGCCGCGATCCGCTGTCGTCGCCAGTGCGTGGTAACTCCCAGGGTGCGGGGTTTCAAACTGGAGGAGCAGGGCTACCCACAAAAAACGGACTTTAAATTCATTTTCTGCGACATGACAAGCATTGGCGGTTAGGCAACGATTGATAAATGACCACCAGTTTACAGTACAAAAGAATATTTTGTTTTCAGCTTGGATTATTTTTTCAACATTACATGTTGGTGTCAATGCTCCTCCAGTTTGCGAAAGAACAGAATCCCACATAAGTCCGGAGTTACTACGCACTGGGGCTAGGGGGCGCCCCGTCGTTGGGGTGCGGGAGAGACAGAGCGACGAATCTCTGCCGGTGGCTCTGCCGTCGCGCAGCGGGCGGGCGGCCCGCGCGGCGAGGCGGCATGGCATGGCATGGCGCCGCCCGAGGGAGGGCACGCGCCGAGTCCGAGGTCGCCCGCCTGCGTCAGTCTGTGTTTCTAACTGTGTTTCTTTTCGATCTCGTCCCGGAGATGAATGCCTATTAGCCTCGTCTGTCTGTCCGTCTGTCTGTCTGTCTGTCCGTCTGCCTGTCCACGTATCCGTCCGCCCGCCCGCGGGGCGACGAGCCAAGCCGCCAAGCCCCGATAATCGGTGCCGCTGGCGCTGTAACTCGATGTCTGCCGTCCCTCAAAGGCGAGATGAAACACCTGCCATTTTGCCGTGTTTGCCCGCGATTTGCTGCTCGTTACGCCGTAACGACGACCCCCACGCGCGCGGCACGGCGCGGCACGGCGCGGCGCAGTGCTTATCGAAGCGAGGCTCGCAGGCGAATTCGCGCCAAATTGCTGAATATCCCCCACTCCACTCCGCCGTAATGAAAGACTTTCCGGCCGGCCGGACCAGGACCCAGTGGGCCAGAAGACCGGTGGAGGCGGTCGAAATCCGGGACGTGTTTTGAGCTCCAGAGTCGCTAAATGGGACTCGAAGCAAACGTGTGACCCCACCAATGGATTTCTCTCCCGACGAGGAATTCATTAATAGGGTCACACGTTATTCGGTTCGAGTCCCATTAAGCGACTCTGGAGCCCAAAACGCGTCCGGAGTTTTGGCCGCCTGGGCCGGTCTTCTGGCCCACTGTAAAGGGCTTCGCGCCGCCATGGTGCCGCCGATAACACGAGGTCCTCGCGGGGTCCTTTCGGCTAATAAAACGCAGACATGTCTGAGGCTGTCTCCGCACTCTGCGGGCAGGTTCGTCGCCACCTGCCATCAACAACACCTGGCCGCCACGCCCTGTGCGTTACCCTACCCGTCAACCGCCCCGCCCCGCCCTGCCTCGCCCCTGCTCCGCCCCGCCCCGCCCGGCCTGTCCTGGAGGCATGAGTACGCTACTAAGCGAGGGCTGCGATCCCGGCGCTGCGCGACGCTGCCACGCTCCAGCGACGGGACGAGATGGGCAGCGACTCTCCTCCAATCCCGATGTTGCGGGGATTTATGAATGAAAACCTGTTTTAATTGGAATGAAGGGTGTCCCCAGACGAAAAGATTTTGAGCCCGTTACGGGCACAGGACAACAGTAGGACGGACCCAGCCGCGCGCTGCGTCCCACAGCGGTAACAGACTGTTCCGAGAATCGTTTTCGTCGCTCTGTCTCTCTCGCACCTGCGAGGAACGCCCCATGAGAGTGAGAGAGACAGAACAACGAAAATGACTCTCGGAATCAGTCTGCGGAGCGAGGCGGCTTAAAGCCCCTGCAGTGCAGGTCTGACTTTACGCCCCTCTCACGGCTCCTACGACGCGGGGCGGGCACGCAGGCTATGACTTCGGTCGCTTTGTCTCTCTTGCACTCGCGTCGCGGGGCGGCGCGCTTGGCTAGCTTTGCCGGGGTGCGAGAGAGACAGAGCGACACTGCGGCGCGGAAACGCGCCGTGCAAGTTCATCCGCGCATAATTCGACTCTGGCAACCCACTATAACCGGCACCGGAAAGAGGAGGCGGCCGCACCGCCGCGGGGAGGAAGCAACAATCGGGCGCACAGTGGGCCAGAAGACCGGCGCAGGCAGCCAAAACTCTGGACGCGTTTTGAGCTCCAGAGTCGCTAAATGGGACTCGAACCGAACCCCACCCATGGTTTGCTCTCACGGAAAGAAGGAGTCGGTCGTTCCGGTCGGAATGGGTTGGTTGGTGAAATCCGGTCGTAGTGACCAGTTTTCTGAGTGTGGTAACCAACCGTAGAGGACTTGGCCCAGGCGAAGTAAGAAGAAGAAAGGATGAAGAATCTTCACGGACACAGCCGCCGTCGGCTGCTACGACTAATCAGGGACCGGCCGCCATGTTCGTGAAGATTCTTCTTCTTCCTTTCTTCTTCTTGTTTCGCCTGGGCCAAGTCCTCTATTCTGATCGTGGTGATGACGCATCGGTGGTGGTGATCCAGGGTCGATCGTGAAAATCGAAAGGTCGTCTGGGGCATAGCCTATCGACCAAATCGATCCCTACGACCGAATCCTGACTGCACCGAACGAGCTTTTTTTTCCGTGCTCCGAACGAGAAATCCATTGGTGGGGTCACCCGTTCAATTCGAGTCCCATTTAGCGACTCTGGAGCTCAAAACGCGGCTAGAGATTTGCCCGCCTGCGCCGGTCGTCTGGCCCACTATGGGGCGGCCATTCAAATCGATTCAGGGCTGTGCATTGCTGCGCATGCGGCCGAAGCAAAACGAAGCCGGAAAAAAAAACAGGAACACGCGGAACGCACAAAGAGTCACGTGTGACGATGTGACGATGTTGACTCAGACAAGTGTGCCGCGTGACACACCTGCCAAACATGGTGCGCGGGGTCTGGACCGAGCCAAGTGCCGCGGGACCGCGGGGCCGCAGGGCAGAATCGATTCTGGCGAAGCGGGCAGGCAGGCAAGCAGGCAGGGTGGAATTGTGGGCGATAGGACGACCGGTGCTTGCATCAAACCGTTACTCACTTTTTTCTCATCAAGTATGTGTAACTACGCTAAAGCAATAATACCTAGTTTTTTTGTTTTTTTTTTAATTTAGTAAGTATGATTAATTTCAATTTCCATTGTAAAATTATTAACGAAAATAAGTTTTCAGTTCACCACCTAACAATTCATATGTGGTTCTATAAAAGACGAAAAGCACGTATTATGTTTGCACAAATTACTTACTTAAATATTGACAAATAGAGCAAAACGTCAGTAACGTGGTTTGGAGTAGGTGGTGGCAGCATTGGTATGCGAAGGCCGCGGCTCTGTCGCCAGCAGAGGGCCTGGGCTGGGCATGGCAGGCTGCACAGTGTTTAGTTCTGAACGCAACGCAAGGCGTTCTCCTTAGGCCAGCAGCGGTTCCCAACCCCATTTTTGGTCGCGGAAAAATATTTTGGGGCCGCCTGGTGGGGTCCCGAAGTGCTACCTGGGGCACTGCCGCTAAAGCGGTGCCTATGAAAGGCTGGATCCGTACAAAGATAAGGCGTCCTATGGTTGCTGCAGCGCGCGTGGAGACTTGCCCACGGTGGGACAGGAGACGACGACTCATTCCGGCTGCAGCGTGCACGGCGTGCACCCCGCGCAGCCCGCGCAGCCCCGGCCACCTAGATAGACTCCAGGCCCTGGAGGGCCCCGCCACCGCCGTCCGCCATGCGCTCTGCTCTGCCAAATCAGATTACCAACTTTTCAAGGAATGTCACCGGATTTATGGGTCCGGTGCCTGCGCATAACAAGATGATGACATCGCTCGGCGTCCAAGCGGCAGTGGCGGCGCTAGCGCGGGCGCCAGGTTGATGGAGGCACAGAAAGGGCTGCGGGCCGGGGCGGGGCGGGGCGGGGCGGGGCGGGGCGGGGCGGGGCGGGGCGGGGCGGGGTGGCCCTAACGGCAGGAAACATTACACGGCCGCCGCGCCGCCCAACCGACCCAATCTGCATCGAGTCCGACCAGTCCCTGATGCGGCCTGGCCTTCATTACCTTTTCCACTTCATTTATCGCTCGGCTGCGGCCGCCATCATTGGGGCTGTTCCGACACAGGCAGGAAGGCAGGCAGGCCGCCTGGCTCCGTAACGACCCGCTTTTCTTTTCCCCCCTGTCCATCTGTTTGCTGCCTGGCTGGGCTGGCTGCTGCGTTGTCGCCCCGCCTCCATAAGTTGGAATTAGAGTTCGAAGGCAAAGCTCAGCGCCGCCTGGCCAGGCGTGGTGGCCACCGTCGGAACTACAAATGAGTTGTCCGCTTTGACTGTCAAATGACCGGGGAGCAGACGACGCTGCCGACTACATATCTATGATATGATGGAACCTTTATCGTCTGAGCTCTCTAAAATTCACTCCAACATAGAAAACTTAACCACGACAAGCGAAATAGCGTAGAACGCCTAGCAACGGCATTTATAACTCTCCTGTACAACTCATTTGGGGTCGACGGTCCTGCCCCTGGCGGACCTTCGAACCCCAATCCCCTGCCAAGACATTGCTTCCACATCAAGGTAAGTCCTGGCTCCCCCTGCTGCGAGACTACACCAGGTTGCGAAGGCAGCGCCCGAGGCTGCCGTGCGACCAAAGGCGCTGGTCAAAACCGCATCACCGCACGGCGCACAGTGGGCCAGAAGACCAGAGCAGGCGGCCGAACTATGGACGCGTTATGACCTCCAGAGTCACAAAACAGGACTCGAAACGAACGTTTCACCGCTAACCAACGGATTCCTCGTTCGGAAAGCAATCCATTGGTGGGGTCAAACGTTCAGTTCGAGACCCATTTAGTGACTCTGTAGCTCATCACGCGTCTAAACTTCTGGCCGCCTGCACCGGTTTTCTGGTCCACTGTGCGGGCACCGCACACCACACCATCGACCAGAACCAGCAGCACCAGCAGCAGTGCGGCGAATCGGGGAGAGGCAACTGCACGAACTGCACGACGCCGGTCTTGTGCGGGACGGGGATGGATCAACATCGGAACGCGGCGCGTCGCGCGCAGGACTTGCCGCCAAATGGGGTGGAAACTGAAACCGCGATCCCCGCGTGCGGATGTCACAAGGCTTGTCACAAGGCTTGTCACCGCCGCTCTGCCATCTTCATTTTATTTCGCCCGTTCCATCGGGCATCGGCAAAGTTGACGTCACAGCATTTCTCTGCAGATGAAATGAAAAGTCAAATGAATCCGGTCGCGGTCGGCTCGGGGAATTTGGGGCGATCGGAGAGGTGGTGGCTGCTTGTTCGTTCCGAACAGGGCTTTCGTCTTGCCCGTCTCTCTCTCTCTCGCGCGCGCGCACGCTTGTGGGGCGTCCCGCATGGGTGCGAGAGAGACAGAGCGACATTAGCCCGCTGTGCTGCCTCCGTTGTCTATCATCACGTCCCGCTGTGCCGCCCCGTGCCGGGTAGCCAATTAGGCTCGAATAATGTTTCGCACGCAGCGACCCGTCTAGTCGGCCCGGCGGCACAGGCGGCACGCAGGCAGAATAAATAACGGTCGGCCCGACGAGTGTCGCAAGCGTGCCTCCCAATCGGAAACGAGTCAAACAAATTGCCTCTGGGATGGCGACCCTTTTTTCCCCTCGTCTCCTGCCTGCGGCCTGCGGAGAGGGAAACGGTTGCCGCCGCCACGTCGTCCGAGACGTCGACGTTGTTGTCGGACAGCGCGTCTCGCTCCGCGACTCGAGACGGGACCAGCGGCGCAGCGGTCGCCCGCCAGAGCGCGCAGCGCATGATTCGGCAACATCGCACCGCTCCATCCCTTCCCCCTCCCGCATCTGGGCCATTGTCGGCGCGGCAACGCTGCAGCCTCGCAGCGCGGCGCAGCGGGTAGGAGTGGGGTAAGCTGGCCACAGACGAGAGGTAAGCCGCGCGATTCGGCAACGCCGCGCCGCTCCCCGTTGTCAGCGGGAGGAGGGCGAGACTTCTTGAGTCGGACAGCTGACAGCTGGGCGGCTCGCGCACGAGACGCGTCGGGAGTCATCGAGTCGCGCCGCTGGTGTGGGTCATGACTCGTACGCAGAGAGAGACCTTCACGTCTGAGAGTAAAACTTGGTTAGTTCGAAATTATCTTGGAAATCACTTCAAGAAAGTTGCCGTAGACTTTCCTCAACGTCTTTTTCCATACTACCAAAGAAATTCAACAAAATATCTGAAAGGTCTGTACACCGAATTTTCAGAGGTAAGTCACAAACTCAGCTACTGCACCACCATATTATAGACAATTTTCCACCGCATTATGGAGAATCTTCACAATAGGACTTTTAGAGCGGCCCTCTAACCAATTCTCCCTTTGGCGTCGTCCAGGTGCGGCATAATCGGCTCCCCTTGCCCCTCGTCCCGCCGCGGTCGCCAAGTGGCGGCCATCCATTCGTCCGCCAGTCCGTGAAGTGACTGGACTGCCGACCGTCGTCGCGCAGCAGGCCAGAAGACAGGCGCAGGCGGCGGCCGAAACTCTAGACGCCTTTTGAGCTCCAGAGTCGCTGAACGGGACTCGAACCGAACGTGTGACCCCTTCAATGTATTCCTCGTTCGGAGAGCAATCCATTGGTCGGGCCACACGTTCCGTTTCGAGTCTCATTTAGCGACTCAAATGCGTCATCTAGATTTTTATCCGCTTGCGACGGTCTTCTGGCCCGCTGTGCGACGGGCCCGCTGGTCACGAGCAGACTTACGGATACTCCACCGCACCGGACGCGGCTTTGGCTTCGAAACATAGCTCTGCGGAAGCTTTGCTGGCTTTGGACGTGCACCCAGAGTCATCACGGCCGTGCGTGCGCGACACGAGGGGCTTATTAATGAGAACCCCGCTCCGTTCTCCCCTCGAAGTCCCCCTAAATACACAGGAAAAAAAATCATTTGTTGTAGTGATCGGCTTTGTTCGATAGGCTGAATTCGATAGCTACAGTCGAAAAGTCGATACCTACAAACAAAAGTCGGTTGCTACGACCGACCACAAGAGGATAACAAACCCCACCTGAGTTGTCCAAGTGGTCGGTCGTAGGAACCAGCTTTTGGTTGTAAGTATTGACATTTCGATTGTAGCTATCGAATTCAGCCTATCGAACAAAGCTGATCACCATAAGAAATGATTTTTTTCCCCGTGTATTTCATATTTCTGTTGCCCCCACACGCGCGACGGCCCCGGCGTCTGTTTGCAGTCAGCGCAAATACCGCGCCGTTTTCGTATTGCTGGCGATTCGCGTCGGCGGGTTGGCGGCCTCGGCGGCAGAAACAATAATGCGGGCAGAGTGCGCTCCTAGAGGTGGCCGCGCTGCTGGAGTGGCCACCAATGACACCCCCCCCCCCCTCCGCCCCTCCCCTCTTCTTTCTCTCTTCGAGGTCTCTCTCCGAGCCATTCATATACATGCCATGCAAATCAGGGTGGCGGTATGATGCCAAGGTATGGCCTGATCCCACAGAGACGGACGGACGGACGGACAGACAGACAGACAGACAGAAAGACTGACAGACGGCGAGGCGGCACGCAGACAGTCGGACAAACAACCCTTCACCGCCACTCTCAGCAACAAAGGAGTGTCTGGAATATCAATAAGAGGGAAACAACACTGCAATGGGATTACGGCGCGCTAATGGCTACAAGGAGCTCGCAGCGAGCCGGCGGCGGCATTGGCGAGGCGGTGGTGAAGCGGTGGTGGGGCGTGGATCACTGTGGTCGAGAACGTCTGTGCGTCGACTACGTACTCCGAGGGCTGATGTTCGGCTGCGGCTCCTGCCATATCTTTGGCTGATTTCGACACGCACGGGATCCGACACGGTACTGTTGGGAAGCTGGTTTCCTGACGGCTCCCGACCCCCGAGCCGAGCGCCCGGAGCAACCGAGCCCAGCGCCATGCACTGTCACGAACCGATAATAAGGGCGGCACCCCGGCGCCCGGCCGCCAGAGCACCGCGGACCGCGACACAAGGAGTACCCGCTCCCGCGTGCATCACTGACCAATAAACCACCGCAGTTGCCTTTCCTTGACCCCTGACTCGCCCCTCTATCCCTCACCCACCACCCAGGAACACAACAGTGCCGAATGGAATTTCTTTTGCAAAAATGTATTTGCAAAAATTATGTTTTATTGAACTTTAGCGACTCTGGAGGTCTAAAAGCGTTTTGGCATGGCAACACTGCGCGGCGCGACTTGCTGCCACAGCCCACCCAGCCACGGCCGTGCAGCCGTGCAGGGATGGCGGTTGTAATCCACCCACTTGGGAACCAGACAACCAGACGCACGGCAAGTCTGCGACACTGCACGGATTTGGACGCCGCCTTTGTTTCCGCATTCAGCTGCCCCACTCCCGTCGTGGCAGGGCCAGGTAGGGGCCCCTGGCGCCTGGCTCCACAGGGCGGGGCGGCGAAGGGGGGGGGTGCTCCGAAGACCCCGCCCCAACCTGATGCCGTCGTAAAGGTGTATGCAACGGCCAGATAGCCGTAGGGGTCCCCGCCGCCCCGGCTGCCGGTGGAGTGGTGGCGGTTGGGGTGGGCAATTTGTCGGCAGCACTCAACAAGCTGCTAATTCACGGCCGGTCCCCGCGGCTCTCAGCCCTTCGGCCCTTGTACACCGATCCATCACCAGACTGTGGACACGGCAGGGCCACACGGCCGCCCCCCGCTCGCAGGCACAACTGTGCGGCGTTCAGGGCCATTCAAGGGGCAGGCACACTGTGACCGAGATTAAGCGAGCCGGGCCCGGCAGGGCAGGGCGGCCAGGGCACAGTGGGCCAGCCTGCCTGCAGCGCCGCGGCTGCGCCATGTCTCTCATCCTCCAGCAGCACAAGCCCTGCGTCACCCGGGCCTGCTTCCTGGTGGTTGTCTTCGCGCGCCGCACAGTCGCACGCAGTCGCTCAGAATAGCGTCTTTAATCTTGACGGCTGGATGGCCTAGCTACAGCGTGGCGTGGCACTGCGGTGCCATCCCAACAACACCCGCATCACTCCTTTTGGTCCGCACTCTGAAAAAATGTTTAGCTCCCGTACCAAGCTGCCCGCATGGTTCCCCAGTAACTAGAATTTGAAGATCCCAGCACCCAAGTCGATTGTGTCTCTGAGACTTCAGGTCGGCGGAGACTAAATTTCTTTTTCCGCAGAGCGCCGCGCCGCCAGGGGCGTATCTAGACTCGAAAAAAAAAGGAGGGGACATGTTACGCTTTTTGCCCACTTACAGGCGGATTGTTCGGCCAAATGCGAGGGGTGTGCCACTGGCTCAAATTATGTGCCATTGAGTGCCGGTGAGTGTAGTGAGTTTCCCAGTGAGTTCAGCCTTCCCATTTGCCTATTTACAGGCGTTTTCCGGGTTCAATCTAAGTGAGTGGGAGTGAGTGAGACTATGGGCGCGTACAATGAGTGCAGTGGCAGACCCCTTGGCTCACGACCCTCGCGACCCCCTCCCAGGGTAAGCGCCTGTGCGCCGCGCTGCAGTAGGCGAGCGCGCCACGCCGCGGCCGCGGTCTCTAATTGATGGAGAGCGGGCCGGGCAGGTCCAAGCGGGGCCGCCCCGCCCCGCCCCGCCCCGCGCCGCCCCGCGCCCCGACCCGGACTGCCCGAACCCATCTCGGCCAGACTAAATTAGACGCCGCTTGGCCGCGGAGTGGTTCTGCCTATGTCTGCGGTAGCAGCTGCGCCTCACTTATTCGCGCCAACATTCTACTTACCGCTTTCCGCCCGCACGCAGACACACGCACACACGCAGAGAGAGAGAGAGAGAGAGAGAGAGAGAGAGAGAGAGAGAGAGAGAGAGAGAGAGAGAGGGGACACAGACACACATACGCGCGCGTGGCCCAGACCGAACAAGTATAGAGGCGAGATTCGACCATTCGACCTGCGTTCAAAGGAATTCATTAGGTCTCTCTCTCTCTCTCTCTCTCTCTCTCTCTCTCTCTCTCTCTCTCTCTCTCTCGCTCTCTATCGCTCCCCCAATCAGCCCATTTGTGAAACACACACTGGCATTTCATTAACTTATTTTTCCGCACACGACACACAAACACACACACACACACACACACACCTCATTTGCGTTGGCACGCGTGACTCAAAGCAAACAACAACAATGAAGCAACCTAAGTGCAGCAACGACAACAAAAAGGGGTGCGCGAGACGAAAAGCACCCCTCTGACCGCAGGCCCGTATCCCAGCCCTCTAATATATCGGCCTAAAGTATCTCGATTACACTGGCCAATTTATTATACCTCCTCACAACCCATCGTCTAGCTCGGCCCCGGGCCGCCGCAGCCCTGCAGCTCCTCCTGCCTGCCGTGTTTCACAGGGCATCTGTGTGCGTGTGTGTGTGTGTGCGCGCGCGCCTACATGATGTGTTTTTGCTTAGGGGAAGGGAGAAGGTTAGGCTGCCCCTGTTAAACAAAAACATAACGCTCCACTTTGCAACATCACCATAGCACGCGCGCGCGCGCGCAAACACCCCCCCCCCACACACCCACCCTTACCCACATTACACTTACCTTCTCTCCCTCTCTCTCTCTCTCTCTCTCTCTCTCTCTCTCTCTCTCTCTCTCTCTCTCTCTCTCTCTCTGTCTCTCTCTCTCACTCACTCACTCACTCACACACACGCACACGCAAGCACATTTTCCCGCTATTATATTTCCTCGTAGCTTTCCGTGCTCTCCTTTCTGCTCTCCTCTCTGCCGGAGCGGGACTCGGCCCGGCGATCAGACACACCAGTCGAGCCAACACCACCACCTGAGACACCTCGCGAAATCAGGTGGAATCCCCTCAAATCCCGGCAGAATCTCCCATAATTTGGCCGAAAAGTCCTACAAAATCTTCCAAAGTCCTGAGACACCTCGCGAAATCCCTCTCCTCAAAGAATCGCGCGAATAAAAAAAAATTCAATAAGTTGCCTTGACGAGCAATTGAAACGACCAGCAGCCCGGTCAGGCCACCGGGCCGGGGCCAGGGATGGCCAGGGAGGGCCAGGGATGGCCAGGGCTGCAGCTTCGAGGAGACACCTGCTGTTCCACTCGGCAGATTCGGACAAACGCCTTGCCCCTGAAAGGCAGCCCTTGTAATGAGTGGGGGTGTAGCCAGCCAGCGAACCCTCCCCCCCCTCTCTCTCCCTCCCTGGCCGCCCCTGCCGGTTCGTCCCCCGGGGCGACTGAGCCGCCTGTCGGTCCGTCCTCAAAGGGCGGCAGGGCAACGGGCTGATTCCGCACAGCGCTTCGTCGCTGCGTCTCTCTCACACCTGTGAGACATGCCTCTTGAGTGCGAGAGAGACAGAGCGACGAAAGCGAGGTTCGGAATCAGACTCCAGATCGAAAGGGGAAGGGAGAGGCACGCTGTGTCGCAGTATAGAAAGGGCCAGAGGTGGGCGCCACACCTTCGCACAGCGTACCCCGCGCACTTCATTGGTCGGCGAAGAAGTGACCCTGGCGGTACACCGTGGGGTGTATGCCGTTTGTCCGAACCATCTTCCGATTTACCAGGCCGGATAGGCGGTGCAGCCACCGGGAGGCGAACCCATGAACCTTGACTCAGGCCCGGCGTGCGCAGTGCAGCGAGGCAGTGCGATGACAATGTGTGTTTCCCCTGCACAGCGTGTCTGTCCGTCCGTCCGTCCGTCCGTGCTGATCGGCCGTCCGGCCGTCTTGATGTTGCCGCCACGCACACAGTGTGTCACACACTCGCACACAGTGTGCCACCCACTCGGGCAGCGCGGCGCGGCAAAGAGACCATGATTGTTCGGCTCTTATTTGATTTGTTGTGTACCGTCCGCATAGCTGGGTGCAGGCTGGATAGCGCTGGATGCAAACACAACGTGTACATCAATCAAACGCGCTGCAGCGACGCGGCGGCACACAGTGGAACAGTCAGAAGACCGATGAGGTGGCCAAAATCCCGGACGCGTTTTGAGCTCCAGAGTCGCCAAATGGGACTCGAATCGAACGTTTGATGGATTTCTAGTTGAGGGAGCAATTCATTGTTGGGGTGACACGTTCGATTCGAGTCCCACTTAGCGACTCTGGAGCTCAAAACGCGTCTAGAATTTTGGCCTGAGCGGTCCACTGTGCGGCAACCACCCAATGCAAAGGACGCACTAAGGCCGGGGGGGGGGGGCAGGGCGGGGCGGCAGGGCGGGGCGGCAGGGCGGGGCGGTGGGGCGGGCTAGGGCGGGCTACAGGTCAGCGAGCGGGCCGTGCCGGGATCACGCGATGGGACCACAGAATCACAGGGCCATGGGACCAGACGGCTACAGGACCACCACTGCCTCTCACACACACACGCGCACACTCTTCGGCTCTCACTCACTCACTCACTCACACGCACGCACGCAAAGAATGAAAACCACGCGCAGACTCACTCTCGCCTCGGCCGAGGCAGCTCGCGACATAACTGACTCTTTTCAAGCCTAGGCGTGAGGAGGAATTGGCGGCAGGGACATCAAAGAGTTTGCTAGGACTCCCGATCGACCGGTAAGAGTGCTGTCGAGGGGCGGCCTGGGGAGGGGGCTTGGGGGTACACTATAGCCCTGCATGGCACCCTGCTACTGTCCCAAAACTTGGCCTTAAAACTGACTTGAATTGGGACCTCTTTCTAGATTTCAAAAAAAATAATTACAGTAAAGTCTCATTATTTGTCCAGGTTCTGGGGCTTATTATTTGTCCTGAACCCATCCCCACCACTTTGGCTCCGGGCGAGTCCGGGCGGCCGGAGCGCCGACTCGCCGGCGGCTTAGGCGGCCCGCTCAGGTAGGGATTACAGCGCCATAATCCCCCGGCCTGGCTCATTTTTGAAAATGCAATTTCCGTTCAAATTTTGATCAATCTGTTTAACGGAACGTGTAGGTGACAAAAAAACAAGCTTAGCCAACTAAAATTTCATGTTAAAGTTCGAATTTTTGATTAAGTTACGGCAAAACGTATTCTGCCAGCCCGGCACGTCGGGGACCCCGCGTCCCGGTCAAATAGCGATTTCAGGCACTTGTAGATGTCGGATCGGGATGAAATTTTGGCAGTGTGTTCTTCAAAATGCAACGGTCTCCCAGAAATAAACACAAGTTAGCGTTGGCCCGGTCAAAGTCGTTCAAATTGGAACATTTTGTTGGAAAAGAATACGTTTTGCCGTAACTTAATCAAAAATTCGAATTTTAACATGAAATTTTTGTTGGCTAAGCTTGTTTTTTTGTCACCTACACGTTTCGATAAACAGATTGATCAAAATTTGAACGTAAATTGCATTTTCAAAAATGAGCCCGGCCGGGGGATTACGGCGCTGTAATCCCTACCTGAGCGGCTCGCCTAAGCCGCCGGCGGGTCCGGCCGCGGCGGCCCGACCTCGCTTCTCACCGGACTTGTTATTTGTCCTCAGCTCCTCCCGTGTGACGGGACAAATAATGAGACTTTACTGTATGACTTTCCTTTTTTTGTCATTGTTGCCTGCATTTTCTGCACGTAGGAACTTGAACCAAGGCGCCATTCCCAAGATCTAACGATGGCGCGGCATCGATTCGACCTTATGGCCTTTGGACCATTTTTCTTTTGTTTTACTTAATTTGCTTAATTTGGGGAAGGTACGTCTTCAAAACAAAAAAACGAACGGGTACTAAGCAAAGTCTGACAAAAATATTTGGAATGTGTCTTTCCACGTTGAAAGTTGAAAAAAAAAAAGGTTTAAAAGGGATTTGACCATGAGGCTCTAGCGTCCCGGACCAAAGATGGCGGCGGACAAATGAGCGCAAGGGTCGTCGGCATACGACCTATATAACAAGGGAATGGAGCGGAAGCGGCGCAACTCGACGCGGCACGGCATGGCACGGCGCGGCGCAGCTGCAATAACAACAAATACCGGGTCAGCAGCCCGTCACCACTCTGGCGGAAAAATGCCTTTCCGCTTTCATTCACACCGACGCAGCAAAGGCTGCCAACAATAAGCCGGAAATTCCGTTGGCAACACTGCGATGCGCTGCGATGCGCTTTGCGATGCCATTAGACCCGCAGGTCCTCCTCCCCCTCGTTCGTCCGCGGCATCATTCTGACGATGCAAAGTACTCGGTTCGAGCAGGAGCAGCAGAAGATTTGAGGGGTCCGATGAAAATGTCGAAACTCGGGTGCTAAGACGAACGTCTCGAGCGGGCGTTGAACCAGCGTCCCACCCCTCCACAGGCGCACACTTAGTCCACTGCGCTGCGCGTCGGCCTCGTCGAGACTGTGGAGACGCACGGCCGACAATCCCTCATCGCGACGCATCAATGGCGGCTCATTAGGCCGCTGGTAATGATTGGCCTCGGCCCATTTAGTGTTATCCAGCTTGACGAATGGCGCGACGGGGGGGGGGGGGGGGGGCAAGACGGCTCTAATGGAAAATAAGGGCCCCTCAGACGAGTCGGGACGAGTCTGGCAGGCAGTCTGCAGCGCGCCGCGCCTCCAGAGCCGCGCTCAGCCGATCCAGCGCCACTCCAGCGCGGCGGGCTGGGACTCGGCCTCCAGAGGCTGGCCGGCGAGCAGATCCCATCCGGGAAATCAAACCTTCCGATGGGTTCGCAATAATGGCCGGGAACGACTCCAGCACGCTCCACCAGTGATTCGCTCTCCGAACGAGGAATCGGTGGGGTAACACGTTCGGTTCGAGTCCCATTTAGCGACGCTGGAGTTCAAAACGCGTCTGGAGTTTTGGCCGCCTGTGCCCGGTCTTCGAGCCAATTGTGCCGCGCCGCGCTCCCCAGCTGCAGGCTGACGCTGATGGAGAGATTGGCCATTTCTCAGCCAATGATAACGGGGCTGCTTGCGGCCGGAGGCTGGAGGCTGGCTGCAGGCTGGCGGTTGCAGGCTGGCGGCTGCAGGCTGGCTGCCGGGCTGGCTGCCCGGGTCACGCGTCCTGCTCGCCACAGCTGCAGCATTAAGGCGCACCCCTGCTCTCGGGCAGTTTGCCTGATTAATTATCGGATTAAAACCACGTGCGCGCGACCAGTGCAACACTGGCCGGCTACGGGGCACGCATTTTCGTCAGCTTGATAAGGCCGAAAGAGCTACCACGGGTCCGGGCTGGAAAACCCTGCGGGAGGCGAGAAGGCGAATAACAACAGCAGGACCAAAAACAAAATCTGAAACGAAAACTGCCATTTAGTGTCGTGTCTCCCAAAGCCGCGGTCCGGGCGGGAACGAAACACAACACTCTGCGGCACTCTAAAAATGCGTCCTTGTCACTGTTTTCCCTGACGCTACTTTTCACCAGGCAGAATAAGACGGCCGGGGAGCGAGCGGCGGGCGGACGACCACTATAATTTTTACGTCGACTAGAACCTGCGGCGCGGGGCGAGGTGCGGGCGAGGCGCGGGTGAGGCGCGGGCGAGGTGCGGAGGTGGCGGGGTTCCGGGTTGACGTGCGCCAATTTCTCAGCCAAGTTCAATGAGACCGTCAGCAGGTGTCTCGCGGCGTGGTGGGGAAGGCGAGGGCGGCGAGGGAGAGCAGCGCGGCGGCGGCGGCACTACACAACCACGACCGCCCCGCATTTATTGGATCGCAGTTGGCGACACTGCTTTGAGCCGATTCGGCACGCACAGGGGTTGGCGCGCGCTGCTGGCAGGGGCACAGAGGGCCAGGAGAACGGCGCAGGCGGCCAAAACTCAGTACGCGTTCTGAGCTCCAAAGTCGCCAAACAGGACTCGAATTGAACGCTTGACCCCCACCAATGAATTTGCTCTTCGAACGAGGAATCCATTGGTGGAGTCACACGTTTGGTTTTGAGTTCCACTTAGCGACTCTGGAGCTCAAAACGCGTCCGGGATATTGACCGCCTCTTCCGGCCCACTGTGCGGCGGCGGCGGCGGCGGCGGCGCGCGGCGCGCGGCGTGGAACGCCTGCCATCCTCAGCGTAGGCCCGCCCGCCGCGCCTCCCGGTGCGCCGCGCTGCCTACCCCGCCGCGGTCGGGCGCTCCTTGCCTTGCCTCGCCCCGCCTCGCCCCGCCTCGCCCCGCCCCGCCTCGCCCCGCCCCGCCACGCCACGCTGGAGTCCTATTAGTTTGAGAAATTCGCCGCTCGGGCGAGCCCCACCAGAAAAGGACATCAGGGCTCACGTTTCTCTCCCACTATGGGACTCTACCGACGCGACGCCGGTGCGTGGACTGTGCGTTGCGGGGGCGAGGCGGCCCACGCGCGGGTCAGCGCGGCAGGTGGCGCGGCTCGGGTACGTCCGGCAAAGCAGGCCCCGGTTACTCCGCAGGAGCCCAGACTGGATTTACGCGGCGAAACGCGAGTGAAAAATAAACTTTTCTGTTTACAGAGAGACCGGCAAGTTTTAAGCGCATGGCGGCCGGCGCCAAACTTAAACACAAAGCCAGAGTCTCTTTAGAATGGCGCCGCGTCCGCCGCGCTGGGGACGGCCCGGACGGGGCGAAGGAGTTAACAGAAAGGGGGAAAAAAGGGTGGAAAACAATTATTGAAGAAAGCAGCATCCCCGCGCATTGTAATTGGCGCGGAAATACAAAAAAAAATAACAAGGTTGCTGCGCCGCGCTGGCGAGGCGAGGCGGGCGGCGCCGGACTCGGTGACAAGTTGAACGGCCCAAAGAAAGAATCAATAGTGTAGCGGGGAAACTGAGCGGGCCGCTCAGAAAGTCTTTAGTCCGCTCCGCCGCGCGCTCCGCAGCCCCGTCCGCGCCGCCGGCGGCGAAAATACAAACAGCAATAAACGAGGAGGCATTGCAGGGCGACAAGAACAACTTTGCTTCCGCCATCGCTACTATCGATAACCAAGGACGGCGTTGGCGCCGGGTGGGCCAGACGCTTGACCAGACGTGCGGACGCGGCGTCGCGGTGTGACTGGCGCGGCCACAGGAACAAGCGCCCTCGCCGCCGCCGCCTCCGCCGCCACCTTGATCGCGTCAAAGTTGTTAATTAGTTTGCGCGGCATTGTGAGTCTCGCAGCAGCCCTCCCTTCGCGTCGCACACGGCCGGCCGGGCGGCCGGGCCGGTCGGTGGCACGTCGAAACAAAATCTTGAAGTTGGGGATTGGAAAACGCAGATCGAGTCCATTCGCTGGTTTTGAGCGGCGAACTTCCGCGTCCGATGTCGGGCTGGGGCAGCGGCCGACGACGTCCTCGCCGAGGGGAGGTCCGATGCATGCATATTGGGCCAGAAGACCAGAACCGGCGGCCAAAACTAGAGACGCGTTTTGAGCTCCAGAGTCGCAAACACCAGGGCGGGAACCGAACGTGTGATCCCACCAATGGGTTCCTTGTTCAGTAAGCAATCCATTTGTGGGGCGACGGGTGAATCACTAGTGTACTCATGTGTACCAATTGGCCCGTACTCTATGTACTCACAAGTTTAAATAGGGCAAAATTTGCTTATTTTTGCACGATTTGGCGCTATGTCGTCTGCAAACGCTAACTAAAGCCTAAAAACGTTTAAAAATGTGAAATTTACGAGTTTTGTGAGGTGTATTCACCCGTACTCATGTACTCATGAGTACACCAAAACACTGAGTGATTCACCCCTCGTGGTGGGGTCACACGTTCGGTTCGAGTCCCATTTAGCGACTCTAGAGCTCAAACCCATCCGGGATTCCGACCGCCTCCACCGGTCTTCTGGCCCACTGTGAGGCGGTCGGCAACCCCTTCAGCGTGGCTGCTTCGCATCTCTCCTCGACCCCGGAAGTGGGTCGGCCAGGCACTCACCTGTGCCGCAGAGCAGACCGCTGAGCAGCAAGCCGAGGAGCGCCACCGTGCTGGCGGCCATGACGGCCTCGGGGCGCGGCGCGGCGCGGCGCGTCGTGCTCTCCGCCTCCAACCACCACTACTAGCAGCGCTGCGGCGGCGGCCCGGGCGGCGGCGCGGCGCTGACGGCGCGGATGGCCATGGCGGGCTGCAACAAGATCAAGCAGTTTATTCTCGCAGCCGCCGCTCGGCTGGAGGCACGCTGCATCGAGGCACAGTGGGCCAGAAGACCGACGCAGGCGGCCATAACACCAGACGCGTTTCGAGCTCCAGAGTCGCTGAATGGGACTCGAACCGAACGTGTGACCCCACCAATGGAATGCTCTCCGAACGAGGAATCCATTGGTGAGGTCACACGTTCGGTTCGAGTCCCATTTCGCGACTCTGGAGCTCAAAACGCGTCTGCTAGACTTTTGGCCGCCTGCGCTGGTCTTCTGGCCCATGGGCACAGTACTGTGCTGTGCGAGGACGCCCAGCCCCTAGCGGCCTGCCAGACTCGGCGACGCTGGAGCGAGGCGAGGCATATTAAAGTCACACTTCAAGGCCTTGAGAACTTGATCTCTGCTGCCCTAATAAGAACAATCGATGCTGGACCTTCTTTTTGAGCGTGGGCTCGCACACACTGGGGGTGCAGGCAGCGCAGCCTGCGCATGCAAAGTTGTCGTGCGTACCGAGGACGAGGGGTGAATCACTCAGTGTTTTGGTGTACACATGAGTACACGAGTACGGGTGAATGCACCTCACAAAACTCGTAAATTTCACATTTTTAAACGTTTTTAGGCTTTAAGCGTTTGCAGACGATATACAACGCCAAATCGTGCCAAAAGAAGCAAATTTTGCCCTATGTGAACTTGTGAGTACACTGAGTACGGGTCAATTTGTAAACATGAGTACAATAGTGATTCACCCCTCGCTCGACCGAGGAGCGGCTAACTTCCTTCTCCCCCTCCCCTTTCCTCCCCTCTCCTGCCCCGCGGCAACAAAGGCAGGCTGCTGTCACCGCCCCCCCTCCTCCACCGGACAAGGCAGCGTCCGTTTCCGGCGCTCTCGGTCACTTCTCCGAAACGGATAACTGGAGAGCTGTGTCGCGCCGCAGCGCGTGGATCTGGGTCCTTCGTGCTTCCTCACCTCGCCCCTTTTTAATCCAAACACTTTTCCCTCAAACTTTTCCGAACTTTTCTTCCGACCCTGTTTCACCCTCTACCACCCGTTCTGCGATGCTGCATTCTGGACTTCTAGACTGCTATGGGAATGCTATTCAAGACTGACAACCATGGTTGCACTGCACCCACAAGCGGGAGGGTCACTACACAAGCACCATCAGACAAGCAGCCAGCAATCACACTGGAGAGCGCTCCAACCGCACTGCCCTATTATAATTTTTTTTTTAAATGGCAGCCCGTTTTTATTGTCCAGTAACTTTGTCGCCGGGATTTATCTCCGGTCCTCACTTTGCCACCAGTACACTTAGCACGAAGGGATTATTTGCTTTTAACCCCGCAGGGCGCAGGGTGGCGGCGGGGGGGCACTCCTATGCCTGTCACGTCCTGCAAACAATGAGGCTGGCGGCGCCGGCGCGGGGAGCGAGGGGCGGGGCGGGGCGGGGCGGGGCGGGTGTCGCTATAGCCAAACCGGAAGGGGGCGCTCTTATTCAATTTAGCGATGAAATTAAAGAGCAACTGTTTTCCTTTCCCACGGCCGTGTTGTGTCTGGCAGGTGTTTGCCACCCCGGGCGCTGCCTCGCCCGTCTGGCCGGAGTTGGAGGGGGGAGGGGGGTCTTTTGTGGTTATATATCCCCGGCCCTCCCATTGACACGCGCACGCGCCCGGCCTTGCGCGCGCCGCGCTGACAAAGAGACTTAAAATACGGCGCGCTATTTGAACGAGGCGCCTCCGCCGCCACCGTGGTGCGGCGGGGCGAGGCGGGGCGAGGCGGGGCGAGGCAGGGCGGGGCGGGGCGGGGCGAGGGCGGGCCATCGGCACCAGTGCGTGGCGCCCATACGAATCGCGGCCGCTGGCTGGCTGCTTGTCTAGTGCGGGGGAGACGCACCACGGCCGCAATAAGGTCGCCGAGAAGAACGAGCCGACCGCGCAGTTCGGCTTCATCCACGCGTGCGCCAGATGATAGACAATCTCCAGCATTCTTTTGCTGCTGCTGCTGCTGCCGTTGGTTTTGTGAAGAAAACTTTTTACTGTACTCAGGACCCAGGACCCTCACTCGCACGTGCATCGTCGTGGAGTGTCGTGCAGCCACACGCAGCCACACGCTGCATTCAAATATCAAGCGGACGTGGCGATGGGTAGCCTACTACATAGCCGGGACGCGCCTCGGCGGCGTCCACGCCCGCATCGCGGCCGCCGCCCCGGCCTGCTGGCGTCGCCGGCGTCGCCCTCAGGGACACCGACACCGCCAACTTGACAGATCTAATTGTGCCCTTGTCAATCTCGTCGATCGGAACGAGGGGGGGGGGGAGCTCGCGGTGGTGGCCAAGGCGGTGCAGGCCACAGCGGTGCAGGGCGACGGCCCGGCAGCCGGGGACGGTGCAGGACGGACGCCGCGGTCAGAGCCGCAGCCCCGCCCACGTTCGTTCGGATACAGGGGAACGTGTCGGGCCTGTTACGTGGGACACCAGGTCACGCATTACGGCGATTACGGGCAAAGCAAGCGGTCCGACCGCAGCCTGGGATGCTGGGATGCGCCAAAGCAAGACGCGCGGGACCGGCATGGCACGTCATGGCACGGCGCGGCAAAGTTGGGGTGCTGTGCATTAGTTCGTGGGCATGAGCACGCGGCTACCACTCAGCAGCCTTCCCTACTACGTGCTGCTGCCCCCCCCCCATTCGTTTCCAGCTTGAAACATCCCCCACCCCGTCCTTCCTAGCAACGCCCCCGTCGAATAATCGCGAGCCAGGCGACAACATCAAAAGCACAAATTGGCGCGCCGCCACAGCAAAACCTGTTCGCGCCCCCACACCCTAATCGGCCCTACGCCCCCGACACTGGTTTTCTGAGTGTCATAATGAACTCATTTAAAAAGCAATAAGGTTTTTATTGCATTAGTTGCGCCATGAAAAAGTTAATGCATTATAAGTGCAATGATTATTGTATTGCATTAGCATATTTATCACTTAAGTAGCGTAGTAATCATTATTTAATCACACCAAAACTGTGATAATCTCGGCCCAACCGAAATCTTGTGAAATTCAACGAAATCGCTTCCCTTAAGAAAATCTTGTGTCCCCAAACATACTGAATGGTTGCCCCCTCGGCCCTCACTCACACACCGAGATACTCCGCCTCCACGACGGGGCACCCCTGCTATTATAGAGGGGGCCCGAGACACATTGCGGCAACAACCTGCTCTAATGCGGGGCGGGGTGGGGTAGGGGAGGTGGGGGGGGGACAAGCACACTAACCGCGAAGGCTTGATAACAAATTAATGACACGTGGAAGTTTAGTAAATGGCGGTTAGAGTGCGTCATCGCGAGCCCAGCCAGCCACACCAGCAGCAGCAACAACGGCAAGAAACAGCGACACAGCTCTGATGCACCGTATTGACGGCATAGCCGGGCATAGCCGGGCATAGCCCGCTCCCGTTTGTCTGGGCAACCAAGTTGGGGCGTTTGCGTCACATTGGTGCGGGACCGCGGGACCGCGGGGCGCGGGATAGAATGGCGCGGCACGCGGCAACGCGCTGAGCGGCAGCGTTGCAGTCGGCCAGGAAGGCGCGCCTCTAAGTTGATCAATTTATCACGCTGTTCGCCGCGCGCGGGGCGCACCCCTTTTTCTCGCACTTTTAGTCCGTCATTGACATTTTCTCATTAGCAGACGTATTCCTGCCGGCAAACATAAAAACTTAGTTTTTTGAAAACGAAAAATATCAGTGCTGTAATAAGCAATTGCTAAGTAAATGGAAAAAAAATACTGAGTAGTTTGGTTGCTTACAGAAAGGCATCTGCCAACGAGAAATGGTCAGTAACAGGCTGAGAGTGCGCTCATTCTTGTTTCCCGGACCTCAAAAAAACCAAAACAAAAAAAAAAAAATTAAATGCGGACGCATTGAATTGATATTCGGCGCACGGCATGCGGCTGGAATACAAGTGCATGAATATTTCACGCGGGCGCGTCGTACGCACGCGGAAACTTGGCGCTTTATTTAGACCCTGGCAGCCAAGCGCGGACAAAGACTGGGTGAGGCGTGCACTCGGAATGAACTGGAACTGGTGGCGACAGGAAATGGAGCAGGGCTGCAGCAAACACCAGGCCGGGCTCGCTCGTTGCAAAGTCTGCACCGGTCGATCAGGAGGGCAGACACCAGGTCACTGATTTTAGAAAGAAGCCCTCTGCACAAGGCCTTTCGTTTGGGCCTCGTCACGTCTCCCCGCCCTCCAACGTCAGACCGAACACATGAAAATTATTGAGTAATACGCTCCGAAAAAGAAACAGCAACATGGATTTTCCCGTTTCATTTCAGCAACAAGAACTTTTTTTTCTAAGAACTTAAAGAAATTAAAGAAATAAAAAAAAATTATTGTAACTTTTTACGAACGTTGTTTTTGATTAAAACCGTTTCTTTTACATTCATCCATATTTGACTGTTTGAGAATTATTTTTATTTAAAAAAAAAATTCATTAAATTTGACTGATTAATTTTGCGACGGGGTTTGCTTGCAGGCTACGCACATGCTGCTGGAGGCGGTGGACGCGCAGGACGCGCAGGACGCGGCGGGCGCGGAGGGAGGGCGCGTGGGGAGGACCGCTCTCCCTTCTCTGCGCGACGCGGCGGCTGGACGCAGACTGCGAGACGGGGTAGACGAGGCGCAGCCCAGCCAGCCCGGCCCGCCGCCAGCCTCCAGCGACGGCCCACGCCCCACAGCGCGGGGCCCCAGCGCACGCCCGTGGCCACCGCAAGCGCGGATCCAGAGGGAGGGGGGCAAAAGGACAATTGCCCCCCCCCCCCTTTTGAGCCCTAGATAGCCGCCTGAAAGGTAGGCAAAAAGCGACACTTTGCCCCTGTAAGTAGGCAAAAAGTGCTACGTTGCCCCTCCCTTGGGCCGACTCTGGATCCGCCACTGAGGCATCGCCATGGGCGCCGCCACCAGTGGTGGGGTCACACGTTTGGTTCGAGTTCCATTCAGCGACTCTATAGAGCTCAAAACGAGTCTAGAGTTTCGGCCGCCTGCGCCGGTCTTCTGGCCCACTGTGGCATGATGCGACTGAAGTCTGCCTACGCCTCAAAGCGGCTCTTGTCGACAAAGCACGTCGACTTTCGGTGGCCAGACAATGCAGATGTGGTTATGATGCAGGCTGCACCAGGGAATTCACTGGAGGGAGTTATCAGCCATGCCTCTACATGAGCTTGTACTTTCAACGAAACGGCTGCTCCCAGTAGGGAAGACCACGGAGATGGCACAGGCTCACGAAAAATAAAAACCTGATCGAGAATTTTGCTAATGCAATTTGATTGCAGTTTCACGGAGGTACCTACACCATCCCATGAATTGGAGCACTTTATTGGGGGGGGGGCACTGTTTTCTCTGACATATGCCAACGCCGTGAAATACTCCTATTTTTCCCTTCCTTCGCACACAGACGGCTGCGCGGCACTTGTCATGTGATTGACTTCATGGTTCGAAGCACCTCGTCAGGTTATGTGTGTTTTGATGCTGTACGCATCGTACTCCGCCATACCGGTTGCGGCGAAAAGCGCCGTTTGTATACTCGATCTCCTCAGTCCACAACAGGAAGCCCAATGATCTTAGGGAGCATAACCGGTCGTCGCGCAGTCCTCGCGACCATCAGCGCAGGCCTGTCGCCTGATTCCGGTAAAGCGGTAAGGATCGTTTCGTCGCTCTGTCTCTCTCGCACTCCTAAGGGATGCCATGAGTGCGAGAAAGGCAGAGCGAAGGGAACGATTCTTCGGAATCAGGCGGCAGCAGAGCGTTATCTCGTTGGCGCCTTGGCACTTGGGACAATCGACGCGTTGTTTTGATGTTGTGTCGTCTGCTAGGAGCATCTTGAGGTCACGGGACTTGACGGCGGTTGGAATAGGCCTTAAAATCTCCTCGTTTCTCTAATATAGTCAATTGAATAGTCCTTGAACGTCAGATGCAAACAGTTTAGACGTTTTCAGGCTCTACCTGACGAATTTTAGAAACGCAAGCCGGAAGTGGAAACGCACGGGTCGTCAGTATGAGCACCGAATCGGTCAGAAGTCAAGACGGGGTTCGCGGACCTGTGGGCCTTTAGGACTCTACTAGAGTCTTTTAGGGTCTATATATTTCGCATATCTTTGGCTTAGCTCAAGTTGTCTATGAGAAAATGTGAGTGAAGCTTTCACAAATTAATTTTTCAAATCAAACTGGATGGAGAACACCGTTGAGTAAAAATTAAGGTTTCTTCTTTTCTGTTTATTTTCTCAAAAAAAAATTAAATTAAAATCATTTATTTATCAATGAAGTGCTGAAACGACCGTCACGGGTCCTACGAGAGTCTGCTCATATTTTCATACTTGAAACGCGTGACGGATGCTGCGGGTTGCCTACCCACGCCGTTCTCAAATCATCACTCTTTGCACAGATTTGGGAAGCTCGTCTCGCGCTCTGTCAGTGTCTGGCCCAGCAGTCCAGTCCCGCGGTTCATCGGTCGCTCGCATCTTACCCCGTAAGTCGCTTTGCGGTTCACTGCCTTGTTGCCTTTGTCACGGGTTTTTAGTCTTTATCCCTTTAACCCCGCTGGTCGCCGGTGATGTGTAGCGGCCGCGGTGCCTTATGCCCCTTGCCCCTGTCGGTGTCCAGCTTTTGGGGACTTTTTAATGTGTGGCATTGTTCGTACTCTTTGGGCAAGTCAAGGCATTGTTTTGCCTGTAGCACTCGACCCTTGCACTGCATGCATTGCGCGTCCCGTTGACAGCCGCACGGTGGGCAAGTCTCTGGCAGTGACCCTGAGGGTCAAGCTTGTTGGCATGGGGGATACCGGCTGGGGGGCCGGGCCGGCTTGTCAACCAAAGCGGTCTTTGGTTAGGCATAGACTCATCTAGAAACAACCTTGATTTGTCGCTCTTTCCCATAGCTCTCTGGGATATTTAAGCTGGATCATTCTGCCAGCTTTGATTGCTTGTTGCTTTGTGTTCGATTTTGTCTGTTTCCCTATTCATATCAATGAGTGCTTTGTCAACCTTGATTTATCGCACTAAGCTGCAGCTCTTTATTTTTAAGTTGGATTATTCTGCCAGCTTTGATTGCTTGTCGCAATTTGTTCGATTGTATCTGTCTCCCTATTCATATCAATGAGTGCCATGTTGGTCCCTGTCTGCTCCTATAGTGTTCAGCTATGGTTGTGGCATTGAGACCAGTCTTCAACATTGCATCTCGGCTACTGTCAACAGCTGCCCGACCCACCGGAGCCATTGTTGCGATGGAGAAGGAGCAAATCAGCCCTGATGTGGTCGACAAGATTCCATCTGAAGTCGCCAAGGTGGGTCCCACCCTATTTGTATTATACAGAAACTATTTGCAAAATTGGTTCAAAAAATTGTCATTGATGTTTTGGTCTGTTTAGGTCACGTACCCATCTGGAGCATCCGTCAACCTTGGAAATGAGTTGACACCCACCCAGGTCAAAGATATACCTACTGTTTCTTGGAACGCCGAAGCAAGTGCATTCTACACCTTGTGCATGACTGGTAAAAAAAAACGACACCACTTCAATACCTGACCGGTAGTCTTACAAAATAAAATAAAATAATTTTTTTTGCCATCAGATCCTGATGCACCCAGCCGCAAAGAGCCCACATTCCGTGAATGGCACCATTGGTTGGTTGGCAACATCCCCGGTTCCGATGTCAGCAAGGGAGAAACCCTCTCAGAGTACGTTGGATCCGGCCCACCAGAAGGCACCGGTAAGCATCAACAATGTTACATTTGGTCTTATTGTCAATATTTTACTAGATCTTCTATTTGTTTCATCTTGTCTTCTTTCTTGTTTTTTAAGGCCTTCACCGATATGTCTTCCTGGTATACAAGCAGTCTGGCAAGCTTGCTTTTGATGAGAAGAAGCTGACTAACAGGTTTGGAGAAGAATTATTAGCCTCTTTGATCACTTGTTGCACACTCAAAGATGAGTCTAACTTTGCTCTGTTTCTTTAGGTCTGGTGACAATCGTGGGTGCTTTGCCATCCGCAAATTTGCTTCCAAGTACAATCTGGGAGATCCTGTTGCGGGCAACTTCTACCAGGCACAGTGGGATGATTATGTCCCAAAACTGTATGCTCAGCTCGATGGAAAGTAATTTTATGACAATTATTGTCCAGTCTTCCTTATTACGTAGAGTTGACATCATCTGTAATTTGGAGTCTTCCTCATCATTGTGATTGGAGAGTAGGAGAAGAAAATAAGATTTGTTATTCCAAATATGTACTTTTATTTCTTTCAGATTTTTTAATCAAACCAAATTAAAGAAAAAGTTCAATGATTAATACTTGGCTTGTCATTTTGATTTCCTACTGTTGCTGGGAAGGCATTAGTGTATGGTTAGCCATCAGTATGAGAGCCTAACTAGACTAAGTAATGTACTGGAAACTTTGAGCAAGATTGTTAGAAAAGATAGAAAAATAGAAATGCATAAAGAGGTAATACCACATTAATAGCACTAAACCCAAAATATAAATGCATCAGTCCACAACATACATAAACCTTTGATCTGCAGCTTAAAATCCAAAAAAAAAATTTGGCATATTACAATGGAAGCTACAAACCCAAATAACACTGTTACAAAAGGGACCACTCCTAAGACAAATTAGTCAAACTTCCACACCTAGCACGCAAGTCCAGTGAGCCAAATTACAATTCAATATGATAGAGGGAAGGAACCAAGACACAACCATTAACTTAAACCTATTGCAACGTACTGTATTGATGAGTAGTGTACCATGATATTAATACTGTCCATTGACATAGAGCTAATATATAATGAAATTCATACACACAATACCACTTCTTGCAATATACTTTGGTTGGAGATCAGAAGTCAGTTACATAATTCAGGCAGGTACAATGGGGGCCACCATGACCAAACCATGCAAATGGTACACACCAAAGTCAAACTTCACTGCATGACAATTGATTGCACTTTAGGAAGGGCACATGTAAATATACATTATTTATTTGTTAAAACAGGACATAAAACCATAAAAATGAAAGCAACTAAAAATAAAATATCACAAACTATAAATTGAAACACACTTTGATATTAGGATTTAACAAACATGGTAAAGGGTGAGTAAGGGACAAATGATTTGGATAAAACAAAACCTCCTCTGGTGGGCACACAATCACAACAAGACCATGGGGCAAGCACAAAGTGTCTTACTGAAGAATCAAGAGATGTGTTAATTTTCATCTTTCACTGCCACAAACCCCAATGTATTTGAGCTCAAAATTCAAGAACCCGATTAGAATGAATGATAACACAAATACAGATAGAAGTTGCAGCCAAAGACTCTTTGACAAACCCACACCACCAATGTAGGGCTTTGGCAGCTGAGGAAAAGTTTCAAGATCTAGGCGCAACAGTTGAAGATGATCATAGTCTAAAATGAACATAGTTAAGATTTATTTTTAAAAGGTCGAGCAAACCCAGAAGTTGTGATACAATACATGGAAATTTTTTTGTGGCCAGGGCACATTTACAAAGTGACTCTTCCACATAAAATCCTCCATAACATTAATAGAGTAAAAATAATCTTTGAAAGAAAAAAATACCAATCATTAAAAAATATTTTTTGGTCATGCTGATAACATGACAGTAGTGATACTACAATGGAAGAACAGGAATAAATAGATTTTTTACAATTTTTTGAACTAAATCTTCAAGAGTCAAGTTAGCCATGAATGATGTAAGCTTCTCTCCTCTACATCACAGTTTTCACACCAATGACAATGAAGAGAAGTTCTTACATGAGGGTGTGACTTCTATGACATATACCAGTACAACCAAAAGAAGCGTGAGAACATATTCAAGAAAAAGTAAATTTAACAGGGATTTACCCCTTACAGACTATTTGCATATTTATTCATTTTTTTTTAAAAAAAAGGAAGATTCATGAAAGTTTATATTACATGACTCATCACAGATTATTATATATCTGCCTGTATGATTCCAAGTTTCTCCAAAATTTGAGGGCACTCAACCATTTTAAAATGGTGCGATACTCCAAACCTTGGTGTTGCAATCTTGACCAACAGATACAAGAGTTTCGTCATCCAGCCATGCCAAACGAGTAATTTGACTCTGAGCATGAGCATCTGAAGAAAAAATGAAGGCACAAAATCAGAAAAATTTTCACTGAAACACCAGATATCGAATTAAAATTTTACCTACTTTTGACAATATTGTGCTTAGATGGCTGTTGCACACTCCACACAATGATGGTGGTGTCCAAGCTGCCACTGGCAACAAATTGGGAGTTTGGAGACCATGCCACGCAGTTCACTCGAGCATTGTGGAATCCCCACTCCTTGTTGTGAGCAAGCTGAAAAGAAGATAGGAAAGACAATTAGTCAGTAAACCTCATATCAAGACAATCAACTCAGAAGATTTTACCAAACCAGAAAATTCAAAGCAAAAAGAGAATGAACCCCAGCACAATACTTACTGTCTGTTAGTCCAAGCAGCATTAAAAAAAGCAAGAGTTAAATTGAAATGAATGAGTTGTACTTAAGTTAATATGCAGTCATAATTAATGGTACAACAAATCCATAAATAACATGTCTTATATAATACACACCTCAAATTCTGGAGATTTGTAAAGGATAACCTTGCGGTTTGCATCACAAGCAACAAGGTAGTTTCCATCTGGAGAAAATGCACAATCTGTCACTGGACCTAAATGATCCAACTCTGCTTTGGGGTTCAGCTTGCCATTCACAAGGTCATAAACATGAACCTGTCAACAGAAACTCAACTTAAATACAAAGGATCAACCAATGAAAGAAGCCTTCACAAAACACCAATGATAAAGTTACCTTGTTATCAGTCGCTCCACCAATTGCTACATAGGTTTGACCATCCTGGGGGCTCAAGCTGACAGAAGAGGACTCATAGTTAATCGGCAGGCTAGACACTTTGCTCCCATTTTGAATGACAGTAATCTGAAATAAGCATAGCGGATTGAAGTTGTAAACAGCTCAAAAAATATAATGAAACAGCAAAAAGATAATTAAATTAAGGAAGCATACCTCCTTTACTGAAGCAGTCACAATAGTGTCTCCTTTTAAGCCCATGCCACGTGGTTGAGACGCAAGCTTTGTATCAACTCCAGTGTACGTCTTGGACGTGGCATCTATCTGTTTTACACTGTCATCAATACCACATGTGTACACATGGTTGCCTACAGTGCACATGCCATTAATTTGGTTTCCATGTCCAATACCCTGAATTCTATCATTTTCACCTAGAAAAATAGGAGACATTAACGATAAAAACATGAGATGCATGATAAATATTGTAGTAAGATTTTAATGGACATTTTTTTTTTTCCCTTTTTTCTGTAAATACCTGTTTTGGCGTCCCAAGTTGTTACATAACCATCATGAGATCCAGTGTAAATAGTATCACGTTCTGGGCTTAAAGCAAGGACAGTAATAGGTTTGTTGTGACCCTAAAAAAAAAAGGCAAAGCATAGTTAGCATGAATGTGGTAACAATTTATAACGATCTTAAGTGCGCCATCTTACTTTGATAACTCTGATAGGCTTCTCAGGATTATTGGGATCCAAATAAGCAATGAATCCACTCAGAGACACTGTCAGCAGATGTGGCCCTTGCCACAAACAGGACACCTGTAACCACATTATTCTCAACATTTCAAACATCTCAAAAGCATAATTCATAAACAACAAAAATTAACTTTTTTTCTTAAAGGCTCGGAATAACAAGGAAATATACCTGTTGGTCCTCCACCTGAGTGCCCATCATAAACTCAGTGACAACAGATTTGGTTTCCACATCCCAGAGTTTACATGTCTTGTCACCTGAAGCTGTCAGCAGTTGCTTGCCATCGGGGCTCCATGCAACCTGCAAATGAACTTGAGCATTAGTCTACTGAGCCACATGAAAAATGAGTCAAAAATGTCAAAAGTGGACACTACTATACAAGACTCACAGCGTAAACTCCACCCTTATGAGCAGGTGTTCCAATCTCTCCCACTAGGTCAGATTTAGCTCCATCATACAAGAAAACTTTGCCGTCAAAGCCTCCAGAGGCAAAGTGGGAACCAGATGGAGAATAGCGCACAGCTTGGACAAATCGAGTGTGGTCCTAAGTGAAAACAAAGTTAAGAAAAATGGTGGTTAAAAGGAACGATGCAATGTATGAAGGAAGGGACGAAGGGCTAAATAATCACCTGCTTTGTCATCTTGAACTTGAATGGAGGTCCCTCAAAGACAGCAATCGTATTGTCCTCACTACCAGTTACGATTCGGTACGGTCTTGTTGGTCTAAAGTCAACAGAGTTGATGGGCTTAGACTGTCCCGAAATTTCTCCAACTGACGTGCCAGTCTCTGCCATGAATACATGACCAAATCTTTAACATGAAACAGAAAAATATTATTTCATATTCATGATTATTTCTGGAGTAAAAATTAATACAACTATTTTGATGACAGAAAATTTACCTTTCCCTGCCCTCTCCCACAACAACCATTCGCTGGTTGTCCGATGACCAACTGATATCTTTAATTGGACCGGCAATTGGTTGAAATTCATTCTTGAGAAGATGTTCCTTGTTCACAGTGTCCCAAATTCTAACTTTTCCAGATTGATCTGCAGAAAAAAGATAAATGTATTAAGAGAGGATTTTTTTCAACATTAATCACTAGATTATTAAAATATAAGTCACCTCCAGATGCAATGTAGAAGCCACTGGGGGAGTATTTGGCAACATTAACAGCACAAGAATGCTCAGTGTAGATGTCAGAGATAGCAGGGTTCTGGCAGAAAAAAGATTTGGGTTAAAGAAAAAACAGCAAACCAATCTCATCTTCACAGAAATCTTAATGTACCTCAATGTTCCGAATGATGACGCTGTTTCCGTTTGTGTACAGGAAGTTCTTCCCTTTTGGATCGCCACCCAACACAATCGGCTGGCCCCTCTGCGTCCGTGGCAGAGTGGCCAACGTGTACTCTGAAACAAAATCGACATCAGTGTGAGATTTCAGGGCAAAAGAGTCCATGTATGAACCTGTCATTGAAACAGCAACGACAAACTTGACAGGTGTTGAGACTGGTCATGGTGCAGGCTATCAGATGACATCACAACAACAAAGTCCAAACCAGAGGTCAGCAATAAACTAGCCCTGGAGTCAGCACACAGCTTCACACAAGGGCAAAACAAGCCCTTTGGCAAGTGGGGAGGGAGGAAACTGCTCGCAGCGCTGGTGCTGCTGGTGGGCGAGGCACTGACCCAAAGCGAGCGACACCCAGTCAATGAAACGGCCAATGCACCGGCAAAGGGCAAACCAGGGACTCGGGGCGATCAACCGTCAACGCAAGCCGCGACCGGCGGAGTGATTGACTGGTGACACACGAGTCAACCAGCGCCGCAGAGTGTGTCTGCAACCAAGTGGAACGGGGCGGAATACTCACTGGTGGAGTAAGACATTGCGGACCGCTAACCAACGCACGGCGTCCGGTTCTGGATCACGTAGCTCGGCCGGGGTTCCTCACTGATGTCCGGTGCAGTCAGCCAGTGCCGGGATGCAGACACCTGCGATGAATCCTCCGGAAAACACGCAGTGACGTCCAGCCGTCTGTCTGGCTCTATCAGCAGTCGGCGTCGGAGGCGTCGGCTGACATCCTTTGCCTTATTTGGCAGTGGGCCGCTCCGAAAGGTTGCGGCCTTTCCTACTTTTCCACCACCCGCTGAAAACGCGAACTCGACGGGGGCTGCCGGCGGGACGGCGCTCGGTCGAGGATTCCGACTGCTGCTGTCCTTTCCGCCGACGCAGACGAAATTACGACGATCTGGAACTTGTGAAGCGCAAGTTTGGCCGGGGAAGGGCAGGTCGCCGTGTCGGTGGGTTGGCCGGCCTGCCGGCAGACAAACTATACCCGTCGCCTTGTCGAACAGCACCGCGTCGTTCCGCGGCTTATACGCAGGCGGGGCGCTATAGGCAGCGCCGGAAGCGGACGGCCGAGGGAACGTTCAAAACGCTCAGACTGCAGACCGAGCACTGCCATCCTCGCTCTGTCTCTCTCGCGCTCATGGAGCGCCCCCTGGTGGTCGTCGCTCTTTCTCTCTTCAGTCTTCTGGCTGCCAAGCGCCGCCGCCGAGCAGACGACGCGGTGCAGCAGACGACGGGGCGTCAGTGATTGGTTGTCGACAAAATAGCGAGTGTGTGTGTGTGAGTCTGCCAGGAGGTCAGTGATAGGAGGGCGGCGGGTCTGAGGGGCACGTCCGGGACAGAGTGACAAAATGCTGCACAGCTGCTGCACCCGGCCGCTGGCCGGACAACTGTGCAAGGTGAGTGCACCTCCGTCGACTCCACTGGAAAAAGAGGGTTGGCGTCTCATGCGTTCAAGGACACGGCAGCTGTCACTCACACCCCGCTCCAAGGCCAACGACGCACAGTGGGCCAGAAGACCGGTGCAGGCGGCCAAAATTCTAGACGCGTTTTGAGTTCCAGAGTCGCGAAATGGGACTCGATCGGAAGGTGCGACCCCACAAATGGATTGCTCCCCAAACGAGGAATCCATTGGACTCCCACCGGTCTTCTGGCCCACTGGCCCGGAGGCGACGCGGTGGCCGTCCGCGGCCAGAGCGCTGGAGGGAGGACACGCACGTCGTCATCCTGGCGGTCCTGGCAACAGCGGCCGACACTCGCCGCGGAAAGCGATCCAATAAAACGTCCCCCTGTGTCGCATGACTCCCTCTTGGCACCGAGCCAAGCGTATTTCCGTCCGCCAATGTAACAATGAACTTCGCGCGTGTTCCCGGGACGATCGTCCGTCGGCGCACTTGGATTAAACGGCGCATCCCCTCCTGCTGGCTCAGTCATTGCACCGCGGTGTGGCGCAGCGCGTCGCTTTGTGCGGCACGGTTCAGTTGGTTTCGATGCAAGCTCTGCCCTCCCTTTCCAGAATGCAGTGGTGTCACTCTCGGCCGGCGCCAAGAACGGCTACGCCACCGAGGCCAGTTTCGAAACTAAGGTGAGTGCATCCCTCCCTCCGAGCGAGTCTCTCCGGGCGAGTTTCTGTCCCGGGAAGTTTCACTCCAGGGGAGTTTCTCTCCAGGCGAGTTTCTCTCCAGGGGAGTTTCTCCACACAGAGCCCTCCGGTGGTGACCCGGCAGAGTGCCGACTAGTGGGAACTGCACGGCGCAAAGCCGGAAAAAGAACGCCATGCTTTAAAACTGTGGCCCTCCCCCTGCAGCCATACAAGCTCCACAAGCTGGACAGCGGCCCGTCCACCAGCGTGTCCGTGACCAGGGACGACGCCCTCCTCCTGTACCGCCGGATGCAGACCATCCGCCGCATGGAGACCAACGCGGGCAACCTGTACAAGGAGAAGATCATCCGCGGCTTCTGCCACCTCTACTCCGGGCAGGTGCGGTGCGGGAACGGGACGCCCTCGCACAGTGTGCCAGGAGACCGGCGACGCAGGCGGCCGAAACTCTGGACGCGTTTTGAGCTCCAGAGTCGCGACATGGGACTCGGACCGAACGTGCGACCCCCACCAATGGACTGCTCTATGAACGAGGAATCCACTGGTGGGGTCACACGTCCGAGAGTCCCAATTAGCGACTCTGGAGCTCGAAACGCGTCTAGAGTTTTGGCCGCCTGCGCCGGTCTTCTGGCCCACTGTGCGTCGGGGTGGCGCGTGACGTGATCGGTGGACTTCCCCCCGGCAGGAAGCGTGCGCGGTGGGCATGCACGGTGCCATGCGGCCGCACGACAAGGTAATCACGGCGTACCGCGCGCACGGCTGGACCTACCTCCTGAGCGACGACATCCTGGGCGTGCTGGCCGAGCTGACGGGCCGCCAGTCCGGCTGCTCGCGCGGCAAGGGCGGCTCCATGCACATGTACTGCAACAACTTCTACGGCGGCAACGGCATCGTCGGCGCACAGGTTCGTACCACGCGGTGGATCCACTTCTTTTTTTTGGGGGGGGGGGAGAGGTTGCCTGGAGTCCTAAAGCTTCGATGCGAAGCTGTGATTGGCTCCCGCAGTCACGTGGTTTTCGGATCCGCGTTCGCCATTTTGGACAGATTCAAGGTAACCAACTTAAGAAACAAGAAAAAGATGGTCACTCTCGCCAACTCGACCCAAGACACATAATACTAGGACGAGCATCCAGTTACTAAAAGCTAGGACTCTATGGGTGCCCACCTGATTTCGAAGAATTGTTGCATCGCTCTGTCTCTGTTGCACCCCGAGGGAGTCCCCTAGACCTGCGTCTCAAGGCGACATTGCGAAGCACAGTGGGCCAGCGGTCAAAAGTCTAGACGCGTTTTGAGCTCCAGAGTCACTAAATAATGGGACTCGAACCGAACGTGTGACCCCACCAATGGATTACTGTCCGGACGAGCAATCCATTCGTGGGGGTCACACGTTCGGTTCGAGTCCTGTTTGGTGACCCTGGAGCTCTTGTGGTCCGCTGTGCGGCTGCTGGACCAACACCTCACCTTTCCTTCCTCGATAGATACCTCTCGGCGCGGGGCTGGCCTTCGCGCAGAAGTACAACGGCAACGACGGCGTGTGCATCTCGCTGTACGGCGACGGCGCCTCCAACCAGGGCCAGGCCTTCGAGGCCTACAACATGGCCAAGCTGTGGAACCTGCCCTGCATCTTCGTCTGCGAGAACAACGGCTACGGCATGGGCACCAGCAACACGCGCTCCTCCGCCAGCACCGCGTACTACACGCGCGGCGACTACGTCCCCGGCATCCAGGCGAGTACAGAGCGCAGTGGTGTAGAGCACAGTGGGCCAGAGGCCGATGGAGGCGGTCAAAATCCCGGACGCGTTTCGAACTCCAGAGTCACTAAATGGGACTCGAACCGAACGCGTGACCCCCACCAATGGATTCCTCGTTCGGAGAGCTATCCATTCGTGGTGTCACACGTTCAGCCTCGCCCTAGAGGCCTAGAGGCCTGCACGAGGTGATGGTTGGACTGGCCGGCGGACAGGTGGACGGCATGGACGTGCTGGCGGTGCGCGAGGCGACGCGCTTCGCCATCGAGGAGTGCAAGGCGGGCAGGGGGCCGCTGGTCATGGAGACGCTCACGTACCGGTACTCGGGGCACTCCATGTCCGACCCCGGCACCAGCTACAGGACCAGGGACGAGATCCAGGAAGTGCGGCAGACCCGTGACCCCATCACCTCCTTCAAGGACCGCATGCTGACCAAGGAGCTCGCCACGCAGGAGGAGCTCAAGGTTCGGACTGCCACCGGAGTGAATACCGAGTGAACCTCGGAGTGAACAGCAGAACGGTTGTTTCAGTAAAGGGCGTCGTGTTGGTTCTAATCTTGTCTCGTCCCCGCAGAAAATCGACGCCGAAATCAAGGTGCAGGTGGACGATTTAACGAAGAAAGCCAAGTCGGACAAGGAGATCGGGCTGGAGGAGCTGGCCGCCGACATCTACAGCCACACGCTGGAGCCCACCCTCCGGGGCACGACCCCCTGGAACGCCATGCCTCACATATCTGTTGCTGGCAGAAGATAAACTTTGTCTCGATTATATTTTTGTTCAGGTTTAAGTTTCTCAATTTACTTCCTTTTCCTGCTTTTGCCCTGGGCGCTGGGTTTATCATCATTGGAGATGTTGGAAGAGCGCAGGCGATGGGGGTGGGTTGGGTCGGGGGCTAGGGGCAGGGGCAGGGCAGGGGGCGGAAACACCACCCAATCCGGTCAACCTGCTTCGCATCGTTATTTGATGCTCGCATAAAACTAAATCTGGCTTAACTCCCACCCACTGCCTATCCACGACGAGCAACGCGCGCTTCGCCGCCGGCATTCGCACGTTTCGCGCCTTTTTCGCAACCGGATGCGCGTCTGCTCCAAAGAAGTCGAACCGCTCGATTCTCGACTTCCGCCAGGCGCCTAGCAGACGACCACCGAACGAAGGTTGTGTTCATGACATCAGGGTCATAGCCTGTGGCGGAGCTACCCTGCAGTTTCGGCGTGCGTTTCGGAAAGCTATCTGCAATTCATAGGGAAGTAAAGTTTAAACGGCAGTCATCATGCTGAACAACTGTGCCCGCACCCTGGGCCGCCAAGCCAACAAGGTAAGTGAGCTCGGTGCTGAAAATGTCACCCTCGACCCTCACCTTCAATCAAAGGCATGAATCTGAATGGCAGATTCGCGGAAATGAATGTAGCATGCGAATTTGTGGGTTTTAGTGTGAAATTGACTGGTATCTTCGAGTGTTTTTTCCTGTCAAGTCTTTTAATGTGGTCTGTGGAGGTTAGACGTCATCACTGCTTGCTGTCTGCTGTGACCTCTTCCAGCTTTGGAGCCTTGTCTAGACCTATTAGACCTGGCAGGGCTCTTTGGTTGTCTGTCAGAGGGCTCTTCATTTGCATGGATGGGTCCATGTTATGACATCTTGTAAAGACAATATTATCGTAAACTGTGATTCAAACAAAAAATCTTAGTTTTACCATTTTCTGATTGGTTGAGCGTATGCTATGTTGTAAGTGTCAAGCGCCAACTTTGACGAGCTGATTGAAATACCTTTCACATCGGCACGTAGCCCTTGCCTGCCTACTCCAACTGCTGTGGCACCGGCACCGAGCATAGATGCTTGTTTCGTATCAGACAATGCAAAGCGTATCACGGTCCTGTAATGCTGTGATGCATATATTTTGTTTCAGAGGGTAGATGCGCTTCAAAGTGTATCCGATGTTCGGCGCTCCATCAGTTGGGTGCGTTGAATTGCTTGCACTTGTTGCTCGTCTCAGAGGTGCTATCAAAGTACAGCAAATGGGGCATGGCAAATAAAGTGTAAGGCAGGTTCATTCAGTTGGTCTTTGAGGCATTTGGCATTTCAGAGCATGAAATGGGATGTGATTACTTCTTTGAGTGTACAAGAGCAGAAAGCTTAATGACTGCTTGGAAGCCTGTCTGTCACAGCAATTTGGTTCTTTCTGTTATGGCTGCTCCAGTATGGGAGGTTGTACGGCACTGGAAATGATGTTGTGTCAAGAATGATTCCTGACTTTGTGGATATGTCCATGGTATGCAAAATTGCAATTTTGTGTGAAAAGGCATGCTCTGCTATATATTTTGTGATCACTTCCTGTTCAGTTGTTGTCTTGTGTGATTCCTTAAAGCCCATTGTTCCCTCCTTGTCACAGCTTTTAAAAACCCTGCTGTTCCTTTGAATTTTATTTTTCCCCCCCATTACTGTTTAGATTTGAAAAATATTAGCATACTCCCTTTTTTATGATTTGCATTTTATTTTACTGCTAAGTCATATTTATATTTCAGCATTGTACTTCTTTTCCTTAATTTTTTGAATCATCATCATTTGTATCAGTTTAGAACTCCTTTGCTGACTTTGATGGCACTTTTATGTTCTAACCAACAAATTTTGCTTCAATATATGTTTTGAGCATTACTGTAATTTTTGTACTTCCTCTTGCAGAACACAATCTCTTCCTTCTTTGCCACAAGCAAAAACAATTATGCCACTGAGGCATCATTTGAAACTAAGGTACGATTGTGTAACTTAAGCTCTACATAATATTGCTCTAATTTCTCTTTTTATTTGTTCTGAGCAAATGTCATTTTTCCATTCTGCTTTTAGCCCTACAAAGTTCACAAGCTCGACTCTACTCCCTCCACATCAGTAACATGCACAAGAGACGATGCTCTTGAGCTGTACAGAAAAATGCAGACCATCCGTCGCATGGAAACCAGTGCTGGCAACCTCTACAAGGAAAAGATTATCCGAGGTTTCTGCCACCTTTACTCCGGTCAGGTGAGTCAGTTAAAATTCAACTCTTTCTACATTGAAGTACTCAAACACGGTGTGTATATGTGGGCTATAAGTTTGACACATTTTCAGGAAGCAGTGGCTGTTGGTATGTCAGGAGCCATGAGGCCCCATGACATGGTGATCACTGCCTACCGTGCTCATGGCTGGACGTACATCATGGGCATCGACCCCCTGGGAGTTTTGGCTGAATTGACCGGCCGAGTGTCTGGATGCTCAAGAGGTAAAGGCGGTTCCATGCACATGTACAGTAAAAACTTCTTTGGAGGCAACGGCATTGTCGGTGCACAGGTAAACTTTCATTTCAATTAACATGTTGTGTTCCTGTTTAAGAAACTCTGTAGAATGTAATATTTATTAAATGAATGAATCAGGTTCCTCTCGGGGCTGGATTGGCCTTTGCTCAAAAGTACAACGGCAATGATGGTGTTTGCATCGCTCTTTACGGAGATGGTGCCTCCAACCAGGGCCAGGCTTTTGAGGCCTACAACATGGCTAAACTTTGGGACCTTCCCTGTATTTTTGTTTGCGAAAATAATGGCTATGGTATGGGCACCAGCAATCAGAGGTCATCTGCAAGCACAGCCTACTACACTAGAGGAGACTACATTCCTGGTATTTGGGTGAGTGAGAGATTCCACAGACACATTGGAGATTTCTCTTAGCATGGTGGAGTGCCCATAATTTATTTGTGGCTATTTTTAGGTTGACGGTATGGATGTGTTAGCTGTCCGTGAAGCGACCCGTTACGCCATCGACTACTGCAAGTCCGGAAAGGGACCCCTCGTTATGGAAACCTTCACATACAGATATTCAGGACATTCCATGTCTGACCCCGGCACCAGCTACCGTACCCGAGATGAAATCCAGGAAGTGCGACAGACCCGAGACCCCATTACCTCCTTTAAGGACCGCATGCTCTCGTCTCAGTTGGCGACTGCTGAAGAACTGAAGGTAAGACGGTGACCTTCCTTGATGTTATGTCTCAAATTTTGCCACATTTCTGACTCTGCTATGTTTATTCCATAGAAACTGGACAATGAAATCAAAGCTCAGGTCGATGAAGCCACAAAGAAAGCTAAATCAGACCGAGAAATTGGACTCGATGAGCTGCCTGCCGACATTTACAGCCAATCATTAGAGCCCACCATTCGTGGAACAACTCCCTGGAATGCCATGCCCCACAAACATGTCGGTGTCTCCTCATAGAAAAATTTACAAAAAAGAAACACCCACTAACGTCCTTCTTTGACCCTGCTATTTTTATTTATCAGGCACAACTCTCCTTTTACCTTAGATTTTTCAGTAATATTTTCTAGTCTGGTTTTACTGTATTGTTAAATATTGTAAATAGAAAAATATGTTATTTGTTAATCCAATTTGTTTTCAAGATTTTATTTAAATTTATAACGGTAATAGAGAGATGGCGATTGTCCCATAAAGTCATTGTTGTCACTTAATCTGATTCTGCATATGTACCAGTGATAATGAGCCGGTGAATTTATAGAATTGTAAATTGTAAAGAAAAGAAATGCAATCAATATCAATGAGTCTCTGTGAGGAGAAAGTGTGAATGTAAGGACAATATGAATGGTATTGAATGTTATGTGGAAATAAACGGGTCATTTCTTGCCTGATAATTTTTTCTAATTGTGTTGGTTTTGTATTCCTCTGGTAGATTTCCAGGATGGATATAGATATAACTTATAGAATTGATTTTCACGTGTATTCCATTAGCTTTGCAATACAGGAGTGAACAGGAAATTAAATGGCAAGAGTAGTAGTTGACAAAAGACAAACGACATAAAACAATAGAATGACAGTATGACATATTTCTGAAACCTAAATATGAAAAACTAAAACACTAATCGTAGTACTAATAATTCTCCCCATAATATCTTTACCTCAAGAAGAAGGAATGATAGCATGAATTGAAACAATGTCAGCATGGCTATGGAGTCAGCAAAGCTTGTTTTGCCCATTTGGCTGTGACAGGATTCGGTTAAGTTATTGACATGACAGAGAAACAATTGGTGTACTTTATTACATGGTAAATTGCTTTTCTTACACATATACACAATTGCATAACTCACAGGTATCTCTTAACTTATACACATTACTACACATATATGGTATTCCGATGCGTTTATAACGTTTCACACATTGGCTTTAAAAATAAATCACGCTGCTGCTATCTACACAATAGAATATTAATTTAATTGTTTAAGGTAATTTAATACAAAAATTTACACAACAAGCATTACATTTAATAAAATTTAATCAAACTTTTTTTAATAGAATCATAACATATTCAATCAAAGCTAAACACCCATAAAACAAATACAAGTTGATTCCTTTTAGTTCAAGCTTACTCTCTGGTATTTTATAAATAAATTAAGAACCTTGCACAACATAATAAACTACACAAATATGCAACAAGCAAACATTGGTCCCTGACACATTCATGTTTTCATGAATTTAACATTCATTAACACCATTAAAAAGAATAACAGTCATGTAGGATGCAAATTTTATGGCTTACACATATGGTACATTGAAGAAAGACTAAAGTTTGAGATCCGTGATGGTCATATAGAAGACCACAAACTCATTTCCACTCCCATGACTTAATTTATTAATTATCAATGGACATACATAAATTCCTCTAATAACATAACAAAAACATCTGCAGTGGTAGGAGTTGTCAAATACAAGTTGCTACTTTTGCTTGTACTAATCAATAGCAACACATTTTTATTTTTTTTGGCTTGGAGTTACCTTTGCGAAAAAAGGACTTGAGCTAGTATGCACCATGCACCAGCTGCATCAAACTTGTCAATGGCACCTCATGGCATGCAAGATTGCAGTGAATTATAGAGTATATGCTTAAATCTTTGAATTATAAGTTTAAAAGTGGTCAACAAGAACTGAGACACTGTTGCTTCCATCTGCTCCATGAAGATTCTCATTCCCTAATGACATCTGATGCCATTTGGTAGGTGTGGTTTTATTCCCCACCTCAGTGGACTTGAGAGCAACGCCCCAGGAATTATCTTTACTGGGAGCTGCTGTGTGGGGCAATCTAAGTTCAACTGGAACATTGAACTTGAGTCCGTTGGGACCACACATGACCAACGGACTCAGCAACGTCTCACCTGATGACAGCAAAAATAAACCATTAGATCGATACAAATAAACGCAGACAAAATTTGTGTAACAGAAAGAGGGGGGGACAAAGCGGATTAGCCCATATAAGGACACAAGATAACTCTGCAAAAAGTTGAATTGAATTAGGCAAGATTCAAGAGGAACCACTTAGCAAAAAGAATGAATAAGACAATGGAGCAAGAGGTCGATGCAATCCGGAAAAGGTGTTAGGAACACACAAGACACAAAAGAGCAAGATCATTCACTGCATGTCTGAGAATGATTTAGTTACGATCACATGCTCGGCAAAGTTCAATGGAAGGTAGTACAAGATATGAACGAACAGTAGGAGAGCTGTGAGGCTGTGCGATGAACATGCCCAAGAGTCAAGATGAGATGAACGAAGAATGAACTTCTGACTAACCTCGCTCCTTGTCCAAAGGGGGCACTAACGAGCCGCCGCTATCTCGACAGACCTTGAAGTAGATCTCCTGCTCGGAGTCAGGCGGCAAGGCACCGGGAGGGATCACGATAGACACTCCCGTCTCTGGATTCTCCAGGACACCACCCTTGTCAGAGAAAACGCCCCGGGCAGTCGCCACCACCTCAGACTTTTGTGCATTATTCGCATTCGAGTTGTTGATCGAGCCACCCGCACCACGCCCAGTGCCATTGCCCCAGGCTGCCATGTTACTGTAGAGACTATCCTCATCGACATCGCAGTGCCTTCCATTACTGCCAAAGAAATAATGCATCCGCAGAAGGTTAGTAAGTGGCTTGCCTCACAGATCAATCACATTCACCGACAGAACACAAACAGAAGAGCCCTCGAATAGTATGGCTTGAAACACTTTGCTTTTGAAATCCTCCCCCTATTTTTTTTTTTAGCAGCCTCTCTGATGATTTTTCTTTTTAGAAAAGGTAATTTTACAATTTTGTGAGTGAGCAGTAAATTAATTTGGATATCAACTAAAAATGTAAAACATACAGAGAAACCGATTCAAGACTGTTTACATGATTGAATTTAAAATGAAAAATGGATTCACTTTTCCTTCAGTTTCTCTCAAAGAAGAAAGTCAGAATGTGATGTAATGACTGATGCGCAATGATCAGTAAAATTGAAGAAAGAATTCTGAGAAAAAGCTTCTGAATACACATCAGACCATGCTGAACACAGAGGAAAAATGAATTGTTAAGAGAACAACTTTTTAATTGCCCTCTCAAATCCCAAGCCTCAAAGCAACCATGCAAGCACCACATGTTTGTTTCAAAATCTCTATTTTTCTTGAAAGAATGCGCATCCACACTATACCAACAAACTGATGCTTATTTTTTGTTTTAGTGAGATGACTTATTTAGGATGGTGGATGGAAGAATTTCTTCCGAAGAAATGATATTATTTTTTGCCCTGAAAGGCACAGAGTTAATTGATGATGACACAGCGCAATGACAAAAGCTTAATAGACTAGACTTTTAAATTAATAAATTGTAAAAAAAAGAAAAGTGGAACACAAATTAAATTTTGGATAAAATTTTTAACTTAAAGCTGGAGTGCAAGGAAGGTACTTGGTTACCAAAAATTGAAAGAACACACTGAAAGAGTGAACAAGCCAAACACCAAAAAGTTAATTTGAGATGAGGATGGATAGGAAGAAAGTGCTTACCTGATGCTGTGCTCCATATAGTGATACCGAGGATCTGATGGCTTCTTATACAGTTCAAAGGCAGAGCCTCGCTGTTCCCGGTTGGCCAGATCCAAGCCACTCGGTTCCCTGTTGTGGTGCCCAGGACCAGGCCGGGCAGGTGGAGGAGGCATGTTGTAATAATACTGAGGACCAGACCTGTCATAATTTCGGTCAAGACTACTTCCATGACCAGAATCAAAACCACCATTATGATCTGCATGATTATTGTTATTATGGTTTGGTGTATAGTTGTTATTTTCCTGATCCATTGAAAATTTTCCAGGTGACCCAATTACCTGAAAATGAAAACAATAACACTTCTTGATTCCAAAACAAAAAATACAAACATGTCAACATTATCATCAACATACCCCATTATGATGGGACTCCATCCCTCCAGCCAAGGAAAAGGACTTTGAATGTTGGTAAATGGAGTTGTTTGAGTGATGGAGTGGCGAACTGATACCATTCTCCATTCCTAAGTTTAATTTATTGGGGCGCTGGGGTGTATTTTCGTTGGTGCCATACGTTTGCTCCCCACCATTAGCTGGGTTTCTCCATTGGGGTTGATGATCTGATTGTCCATTTGAAGGTAGACGATAATTCTTGGGTTTTGGGGGAGGGATTGGTTTATATGAAGTGGTCTTTGGTGGCGGAAGGGGTTTGTTGTGGTTGTACTCTCCTGGTCTGTAAGGAAAGCAAGGAACAGGGTCGGATTTTAGCAGGGTGCCACTACAGATAAGAGCTCAGAACAATTCAAACATAATAGAGATAGAAAAGAATAGAAGTAGGATTTAAAACTATTTGATTCTAGGGAGAAAATCAACATGCTAATGAGAAAACAATCCTATTGGAACTCTACAGTCTTGTCAATTGAGAAGCACTAAACAAACGTATTTTTAGAGGAAATGTAGACCTGGGAGGTTCTTAAGTACAAGGGTGCAGTGGTAAGATTTGAGATGGTACCAAGTGCTTCCAGGCTTTTGGAAGGAAAGCTAGAACCACCAAAGAGAATAGCTGAAAATCTGAACCATGAATCTGCAAAATTTTTACCAAGTAATGCATCTTACCGATATTTGCTGTAATCTGGTGGTTTATTTGCCTTTGGAGGATCTACAGAGTTCTGACGGCTACCTATCGGTTGAGCGGTAGACCGTGTAAATCTGTAGGGGTCATGATTTCGTGGTGATGCTGGTCCACCATTACACTGTTTCAAGTCATCATGTGAATTCTGACCCAAAGTAATCCTATTATTGTATGAATCATATGATGACACACTATCATAACTGCTCTGTAAAAAGAAGAAATATTGTCAATGAGACATCAATACAAACAAAGATAATTTGCCAGTCATTTTAGGAGAAAGTACATACTGTCTTCACTATATGTCTATCTAAGGAGGAGTTAGGCCCACTGGTGCGAAGGTGGTGTGGAGTAGCATTGATGTAGTTGGGGGGATCAACAGGAGAGGGAGGGCTGCCATTTGTGGTACCATTGGTCGCAGGTTCCATTTCCTTACTGGGGTACAGGCGATCTGTGGCACTACGTGTCAGGCCAACTCTAGGAGGCTTGATGTTACGATCAATTCTTGGAGGAAGTTCAGGGGGTCCATTGGAATTCTAGAAGAATACAAAAGGAACAAAACTAAAAGCCTGCAGGGATATTGTTTGATGTGTAGGCCACCCAAACGGCTCTGATGACTCACCTGGAGAGGGGGTGAGTGTGCAAGAGGAGATCTAGCCATATTTGTGCTGCGTGAATGGGAATGCCCATGCAAATGAGGGTGCGAGTTGTGCTGATGAGGGGGGTAGTTAAGATGAACGGTAGGGGATGTAGGTGCAGGGGCAGACGTTGGAGACATGGCTTCAAGTGGCGAAGAAGGAGTGAAGCCATATTTGCCCTCCATGCCATTGACACCTCTACGAGGACTGTGCTCGTTGGGAGAACCAAGCCCAACACCATTTCTACTTTCATAGTTTGGCTGCAAAGCAACATGTTATCATTTTTTTAAGTCCCTTCCTGGGACAAGGCAGACAAATTCAAAGAAAGGTGAACTTACCTGTTTGTTGTATGAATTAGCAGGTGAGTAGGGGGGTGGTGCTGTGTAGCCTGGAGCTCCATCTTCCACGGTAGCAATGCTGGGGTCACTGGAGCTCTTAACTAAGCGAGATGAGTTGAGCCCTCCGGAAGACAGACCACTATTGTTGTGGTTGTGTGGCCGTGGCTCTGGACTCAGGTCCAAATCAGACTCCGGGGAAGAGGCATAGGAGAGGCGGGACGTCATTGGGAAGAGGAAATCATCTGAGAGAGCCTCGTCAGGCTGCAGGACATGATATTAAGCCGTGTCATTACCGACAAATAAAACAACACGCAAGAAGTAAACAACAAAACAACACAAAAATTTAAGAACAACAACAAAAATTAGAGGAAACAAGTTGACATTAACAGATTATGCTAATATTATTAATTTTTCTACTTAAAAAAAAGTTTAAGAGCGTCATTGAAATAAGAAAAGCAGGCAATCATGCTTTTTTAACACACACTAAAACAATGGCATCAATAAACAAAAGCAAACACTTTTTTCAAATTATAATTCTGAATTGACTAACCAATATACATGCAGTACGGAAACTTAAGGCTATATTTGGCTTGTGGCTTGTCAAGACAAGCAATAAGGCAAGACAACTCCAAAGGAAATAAGGGCCTTGAATGAGTTGTGTTGGATCGAAAGAAAATTCTGTGACACTTTCCTCTACAGTGACCCAGTTTATAGTACTTGTTTGAAAATGGAGAAACACACAACTATATAATCAATGGTCACATGCACACACACAAGCTTTTCTCCAAATCCCCATGCTCCAACACGAAAATTATAAAGGTATCAAGAAGATGGATTTCAGGGAAGATTTGTTACGGTTAGTTTTAAAGCAAAGATAGTAAAATGCATAAGATGTCTGACAGGAGTATGAAAGTAAAAGTTGTTGAAACTTATAGGGAAAGAGGGAAATCTATCAATGACAGCTGGAGTATTTCTTTCAGATAATATTAAACAAACACAACACACACATATGATGTCACTGAGAAAACAACAATTAACAGAAGGTTTGCCATGCGCAGAGCGAGCGGCAATGAGCTCCATTTTGGACATGCTTTAAAAAGCACAAAATGAACAAGTGCAAAAAACTCAGGTATTGAGCAAGGCATAATTACAAGTTTAATAGTAAAAGAAAAGGAATCATACATAGCCGAAGAACTGTTCGGTAATGACAGGAAGGTATGTGGTGCCTTGCAGCTGAGCAGGTGACACGCACACCTCATAGGAGCCGATACTGTAACCGCTATTGGCTCTGCATGGGACATGGACGGAATGGTTGCGCCGCAGGGCGGAGGGGGCGGCAGGGGAGTGGAAGTGAGGAAGAGAATTGTAGGCTTGAGAGGAGGAAGAGCTGGACTGAGGAAGGACCATGGAGTAGGAGTGTGGGAAGGGAGACTGGTGGTTTGGGGACAGAGACGGAGGCAGGAAGTAAAGGTCCGAGAAGAGTTCCAGAGACTGTGGACATAAGACGCAGAGAAATAATGGTCAAGTAGAATCTATGAGATCGAAATGCAGAAGTGAAAATGGTGACGGGAGAAATACTTAGTCAGAGGGTTTGATTGAATCAATGAGAACGGCAAAATACTGCAGCAATTAGAACTCTCAACATATTCTACATTTCCCCAATTTAAAATGTTCAAGACGTTGGAAAGAGCCTAGGGAAGGAATATGAAATGAAACCCAGAAGTCCCATAAACCAGTTCACTACATGAGATTTACCATGCCAGGACCGACCACCACCACCACCACCACCAATAGGAATCCAATTTCTAGCGATACATAACTCTGAATGCTTCAGTATATTTTAGAGGGCCAATTTTAGGGAGGCTTTTAGGTATTGAGAAGTCACGGAGTACAAGCATAGTTGTTCTTTAAGTCAACCATTAACATACACAGTTTAAATGATAAGTTGAACTTAAGAATGCCAAACCGACATGCGATGTTTCTTTTTACCTTGCTTTCACTCATCCAGACAGGTGTTTGCTGCTGTTTGTCAACCAACTCACGCACTTTTCTATACCATGACTCAGGCGATGAGAGTGTAACTGAGCTTGAAAACACATGTCCCCATACTTTCTCAAGCTTTTGGCACTGTTCTAACAGTTTTTTGCTGCTCTTATGGGCGGTCCTGGAAAAGTAAAAACACCAGATGATAATTTTCAAATTTACAATCATTCTGTTTTACAGTACATTTGACTCCAAATGTTGGTTAAATGCATCACAGAGACCACAAAAGTGGTTCTAAAACTCTGATTTTAAAAAAATAAAAAAATCATAAGATGTTTTAAGCAAACTTTTCCCCAGAGTTGACAAACGCCACAGGTCAAACCAAGTCATTACATGAAAATATAACACAATGAATTCTGCATGCTGCTTTCCAGGTAATATGCAATGTGGACATGCAAAACAGATAAAAATGCAGGTCGGAAGACTGAAAATGTCTTGCCTTGGCCATAGATTTTCTCCTGCTGTTTCATGACATTTTACACAAAAATTTGAAAAACAAAAACAAACCAAAAATCAATGTGCTTTACCCAGCACCACACAGTTAGAGATGTAGAAGACAGAAGAACGTTAAACCATGCATTGCACTTCCGCAAAATGATATAGTACCCACATCTGCCTTCTTTTTGTTATCCCACCCTCCTGAGAAAAATATAGCAAGGATTTCCTTCATTTGGCATGTTAGTACTGCTAGAACACCCATTGTGGATAAGGCATAAATCACAAAGCCCTTCATTCTTCACACAATAACTGCAAAATTCAAAAAATATTAAGTCAAAAGAAAAAGAAAACAAGCTAGCTGTGGCAAGAGCATTACTTAGCTTTCCCAAACCACCAAAACCCAAACCCGTGTTGCATCCTATGCCTGTATCATGATACTCACCATGGTAGGATATCCAACATGGTGCTTGCACAAAAAGAAAAATACCAAATTTACAATGTGACAATAATTGAGAGAAAATTAACACACACAAGAACACCAACCACCCTTATTAAACTAAAAACAAGCTATCAATATAAGAAAATGTTTCTCTTATGAATATAAGCACTACAAGATTGTACTACCTACTCCACACAGCATTAAACCCTCCCACTCCCCACCCTACATTCTGTGCCTTAACTACACATCGTTTTGGATTAGGTGCAATTTACTGAGAGAAGTGCATGTTATACAAGCAGTGCAAAAAAGTAAAACAACAAAATTGTTCTTTCTTCTATAATTTAAGCACTTACTGCATGAAAAATAGTTTTTACAACAAAATCTTAACAGATGAAAAATGCAAAAATAGACTAATAAGCACACAATTTTGCTTATTTTCATTTTGCTCATGAGAAAAGTTACACACATTTCTGAATGTTACTCCGCAAAGCAAACTAAGCCACATATAAAAGCTAGCCAAAACAATTTCTTAATAAAACTGATCACAAAATAGTTACACTTTCATGTTCCAAATTTTAAGAGAAGTTAGGAAAGAGGGAAATTTAAACTACAGCATCTTGCAACTTCACCGGTACAAAAAAAAGTGTAAATAGAATTAAGCATGAGGAAAGCAACTTACTTGGATAAGCCGGCACCAGCTCGAACCTCTTTTATGGTTTGCTTGGATTCTGCTCTTAAAAATATTACTATTGGATAGAATTGAGCATAGTTTAACCGGTCAACTGCATTTGGAGTGATATCCAAGAGAGCATGCTTTCCTCTGTCCATAATGTCTCGGATGGCACTTAACCGAATGATTCCAGAAGCTTTTTGACTCTTAGGAACATCAGATGACCCATTTTCTAATTCTACAAAACAAAAGAGCACAGACCACAGAATATGTTACTCAAAAACAACAATAACATCAGTAATTTAATTAATTAATATCAACGGAAAAAAAATCAAAACAATAATGATACATACGTGGTGAAGAGAATTTATCAGGGAAATCTCTAAGCATCTTATCTCGGGCAATGTCAGCGACAGGTCCAAATAAAACAACAGGTCTAACAAAACCTGGATGGCGTAGGACAACTCTCTCATATGCTGGAAATTTACTAATACTGTCTGCAAAGACCACATCATCCCAGTGATCCTAAAAATGAAAGGCCAAAAATATTAGCACTAACACTGGAACTGAGGGTGACGATCAAAGGACAAGCTAAACTTAAAAAATATTCTTACGCGGCCTAGAGATTTAGATCTACGATGACTGTTCCTTCTTCTTCGGAAGAAACTGCCTCTACTTTCTGAAGTGGATTGTTCCTTTTTACTAGCATTAAACTGAGCTGTAGCTAACTCTTCAGCTCTGGCTTTGTTTGGTATTATTCCTTTCTGGACCTCCGTATTATTTCGTCCTGCAATGTAGAGAGAAGACAAGAGAACCCAAAGTTAGTACATCATATGACGACAGTAACTTCATGAGGAAGAAAATGAAAGCAAAATAATTACCTATCCTGAAGACTTGCCAAGAGCCAACAACTCCATTGTGGAGGGTATCTACTACATGGAAAACATCACCTTTCCTAAAACTCATTTCACCTTTATTGGGTTGGTCATAATTAAAGTGGGCCCTGGAACAAGTAAACAGTAGGTTGTTGAAAGCAACAGAACAATAGATACCAACACCTTTCTATTTCCTGTTCTTCCTAAGGGTGAAAAATTTACTTGATGTGGAAGGAATCCCCGCGTTGACCAGCAACTATAGTGTCATATTCATCCTTGCGATGCTGCACTATTAAGTCAATTTGATCTTGTAAACTTAGAAGGAACAGAACAGCTTCCTCCCGCGTCACACCTTTCATGTCCATATCGTTCACCTAAAAGGAAGAAGTACAGATGAGCAACTCAAACAACACAAAACCTCACAAAGAGGTCAAAATGACGTCAATATGACTATCAAAATGGACATCAATATGACTGTCAAGATAACGTCAATATGACTGTATGTCGAAATTGTGGCTCTATCAACTTAAGAATCTTCACATTTCACTAAGAGGGGCAGGGGTGAGGAAAGAACTCGGGTGAAGAACTGAGAAGAGTGAATTGTGAAAGACTCCCCACTGGGCCAGAAGACCGGTGGAGGCGGTCAAAATCCCGGACGGGTTTTGAGTTCTACAGTCGCTTGGGACTCAAACAGAACATAAAAGCCCACCAATGAATGGATTGCCCTTCGAACGAGGAATCCATCGGTGGGGTCATACGTTCAATTCGAGTTCCATTCAGCGACTCTGGAGCTCAAAACGTGTCTAAGAGTTTAGTCCCGGCCACCGGCGGTGTGCAACCATGACACACATGACGCACCTTGAGTATCTTGTCGCCGGGCTGCAGGCCCTGCAGCGAGGCGGGGCTGCCGGGCTGCACTGCCGTCACGAACACGCCCACCTCGTTGCCGCCGGTCAGCCGGATGCCCACCGAGCCCTCCTTCTGGAACGTGATGAAGCGCGGGTCCGGCATCGGGTGCTGCTTGCGCTGCAGCAGCGGGTCCTCCTCGTACAGCTGCCGCCGGCTGCTGTAGAAGTCTGCGCAGGGAGAAGGACCGTTGCACTGTCAGTTATACTGCTCAATTGCCTCATTTGTCAGGTCGCTCTGTCTCTCTCGCACCCCTGCGGGCTGCGGGACGCCCCACGAGTGCGAGAGAGACAGAGCGACGAAAGTACTGTTGTTCGGAATCAGGCTGCACGTCGAGCAGCAGCGCGGCAGGCTGATTCCGAGTGAGAGGCGTCTTTCTCGCACTCATAGGGCTCTCAAGTGAGACAGACAGACCGAAGAACAGTGGGTCAGCTGGGGTCAGCAGACCGGCGCAGGCGGTCAAAACTATAGACGCGCATTGAGCTCGTGAGTCGCTTAAATGAGACTCGAACCGAATGCGTGACCCCACCATTGGATACCTCGCTTGGGATGCGAAGCAATCCATTGGTGGGGTCACACGTTCGGTTCGAGTCCCGTTGAGCGATTCTGCAACTCAAAACGCGTCTACAGTTTTGGCCGCCTGCGCCGGTCTTCTGGCCCACTGTGCAGCACTTAGCATAGTGGGGCCTCACCGTACGCCTCGCCGTCCGGCCGCGGCGGCGGCGGCCTCGGCGGCGACAGTCCGTCCGCGTCGTCGATGCCGCTGCGGCTGCGCGAGTGGTTGTGGTTGTGGCCGGGCGTGACGCCGTTGGCGCCGGCCGCGCCCACCGAGGGCCCCGCGCCGCCCAGGGCGCCGGCCCCCGCGGCCCCCGCCGCCCCCGAGGGCGTCGACGGCCGGTCCAGCTGGCTCAGGGACACGTGGGTCGGGCAGTGGCACGCGGCTGCGGCCGCGCGGCAGCAGGTTGCTCTTGTCGTCCAGCAGCGAGCTCTGGTGCAATGGCCGCCATGGCGCCGCGCGTCGGCGGCTGCACGTACAGGTTCTGGGACGAGTAGTTGGTGCCGCCGGCCAGCGAGTCCAGGAGGTTGCCGTCTGGAAAGCAGGAACAACGTCCACCATGGGGTAAACAGAGCGGAGCACAGCCCACAGTTGGTCAAGAAGACCAGCGCAGGCGGCGAAAACTCTAGGCGCACGTTTTGAGCTTCAGAGTCGCTAAACATGACTCGAACCGGACGTGCTAACCCCACCAATGGATTTGCTCTCCGAACGAGGAATTCATTGGTGGGGTCACACGCCGGTTCGAGTCCTATTCAGCGACTTTGGAGAAACGCGTCTAGAGTTTTGGCCGTCTGCGCTCGTCTTCTGGGCCGCTTCTGGCCCACTGTGCGGCCGGCTCTGGATCCGCCACTACTCCTATTTCACCCACCCTTGCTCTGCAGGCTGGAGTTGTTTGTGGGAGGAGGGCCCGCCGTAGAGGTTGCCGTTGGAGGACTGCTGCGACGCGGTGCTGCGGGCCTCCCGCCTCACGAGCAGGCTCAGCTTCTCCTTGGAGGCGTCCATCAGCTTGCGCGCCTCCTTGAGCGACAGCCCGTCCGCCGAGTGGTTGTTGATCTTGAGCAGCACGTCGCCCTCCTGCAGCGAGTTGCCCGGTCCGGCGCCGGCCAGGCCGTCCTTGTCGCGGTGCAGCACCTCCCGGAACGTAGATCTTGCAGCCCAGCACGATGCCGAAGTCTGCGGCCAGCAACACGGCCAAGTGAGACCAAATTCACGAAGGCAACCAACGAGAGAAAAAAAAGAGGAATGTAGGTACACTGCACAGTGGACCAGAAGAGGTACACTAAACAGTAGACCAGAAGACCGGCGCAGGCGGCTAAAGTTCTGGACGCGTTTTCAGCTCCAGAATCGCTCCTAAAAGGGACTCGCAACCAAACGTGTGACCCCACCAATGGATTACTCCGTTCGGTCGCACGTTCGGTTTCGGTTCGAGTCCCATTTAGCGACTCTGGAGCTCAAAACGCGTCTAGAGTTTTGGCCGCAGTTCTGGCCCACTGAGCCCACTGCACAGAAAGCGAGGCAGGCCGTACGTACCGTCCTTCTTCTTGTTCCGCTGCAGCTGGACCTTGAGCGTGTGGGGCTCGGGGGAGGCGGGCAGCACGATGCGGCGCCGCACCACCAACAACGCCGTGGTTGCCCCGAGTCGCGCAGCACCTGCACGGCCGTCGCGTAGTCCACGTTCTCCAGGGACACGCCATTGGCGCTCACGATGCTGGTCGTTGACTCTACAGGCAGAGAAACACGAAAAACACAAGTAGTAGAAAATCCTCCGTGCGCATGGCGCGGATATTACAATGGGGAGGGGGTAGTATTTGTCCGCCAAGGTAACCTATTGATGACGGCCTCACAGTGGGCCAGAAAGACCGGCGCGGGCGGCGGTAAAAAAGTCAAGACGTGTTTTGAGCTACATGAGTCGCTAAATAGGGACTAGCATTGAACTTGTCCACCCACCGATGGGTTCCACGTTCGGAGAGCAATCCATTGGTGG
>CM060087.1:22540870-22587126 GCA_030522485.1 Stenchaetothrips biformis
ACGGCGTGTGCATCTCGCTGTACGGCGACGGCGCCTCCAACCAGGGCCAGGCCTTCGAGGCCTACAACATGGCCAAGCTGTGGAACCTGCCCTGCATCTTCGTCTGCGAGAACAACGGCTACGGCATGGGCACCAGCAACACGCGCTCCTCCGCCAGCACCGCGTACTACACGCGCGGCGACTACGTCCCCGGCATCCAGGCGAGTACAGAGCGCAGTGTAGAGCCAGTGGGCCAGAGGCCGATGGAGGCGGTCAAAATCCCGGACGCGTTTCGAACTCCAGAGTCACTAAATGGGACTCGAACCGAACGCGTGACCCCCACCAATGGATTCCTCGTTCGGAGAGCTATCCATTCGTGGTGTCACACGTTCAGCCTCGCCCTAGAGGCCTAGAGGCCTGCACGAGGTGATGGTTGGACTGGCCGGCGGACAGGTGGACGGCATGGACGTGCTGGCGGTGCGCGAGGCGACGCGCTTCGCCATCGAGGAGTGCAAGGCGGGCAGGGGGCCGCTGGTCATGGAGACGCTCACGTACCGGTACTCGGGGCACTCCATGTCCGACCCCGGCACCAGCTACAGGACCAGGGACGAGATCCAGGAAGTGCGGCAGACCCGTGACCCCATCACCTCCTTCAAGGACCGCATGCTGACCAAGGAGCTCGCCACGCAGGAGGAGCTCAAGGTTCGGACTGCCACCGGAGTGAATACCGAGTGAACCTCGGAGTGAACAGCAGAACGGTTGTTTCAGTAAAGGGCGTCGTGTTGGTTCTAATCTTGTCTCGTCCCCGCAGAAAATCGACGCCGAAATCAAGGTGCAGGTGGACGATTTAACGAAGAAAGCCAAGTCGGACAAGGAGATCGGGCTGGAGGAGCTGGCCGCCGACATCTACAGCCACACGCTGGAGCCCACCCTCCGGGGCACGACCCCCTGGAACGCCATGCCTCACATATCTGTTGCTGGCAGAAGATAAACTTTGTCTCGATTATATTTTTGTTCAGGTTTAAGTTTCTCAATTTACTTCCTTTTCCTGCTTTTGCCCTGGGCGCTGGGTTTATCATCATTGGAGATGTTGGAAGAGCGCAGGCGATGGGGGTGGGTTGGGTCGGGGGCTAGGGGCAGGGGCAGGGCAGGGGGCGGAATCACCACCCAATCCGGTCAAACCTGCTTCGCATCGTTATTTTGATGCTCGCATAAAACTAAATCTGGCTTAACTCCCACCCACTGCCTATCCACGGACGAGCAACGCGCGCTTCCGCCGCCGGCATTCCGCACGTTTCGCGCCTTTTTCGCAACCGGATAGCGCGTCTGCTCCAATGAAGTCGAACCGCTCGGATTCTTCGACTTCCGCCAGGCGCCTAGCAGACGACCACCGAACGAAGGCGAACGGAAGGTTGTGTTCTTGGACATCAGGGGGCTCATAGCCTGTGGCGGAGCTACCCTGCAGTTTCGGCGTGCGTTTCGGAAAAAGCCCTAAATCTGCAATTCATAGGGAAGTAAAGTTTAAACGGCTGTCATCATGGCTGAACAACTGTGCCCGCTCCCTGGGCCGCCAAGCCATCAAGGGTAAGTGAGCTCGGTGCTGAAAAATGTTCACCCTCGACCCTCACCTTCAATCAAAGGCATGAATCTGAATGGCAAAAAAAAAGTTCGCGGAAATGAATGTAGCATGCGAATTTGTGGGTTTTAGTGTGTAATTGACTGGTATCGTCGAGTGTTTTTTCCTGTCAAGTCGCTTTGAATGTGGTCTGTGGAGGTTCGACGTCATCACTGCTTGCTGTTCGCTGTGACCCTCTTCCAGGCTTTGGAGCCTTGTCTAGACCTATTAGACCTGGCAGGGCTCTTTGGTTGTCTGTCAGAGGGCTCTTCATTTGCATGGGATGGGTCCATGTTATGAAATCTTGTAAAGCAAATATTATCGTAAACTGTGATTCAAACAAAAAATCTTAGTTTTACCATTTTTCTGATTGGTTGAGCGTCTGCTATGTTGTAAGTGGTCAAGCGCCAACTTTGACGAGCTGATTGAAATACCTTTCACATCGGCACGTAGCCCTTGCCTGCCTACTCCAACTGCTGTGGCACCGGCCACCGAGCATAGATGCTTGTTTCGTATCAGACAATGCAACAGCGTATCACGGTCCATGTAATGCTGTGATGCATATATTTTGTTTCAGAGGGTAGATGCGCTTCAAAGTGTATCCGATGTTCGGCGCTCCATCAGTTGGGTGCGTTGAATTGCTTGCACTTGTTGCTCGTCTCAGAGGTGATATCAAAGTACAGCAAAATGGGGCATGTGCAAAAAAAGTGTAAGGCAGCGTTCATATTCAGTTGGTCTTTGAGGGCATTTTGGCATTTCAGGAGCATGAAATGGGATGTGATTACTTCATTTGAGTGTAACAAGAGCAGAAAGCTTAATGACTGCTTGGAAGCCTGTCTGTCACGAGCAATTTGGTTCTTTATGTTATGCTGCTCTCAGTAATGGGACGGGTTTGTACGGCACTGTGAAATGATGTTGTGTCAAGAATTGATTCCTGGGGGGGGGGGGGGGGGGGGGGGGGGGGGTCTTTGTGGATATGTCCATGGTATGCAAAATTGCAAATTTTGTGTGATAAAGGCATGCTCTGCTATATATTTTGTGATCGACTTCCTGTTCTGTTAGTATTGTCTTGGTGTGATTCCTTAAAGCCCATTAGTTCCCCCAATCCCTGTCACAGCTTTTAAAAACCCCTGCCTGTTCCTTATAATTTTATTTTTCCCCCCCATTACTGTTTAAGATTGAAAAATATTAGCATACTCGCACTCTTTTTATTGATTTGCATTTTATTTTTATACTGCTAAGACTATATTATATTTCAGCATTGGTTACTTCTTTTCCTTAATTTTTAGAATCAGTCATCATTTGTAATCAGTTTAGAAACTCCTTTGCTGAACTTTGATGGCACTTTTATGATTCTAACCAACAAAATTTTGCTTCAATATATGTTTTGAGCATTAACTGTAAATTTTTGTAACTTCCTCTTGCAAGAACACAATCTCTTCCTTCTTTGTCCCACAAGCAAAAACAATTATGCCACTGAGTGCATCATTTGAAACTAAGGTACGATTGTGTAAACTTAAGCTCTACATAATATTGTGCTCTAATTTCTCTTTTTTATTTGTTCTGAGCAAATGTCATTTTATTCCATTTCTGCTTGTTAGTCCCTACAAAGTTCACAAGCTCGACTCTACTCCTCCACATCAGTAAAAACATGCACAAGAGACCGATGCTCTTGAGCTTGTACAGAAAAATGCAGACCAAAGTCTACCGTAACGCATGGAAACCAGTGCTTGGCAACCTACTACAAGGAAAAGATTATCCGAGGTTTTCTGTCCACCTTTTAACTTTTACTCCGGTCAGGTGAGTCAGTTAAAAATTCAACTCGTTTCTTACATTGAATGTTACTCCAAACACGGGTGGTTATATGTGGGCTATAGGTTTAGTGGACACATTTTCAGGAAGCAGTGGCTGTTGGTATGTCAGGAGCCATGAGGCCCCATGACATGGTGATCACTGCCTACCGTGCTCAAGGCTGGACGTACATCAAGGGCATCGACCCCCTGGGAGTTTTGGCTGAATTGACCGGCCGAGTGTCTGGATGCTCAAGAGGTAAAGGCGGTTCCATGCACATGTACAGTAAAAACTTCTTTGGAGGCAACGGCATTGTCGGTGCACAGGTAAACTTTCATTTCAATTAACATGTTGTGTTCCTGTTTAAGAAACTCTGTAGAATGTAATATTTATTAAATGAATGAATCAGGTTCCTCTCGGGGCTGGATTGGCCTTTGCTCAAAAGTACAACGGCAATGATGTTGTTTGCATCGCTCTTTACGGAGATGGTGCCTCCAACCAGGGCCAGGCTTTTGAGGCCTACAACTATGGCTAAACTGTGGGACCTTCCCTGTATTTTTGTTTGCGAAAATAATGGCAAAGGTATGGGCACCACAATCAGAGGTCATCTGCAAGCACAGCCTACTACACTAGAGGAGACTACATTCCTGGCATTTGGGTGAGTGAGAGATTCCACAGACACATTGGAGATTTCTCTTAGCATGGTGGAGTGCCCATAATTTATTTGTGGCTATTTTTAGGTTGACGGTATGGATGTGTTAGCTGTCCGTGAAGCGACCCGTTACGCCATCGACTACTGCAAGTCCGGAAAGGGACCCCTCGTTATGGAAACCTTCACATACAGATATTCAGGACATTCCATGTCTGACCCCGGCACCAGCTACCGTACCCGAGATGAAATCCAGGAAGTGCGACAGACCCGTGACCCCATTACCTCCTTTAAGGACCGCATGCTCTCGTCTCAGTTGGCGACTGCTGAAGAACTGAAGGTAGACGGTGACCTTCCTTGATGTTATGTCTCAAATTTTGCCACATTTCTGACTCTGCTATGTTTATTCCATAGAAACTGGACAATGAAATCAAAGCTCAGGTCGATGAAGCCACAAAGAAAGCTAAATCAGACCGAGAAATTGGACTCGATGAGCTGCCTGCCGACATTTACAGCCAATCATTAGAGCCCACCATTCGTGGAACAACTCCCTGGAATGCCATGCCCCACAAACATGTCGGTGTCTCCTCATAGAAAAATTTACAAAAAAGAAACACCCACTAACGTCCTTCTTTGACCCTGCTATTTTAATTTATCAGGCACAACTCTCCTTGTACCTTAGATTTTTCAGTAATATTTTCTAGTCTGGTTTTACTGTATTGTTAAATATCGTAAATAGAAAAATATGTTATTTGTTAATCCAATTTGTTTTCAAGATTTTATTTAAATTTATAACGGTAATAGAGAGATGGCGATTGTCCCATAAAGTCATTGTTGTCACTTAATCTGATTCTGCATATGTACCAGTGATAATGAGCCGGTGAATTTATAGAATTGTAAATTGTAAAGAAAAGAAATGCAATCAATAACAATGAGTCTCTGTGAGGAGAAAGTGTGAATGTAAGGACAATATGAATGGTATTGAATGTTATGTGGAAATAAACGGGTCATTTCTTGCCTGATAATTTTTTCTAATTGTGTTGATTTTGTATTCCTCTGGTAGATTTCCAGGATGGATATAGATATAACTTATAGAATTGATTTTCACATGTATTCCATTAGCTTTGCAATACAGGAGTGAACAGGAAATTAAATGGCAAGAGTAGTAGTTGACAAAAGACAAACAACATAAACAATAGAATGACAAAATGACATATTTCTGAACCTAAATATGAAAAACTAAAACACTAATCGTAGTACTAATAATTCTCCCCATAATATCTTTACCTCAAGAAGAAGGAATGATAGCATGAATTGAAACAATGTCAGCATGGCTATGGAGTCAGCAAAGCTTGTTTTTGCCCATTTTGACTGTGACAGGATTCGGTTAAGTTATTGACATGACAGAGAAACAATTGGTGTACTTTATTACATGGTAAATTGCTTTTCTTACACATATACACAATTGCATAACTCACAGGTATCTCTTAACTTATACACTTTACTACACATGTATGGTATTCCGATTCGTTTATAACGTTTCACACATTGGCTTTAAAAATAAATCAACGCTGCTAGCATATCCTACACAATAGAAATATTAATTTAATTGTTTAATAGTAATTTAATACAAAAATTTTACACAACAAGCAATTACCATTTAATAAAATTTAATCAAAACTTTTTTTAATAGAATCATAACATCTGCAATCAAAAGCTAAACACAACCCATAATAACAAATACAAGTTGATTCCTTTTAGTTCAAGCTGTACTCTCTGGTAAATATTATAAATAAATTAAGAACCTTGCACAAACATAATAAACTACACAAATATGCAAACAAAGCAAACATTGGTCCCTGACACATTCAATGTTTTCATGAAATTTAACATTCATTTAACACCATTAAAAAGAATAACAGTCATGATAGGGAATGCAAATTTTATGGCTTATACACATATGGCACATTAGAAAGAAAAGACTAAAAGTTTGAGATCCGTGGATGGTCATATAGAAGACCACAAACTCATTTCCACTCCCATGACTTAATTTATTAATTATCCAATGGACATACATAAATTCCTCTAATAACATAACAAAAAACATCTCGCAGTGGGTGTAGGAGTTTGTCAAATACAAAGTTGCTACTTTTGCTTGTACTAATCAAAAAAGCAAACTACACATTTTAAATTTTTTTTTGGCTTGGAGTTTAATCCCCTTTGCAAATATAAGGACAGTGAAGGCAAGTATGTCACCATGCACCAGCTGCCATCAAACTTGTCAATGAGCACCCTCCATGGCATGCAAGATTAGCAGTGAATTAATAGATAATATGCTTAAAACCCTCTTTTGAATAATAAGTTTAAAAGGTGGTCAACAAGAACTGAGACACCTGTTGCTTCCATCTGCTCCCATGAAGATTCTCATTCCCTAATGAACATCTGATAAAGCCATTTGGTATGTGTGGGTTTTAGTTCCCCACCTCAGTGGACTTGATAAGCAAACGGCCCCCGGTAATTATCTTTACGGGGAGCTGCATGTGTGGGGCCAATCTAAGTTCAACTGGAACATATGAACTTGAGTCCGTTGGGACGCACACATGACCAACGTACTCAAGCAACAACGTCTCAACACCAGATTGACATTCGCAGCAAAAAATAAACCAATTAGATCAAAACAAAATAAATGCCAGACAAAATTTTGTGTAACAGAAAGAGGGGGGGACAAAGCCAGATATAGCCCATATAAGGACACAAGATCACTCTGTCATAAAAGTTGAAATTTGAATTAGGCAAGATTCAAGAGGAACCACTTAGCAAAAAGAATGAATAAGACAGATGGAGCAAGAGGTCGATGCAATCCGGAAAAGGTGTTAGGAACACACAAGACAACAAAAGAGCAAGATCATGTCACTGCATGTCTGAGAATGATTTAGTTTTACGTTCACAAGCTTCGGCAAAGTTCAATGGAAGGTAGTACAAGATATGAACGAACAGTAGGAGAGCTGTGAGGCTGTGCGATGAACATGCCCAAGAGTCAAGATGAGATGAACGAAGAATGAACTTCTGACTAACCTCGCTCCTTGTCCAAAGGGGGCACTAACGAGCCGCCGCTATCTCGACAGACCTTGAAGTAGATCTCCTGCTCGGAGTCAGGCGGCAAGGCACCGGGAGGGATCACGATAGACACTCCCGTCTCTGGATTCTCCAGGACACCACCCTTGTCAGAGAAAACGCCCCGGGCAGTCGCCACCACCTCAGACTTTTGTGCATTATTCGCATTAGAGTTGTTGATCGAGCCACCCGCACCACGCCCAGTGCCATTGCCCCAGGCTGCCATGTTACTGTAGAGACTATCCTCATCGACATCGCAGTGCCTTCCATTACTGCCAAAGAAATAATGCATCCGCAGAGGGGTTAGTAAGTGGCTTGCCTCACAGATCAATCACATTCACCGACAGAACACAAACAGAAGAGCCCTCGAATAGTAATGGCTTGAAACACTTTGCTTTTGAAATCCTCCCCCTATTTTTTTTTTTTAGCAGCCACTCTGATGATTTTTCTTTTTAGGAAAGGTAATTTTACAATTTTGTGAGTGAGCAGTAAATTAATTTGGATATCAACTAAAAATGTAAAACATACAGAGAAACCGATTCAAGACTGTTTACATGATTGAATTTAAAAGGAAAAATGGATTCACTTTTCCTTCAGTTTCTCTCAAAGAAGAAAGTCAGAATGTGATGTAATGACTGATGCGCAATGATCAGTAAAATTGAAGAAAGAATTCTGAGAAAAAGCTTCTGAATACACATCAGACCATGCTGAACACAGAGGAAAAATGAATTGTTAAGAGAACAAACTTTTTAATTGCCCTCTCAAATCCCAAGCCTCAAAGCAACCATGCAAGCACCACATGTTTGTTTCAAAATCTCTATTTTTCTTGAAAGAATGCGCATCCACACTATACCAACAAACTGATGCTTATTTTTTGTTTCAGTGAGATGACTTATTTAGATGATGGTGGATGGAAGAAATGATATTATTTTTTGCCCTGAAAGGCACAGAGTTAATTGATGATGACACAGCGCAATGACAAAAGCTTAATAGACTAGACTTTTAAATTAATAAATTGTAAAAAAAAGAAAAGTGGAACAAAAAATTAAATTTTGGATAAAATTTTTAACTTAAAGCTGGAGTGCAAGGAAGGTACTTGGTTACCAAAAATTGAAAGAACACACTGAAAGAGTGAACAAGCCAAACACCAAAAAGTTAATTTGAGATGAGGATGGATAGGAAGAAAGTGCTTACATGATGCTGTGCTCCATATAGTGATACCGAGGATCTGATGGCTTCTTATACAGTTCAAAGGCAGAGCCTCGCTGTTCCCGGTTGGCCAGATCCAAGCCACTCGGTTCCCTGTTGTGGTGCCCAGGACCAGGCCGGGCAGGTGGAGGAGGCATGTTGTAATAATACTGAGGACCAGACCTGTCATAATTTCGGTCAAGACTACTTCCATGACCAGAATCAAAACCACCATTATGATCTGCATGATTATTGTTATTATGGTTTGGTGTATAGTTGTTATTTTCCTGATCCATTGAAAATTTTCCGGGTGACCCCAATTACCTGAAATGAACACAATAACACTTCTTGATTCCAAAACAAAAAATACAAACATGTCAACATTATCATCAACATACCCCATTATGATGGGACTCCATCCCTCCAGCCAAGGAAAAGGACTTTGAATGTTGGTAAATGGAGTTGTTTGAGTGATGGAGTGGCGAACTGATACCATTCTCCATTCCTAAGTTTAATTTATTGGGGCGCTGGGGTGTATTTTCGTTGGTGCCATACGTTTGCTCCCCACCATTAGCTGGGTTTCTCCATTGGGGTTGATGATCTGATTGTCCATTTGAAGGTAGACGATAATTCTTGGGTTTTGGGGGAGGGATTGGTTTATATGAAGTGGTCTTTGGTGGCGGAAGGGGTTTGTTGTGGTTGTACTCTCCTGGTCTGTAAGGAAAGCAAGGAACAGGGTCGGATTTTAGCAGGGTGCCACTACAGATAAGAGCTCAGAACAATTCAAAACATAATAGAGATAGAAAAGAATAGAAGGATTTAAAACTATTTGATTCTAGGGAGAAAATCAACATGATAATGAGAAAACAATCCTATTGGAACTCTACAGTCTTGTCAATTGAGAAGCACTAAACAAACGTATTTTTAGAGGAAATGTAGACCTGGGAGGTTCTTAAGTACAAGGGTGCAGTGGTAAGATTTGAGATGGTACCAAGTGCTTCCAGGCTTTTGGAAGGAAAGCTAGAACCACCAAAGAGAATAGCTGAAAATCTGAACCATGAATCTGCAAAATTTTTACCAAGTAATGCATCTTACCGATATTTGCTGTAATCTGGTGGTTTATTTGCCTTTGGAGGATCTACAGAGTTCTGACGGCTTCCTATCGGTTGAGCGGTAGACCGTGTAAATCTGTAGGGGTCATGATTTCGTGGTGATGCTGGTCCACCATTACACTGTTTCAAGTCATCATGTGAATTCTGACCCAAAGTAATCCTATTATTGTATGAATCATATGATGACACACTATCATAACTGCTCTGTAAAAAGAAGAAATATTGTCAATGAGACATCAATACAAATAAAGATAATTTGCCAGTCATTTTAGGAGAAAGTACATACTGTCTTCACTATATGTCTATCTAAGGAGGAGTTAGGCCCACTGGTGCGAAGGTGGTGTGGAGTAGCATTGATGTAGTTGGGGGGATCAACAGGAGAGGGAGGGCTGCCATTTGTGGTACCATTGGTCGCAGGTTCCATTTCCTTACTGGGGTACAGGCGATCTGTGGCACTACGTGTCAGGCCAACTCTAGGAGGCTTGATGTTACGATCAATTCTTGGAGGAAGTTCAGGGGGTCCATTGGAATTCTAGAAGAATACAAAAGGAACAAAACTAAAAGCCTGCAGGGATATTGTTTGATGTGTAGGCCACCCAAACGGCTCTGATGACTCACCTGGAGAGGGGTGAGTGTGCAAGAGGAGATCTAGCCATATTTGTGCTGCGTGAATGGGAATGCCCATGCAAATGAGGGTGCGAGTTGTGCTGATGAGGGGGGTAGTTAAGATGAACGGTAGGGGATGTAGGTGCAGGGGCAGACTTTGGAGACATGGCTTCAAGTGGCGAAGAAGGAGTGAAGCCATATTTGCCCTCCATGCCATTGACACCTCTACGAGGACTGTGCTCGTTGGGAGAACCAAGCCCAACACCATTTCTACTTTCATAGTTTGGCTGCAAAGCAATATGTTATCATTTTTTTAAGTCCCTTCCTGGGACAAGGCAGACAAATTCAAAGAAAGGTGAACTTACTTGTTTGTTGTATGAATTAGCAGGTGAGTAGGGGGGTGGTGCTGTGTAGCCTGGAGCTCCATCTTCCACGGTAGCAATGCTGGGGTCACTGGAGCTTTTAACTAAGCGAGATGAGTTGAGCCCTCCGGAAGACAGACCACTATTGTTGTGGTTGTGTGGCCGTGGCTCTGGACTCAGTCCAAATCAGACTCCGGGGAAGAGGCATAGGAGAGGCGGGACGTCATTGGGAAGAGGAAATCATCTGAGAGAGCCTCGTCAGGCTGCAGGACATGATATTAAGCCGTGTCATTACCGACAAATAAAACAACACGCAAGAAGTAAACAACAAAACAACACAAAAATTTAAGAACAACAACAAAAATTAGAGGAAACAAGTTGACATTAACAGATTATGCTAATATTATTAATTTTTCTACTTAAAAAAAAGTTTAAGGGCGTCATTGAAATAAGAAAAGCAGGCAATCATGCTTTTTTAACACACACTAAAACAATGGCATCGATAAACAAAAGCAAACACTTTTTTCAAATTATAATTCTGAATTGACTAACCAATATACATGCAGTACGGAAACTTAAGGCTATATTTGGCTTGTGGCTTGTCAATACAAGCAATAAGGCAAGACAACTCCAAAGGAAATAAGGGCCTTGAATGAGTTGTGTTGGATCAAAAGAAAATTCTGTGACACTTTCCTCTACAGTGACCCAGTTTATAGTACTTGTTTGAAAATGGAGAAACACACAAATATATAATCAATGGTCACATGCACACACACAAGCTTTTCTCCAAATCCCCATGCTCCAACACGAAAATTATAATGGTAGCAAGAAGATGGATTTCAGGGAAGATTTGTTACGGTTAGTTTTAAAGCAAAGATAGTAAAATGCATAAGATGTCTGACAGGAGTATGAAAGTAAAAGTTGTTGAAACTTATAAGGAAAGAGGGAAATCTATCAATGACAGCTGGTGTATTTCTTTCAGAAAATATTAAACAAACACAACACACACATATGATGTCACTGAGAAAACAACAATTAACAGAAGGTTTGCCATGCGCAGAGCGAGCGGCAATGAGCTCCATTTTGGACATGCTTTAAAAAGCACAAAATGAACAAGTGCAAAAAACTCAGGTATTGAGCAAGGCATAATTACAAGTTTAATAGTAAAAGAAAAGGAATCATACATAGCCGAAGAACTGTTCGGTAATGACAGGAAGGTATGTGGTGCCTTGCAGCTGAGCAGGTGACACGCACACCTCATAGGAGCCGATACTGTAACCGCTATTGGCTCTGCATGGGACATGGACGGAATGGTTGCGCCGCAGGGCGGAGGGGGCGGCAGGGGAGTGGAAGTGAGGAAGAGAATTGTAGGCTTGAGAGGAGGAAGAGCTGGACTGAGGAAGGACCATGGAGTAGGAGTGTGGGAAGGGAGACTGGTGGTTTGGGGACAGAGACGGAGGCAGGAAGTAAAGGTCCGAGAAGAGTTCCAGAGACTGTGGACATAAGACGCAGAGAAATAATGGTCAAGTAGAATCTATGAGATCGAAATGCAGAAGTGAAAATGGTGACGGGAGAAATACTTAGTCAGAGGGTTTGATTGAATCAATGAGAACGGCAAAATACTGCAGCAATTAGAACTCTCAACATATTCTACATTTCCCCAATTTTAAAATGTTCAAGACGTTGGAAAGAGCCTAGGGAAGGAATATGAAATGAAACCCAGAAGTCCCATAAACCAGTTCACTACATGAGATTTACCATGCCAGGACCGACCATCACCACCACCACCACCACCACTAGGAATCCAATTTCTAGCGATACATAACTCTGAATGCTTCAGTATATTTTAGAGGGCCAATTTTAGGGAGGCTTTTAGGTATTGAGAAGTCACGGAGTACAAGCATAGTTGTTCTTTAAGTCAACCATTAACATACACAGTTTAAATGATAAGTTGAACTTAAAAATGCCAAACCAACATGCGATGTTTCTTTTTACCTTGCTTTCACTCATCCAGACAGGTGTTTGCTGCTGTTTGTCAACCAACTCACGCACTTTTCTATACCATGACTCAGGCGATGAGAGTGTAACTGAGCTTGAAAACACATGTCCCCATACTTTCTCAAGCTTTTGGCACTGTTCTAACAGTTTTTTGCTGCTCTTATGGGCGGTCCTGGAAAAGTAAAAACACCAGATGATAATTTTCAAATTTACAATCATTCTGTTTTACAGTACATTTGACTCCAAATGTTGGTTAAATGCATCACAGAGACCACAAAAGTGGTTCTAAAACTCTGATTTTAAAAAAATAAAAAAATCATAAGATGTTTTAAGCAAACTTCTCCCCAGAGTTGACAAACGCCACAGGTCAAATCAAGTCATTACATGAAAATATAACACAATGAATTCTGCATGCTGCTTTCCAGGTAATATGCAATGTGGACATGCAAAACAGATAAAAATGCAGGTCGGAAGACTGAAAATGTCTTGCCTTGGCCATAGATTTTCTCCTGCTGTTTCATGACATTTTACACAAAAATTTGAAAAACAAAAACAAACCAAAAATCAATGTGCTTTACCCAGCACCACACAGTTAGAGATGTAGAAGACAGAAGAACGTTAAACCATGCATTGCACTTCCGCAAAATGATATAGTACCCACATCTGCCTTCTTTTTGTTATCCCACCCTCCTGAGAAAAATATAGCAAGGATTTCCTTCATTTGGCATGTTAGTACTGCTAGAACACCCATTGTGGATAAGGCATAAATCACAAAGCCCTTCATTCTTCACACAATAACTGCAAAATTCAAAAAATATTAAGTCAAAAGAAAAAGAAAACAAGCTAGCTGTGGCAAGAGCATTACTTAGCTTTCCCAAACCACCAAAACCCAAACCCGTGTTGCATCCTATGCCTGTATCATGATACTCACCATGGTAGGATATCCAACATGGTGCTTGCACAAAAAGAAAAATACCAAATTTACAATGTGACAATAATTGAGAGAAAATTAACACACACAAGAACACCAACCACCCTTATTAAACTAAAAACAAGCTATCAATATAAGAAAATGTTTCTCTTATGAATATAAGCACTACAAGATTGTACTACCTACTCCACACAGCATTAAACCCTCCCACTCCCCACCCTACATTCTGTGCCTTAACTACACATCGTTTTGGATTAGGTGCAATTTACTGAGAGAAGTGCATGTTATACAAGCAGTGCAAAAAAGTAAAACAACAAAATTGTTCTTTCTTCTATAATTTAAGCACTTACTGCATGAAAAATAGTTTTTACAACAAAATCTTAACAGATGAAAAATGCAAAAATAGACTAATAAGCACACAATTTTGCTTATTTTCATTTTGCTCATGAGAAAAGTTACACACATTTCTGAATGTTACTCCGCAAAGCAAACTAAGCCACATATAAAAGCTAGCCAAAACAATTTCTTAATAAAACTGATCACAAAATAGTTACACTTTCATGTTCCAAATTTTAAGAGAAGTTAGGAAAGAGGGAAATTTAAACTACAGCATCTTGCAACTTCACCGGTACAAAAAAAAGTGTAAATAGAATTAAGCATGAGGAAAGCAACTTACTTGGATAAGCCAGCACCAGCTCGAACCTCTTTTATGGTTTGCTTGGATTCTGCTCTTAAAAATATTACTATTGGATAGAATTGAGCATAGTTTAACCGGTCAACTGCATTTGGAGTGATATCCAAGAGAGCATGCTTTCCTCTGTCCATAATGTCTCGGATGGCACTTAACCGAATGATTCCAGAAGCTTTTTGACTCTTAGGAACATCAGATGACCCATTTTCTAATTCTACAAAACAAAAGAGCACAGACCACAGAATATGTTACTCAAAAACAACAATAACATCAGTAATTTAATTAATTAATATCAACGGAAAAAAAATCAAAACAATAATGATACATACGTGGTGAAGAGAATTTATCAGGGAAATCTCTAAGCATCTTATCTCGGGCAATGTCAGCGACAGGTCCAAATAAAACAACAGGTCTAACAAAACCTGGATGGCGTAGGACAACTCTCTCATATGCTGGAAATTTACTAATACTGTCTGCAAAGACCACATCATCCCAGTGATCCTAAAAATGAAAGGCCAAAAATATTAGCACTAACACTGGAACTGAGGGTGACGATCAAAGGACAAGCTAAACTTAAAAAATATTCTTACGCGGCCTAGAGATTTAGATCTACGATGACTGTTCCTTCTTCTTCGGAAGAAACTGCCTCTACTTTCTGAAGTGGATTGTTCTTTTTTACTAGCATTAAACTGAGCTGTAGCTAACTCTTCAGCTCTGGCTTTGTTTGGTATTATTCCTTTCTGGACCTCCGTATTATTTCGTCCTGCAATGTAGAGAGAAGACAAGAGAACCCAAAGTTAGTACATCATATGACGACAGTAACTTCATGAGGAAGAAAATGAAAGCAAAATAATTACCTATCCTGAAGACTTGCCAAGAGCCAACAACTCCATTGTGGAGGGTATCTACTACATGGAAAACATCACCTTTCCTAAAACTCATTTCACCTTTATTGGGTTGGTCATAATTAAAGTGGGCCCTGGAACAAGTAAACAGTAGGTTGTTGAAAGCAACAGAACAATAGATACCAACACCTTTCTATTTCCTGTTCTTCCTAAGGGTGAAAAATTTACTTGATGTGGAAGGAATCCCCGCGTTGACCAGCAACTATAGTGTCATATTCATCCTTGCGATGCTGCACTATTAAGTCAATTTGATCTTGTAAACTTAGAAGGAACAGAACAGCTTCCTCCCGCGTCACACCTTTCATGTCCATATCGTTCACCTAAAAGGAAGAAGTACAGATGAGCAACTCAAACAACACAAAACCTCACAAAGAGGTCAAAATGACGTCAATATGACTATCAAAATGACATCAATATGACTGTCAAGATAACGTCAATATGACTGTATGTCGAAATTGTGGCTCTATCAACTTAAGAATCTTCACATTTCACTAAGAGGGGCAGGGGTGAGGAAAGGACTCGGGTGAAGAACTGAGAAGAGTGAATTGTGAAAGACTCCCCACTGGGCCAGAAGACCGGTGGAGGCGGTCAAAATCCCGGACGGGTTTTGAGTTCTACAGTCGCTTGGGACTCAAACAGAACATAAAAGCCCACCAATGAATGGATTGCCCTTCGAACGAGGAATCCATCGGTGGGGTCATACGTTCAATTCGAGTTCCATTCAGCGACTCTGGAGCTCAAAACGTGTCTAAGAGTTTGGTTCCGGCCACCGGCGGTGTGCAACCATGACACACATGACGCACCTTGAGTATCTTGTCGCCGGGCTGCAGGCCCTGCAGCGAGGCGGGGCTGCCGGGCTGCACGGCCGTCACGAACACGCCCACCTCGTTGCCGCCGGTCAGCCGGATGCCCACCGAGCCCTCCTTCTGGAACGTGATGAAGCGCGGGTCCGGCATCGGGTGCTGCTTGCGCTGCAGCAGCGGGTCCTCTTCGTACAGCTGCCGCCGGCTGCTGTAGAAGTCTGCGCAGGGAGAAGGACCGTTGCACTGTCAGTTATACTGCTCAATTGCCTCATTTGTCAGGTCGCTCTGTCTCTCTCGCACCCCTGCGGGCTGCGGGACGCCCCACGAGTGCGAGAGAGACAAAGCGACGAAAGTACTGTTGTTCGGAATCAGGCTGCACGTCGAGCAGCAGCGCGGCAGGCTGATTCCGAGTGAGAGGCGTCTTTCTCGCACTCACAGGGCTCTCAAGTGAGACAGACAGACCGAAGAACGGTGGGTCAGCTGGGGTCAGCAGACCGGCGCAGGCGGTCAAAACTATAGACGCGCATTGAGCTCTTGAGTCGCTTAAATGAGATTCGAACCGAATGCGTGACCCCACCATTGGATACCTCGCTTGGGATGCGAAGCAATCCATTGGTGGGGTCACACGTTCGGTTCGAGTCCCGTTGAGCGATTCTGCAACTCAAAACGCGTCTACAGTTTTGGCCGCCTGCGCCGGTGTTCTGGCCCACTGTGCAGCACTTAGCATAGTGGGGCCTCACCGTACGCCTCGCCGTCCGGCCGCGGCGGCGGCGGCCTCGGCGGCGACAGTCCGTCCGCGTCGTCGATGCCGCTGCGGCTGCGCGAGTGGTTGTGGTTGTGGCCGGGCGTGACGCCGTTGGCGCCGGCCGAGCCCACCGAGGGCCCCGCGCCGCCCAGGGCGCCGGCCCCCGCGGCCCCCGCCGCCCCCGAGGGCGTCGACGGCCGGTCCAGCTGGCTCAGGGACACGTGGTCGGGCAGTGGCACGCGGCTGCGGCCGCGCGGCAGCAGGTTGCTCTTGTCGTCCAGCAGCGAGCTCTGGTGCATGGCCGCCATGGCGCCGCGCGTCGGCGGCTGCACGTACAGGTTCTGGGACGAGTAGTTGGTGCCGCCGGCCAGCGAGTCCAGGAGGTTGCCGTCTGGAAAGCAAGAACAACGTCACCATGGGGTAAACAGAGCGGAGCACAGCCCACAGTGGTCAAGAAGACCAGCGCAGGCGGCGAAAACTCTAGGCGCACGTTTTGAGCTTCAGAGTCGCTAAACATGACTCGAACCGAACGTGCCACCCCATCAATGGATTGCTCTCCGAACGAGGAATTCATTGGTGGGGTCACACGTCCGGTTCGAGTCCTATTCAGCGACTTTGGAGAACGCGTCTAGAGTTTTGGCCGTCTGCGCTCGTCGTCTGGCCGCTTCTGGCCCACTGTGCGGCCGGCTCTGGATCCGCCACTGGATCACCCACCCTTGCTCTGCAGGCTGGAGTTGTTGTGGGAGGAGGGCCCGCCGTAGAGGTTGCCGTTGGAGGACTGCTGCGACGCGGTGCTCCGGGCCTCCCGCCTCACGAGCAGGCTCAGCTTTTCCTTGGAGGCGTCCATCAGCTTGCGCGCCTCCTTGAGCGACAGCCCGTCCGCCGAGTGGTTGTTGATCTTGAGCAGCACGTCGCCCTCCTGCAGCGAGTTGCCCGGTCCGGCGCCGGCCAGGCCGTCCTTGTCGCGGTGCAGCACCTCCCGGACGTAGATCTTGCAGCCCAGCACGATGCCGAAGTCTGCGGCCAGCAACACGGCAAAGTGAGACAAATTCACAAAGGCACCAACGAGAGAAAAAAAAAGAGGAATGTAGGTACACTGCACAGTGGACCAGAAGAGGTACACTAAACAGTGGACCAGAAGAGGTACACTTAACAGTGGACCAGAAGACCGGCGCAGGCGGCTAAAGTTCTGGACGCGTTTTCAGCTCCAGAATCGCTCCTAAAAGGGACTCGCACCAAACGTGTGACCCCACCAATGGATTACTCGTTCGGTCGCACGTTCGGTTTCGGTTCGAGTCCCATTTAGCGACTCTGGAGCTCAAAACGCGTCTAGAGTTTTGGCCGCAGTTCTGGCCCACTGTGCCCACTGCACAGAAAGCGAGGCAGGCCGTACGTACCGTCCTTCTTCTTGTTCCGCTGCAGCTGGACCTTGAGCGTGTGGGGCTCGGGGGAGGCGGGCAGCACGATGCGGCGCCGCACCACCAGCAACGCCGTGTTGCCCGAGTCGCGCAGCACCTGCACGGCCGTCGCGTAGTCCACGTTCTCCAGGGACACGCCATTGGCGCTCACGATGCGGTCGTTGACTCTACAGGCAGAGAAACACGAAAAACACAAGTATGTAGAAAATCCGCCGTGCGCATGGCGCGGATATTACAATGGGGAGGGGGTAGTATTTGCCCGCCATGGTACCTATTGATGACGGCCTCACAGTGGGCCAGAAGACCAGCGCAGGCGCGGTAAAAAGTCAAGACGTGTTTTGAGCTCATGAGTCGCTAAATAGGACTCGCATTGAACTTGTCACCCCCACCGATGGATTCCTCGTTCGGAGAGCAATCCATTGGTGGGGTCACACGTTTGGTTCGAGTCCCATTTAGCATCCGGGATTTTGACTGAAGCAGGCGAAGTCAGCCACCGAGAAATTAGATACAACCACACCTGGGAAATATCGAGCTGGGGGATAAAGCCCCCCGGTCCTTGTTATTTTTCAATAAGAGCGCACCGGCAAATGCTGGGCTATGGGGGTGGGCTCAGACGCAGTGCGCGAGTGCGTGTGTGTGTGTTTGCGCGCGCGTGTGGCGTGTGTGTGTCTGTGCGTGTGTGTGCGTGTGTCTGTGCGCCCCGATTGGGGACGCCGCTGCCACGTAAAGAGGGCCCAGGCCCCGGCCCGGTCCCTTCCACCTGGGGAACCCCAAAGGAAACGGAAAGAGAAAAGATGACTTCAAATTTAGAAGGGGATTTCGTGAGATTCCGTCGGCAGCGGCAAAGCTCCGGAAGAGGGGCAGAGGCGGGGAGGGCAGAGGGTTGTCCTCTCCGGGGGAAGGGTGCACAGTCACAGTGGGCCGGAAGACTGGCGCAGGCGGCCGTAACTGTAGACGCGGTTTGAGCGAGCTCCAGAGTCGCTAAACAGGACTCGAACGTTAACGTGAGACCCAACCGATGGGTTCCTCGTTCGGAGAGCCATCAATTGGTGGGGTCACACGTTCGGTTCGTCAAAACGCAGCTGGAGTTTTTGGCCACCTCCACCGGTCTTCTGGCCCACTGTAAGGTGGGGACCGGAAGACAGAAAGACAGGAAGCGCTGGCACGGCGCCGGAAGTGGACTGGAATTGAGTGCACGCTCGATGGAGGCAGGCGGCCACACGGTCTGGGGTTGGGGTGGACCGAGGCAGACGCAGACCAGCCGGCCGGTGCTCGCTCTAAGTAACTCGATTCTGTCCTCGATTCGCGAAACAACAGCATTCTCGTCCTCGACGTCCTCCACACGGCCCTTCCCGTGCACAGTGGGTCAGAAGAACGGTGAGGGTGGCCATATCCAGACGTGTTTGGAACTCCCGAGTCGCTAAATGTGATTCGAACTGAACGTGTGACCCCAATGGATTCCTCTCCGAACGGGGAATCTATTGGTGGGGTCACATGTTCGGTTCGAGTCCCATTCCATTCAGTGACTCTGGAGAGCTCAAAACGCGATCGGGATTTTGATCGCCTCCACTGAATCAGCGCCTGCGTAGAGTGAGTGCGCGCGCGTTGGTGTGTGAATGTGTGTGTGTGTGTGTGTGTGTGTGTGTGTACGTGTGTGTGTGTGTGTGTGTGTGTGTGTGTGTGTGTGTGTGTGTGTGTGTGTGAATAGGTTCGACTCGCCTCTCACACTTTATGGATGCCATTTACGACCGTGTGCCCTTTAAAGGGTCAAAGTAAAAATACTCGCAAAAATAAAAATAAAATAAAATTGAAGCGAGTGCGCGCGCGACATACCATACCGACCGCGCGGGCCAGGAGGGAGGGGGAAAGGGGTGCTCTGTCGTCGCCGAGGCTAAGTGCTGCCCCTCTCGCCGCAATGGCGTTCCTGATAGATTTTACGAGCCCCTCCCCGCCCCCGGCCGTCCCCCCGGACCTGTCCTCCCAAACTCACGCACACACCAACAGACACAGCCAGCGCGGTACGCGACTCTCTCCCCGCCCCACACCCCTCAAACGCCCCTCATGGCGGCTCTGAGTGGCATGCCGGTAAAAGGGGTCCATATTTCAGCGTTATACCGGCCAATGCAGCCCACGGCGGCCCTCGGTGGGCCCTCAGTGGGCCCTCGTGGGGCCCTTTGGGGCTCGCGGTGCTGGCCGTCGCGCAGTAGGCCAGACGACCGGTGGAGGCGGTCAACATCCCGGACGGGTGCCCACTGTGCGCCCCACAAGTGCGAAAGAGACAGAGCGGTGTGCGAGAACCTGTCCGGAATCGGGCGGCCGGACTGCCGCGCTCCCGACGACGGCAAACAGGCTAACAGGGCGGCCCACTGTGCGGCGTCCCTGTCGGCAAGCGCGTCACATTGTCCCATTTTCCCGCCCCATTCGGCCGCTCACTCACGGCAGGGAGGGAAGGGCGGGGAAGGGAAGGCCCAAAGCCCGTCTCAGCCCTGCAGGGATCAGGCGGCCCGGCCCTGCACGGCTGCAAGGGGGCCGGCAAATTAAATTAGGCGAGACGAGACGAGGCGCCCCAGACCTTTGCTGTGACCTGTCTGGCATTGGGCAGTGGCGGCGGCGGAGTCGGGCGCCACGCCCACGCCCGGCCCTTGCTGTGACAGCGATGCACCCCACAGTGGGCCAGAAGACCCGCGCAGGCGGCCGAAACTGTGGACGCCTTTTGAGCTCCAGAGTCGCCAAATGAGACTCGAACCGATAACGAGTGACCCAAACAGTCCGCCCCCGAACGAGAAACCCATTGTTGCGGTCACACGGTCGGTACGAGTCCCATTTAGCGACTCTGGAGGTCAAACCGCCCCGCCTACCGCCATTCGACCATCGACAATGACCGTTCCGCGCCATTTCCAATCTCGCGGCGGCAAAGTCACCTGGCCGAGTCCTCGCCCTGAGAACGAACTGGACCTCGAATGAGCAGAGGGGCGGCGGGCCGCTGAGAGCATTAGGGCCTTGCACTCACACAGTGACACTCGCATACAAGGCGGCAGGGTGTGTGTGTGTGTGAGAGAGAGAGAGAGAGATCGTGTGTGTGTGTGTATTGTGAGGGGGCCACTCCCCCCCCCCCTTTCCACAGGTGCCTGAAAGGTAGGCAAATTGCGATGCATTCCGCATGAAGGTAGGCATAAGTGAGGCCTGACTCCAGCCCCACTCCTTTTCAAAAATATCTGCGTACGCCACTGGGGGTGGCGGCAGGTTGGCGACCGTCCGAGGGCCCCGGGGTGGAGGGGGGGGGGGGAGGCGGCGTAGTCGGAGCTGTAGCGTGTGGCACAGCCAGGGCTGTAGCCGTGGTTCGCACTGGCGCGGCGGGCTGCACCGAGCTTTCGGCCAAAGTGTTTGGCCAACACAAACTGAATTAAGGGCCGCGGGGGGCGTGGTGGGGCGCGCGGCGGGGCGTGGCGGGGCGGGGCGCGGCGCAGCGGGGTCGTTGCTGGAGTTGGCCTCGGTATTACCAAACTTCTAAACCGTCTGTTGTGACCGTATTCGCTAATCCCCGCGGCCGGATGGCGCGCCACGGCGCCGCGGGGGCCCAGCTAGGCGGGGCGGGGCGCGGTGGGGCTGCAAGCGCTATTCACGTCCGGAAGCGGCAGCCTAGAACTCGGCCTAGAGGCAGGCCCTTGAGGGAAGCCTCAAATTCAGGAATACGAATAGCGAGTCGAGCAGCCCTTCAAACGGCAGCGCTGGCCAATTATTAAAGCGGGTCCTGTCTGTCTGTCTGTCCGGCTTGATGCGGTGCTGAATAAGTAACGGCCGGGGACAGGCGGACAGGCCGACCGGGGCGTCACTTGCAGTTGTCGGACAGGTCATTACGCTGTAATGGCACGCGCCGCGCGCGCCGCCTCCTCGACATCCCCGCGACGCGCCGATATGCACTGGTCAAACCGCCATCCCACGCGGTAAAGTTGTACCAACCAAGTACCTAAACCGGCATGTACTCACTGCAGCTTGCCCTCGGCGGGGCCGGCCTTGAGGACGTCCGAGATGGCGATGGCCGGGTCGCCGCTGGTGAAGTGCGGGTTGTCCTTGCCGCCCGACACGGCGATGCCGAAGCCGTAGCCCGGCACCCTGGTCAGCGTCACGTGGTGGCTCTCCCACACGATGCGCTCGCCGGACTGCAACAACAACAACATGAGGCCTTAGTTTTGAGCAGATGATAATTACCTCTACACTAAAACACCCAAAGAAGAAGCAAGTTCCGAGAAAACTGTAAACGATTCTGTCAACTCGAAAGGCAGGTCGGCGTGACCGCCGAGATGGTTGCCTCAACCATCTCAAATTTGTTGTATTCTTTATCACCTAAATTTAGATGGGAATTATTTATTGGCCAAAATCGAGTAATGAAGGTTTTCTCACACAAATTGCGGCTGCTGCGGCATCTACCTTCCTCGCGTCTTTAGGAATAGCGTTTCACTCCGCATCGACACTACCGAGCTGCTCCAGCCGTTCCAGCGGGCTTTGATGAGCCCAGTGCAAATCCAGGCAAGCTCCCTCGGGGCCCCTGAGCGGTGCGGCAGGCCGTGGTAGGGAAGAAGGGGGGCGGGGGCGGGGAGGTTTCAGCAGCGTTGCTGGAAACAGCCCCGACCGAAAGCGGGGGCTCCAGGCGGCTGCAGGGAATCCAGGCGGGCCGCAAGGACCCTGAGCACCGGCCCGCCGCTGTGCCCCGCACAGTGGGCCAGACGACCGGTGGAGGCGGTCAAAATCCCGGACGCGTTTTGAGCTTCAGAGTCGCTAAATGGGACTCGAACCGAACGTGTGACCCCACCAATGGGTTGATCTCCGAACGAGGAATCCATTGGTGGGGTCACACGTTCGGTTCGAATCCCACTTAGCGACTCTGGAGCTCAAAACGCGTCTAGAGTTTTGGCCGCCTGCGCCAGTCTGCTGGCCCACTGTGCCCCGCCGGCCTGGGACCGCTGCCTGAGTTACGCCTGCGCCCACTTAGCAGCCTGCAGCGCCCTGCCTGCCGGCGACGCCCGGCCGGCCCGTCCGCGCCGAGGCCGGCCCCAGCGGGGACCCGCAACCCGGCGTCCGCCGTGCCGCCGCACAGAGCCCAGATTGGCCGCCCAGACCGCCACGCAATTATTCCCCGGCCGGAGGGACCGGCCGAGCAGCCCAGAGGGCCAAGCAGCACGAGCAAGCAGGCCAAAGACACCAAAGACACAGGGGGCCGGAAGACCGGTGGAGGCCGCCAAAACTCTACAGTCACCACTCTGCAAAACTCAAATGTGTGCATGGCACGCTCCACCTGGAGCATCAATGAAAAACCAAACGTGGCCTTGACCACACCACACCACTACCCACGCTGAATTAAAATAGGACGAAAGTATCGTCACCTTCTTCCAGCACGCGCCTGTGTGTCGTTGTGAGCGCGCGCGCTTGCGTGTGTGAGTGTGTGTGTTTGTGTGTGTGATTGTTTTGGAACGGGAGATCGGGAGAGGGTGCTGGCTGAGCATTAGCACCTGTCAGCAGCACACCTACACACTCGACGCCACCAGTGGAAACGGCAGCCAAAGTGTAATTCATCCCCACTCCCCCTCGTCGCCGTCGTGGTGGTGGCCGCCGCAGGGTGCGGCCCTGTGTGCGCTGGGCCCGCGGCGGGCCCGCGGCGTGCCGCCCGAGATAAGCTCGTCGCCAACGGTCATCCCCAATCCCCTGGTAATAAACCTCGTCGATTCGCTGCAGCGGTCCGGACGGCTGCGGTGGCGTCCCGTCGCACAGTGGGCCAGAAGACCGGCGCAGGCGGCCGGAACTCTTAGACGCGTTTTTTAGCTCCACAGTCGCTGAATGGGACTGGAACCGAACGTGACCCCACCAGCAGATTCCTTGTTCGGAGAGCAATTGGTTCGTGTCTCATTCAGCGACTCTGCGGCCCAAACCGCGTCTAGAGTTTCGGTCACCTGCGCCGGGCTTCTGGCCCACTGTGCGGCGGTGGCGCTCCACCGGCGCCGAGGACGCGGACACGCGCCGCCGCGCGCCGCGGTGTGGCGGGGAGCGGCGTGCATGCCGCGGCGCCGTCAAGGAAAGGGGTGGCGGCGGTGCCGGTAGTGGTTTGACTCGCTGATGGCGGTCTAACTCGAGCCACAAAGCAAACGACATAAATGTTGGCCTGACGCGCGCGCCACGCCACCGCCACGCCCTTCTCTCGCGTCGCGGGGCAGAGCTAGCCGACAGCACAGTGATTCCGAACAGTGCTTTCGTCGGCCTGTCTCTCTCGCACCCTCAACGACGCTCCATGAGTAGGAGCGAGAGACTTCCTGCCCGAGGCCCTGCCCGAGGCCCTGCCCCCCTCACGAGGAAATGATCCAAGTTGCGGCAGTGCGGGGCTGCCCCCTTGGCGGGCCCTCCCCCCTAACGCTCTTCAAACAACTTTCCTTTTGTTTCAGGCGAGAAGGGCCTCTGCCCGCCTCTCTCTCTCTCTCTCTCTCTCTCTCTCTCTCTCTCTCTCTCTCTCTCTCTCTCTCTCTCTCTCTCTCTCTCTCTCTCTCTCTCTCTCTCTCTCTCTCCTGTGTGTGTGTGCGTGCAAGGCGGAAGGTGTCAGGGGTCGCTTAGAAAGTCGTTCCGCGCACCCCTCCCGCTCCCCTCCACACACGACCCCGTGAGGCCGCCGCACAGTGGGCCAGAAGACCGCGGTGCAGGCGACCCAGACTCTTGACACGTTTTGAGCTCCAGAGGCGCTTAACGGGACTCGAACCGAACGTGTGACCCCACCAATGAATTGCTTTCCGAGGGAGGAAGCCATTGGTGGGACGTTCGGTTCGAGTCCCATTTAGCGACTCATGGATCTCAAAACGCGTCCAGTGTTTTGACCGCCGGCGCCAGTCTTCTGGCCTACAGTGGGCCGCGCCGGGCGTGGCCGCCTCTCTTCCGCCTGTCCTGCCTTTCGGCGTACCGTCGTTCAAGTGTCGCGGCATCGAGCTGCGAGGGAGGAAAGGGTTGTCGAGCGTGCCGCTATCAGGCCGTACCACGCCGCGCCGTGTCGTGGCATTCGACGACGCAAAATGTTATCAGCGGAGGCTGTCCTTTGAATGAAGCCACAGCCGCAGCGCCACCGCAGTGCGTGCACCCCACAGTGGGCCTGAAAACCGGTGGAGGCGGTCGAAACCCCGGACGGGTTTCGCGCTCTAGAGTCGCTGAATGAGACTCGAACCGAACGTATGACCCCACCAATTGCTCTCCGAACGAGGGATCTATTGGTAGCGTCACACGTTCGGTTCAAGTCCTGTTTAGTGAGTCCAGAGCTCAAAACGCGTCTAGAGTCTAGGCCGTCTGCGCCGGTCTTCTGGCCCACTGTGCGCCCCACATCGCCGCACAGCGCCAGACATACACAATGCACTCAAACACACACCGGGCGGTGACGATCGGTGCGAAAAGGGGTCGCAGCCAGAATGGGGTGCCAGACGAGGGATGGGGACATGACACACTGGGCCTCTATCTCTCTGCGTCACACGCACGCACACACCCACACACACCAGCACACACACACACACACACACACACATCGGCAGTGTGCTCCACGCTGCGCGCTGACTTGGCTAGACCGCAGCCGCCCCGCCCTCCCCCTTCGTGTCGTGGCCGATGTTGAGGGTTCGGTGGCGACGCACCCTTGCACCCCCACCCCCCACCCCCACCCCCGTCCCCCGGGGGCGCTTATTGCGGCGCATGGGAATGCTGGCGACAGGAATCCCAAACCGGTGTAGCCCGCCACCACCTCTCCCCCCCCCCCCTCGCCTCCCCTCCCGCGGCGTCCAGGAAGACGGAGTCCTGCGGGGGTCCTGGGGGTCCCGATAGCTGCAGGCCGCAAAGTCGCCTTCTAGCAAGCGACTCGATAAAACAACAACAGCCCTACACCACCCGAAGGCGCAGGCTCCCCGAAGCCAACTTCGCAACATCCCTTATTCCTCGGTTCAACCACCGGCACCGCCGCCGACGCGAGGAGAGGGCGCGACTTCACTTTTTATTTTCCGGCTGCGGCGCGTTGCGGAGCACAGTGGGCCAGAGGACCGGCGGAGGCGGTCTAAATGCCGGAAGCGTTTTGAGCTCCAGGGTCTCTCAATGGGACTCGAACCGAACGTGCGACCCACATATTTCTAATTCACTCAAAGCAGAACTTTACTGAGGCACATTAATGCAAATAATTACTCGCAACAAGTAAATTTTACTTGATTTAAGAAATCATTTTTCTGGGTGCACGAAACGCCACGCCGCAGCCCGGGGCGGCGAGGCAAAGCCGACCAGGCAAGGCGCGTCCAATCGAATGACCAACTTTGCGGGCGCGATGTGGCACCGCACCACCGGGGCGGCGAAGCATTGCAGCGGCGCGTGCGGCCGGGCGGAGGAGGAGCAGGAGGAGGAAGTGCAGGAGGAGGAGGTGCAGGAGGAGGAGGAGGAGGAGAAGAGGGGGAGGAGGAGGACCGATCTAATTCGTGCATGAATATTTCATGGTCGCCAAGCCGGGCAGGGATGCCGCCCCAGTCGCCGCCCGATCCATCAGGACAGCGGGCGGGCAGGACGGACTGCATTGCCGCCCGCCTGCCGCCTGCCGGGTAGGCAACGCTCCGCACTCAGCGCACGCGCGTCGGCCGGGTGGCCCGCCCCGCCCCCGTAGGGCGTTATTTGAACATGGCTATCGCTTTTGACTGCTAGACACCGCATATGATCGTATGCCATGCGGGGACACTCGCCCAAAGACGCCGCACAGACAGCCAGAGGACCGGTGGTGGCGGTCAAAATCCCGGACGCGTTTTGAGCTCCAGAGTCGCTATATGAGACTCGCACTGAACGTGCGACCCCACCAACTGATTGCTCTCGGAACGAGGAATCTACTGGTAGGGTGATGCGCTCGGTTCAAGTCCTGTTTAGCGACTCTGGAGCTGAAAGCGCGTCTGGAGTTTTGGCCGCCTGCGACGGTCTTCACTGTTCGCCGCTCCGCGGTCCGGGGTCCTCCCGCGGGGTCCCTTCTCAAGCACCGCTGAGTATTCCACCACCCCATCAGTACCCGTATAAATTACCGCGTCTTAGCGCACGCTGCCGCGACCCTGGCACTCGGCGGGCCATTGCCATTTTAACGGGGCCGCAGCCACAAATCGCGACGCCCGCGGCCGGGCCAGAGGAAGAGAGAGAGGGGGGGGGAGGAGGACGCCCGGCCGCGCGGCAGCACCGACGAGAATCCCCCTAAAGCTTTTGGCGCCGTTTCCCTGCCCCGGCCCCAGCCGGAGTGCGGAGCCCACGGGCGAGGCGGAGGCGTAGGAGGTACTTCCCCGAAGCTGGCGCTGGAGCGGAGGCAGAAGGCAGGGCCTGGCGGCGTTCGCAGCGCCGTGCCGCCGCACAGTGGGCCAGGCGCGAACAAAACTCCTGCTCCTGACGCGTTTTGAGCTTCACCGAGTCGCTGAACTGGACTGGAATCGGACGTGTGACCCCCACCAATGGATTCCTCGTTCGGAGAGCAGTCCATTGGTGGGGTCACACGTTCGGTTCGAGTCCCATTCAGCGACTCTGGAGCTCAAAACGCGGCCAGAGTTTTGACCGCCTTTGCCGGTCTTCCGGCCCACTGTGCGCCAGCATAGTCTCTGCGCGGTGCGTGCCCCCTTCCAGCGCGCCGTGCGCCGCCCCCGCCCGCCCCCACCGGCTTGTTTTTCCCTCGCGCTGGCCGTGTCGATGCAGCGGCCGGGGCGGCGCTGGGAGGGACGCGTTGTTGTCTAGGGTCCAATAGCCGGCCGGCGGGGACGGGGGGACGCCGGGGACGCAACCCCAAGGAAGGCCCTGATTAAACGGCGGCCCCGGAAGACGGGCGGACGGGGCCGTGGTGGCGTCGACGCCCTCCCGAAGGCCGGGCCGCTGCTGGGAGTCAAAGCGCGCACGCACACACCAACACACACACACGACACACAAGCGAGCGCAAAAAAAAAGCGCGCGTGCACTCACGCAGCAGCCTTAGGGGGATGGGATGTATATATGTTGCGGGAAAAAACAGAGCGAGAAGGAGAAATTGAGTGGCTTGCGTTGTGGGTATATGCGCCCCGCACCCTTCGCACGCGCGCGCGCACACACACACACACACGCACACACTCTCGCGATGACAAGGCATTCGTCTTGCAAGGTGGAGGGGTGGCCGTCGCGGCGTGGCTCGCGGTGCAGCGCCGCTACACTGTGCACAGCGTCACAGTGGCGACAAGTCTTCGGCAAACAAGGCGCGGGCCGAAAGCGGAGGGGCGCCCACCAAATCTGGGGCGGAATAAAAGGAAAGTTTGGCGCTGCTAAGGAGACGGGCGGGGCAGGGCGGCGGACACAGTGGGCCAGAAGATCGGCGCAGGCGGTCACAACTCTAGACGCGTTTTGCGCTCCAGCGTCGGCAAATGGGACTCGAACCAGTGTGAACCCACTAATGGATTGCTCTCCGAACGAGGAATCCATTAGTGGGGGGGTCATACGTCCGGTTCGAGTCCCGTTCAGCGACTCTGGAGCCGAAAACGCGTCTAGAGTTTTGGCCGCCTGGGACGGTCTTCTGGCCCACTGTGCGGGACGGAGCGAGGCGGAGCTCACAGCGCCCGGGGGACGACGGGGGCGATTCGGGCCGTGTTTGCTGGACGCAAGGACGCAGCTCGACCCGATCAACACACTCCGTCGCGCCTCTCGTCGCTCGTCGGGCCAGATGCCGCACGCCCGCACCGCCCCGCCCCGCCTCGCCCCGCCCCGCCGGACGAATGAATCGCATCGCCAAGTTTGCTCGAAGGGGCGGCCGGCGAGAGGCGCCGGGGCTGCAGCAGGCGGGTGGGTTCCAAACGGTGCCGACCAAGACCGAGAGACAGACAGACAACAAGACAGACAGACAGGGAGAGCAATGCGGGGCAAGTACCGCGCCGGGACGACCCCCCACCCGCCACTTCGGCCACTGCCCAATTCCCCGCGGCACTCATTCCTGCATTTTTAATGCCGCCAAACTGGACAATTTCATCAAAAGCGCGCGCGGGTGGCAGCGGAATTCATCCACGCCGAGGAGCGGCGGGCCGGCGAGGGGGAGCGCACAGTGGGCCAAAAGAGCGGCGCAGGCGGGCATAACTCAAGACGCGTTTCGAGCCCCGGACTCGCTAAATGGGACTCGAACCGAACGTGTGACCCCCACCAATGGATAAGTACCGCGTTCGGAGAGCAATCCATTGGTGGGGGTCTCACGTTCGGTTCGAGACCCATTTAGCGACTCAGGAGTTTGAAACACGTCCTAGAGTTTCGGCCGGCTGCGCCGGTCTTCCGGCCCACTGTAGAGTGGGGCGCTTATCGCGCTGTCTGCCGGAGCCGCAAGAAGCCACTCGCTCTGCCGAAAAGCCTCCCTCGCTTCTCCTCCACAAAATTCATCCCTTATTCCACGTCATCACAGTGAGAGGGGAAACTTCCTGTTTGTCACTCCATCCCCTCTCCCGCTCCTTCCTGTTGCCGCTCTGCGTCTCCACTTCCGGCGCATTGTGAGACGCACCGGCCGCCCGCCCGCGCCCGCCCCGCCTGCACCGCCGCTGCTGCCGCCCCGCGCAGTGGGCCAGACGATCGACACAGGCGGCCAAATCTCCAGACGCGTTCTGAGCTCCACAGTCACTTTCCAGGACTCGAGACCCCCCACTAATGGATTCCTCGTTCGGAGAGCGATCCGCTGGTGGGGTCACTCGTGCAGTTCGAGTTCCTTTTATAGCGACTCTGGAGCTCAAAACGCGTCTTGAGTTTTGGCCGCCTGGACCGGTCTTCTGGCCCACTGCGCCTCGCCCCGCCCCGCCGCAATACACTTTGCCGAAAAACAACCCCAAAGGGACCCGTTTAGGTGTAGAGGGAGCTCCACTGTTATTCAACGAATGTGACCTCATATTCGTTAGAATGTGAATTTCCTCACGTTCGTTTGAGTACGATGCTATATTCGTTCGATCGTGACAAGGCCGTCTAACTTGGATGTCACATTCGTTTGAACGTGGATCAACATTCAAACGAATATGACATCATACTCAAACGAACGTGACAAAACTCACATTCGAACGAAGATGACATCTCATTCGTTGAATAACAGTGTTAGTTCAGACCCGGGGGCATACGTTCGATTCGAGGCCCATTTAAGCGACTCTGGAGCTCAACACGCGTCTAGAGTGTTGGCCACACCCGCGCCGCACCGCGGGTCTTGCAGTACGCACTGCGTAGGGTGCGGGAGGTGCACGCAGTGCACACGCCGAGGGAATCCATTCGGCGGCAGGCAGCGCGGCGGCAGCGAAACCTGTCCTGCTTTCTGCCTACGTCAAGGACAAGGGGGAGGCGGGGCGGGGCCGACGAGGACGACGCGGACGACGCGGAGGAAGTTTCGCCGTGTGCCGCATACTAAAGGCGCCACTGCCCCCCCCCCCCGCCCCTTTTACAGCGTCAGATACGTGCGGGCAGGGGGGGGGGGCAGGGCAGCACAAGCAGCGCCGGGGTATCCATTTCTGCTAGCAACGCCAACACACTTTAAACCCCCCCGGAAACCCTCCCAACCCACCCCCTAACCCCCCGCCCGTGTGGTCACGTGCAATTTCTCTCGAGCGATTTGGCGCTGGGGATGCGCGCACACTCACACCCGCCTCATTTCACGGGAAAGGGGGGGGGGGGGGTCCGCACCTACCCTTCCCCCGACAGCCGTCGCTGCCCCCTCGCAGTGGGCAAGAAGACCGGCACGGGCGGCCAAAACTGTACAGACGCGTTTTGAGCTCTGGAGTCCCTGAATACGACTCGGACAGATCGTGTGACCCCCACCTATGGATTGCTCTCCGCACGAGGAATCCGTTGCTAGGGTCACACGTTCAGTTCGGGTCCCATTTAGCGACTCTGTCGCTCCAAACGCGTCTAGAGTTTTGGCCGCCTGCACCGGTCTTCTGGCCCACTGTGCCCCCCCCTCCCCGCCCTGTAAAGTCATTGTATGATCGATGATCGAAGTGCCAAATGGGCCAGGACGTGTAACTTATGAGACGGGAAGGGAAGAAAAACGAGCGGAAGGGGAAGTGCGTGGTGGACGAGGCGGGAAGGGGGAGTGGGGAAGAGTTCAAAATGACGGGGGGCGAGGGGGGGGGGGAGAGGCTGCGACACCCTAGGGCGGTAATGGAGCCATATAGTCCGCCCTTAAGTCATAAGACGCGCGGTCCTCCTATCGGCCTTCCTCGCGGCCGCGCCATGCCTCGCCACGCCTCGCCTCGGGTCCAGGGGGGCCCTTCAGCCCCTCAGCCTTCGGGTAGGCAAAAAGCCCCCTCCCCCTCCCTTCCTTCCGGGGTGTCGCAGACCACAGCGCGGCATTCGCAGCGACTAAGTGGCGGGCAAAAAGCCAGGGTCGCCCCCCCCCATTTCCAGCCCCCCTTCTCCTGATTCGCCTCTGCCGAATGTCGTTAGCCGGACCGCGCGACTGCACGCCCCACATTGCGCGCCGTCTCACTGCCCGCTCCGAGCCAAAGGTCGCGGCGGTGCAAGGACCAAGGGCCGCGGCGGTGCAAGGACTAAGGGCCACGGCGCACAGCAGGCTCGAAGGACGGTGAAGGCAGTCAGGATCCCGGTTGCGCTTTGAGCTCTAGAGTCGCTAAATGCGACTCGAACCGAACGTGCGACCCCCACCAAAAGATTCCTCGTTCGGGGAGCAGTACATCGGTAGGGTCACTCGAACCGTGAAACCACCCCGAAACACCTCCATCAGCGCGATGCAGCAAGCGTCCCGCGGCCCGCGGCCCCCGAGGCCTGTAGAGGAAGCGGCAACTACACCCCACCTCAACGCCGCCGCCGGGCCGACCGGCTCGCCGCCCCGAGCAGCCAGGAGCTACGGCACGGCCAAGATTTAGGAGCGCAAAGTGCCCCCGAGGGAGGCGGCGACGGCGGCGTCGGCGGCGTCGGGGGCGGGGAGGGCAGCGCGACGCACGGCCTCGGCCGCAGGGCACGACGAGCACGCCGACCACGCCGCGTGGAGTGAGGGCGCGACGGTCCGACTGACATAACGCGCTTATGGGGCGGCGGCGCGGGACGTGGACACGACGCACAGCGGGCAAGACGACCGGCGCAGGCGGAACAGGCGCGGATCTAGGATTTTTGCAAGGAAGGGGTAAAGCAATGCTTTTTGCCTACCTACTGGGGCAACGTAGGTTGTGTTGCCTACCCTCCAAGCGACCTATCTAGTGCCCAAGGAGGGGTAATTACCCCCATTACCCGTCCCCCAAATCCGCGCCTGAGGCGGAAACTCTTTAGGCGCGTTTTGACCTTCAGAGCCGCTTCAAAAGGACTCGAACCGAACGTGTGCAACCCCACCGCGATGCATTCTACGTTCCAAGTGCAATCCATCGGTAATGTCGCACGTTCGGTTCGAGTCCTGTTCAGCGACTCTGGAGCTCAAAACACGTCTACAGTTTTGGCCGCCTGCGCCGGTCTTCTGGCTGGCCCACTGTCTGACGGTCACGTGGTTCCAGAGCGATTCCGAAGCGTCAATGCGTCGCTCTGCCCCTCCCTCTCTCTCTCTCTCTCGCACTCGTAGAGTGACCCGTGCAGAGTGCACAGTGTGCGACGGAGACAGAGCGACGAAGCGGCTCTCCGGCCGGCCGGCGGACTAGTGAGACAGCAGCACGGGGCCCCTCAAGCCCTAATTAGATCTCCAGCCGACGGCCAGGCACTGCCAGGCACTGCCAGGCACTGCCTCCGCTAATTCCTCTTTTGATACAGTTGACGCCACTTGAAAACAATGACTTTGACGAGCACGGGGGTGGCGGCCCGCTCCGCTCCGGGGCGGAGGCGAAGCAGGGCGGCAGGGCACGGCGGGCCAGCAGACCGGCTCGGCCGGCCAAAACTCCAGACGCGTTCTGAGCTCCAGCGTCGCTACCTGGGACTCGAACCGAACGTGTGACCCCACCAAACGATTCCTTGTCCGGAGGGCAATCCATTGGTTCCGGTTCGAGTCCCATTTAGCGACGCTGGAGCTCAAAACGCGTCCGGGATTTTGACCGCCTTTACCGGCATTCCGGCCTGGCCCACCGTGCAGGGCCCAGCAAGGAGACCCTCTCTCGCGATAAATGGCGCTTTACGCCTGGTCCTCCCTCACCGCGGGGACACACACACACACACACACACACACACACACACACACACACACACACACACACACACACACACACACACACACCGGCTGACAAGATAAAACCACAGCGGCCCCAAATAACTTGGCGTCGCCGCGCCGCACCTCACGGGGAGGCGCTGCTTTCCGGGAACGGCGGTGGCGGCGGTGCCCTCCTTGGTTCCCTCGAGGAAGACCATATTTATATTTTTCAGACACGAACGCGAGGAAAAAAATAAAAAATAAAATTTTAAAAAAGAAGTCTGAAAATAAAACTACCCAGCAGCGGCTGAAGATGAGGCATTCACTGCGTTACTTTATTATGGCGGCGCGGCGCTTGCCGAGAGCACACGGTAAAAACGGTTCGTTGTTTTCCCAAGAAAGTCCTGGAAATTCCTAGGAAAACCAGGTACCGTTTTTTTTGGGCTGTGCACCACCCCCGCTAGCACACCGTGCGCCCCACTTCGGCACGTTACCTTCAGCGCGTTGGTGTAGAACTTCATGGCGGCGGCGGCGGCAGCGGCAGGGTGGAGCTCTCAATCCATGCGGCACGCCAACACTGCACTGCTCTGTACTGTACGACGAGCATTTAGCGCGTTAATCATCGCCGTGGGAGTGAATGACTGCCGTGGTGGACATCCCGACATCCCCCCCACCCCCTGCCCGCGGCCTGCACAGTGGGCCAAAAGAACAGAGCAGGCGGCCAAAACACTAGACGCGTTTTGAGCTCCGGAGTCGCTAAATGTGACAGGCACTCAAACCTCACCAACGGATTGCTCTCAAAACGAGGAAGCCATTGGTGGGGTCACACGTTTGGTTCCAGTCCCATTTAACGACTCTGAAACGGAAAACGTGCAAGAGTTTTGGCCGCCTGCGCCGTTCTTCTGGCCCACTGTGCGTTGGTCCATTTGGCACCCCTCGCTCGACCACTTCACTACACCCCGGATGCGCTTCAACGCGTCCCACTTGTTCCCTTCCGGCCGCTTGCTTCTCGCGACTTCCAGTCACTCTCGCGCAGCCGACAACAAGTTTGTCAGTTTGTCCAGCGACGCCCCTCCCTGGAGCCTCCAGCAGTGCACAGGGAGCCAGAAGGCCGGCGCAGGCGGCAAAAACTCTGGAACGCGTTTCGATATCGTGATTTAACGTTAAAATAACGGGAAATAACGTTGAAATAACGTTTTAAGCTACCGCGGCGGTAGCCTGCGGGAGTGGCAGCGGCGACGCGCACGGCGCGGCTGCGGATAACACCATAACAGCGCTTGCGACGTGACAGGCGAACGCTTGTCAAGTCCACCCCGACAACCTCCACCCCGACCAGTGGGCCAGAAGACCGGTGGAGGCGGCTAAAACTCTAGACGCGTTTTGAGCTCCAGAGTCGCTAAATGGGACTGGAATCGAACTTGTGGCCCCATCAATCTATTCCTCGTTCGGAGAGCAATCCATTGGTGGGGTCACACGTTCGGTTCCAGTCCTTTTAAACGACTCGACCTCAAGTCACGTCTAGAGTTTTGGCCGCCTGCGCCGGTCTTCGGGACCACTGCTGTCCCCTGCGAGGAGGGGGAGGGGGTGGCGCGGATTGGTTGGTTCAAAACGTTGAGACAGCCACGCTTCCCGCAATGCCGCCCCTCCCCCTCCTCCCCGCCCTCAATCTCGACACAAATCTGGTCGAGATGGAATCCCCTAGCGCCGCCGCGCCGTCGGGCCATTCCCGCAGAAATACAACTCCGCGCGAGGTAAACGCCGGCCGCCCCTCGCCGCGCCCCACCCCGCCCCGCCCCGCCCCGCCTGAAAGGAGTGCTCAGCACCCTTTTGTGGGCCGGGATACGCTCGGCGCGCACGCACCACCTGCGAGGAGGGCGAAAATAAAGCGCTCTTCAGCCTCCAAACGCCACTCCGCCTTCCGCCTTGCAGCGCACAGACTTGGCGCGGCCCGGCGTGGAGCCCCGCAGCCCCACTCAGTGGGTCAGAAGACCGTTCGAGGCGGTTAAATCCCGGACGGCTTTTGAGCTCCAGAGTAGCGAAATGGGACTCGAACCGAGCGTATGGTTCCAGGCCTTTTGGGCGACTCAGGAGCTCAAAACGCGTCTTTAGTTTTGGCTGCCTGCGCCCATTGAGCCCCAGTAGTCCACCGAGTAGCCGGCCAGGTTCCGAACGCGATGACGATACGCCCACTGGGCGTAAATGTGAACGACAACACAACTACGCAAGCACGTGCACACACAAGAAGTTGCGTTGAGAACACTGTGGTGTTTCATAACTTATGCCGTGCACGCGACGCGACAAATTACACCAACATATCCCACCCCTCTCTCTCTAACTAAGCTGAAGCGATCGCGGCCCGCAAACACAAACTTCACCCCTGTGTTCACCCACCCCACCCCACCCCACCCCACCCCGCCCCGCCCCACCGACAAGGACTCAACAAGTCCAGGACAAAATCCAATGTGACTGGATTCGCACTCCTGTCAGCCGACTCAGTGCGCTGGAAAACTCCCCTGCCATGGCGGCACGCTGGCCGCAAGCGAGGGGCGGCCGCGCGGACCAGTGGGGCGGACAGACGGACAGACAGACAGATAGACACACAGACAGACAGACGGACGGACGGACGTCAAGCGCGTTTTAAATTGCCACAACTCGGCTTTAGCTGCCATTATTTCCGTCCCACTGCGGCCGACGCGCCGACGTTAACGGAAAACGAGGGGGACGCGGTGACGTCACATCCCGGCAGTCAATTCCACAAAGACGAAACCCCTCAAACCACTGAAACGCACAGCAACGCCTCGTCTCCGCTTTCTCGATTTTTCCTTCTGGTCGACGCGACACAGACACGCGGCCCGGCCCGGCCCGGCCCGGCGGTCCCGGCACCCTGCTCCTCCGAAGCCGGCGCTGCGGCGCGGCGCTGCGCTCGCGGGGCGGACGACGGCGGGGAGGCGCGCGGCGGTGCGTGGCGGGGGTAGCGCGGCCGCGATGGCACTGGCGGCGCCGAGCAGAGCCCCGCGCTCCGGGCCGCTGAGGCTCGCTCCGGGGGTGCCCTGCGCCGGCGCCCCTGGACGCCCCTGCCTGGCACGGTGGGGAGGGGGCGCCCGCGCGCCGCGCGCTTCCAGGCGCTCCAGCCACGCCAGATGCGCGGTTCCAGGCACTCCAGTTCCGGCAGAGGCGCGTTCCAGGCACTCCAGTTAGGCGCGTTTCAGGCGCTCTGGTTCCGGGCAGATGCGCTGTGCCGGAAAGGTCCTGAACACAGCGGAGTTATCTAATGCCCGGAAAGTCTTGTTTCGACTCGGACTTGCTCCTGCATCCCTCAAACTGCCACAGCTTTTCACTTTTCTGACTGGCGATGTCGGCGATGACGATAGAGACAACGCAGCCACCGTCGCAAGCCAGCTTCGCCAGTCCGGCGATTCCGCCACTCCGCACTCCGTTATTCAATTTTGTTTGCTCTGTACTTAAAGGTAATTCATCTAAGACTTCAATTCGCGACTTTCGAATTCAGCGGGGCTTTGCAGCCCGTTTTGCGAAAGTAGAAAATAAACGATTCTAACACTGAAACCAGTTCTGAAACTCCTCTCGCTGTCCCTCCCTCGCACCCGCAGGGCACACTTCACGAGAGCGAGAGAGGACAGAGCGAGGAGTGCGGGCGGCGGCACCGCTCGCAGGGCAGGCCGTCCGATCCGGAGCGCGGGCGGCGATCGGCCGTGCGTCCGGGGCCGCCGTCCGTCCGAATCGGGCATTAATTCGGTGAAAACGATTCGGGCCAATGCGAATGGGGCCGTCGGCGGCCATCGGCCAATGGGACTGTCTGGCGCACGGCGGTAATGACGTTTCAATCAAGCCCCCTGCGTAAACACGCTGACCCTGCCGGCCCGCCACGCCAACCCCTCCTCCGCCCGCACACCGACAGACTCATCCTGCGCGCACTGTCATGGCCAGCTCGGCCCCGATATAAACACGTTTCGCGACCCAGTGCCCTTCATTGGTCTAGCCCAGTCGACAGCAGAGGGATTCAAGAATTGGAACGGCGCGCGCGGCGGGCAAAAACTAAATGCAAGACAAGTACGTGTGTTTTGAGCTCAAGAGTCGGTAAATGGGTCCGTGTCGATAAGCCTGAACGTATGACCCAGTCCACTTAAATGGTCAAGCTTCTAAATTGTCTTTACAGAGCAATTTGGGCTGTTAGTGTACGAAGATAACAATTTTGTGCAAACATAAATCATCGGACTTACATTTGTTTATATTACGAATACTGCTTTTTGGGCTTTTCTATTAGTGAAGTACATAAGCCAAAAAGAGCTATCATATTACGAATGAAAAATGATCCTTTCATAAGCAACTGTTTGCACAATAATTATACGTATCAATTACCAAAGAAAATGGTAGTTAACGTTCTTCTTCGTAGAAGGACTTTTTAGAGTGTGGATTCCTCGTTCGAAGTTGCAATCCATTGGTGGGGTCACACGTGTTCCATTCATGCGATTCTGAGAGCTCAAAGCGCGTCCGGGACTTTGATTTTGACCGCCCCCACCGGTCTTCTGGGCGACTGTGCAGCTGGTCAGCTCACATGGTAAGGTATTCTGGGCGTTACACTCAGATTTCAGCCTAAACTTTTTTTTTTTTCGTTAGCAATGACATATTAGAAATAAGAATGCACCCCAAAGTTGGTGCCAAAGATACATCTCCACACCCTTTCCGATTTGTTTAAGACCTAAAAACGGGGTTAAAATGGGCCTTTTTGCTGTTGTATAGGTCTATTTTCAGGAACATCGAAGTCGGATAAATTGGAAGTCGAAGTATCTGATCAATTTCTACGTTATTTGGTCCCTTAATAACGGAAAATGAGATATATTTTTGGTTACAGATCAAACTTTTTGTTTTATACTTTTTGGTTTAAACTCCCCAACTAAGGTCAAAAATTTGCTGTTTGCAGAGTAAAAAACATGGGCCATTTTAGCCCGTTTTTAGGTGTTTTTAAATAAATCGGGAAGGGTTTGGATATGAATTCTTGGCACCAACTTTGGGGCTGGATTCTTAGTCTAATATGTTATTCTTACGAAAAAAAACAAGTTATTGGCCGAAATCTGAGTGTACGCCCTAAATACGTTCCCTTGTCAGTCGAGGAGAGCGAGCTGCTTTCGGTTCGGTTAAATTTTGATAGCGAGCGGCGACCACGGCAAGGCACTGCACGGCAAAGCAAGGCACAGCACCAACGCACCGTTCGTCGGGCCTGAACATCGAATGGGGACGCTAAAATTTCAGAAAGCCCGTCAAGGAGTCTGGAGTCACACTGCGGCGACCGGCGCAGCGCGCACTGGTGGGGGGGTCGGTCTCAGGGGCCGTCCATTAAACAAAGGGCTGCCCTCGTCGGGGCACGGCCCTTCTGGCAGGGCCTAGGTTATCCGGGAGGAGGGGGAAGGGGGAAGGGAAGGGTGTCCCAAGCCAGACGACGAGTGGTTTTTGGCTGGGACACCTCCTTCTTCCACTAACAATGGACCCGCCGCACGCCACAACATTCTACAACATTATTCTTGGGGCAGGTGGCAGGCCGGCCGGGCCGGCCCCGTGACGCAGGCCAATTGATGGGGGGGTGGCGGCCGCGCTGTCTTCTTGTCCGGCCGTCTACGGCAGCACAGTTGGGCCGAACCAAACCCCAAACGGTGGAGGCCCAAAGGCAACGCGCGTCATCCTCGGTTGACTTGTTACCCTCATCACACACACACACACACACTCTCTCTCTCTCTCTCTCTCTCTCTCTCTCTCTCTCTCTCTCTCTCTCTCTCTCTCTCTCTCTCTCTCTCTCTCTCTTGGGGCGCAGCGACGCGTACGCTTGGTAGAGTAGTAGCTAGAGTAGTGTGCGTTGTGGGGGCGCGCGCCGCAGGCTGCCGCAGGCCACGGCCGGCGCTGGCCTACCCCAAGACACTCACGGCCACGCGTGGCGGGGGGAGGAGGAGCGCGCAGGGGCACTAATAGGTTTGTAGCAGCAGCCCCCCCCCCCTTTCCCCCAACTGCAAGAAAAAACCACAGCGGAAGTACACAAATTCCTGGCAAAAAAAAAAAATTATCACGAATTTATTGTACTTGCAAAGTACAACAATTGTTGTACAAAGTACAATGGAACCGGCATGACGAGTGCCGTACAGTCCAGGCCTTGTTGTGGTTCGTACAATTCTCGTTGTACTTTCCACAATCCCTGTTGTACTTTTTTTTGTACAGTTTTTGATGTACTTTTGTTGTACTAATCACACTTTTTCTCACAGTGCCCCGCACGGTGCGCCCTGAAGCCCCGCTGCACACTCGGCGCTCCGTACTGACCAGGCGGCTCATCTTCCAAAGCCATTCCGTGCGCCGGCGGAGGATTAAGGGAAGAAAGCGGGGGAGGAAGAGGGGGAGAGGGGAGGGGGAAAGGAAGAGGGGAAAGAGGGGGGGGGAAAGGAAGAGGGGGAGGGGGGGGGGAGGAAGAGGGGAGAGGGGAGGGGGAAAGGAAGAGGGGAAAGAGGGGGGGGGGCACTGCACCGAGCGCCCGGCGGCGTCCTGTGCGTAGGCTTTGTCCACAGCGGCTACTCTTTGTAGGCCGCGCGGACGACCATTCTCCCACGGGACCCACCGATCCCGTCCCCGGACCGGAACCAGGGTTTTGGGGTTGATTGTGGAGCCGGTACTCATCCCGGCACCGACTCACCTGGAACAAACAGAAAAGGGCGCTTTAGCGACTTTATAGCACTCTCTGCCAACTGCCGCTACGAAACGGACAGCTGACACCGCGCTCGGGTGCGGATCCATGGCGAGGCGATGGGGGCGTTGTGGCCCCCGAAGGCCACTGTACGAGGATAGCGTTTGCGATAACCCTCTTACCCCACTCTGGATCCGCCCTCGACTGCGCCTCGCAGACGAACAGTGGGCCAGAAGACCGGTGCTGGCGGAGAGCAATCAATTGGTGGGGTCACACGTTCGGTTCGAGTCCCATTGAGTATGACTAAGGAGCTCAAAACGAGTCTAGAGTTTCGACCGCCTTCACCGGTCCTCTGGCCCACTGTGGGACGGCGGTAGGGACGGTCAGTGCGACGATCGCTTTGTGGGCCGAAACGAAAAACGGCCAGAGAAAAGAACAAAACGCTTGGGAACGCGGGAAGAACAAGAGACCGGAAGGACGAAGGACGCTGCACGGCCGGCGACGGGGCGAGACGCACACCGCGCAGTGCAGTCCACTGTGCTCTGGACACGGCGGCCGCGTGCCAATGCGGTACCCTGCTCGCTCGGCGGAACCCTCGGGAACCCTTTCCCCCGGCCCGCCCTGCCCGCACTGCCCGAACCCTTCCCGCAGGCATTCGGATGCAAATGCGGCTGAAATTAATGCCAAACAACTTGGCAGGGCTCGCAGGGCCGGCCGGCCGGACAGCCCTAGAAGGGACCGAGGACCGCACGGACGCGGGCCGCGCCAAGGGCTGCGAGATCACGCGGGGCTCGGCCGTACAGTGGCCGTCGCGGCGCGCAGCCCGCACGCATAAAGTTGGGGGGCTTGACGGCGTGCTGCTGGCACTGGCGGGGGCGTGGCGAAGTGGGCCGGAGGCGGTCAAAATCCCGGACGTGTTTTGAGCTCAGAGTCGCGATAAATGAGGCTCGAACCGAACGTGTGACCCCACCAATGGATTGCTCTCCGAAAGATGAATCCATTGGTGGGGCCACACGTTGGTTCGAGTCCCATTTTGCGACTCTAGAGCTCAATATGCATCTAGAGTTTTAGCCGCCTTCGCCTTCTGGCCCACTGTGCGGCCGGGCTGGGCCACCACTAGGCTGGTCCCGCAGAGCGGAGCGGAACGGAACGGAACGGAACGGAACGGCCTCCACTCCGCCGATCTCTACGACGCCGTTGGCCGAGGCCGCGGGCTCGATGGTCCGATACAGCCGATGTCTGGCTGCTCGGGCTGGCGGCAGCGAGGCGGACAGGCAGGCAGCCCGGCCATTACACGGGCGCCAGACGTGACCCATTCAAACAGCGGCTAAAAGAGCAAACAGGAGCATGCAAAGTAGCCCGCCCGGCCCACTAGGCTCGGCCCGATCGGCCGCGCTCCGCCCAAAGCCCCTTCGGCTTCAATTACGGATTTCGGCTGGGAAGGGGCGGCTGGGGGAGGAGGAAGAGGGGGGGGGGGAGGGGCAGATGATATCATAATCCAGTAGCAAACGGCCGGGCCGAGCGCGGCGCCCGCGGCCAACTCGCAAAAACACTACTCGGAGTGGAGGGGGAAGGATGGGGAGCGGACACGGGCAAAAAAAGGGGGCGAAAACCACCAACGCCGCCGCCGCGCGGGAAATGAAAACGACTCCTTTGTTTAATTCGCTTGAAAGCAGGTGTGAGAAAAACGCGGCCACAATGCACTGCCAGGGCGACCCATAAATACACATTAGGCGCGGGGTAAGCCCGGAAGGGGCGGGGGAAGGGAAGGGGAAGGGGGGGGGAGGCCGTCCTATCATCGCTGCCTATAACGCCCCGCCAGCATTAAGGCATTACCGCGCCTTTCTGCGAATAGCGCGTTTTGAAAGCGAGAGTCCCGCCGCGGCCCGGCCGCCCCTGTTGGAGCTCCAAACACGCGGTTAGTGTGCCTTTGTCGGGGGGGGGGGGGCTCACTCGGAAAAATCCTTGTACACGAGTAAAAAAATCAAATTAAAATCAGGAAAAATCAAAATAAATGCTCAACTCTTTCTAAAGCGCGACGAAGCGACAGTGCTGATCCCTATACAGTAGCGAGCTTCCAAGCTTTGAGGCATGGCCATGGCAGCGGGCCGGGCGCGGCCTCGTCGTTTTAATTGCTCCGTGCACTCCATCCACGCCGCGATGACGCCACGGCGCTAAAGACGGCGTGCAGCGACACTCCAGGATGCTGCCGCCGCCCGCCCCACAGTGGGCAAGGCGCATACGGGTGGCTAAAACTCTAGACGCGTTTTGAGCTCTGCAGTCCCTAAACAGGACTCGAACCGAACGTGTGTTCCCACCAATGGATTCCTCGTAGGGAGAGCAATCCATTGGTGAGGTCACACGTTCGGGTTGAGTCCCATTTAGCGACCCTGGAGCCTCAAAACCCGTCAGGGATTTTGACCGCCTCCGGCCCACTGTGCGCCCGCGGCCCAGGTCGGGCCCCACCACCAGTGGTCCCCATGCCGGCACTCGCTCCAAAGACCGCGGCCACCGAGTCCGGAGTAGGGCAGCGAGACGCCGTGGAAATTAAACGTTGATACAACGTGAGCAAGCGCCCCTTCCCCCCTCTCCCCTCGGACCATCTCGGCGAGGGCTCGTCGGCTCGCCTCGGCTACAAGGGTCGGGCCATCCGTCACCCAGACGCCCCGGAATGCGTCCGAGGGCGCGTCGCGTCGGCGCCATCCTCGGTGACATGGCAGCAGCAGCGGACTCATTCCGAGAGTCGTCGTCTTCATCGCTCTGTCTCTGTCGTACCCATTGGGGACGCCCCGTGAGTGCGAGAGAGGCAGAGCAATGAAAACGACGCTCGGAGTCAGTCTGCAGGGCGGGGTTCGAGTCCGCCGCCGCTTGACCGAGTCCTCCCGGCGACTTCCGGCCGGCAGAGCGGCACACGGATTCCGAGAGTCGTTCTCGTCGCTCTCTCTCTCTCTCTCTCTCTCTCTCTCTCTCTCTCTCTCCTCTCTCTCTCGCACTCATGGGGCGTCCCGTAAAAGGCAAGAGAGACAGAGCGACGAAAACGACTGATGGAATCAGTCTACTGCAGGCCTATATAGTCGCCCCGTCATTATAAGCCAATGAGCCGTCCGCGGGGCAGGGCGCTGCTCCTCCTGCTGGTTAACGATCGCGTCAACATGCGCTGGACAGGCCGACAGGTCCACACTAGAAGGATTTAGCCCAGTAAGTCCACACCATGCAGTGGACCAGAAGACCAAGAGGCGGCCAAAACTCGAGACGCGTTTTGAGCTCCAGAGTCGCTAAGCAGGACTCGAACCGAACGTGTGACCCCACCAATGGATTCCTCGTTCGGAGAGGGATCCATTGGTGGGGTCACACCTTCGATTCGAGTCCAATTTAGCGACTCTGGAGCTCAAAACGCGTTCGGCATTTTGACCGCCTCCACTGGCCCACTGTGCACCGGCCGGCCACAGGCGAGAATCCGGGCCGGACGGGCCGCGTCCGCGTTGGCCGCCGCACCTTCCCGACGTCGGCGTCCGGACGGCCAAATTTACAGTCCGCGGCCGCCCGCCCCCAAAACTTGCCCCCTCCCTCTCCTTGCCCCCGCCCCTTTTCTCCCCGCCCCCACAACACTTAAACAGAAGACCGTGAGCTTCGTATCCACGCCCCGCGCCAACGCCCGAGGGCGGGCCGCATCTTACCGATAATTTAGACAGAAAAGGTGAAGGGGCCGGCGAAGGGGTGATTTCTCAGAGTACAGGTCCCTCCCCTCCCCTCCCTCCCCTCCGCGCTACTTCACTCTGCTCCGAAGTGCATTCGGGGGCGCGACCCAGTTCGGTACGTTTCATCTATCATGTTAAAATGGCTGCAAGCAACTAATAACTCGACGAAAGCGTCGGAGGGGAGGGGAAGTAGGATGGGAGGGGAGGGGGCAAAGGCCATGCCAGGGGAAGGGAATGAGGAATGCTGCCGCGCACCGACGGTGTAGCGCCCGGAGCGCTCGCCGCCGCTTGGCAGCGCGCGGTCGAAAGCCCCGGGAAACGCCATCATACGCCGCGCCTCGGACTGGCAGACCGATTCCGGGAGAGTCGCTTTCGTTCGCTCTGTCTCTCTCGCACTCATGGGGCGTCCCGTAAAGAGAGCGAGAGAGGACAGAGGCGACGAAAACGACGCTCGGAATCGCAGCCTCCTCGGCGTCAAACAGTGTGCCGGCGGTGCCGTACCGCCGCGCCGCGTTTCGGAAGCAGCCCGACAGCGACTTACCACCGCCGTCGTTTTGTTTCTTCTTGAGCCCCGCGCGCCCCCTGCGGGCAGGGCCATCTTTGAGTCGGCGGGGCGCGGCACAGTGGGCTCGAAGACCGGCGCAGGCGGCCAAAACTCCAGACGCGTTTTGTTTTGAGCTCCAGAGTCGCGAAATGGGACTCGAATCGAACGTGTGACCCCCACCAATGGACTGCTCTCCCAACGAGGAATCCATTTGTGGGGTCACAAGGTCGGTTCGAGTCCCATTTAGCGACTCTGGAGCTCAAAACGTGTCTAGAGTTTTGGCCTCCTGCGCCGGTCTTCTGGCCCACTGTGCGGGGCGCGGCCCCCGGACAGGGCCTTTTACTCACCGCGGCCCTCGGGGAGGTTCTCGGGGCGGCGAGCCAGCCCTGCCCGCTGGAACGCTGGAGCGGCGCTACGTGGCAAATCCTCCTTGGCCCGGCTCCAGGTAACGTTCTTCTGAGATTCGCAAATCATACCAGCAGCGCCCGCACCCCCTCCTCCCTTTTGGGGCGTCACGGCAGCGACATGCCAAGATAATCCCTGAGGTTCTCCGTGGGTACACACTTGGGTACACATTTGCGCGGGAAGAAACATTACACACTACACGAGTTTAATTAGCGAGTGCTGCTGGGAATTTTTCTCCGCCGCTGCTATCTTGTTTCTGTATTTGGATGGCGAGGCCCGTAGGCCGCGGCCGCGGCCGGTTTACCCCGCCGGTTAAGAGTGTTGGTTTGTTGCGACCTAACAGCGCTGATGATGTGTACTGTGCGGTTCAGAAGAGACTGACCCCTCCGGCAGGGGTTTTTCGGTCACAGCGTCTAAATCCGTTCGGACCGATGGTCGCAATCAGCTCGATTACTAAACCCATCTCAATGGAGCGGAAAACCCCGGGCGGAGGGGCAGTGGCGGATCCAGAGTCAGCCCAAGGGAGGGGCAATGCAGCACTTTTTGCCTACTTACACGGGCAAAGTGTTGTTTTTTGCCTACCTTTCAGGCGGTTATCTAGGGCTCAAAGAAGGGGGACGCAATTGTCCTTTGCCCCTCCCCCCTTCTGGATCCGCGCTTGCGGAGGGGTCGGATTCTTCTGGCCCACATTAGAACGAATTCCGATTATCCGTCCGGGCGTCAGAACGGCGGCACGCCCGGTAGCCGCACCGCCACCGCCGCTGCGCCGAGCCGCCCAGCTGAGCCAAGCCTTCGGAGAGCGTGCCAAGGAAAGCCAGATGCAGCCCGAGGCGGGACGGACGGCCGAGCGGGAAAGTTTTAGTGCCGCGACTGTATCACGATGCAGTGCAGTTCCAGGACGCCGCGGCGGCAGCCAGCGCGCCGGCAGCCAGGACTTTCATTAGCTTTCCAACACGTAACGGCGACCGGTTATACGACGGGGCGACAGGCAAGGGCCGTCCCCTCCGTGTCGCCATCAAGAAGCGCCGCGACGCGCCGACGCGCACGGCACAGCCAGCCGGACGGTCAGTCAGCTCTGCGGAACCTGGAGCCGGTGGCTCCCCGGGGCCGGATTCTTGTCCTGTCCTAGCATGCCTCTGGGGTCAGACTCCGTGCCACAGTGACTCGGCGCAGGTGGCCATAAACCTCCAGACGCGTCTTGAGCTCCTGCGTGGCTAAACAGGACTCGAACCGATCGGATGCCCCACCAATGGATGCCTCGTTCGGAGGGCAATCCATTGGTGGGATCAAACGGTCGGTTCAAGTCCCATTTACCGACTCTGGAGCTCAAAACGCGTCTATAGTTTTGGCCGAGCCTGCGCCGGTCTTCTGGCCCACTGTGCCATGAGAAATACAACATCCAAGGTCTAACCCCCCCTGCCCCACCAGCCCCATTCCCCCCCCCCCCTCCCGCCGCCCCCGCCGCCGGACGCACGCACCGGCCTGGCCTTGCCTCGCCGTAGGCCCTTGGTGGGTCCGGCGTGGCGGCCACGGTGCAGCAGGGCGTCGTCATCCCCCCTCCCCCCTCCGTCTCAAGGCTGCCTGCAGCACCACAACAGACACCGCGGCAACGCCGCCCGCGCCGGTCAATGATGTCTGGTCAGTGCCGCCGCGTAGCCGCAGCCGCGTAGGTGCGGTGGTTCTTCTTTTGTTTTCCTTTCCATTGTTGTTGTTTGTTTTGTTGTTGTCAGCTGTTCATAACGCCGCGCGCACATTAAACGACAAATCAAAGGCGCGTTTCTTATTGGACGCGCCTCGGCGGCGGAGGCGGCGTGCGCGTTTCCGGTGGCAACCGGCGAATTGAATGCTGACGTGATGTGTAATGGGCTGCGTGGTCCGGCGCCTCTCTGCTCTCTCTCTCTCTCTCTCTCTCTC